>OX424493.1:2402500-3013719 GCA_949152395.1 Agrochola litura
ATGTTCAGTACAAAATAGGGGCATAAAGTTCAATTTTCATTACACGGAGAGTAAAATTTCAGTTGGCTAAAAAAATTAAAACGGCTATAAAAATAATTTCATGATGAATTGTAAAAATTCAACACTCACGTTAAGTGCTTGTCATTTTTTGTTAATTTGAGGAATAAACCGACTGTTAAATTAGATTTCTAAGTAGGTATCAAAGTTCAACTAGTTACGTCCGAGGTTACATCTCATTATTCACACTGGAATTAATTATAATTATAATGTATAGGTCTCGTTAATAATGTACAATTCACCGCAACACGTTGGCACTGAGTGACGTAGCTGTGTACGATAGCGGTTTTGATGCATCTGTCGACCAATCTATTATTTTGGGGGCGAATTTTGACATAGAGGTATTATTGGAATTAATTATGAAAACTTTTCACTTAAAGCTAGGAGATGGGTAGGAGTTATGAAATCTGCAGCGAACAAAAGATATCGATAAGAAGACTTAATAAAATGCAATCTTTAGATCCTTTAATTTATAGAAGCATGAGGAACAGGGTGTAAAGTTTCCATCAGTCTAGGGATAGTTTCCTCATTCTCTATAGAAGAGGGAGGATCCTCCAACCAGATGGGTGTCGTGTCTGGCGGGTAACTGCCCGACCATTGATGTCGGGACGTTGTGTATATACTTGTCGTGCGGTAAACTTTTATTGCGCGATGCAGGATTTTGCGCGACGTCAGTGTGATGCGTAGTTCACATGTGGCGTTGTAGATACTGCCACAAATTTATTTGTGGTTATTCTGCTACTGAAATGAAATGAAATGAAATTGTTTATTGTGTAAATAGGATAATCGAAATCACTTTTACACGTCATATAAAAAAAAAAAAAAAATAAGTTAGATGAGTTCGGCTGATCATATAGGACTCCTCATTAAAAGGACCGCTACTGCAGTTGACTTTCTGTAAGATATTTCAAAGAACACTGCTGTGACTAAACAATTACTTATAGTAACATATATTGATATATTAAAAAAAACACTTAAAATAATGATGCTTCATGCTTCAGTCTTTCCCAAAAACGCAATCCCAAAAAAAAAATCGAAACCAAACAAATTACGATAAAAACGCGATGGATAAAAGCTTTTTGTCAGAACCAAAAAAAACAGGCAAAAGGAACTAGTAACGGAAAGTAAAGCAAAAGACAGTGAAAATGATAACACAGAATAATTGTATTTGATGAAGTGCGGACACTAAGAATACTGAATGGGGGAAAGTTTCGCCGTTTCAACACCTTCGAGCGTGGCGAGGAATAAATTGGAATCCAATTGTTTGATGTGAACATTAGAAACGTATTTCGGATGATTTGTTTAGTTATTGAAATTATTGGTGGAAATCTGGGAAGATTTTTCGAACATTATTCTAGCACTTTGTTGAAAAAATATTTTATTTGAAAGGAAAAAATTGCTTGCTGTTTGATTTACTTTATTATCATTATCTAAAGCCCCAGTTCAGCCACCGCTTTGAACAGGTCTTTAATTACTTATGGCACTTAGGTTGATGTGTAAATTAACCGTAGTAAATTTCTCATTTGTTTATTTACAGCGAAATCTGTTTCTTTTATTTTCAATATGTTCGAAATCATTTTCACTAACATTTTGTGTTGATACTTTAAAGTATAACTTTCATCACTACTATGAATCTGCCTAGCCTTTTCCCAACTATGTTAGGGTCGGTTTCCAATCTAACCGAATGCAGCTTACTCGTACCAACCAGTATTTTACATGGAGCGACTGCCTGTCGGACCTCCATAACCCAGTTACTGTAAGAGTGGTTGTCAGACTTTCGCGCTTCTGGCTACCCGTAACGACTGTCAAAGATCTACAAATGATAGCCAGGACCAACCGCTTATCGTGCTTTCCGAGGCACGGAGGGGTCTCGGTATGTGATAGATGGTCACCCATCCACGAACTGACCAAGGCAAGCGTAGCTTAACTTTCTATCGAACCGTGCATCTGTTATTAAACATTCTTTAATACAATAGGTGCACGAAATATGGCGATACTAGTTTCACAAAGAGTTAACAGTTTTAATTTTATTTTATTCGCTTCATGCGATTGTAATACCGAGCACGTCGGTCAGTACTCATTCTTTTGCAATCTTAACAGGAAAATAAAGAAAACCTTTCAATGCTCTCCGAGTTGAAATGTGCAATATTTATTGCTATCTTCCGCGATGTTTTCTACAAACAAAATACTGTAAAGCACTATGTGAATTGAATGAAACTCAGGAGTGTATAAAAGTAGATAAAAATGTATTTTATCGATAAAAGGAAAATGTCTCTTTTATTTTGTGATTGATCGCAGATTTTTTTTTTTCGGTTACTATTACCCAGTTACTGGGTTGTGGAGGTCAGATAGGCAGTAGCTCCATGTAAAATACTGGTATTCAGCTGCATCCGGTTAGACTGGAAGCCGACCCCAACATAGTTGGGAAAAGGCTAGGCAGATTGATTTATGAAATTGTTTAAAACCTGAGTGGTCATTTAAAGAAAGCAATCCAATTGCCTGTTAAATGCAATAATTTGAAGCAATAACAAAAGAGACATTAATGATCTATCTATCCAATGATTGTTCCGGTACCACAACTTTATTATAGCATCAATTTATTGCATGCAGATGCAACAGAGGATTTAATTGCTCAAGCTATAAAATACAATAGACGTGGATATATTTAGTACCCTGTTCCGCTTAGACTCTACGGTCGGTTGGTCTGTCGGTGGTGGGCGGACGGTCTGCGTTCAGCGCTTGGTGTAGCAACACGCCATGTTCGAGTTCGCGACAAGTCAATCGTCATCCTGAGGATGCCTCGTTGAGAGGTGAAACACGTGTCGATTTCTTTCAAGGTTTTTTATGACTCCTTAGAAATAGCTAAGCTGAACTGGGTACTATATATATCCACATCTATTGTATTTTATAATGGATTTCTACAAAGTCACGCCTGAATCAATTAACTTTCTCAAGTTCCTTATGTCAATATGTACGAGAATAACTTTAACGTTCAAGTTAAGGTCAAAGCCGGTCACGCTCCTTCCAAAATAAGTAATCATCAAGTCATCAATTCAATTCGAACAGATGGCTCTGAAATCGCTACTAGGCTTCGGTGAAATTCATGATTTCGCAGTCACCCAATCTTATTGTCTCATATTTTTACCCCAACAGATATTGAACGCATGAATTCTGATAGAATTTATCGTTAGCACTTTGAACCTTCTAGAAATTTAGGGATGAAGGGGTTGCCGAAGAAGATTATGGAAGCTTAAATTGGCAATATTATTAATATAAAGTTTTATCATCTTCCAGGGACAACGCAAGTGTGTTGCTTATCAGCATTCTTGCCGTTTCTTATCCATAGGAACCTCTTACGCTTTAGGAATGGGCAACTAGCTTCATCTTTCTGATTAAGTGAATTCTTTGACAATTCAAAAGTGTCTATAATTGGTATAATGAGTTAGAGTTAGCATTATTGTATAATCTAGCAGTTTAACCGCTATGACTGACAATGTTTTCTTATTTGAAATTACTTTTTAATTCTTTCTGGTCTTCCTTTTTTAAACACTAAACAAATGCCTATCTTTGTCCAAAAGTCAACCAACGCACGGTCGCCATTTTTCTTTCCCGTGTATTTCCACATTTTCAACCACCCGCCTCATATCTATATTTCGTATAACAAATAGATTCTATTTTTCCAACGCCTATATACGTGCTGTGTTTTAGAGTGAACCCTGCTGTTTGCTGAATTGTTTTTTTTTTTGTTTTAATCTAATACCTGATTTTATTAATACCGACGAATGGGTAAAAGAAGTTTATTGTGGGTACGAAAATGCTGACGATTAACTAACCAAGACCATCGGAATTATGATGGCAAAAAGTTTGTGTAGGTACCCTTTAAAACGTGAGTTTCTCCCCTCATTGCCGCAGTCTTGAAAAATAACAAAAATTCAATCTAGAATCTTCATTCACTTTAATGACCTACAAAAATCTGAAGCTCTTTTGAACTGAAATTCTTTACAAAGCTGGGAAAAATCTATTAAAAGTGTAGTTAAATCACTAATTAGTTTTAAAGAGTCGGAAAAAAGTCATAGTATAATAAATCCTTGGAAATCTCGAGCGCGCGTCATTTGTGATTCTTATGACATTGTTATAAGTTATAAATTGCAATGAGTGAAGCACGTTCGTGAAGTCTAACAACTATAAAAGAAATTAAACACAATTACGTCAGAAGTTCAAAGCGAGGTAATCATTTCAGTCGCGGTCAAAGAGATTATTCCGTTTTATTATTGCAATTAAAAATGCATGGCGGTAAAACTTTGCTAGTTTTTTATGCGTCGAGAAAATATTATTCATAATTTTTTGTGTCAATGAGTCTAGTATATTTGTGGTTGGCTCTCTTGCTGGTAATTAATTAGATTGGTATGGGACTGAAAACAAAGGGTGGAAATAACGACAGTTTTCTACTATATTATTTAAGTATGTGAGTGAAGATAATTAGATTGAAAATACGTTTTTAAGCTATTGCATAGCTTTTATCGCGGGCTTTGAGCGCGGCGACCGAATCTAGAAATTCCGTAACGTAACGAAAATAAAACCTAACACACCCCCCACTCCGCCTACCATGTAGTGACGGTTCCCATGACAACGTGATGTTGTCATGGGAACGTAATTTTTGTTTTATGTCATCACGTCATCATCCCAAGTGTAGCGTTGACAAATAGGAAGTATGGAGGTTACAAATGCTATGCAATAGCTTTACCGCGGCAGTCCCCGAGTGCCACACATTTTTTTTCATTGTTTCGTGTACTTCTAACTATTTTGAAACTCGAACTGTTGACATCACAAAACGCAACAAAAAACCTTTTCATCTCGGTACTAAATCTGTAAACCAGCAAGATGGGTTAACACAAAATATTTGTAGCTTGAAAACATGAATATGCATCTACCCAGCCCAGCTTAACGTGTAGAAACATGAATTATGAGCGAACAGCGGGATTCCCTTTTTGTATTTAGCTGCAATGGAACAATGTAAAAGAATTTGGAGTTTTATTTCGGTGTTGGGAAAAATGAGGCAATATTTTTTTGAGGAGATTTTTCGTCTGTCCAAATACGAGAAATTCAAAATACAAGTGAATCATTATTTAAACAAACTCTTAAGCAAACACTACCCTGATAATGAGTGGTCACTGACGCCGATAGACATCTGCGATGCCATTCTAAAGACAGCTGTAATGTCTCATGTACCTGTACCGTCACCCATGTCTTTCAAACCTTAACAGAGTTGCACTGATTGGCGTCAGTTCTTCCACAGACGAGCTCATTCACAAAAAGTTCCACCATCACTTTTACTAGTTCGGTTCAGACCCAACGAGACGCTCATTTTATCCTCACTCTTCCAAATTTTGTGTAAATAGGGAAATAGCATTCATTCGTTGATCTGTCCATAATGTGTCAAGAATATCAAGAAAAGAATACTCTTGCTATTGTCTTATATTCGTTTGGTCTAAACCTACCTTCAGCAGACGGATTAGTGATCGAATTTCATAGCACATACTAGGAGAAAGCGTGAGTGCAGTTTTTCAATCGCAAGAGTCTGTCATTTGTGTCGTTCTATAATAAAACGGAGTTCCTAGGATAGAGTTACTTACAGAGAATCTTTAACGACGCGACGCCTTCATTTTAAACAAAACTAAGTAACATGATTTTGTTCCTTCGCCTCACAAAATATGTACATCTTCATTTTTCTCTTTTCTTGAAGCACAAGCTTCATTGATTTTAATGATTTTGTTTTGATGTCAATATTTACCTACAGATGTAATTCTATGGACTTCAATGTCTGCAAATAAATGATTATTATTATTATTTTTAAAAGTCTAACATATCTCGGGACCCTGGGGTCCCGGACCTTTGGAAGGCGTACGAGGGGCCGAAGCCAACTCGCAGAGGCCCCTTAGACATTTTTAAGTATTGAGGCACCAACCGACGACTATCCCTGTTCGCACTACGCAAGGGCACCCAAGGACAACCCCCGGTTGGTGTAGGACTATTACAGAATATGGAAACAAATATATTTTGACTATGGGTTTGGGTGGTTAAAGTGGACTGGTTACCTGGAACTATGGAAGGACTATGGCCCCTGCCTGATCAATGTTTATATGTACACGGATAAATTGGCAGGGGGTGACTTGCACACTCAATAATGGGCCCCCGAAAATGGTCGCTAGCACAAAGTGTCGAAGCGACAAGGGGGCAACATGTCCTGAGGTGCTTATGAGGAGTGGAGAGGTATTCCACGGCTATCAGGACAATCCCGGAAGTACGGTCAAGATCCCTACCAGCATCTTACTGGAATACTTCCTTCCTCCGAGCATATTTGCTCTTGCGAATCTCCACTCAAGCCAGCCAATAAAGGCAAGAATGAGGTAGGAGCTCTGTTCCTCGTCAGTGTTCACTCTAGCCGGCCAATAAAGGAAAGCCAGAGGTGAGGAACAAGACTTCTCCCGGAAGATAGGGTCCGTGGGGTCGCTACTGCCCAACAGCTCGCCACATGCTGCCCTGCGGGTTTTTGTATCTCTCTTGGTCTGGCTCCTCACCCTAGATGTGTTTCGGCAAAGTAAACTTTACCGGCATATACCCAGAGTTCGGAGCGCGCAAGCCCCACCACGACGTCAACGTAGAGATACGGCGGTGGGGTTATTGTAACTTGATGCGAGAAACATAGGACTGGTCGATGGCAACGCTTGTGAGAGGCATATGTCTAGCAGTGGACGTCGTACGGCTCAAATGAAGATAACTATTCTTTCGTAGTGAATAGTCTTTGATCAACTACAAAAGGTAACTTAAAAAAATTATGAGCGATTTCTAAGGCCCCGTTCGGGGCCGCGAGAGACGCGACTTGCGTCAAACGATACGCGCGCGCGTCACTCGCAGCCAGAGTCCGCGTTCGTACCAAAAAAGATCGTCGCTTTAATGTCACTTTTTGTTCAGTGAACTGGAATGTTAGGACACGGGGTTAGTCGGTCGCTCCGCAAGTCGTATCGCGGAGACCGTGGCATGCTCTAAACAACTTCATTTATTTATTTTTTTCGCAGTCGCTATCGCATGACGCGAGTTGCTTGAGCATGTAGCTCGTGGCCAAGGAGTAACAATATATTAATGTATGTATAACACATTAACCCGTTAGTCCCAACTGTCATTGTGGATCTTTGACAATCGTTACGGCTAACAATCAATCTTACCTAGGGGTATCGTATTACCCAGTAACTGGGTTATGGAGGTCAGAATAGGCAGTCACACCATGTACTTAAAATTCTGATATTCAGCTACATCCGTTTAGACTTGAAGCCGACTCCAATATAGTTGGGAAAAAGGCTAGACAGATGATGATCTACAAGGCTATAGGCTACATCTACATGAAATTGTTAAATCACGTCAGTTGCCAATAGCACATTAAGTGCTTTGTATGTAAGTACTCTCGTGCAACCGATAATTTAATCAATCGTCTGTACACATCCTTGGGCTCCGATTTCATCCTCGACTGCTCCAATAATCGTGTGCCAAACAGTTGCACCAGACATGGCAATTAGCTGAAGCCCGTAACTGATTGTGTTGTAGTGGTGTGCTGGTTATCGATGGCTTAGCATTAACTGCTAAGGAATCTAAGAGGTTTCTACATACGTATACGATTTTTTCGTAGGTATTTGGTTTTGTTAACATAGTACAGATTTAATAAGTTTACCCTTCGTTAATTATATTTTATTTTTTGTGTTTGTTAACTTTTGGATCTTTATATTGTTTTTTTATTGTTGACATGATTATTGTGTTTTAGAGTTCTGTTTGATCTTTGTTATTTTGCTCTTTAACTACTTAATTTAGTGTTATTCGAAGATAATGTTTTAATTAATTAATAATATTCCTGAATATTTGCACGCCACATCATGTGGCAAACATGCATGTACCTAATAATGTTCTTACCATCTTGCATGCATGTATTTTCTTGTATGTATGACACATGTTTAAGCAAATAAATATTATCTTATCTTATCTTAACGTTAAAAATTGGTTATACCTAATCTTTTGATTATCTTCTTAGCGTATCGGTGGCAAAAAGTTCAAATATGTTTGGCCCAAAATTTTGCTATTTGAATTCCGCTCACTGACGCAGTTATAAGGTCATCAAGTACACAGGTGACAGACGGAAGATAGAGCATTGTCTATGGGGAGGTGCCGCACTTTAGATCTGAACCATTCATGAACCCCTAGCTGTGGAGATTGTATTTGATTTCGATGACGATGATTGATTATACTAAATTTTAAGTCCAGACATTTTCAGCCATCTCCTTTTAATTCCAGCACTCAATAAAAATGCTAAGGATGAACATCTTCAATAACATGAGGTAAGTAATCAGTTTAATATTTGTCTAATTAGAAAGAACCTAAATTCACCAGGTAAATAAATCATTCACCCAAAATGTTTTGATTTTGCAGACAGAAGACGTAGGTACATTTAATCAATACAAATTACCGCACTAATTAGTACCCAAGAGCAAGTTATTCTCGCAACATAACACCATGTTATTATCAGTCAGAACTAATTGACATGGCTGACGCAAACATCGCAAACATGCGTGCTAAATTATTGGCTCGATCAGGCGTGAAATCTGAGCATAAGATAGATTCCGTTGCGACGGAGACTGAACGCGTTTGGGAGAGAACGATTTAGCGTCCACGACTATGGACAGTGGACTGTCCAAATATCAGTTTTGCAAACAGGTGTATTCAAATGTAGGACAAGTAAAATCTATAAGGGTTTGGGTTAACACTGAGAAGATGGCTGACAGGAATGATCCCCCGACCGATCACCATGTTCGGCAAGCCGATCCCTTGGGAGAAGCGAGCCAAATATCTCGGTGTCGTTCTCGATCATCATTTGACCTTCGCAGAGCACATAAAGATGGTTCGTTCGCGAGCCGCTTTCGCTCTCGGTAGACTCTTTTTCCTGGTGAATGTACGTAGCAAATTGTCACTTAGGTGCAAATTGCGCGTTTACACGGCGTGCATTCGACCGATCATGACCTATGCGGGTGCCGTCTTTGCTCATGCAAAACCCCGTCATATCCATAGGATGCAAACAGTCCAGAATAGATTCCTTCGTAGGGCGACAGGTTCCCCATGGTTCGTCAGGAACGAGGCTCTCCACCTCGACCTAAAGATTCCCACAATCCACCAAGTTCTAAAACGCATTTCAAAGCGTTTCTTTGAGTCCGCGGCCAAACATCGCAACCCTCTGGTTGTCGAGGCCGCCTAACTGGCGGTCCCTAGTAGAATAAGTCAAGTTCGCCGCCCAAGGCATATCCTAGTAGACCCCGATGACCCCATAACCCTCCTCCAGGAGAGCAATAGGGAAACAAGCACAGTGTACAAACACAGACGCCTCCCGTCATTCCGACCTCGCCGCCGAGGTCCTTTGCGTTCCCGACCGCCGCGCCCCCGAGTAAATGATACTCCCCCCCGACCCTTGCTCGAAAACGAGGTGCCAGCAGTTGTTGCAGCTGTGCACGTAGCTTTAAATTCCCCGTATAATAATAATAATGATCAAAACCCTTTGATCCAGCCCGTCCCATCTTTTGATGTCCTCCCCCCGGATAACGCCCTAAGCCGAGGCTCGAACCCCGCAGGGGGTGCCCTTAGCGCGCGTTCATCCTAAGCTTTTTAGCTTAGTTTTATATATGTGCCCTGGCTGGAGGCTTTGAGTGTAGTAGCTTGAGGCAGCCACAGGATTGACCGGTTAAACAGCGACGGTTTCTCAAAACCAGCTGTGAGATGCCATACCGAAAAAAAAAAAATAGGAATGCATGGAAAAAGATACTGTGCCGACCCAAAATGGATAGGGACTGTTAAGAATCCGTACACTCAACATGTCTCCTTCCATTACACGTGTGTACAGTAGACCCACTTATTTAATTACCAAAGTTAACCATAAAACGATTAAACAAACGGTATAAACATTAACGCACATTACAAACTTCGCGATTACGAGTAACAACAAGTGACGTCATGCCACAAAGATGGCGGAGTACTTCATAATGGCGCTAAGTGGATACGGTTGTACTGTACATGTAGTGCTGGGAAAGTGTTAGCTGTTAATAAGCAAGGAGGTGTACTAAAATAACTGGCGGTATCAGAATACAGTTTTTAAACTTTTATAAATTCTTCTCCTTTTCGAGTCGATGGTAACTAAATGTTTTATTTTAAATAACTTGGGCCCAGTAGGTGGCCACGCCAATCGCAGCATCGGTGGCGTTTTTTTAGGTCCTCAGAAGTGCAGGTGTGTGGACACTTTGGACACTCCAAATTATTCTGGGTCATGGTTTGGTCAGGAGCACATTCATTAGCCGCCTTGCATGACGATGATGAAGTACCTACTTACTGTTGTACGTTCGGGTCGGAGTACTTTGGGCTGTTACCTTTTTATCATTGCTGACTGGGTAATCTTTTCCCACAATATGACCACTGCATAATACTTATTTATTATTCTTATAGTTCGTATTGATACGAAAGAAGAATTTAAGACTGTCTCACTGTTTTAAGTGATATCAAAATGTTGTTTCAGTGCGGTTAATTGAAGTACTCAGGTGCGGTTCGGACCTGGGAGGTCCAAACGCCTCCTGCCGGAGGCTCTACGTGGGGATCGTGCGGTCCATGGCCCTTTACGGGGCGCCAGTGTGGGCGCCTTCATTGAGGCGGCAGCCAGGCCGCCGGCTGAACGCGTCCCAAAGGGTCATGGCCATCCGGCTGGCCCGAGGATACCGCACGGTCTCCTGCGAGGCGGCGAGCCTCCTTGCCGGAGTACCGCCATGGGATCTGGAGGCAAAGGTCCTCGCGCACATTTGGGAGTGGCGCGAGGAGGCGAAACGCCGGGGCTTAACTCCGATGCCGCAAGAAGTCGCGGCACAGCGGACAGAGCTCCGGCGGGATCTCATGGCGGAATGGAGAGTGCGATTGTCGCAACCCAGCGCTGGGCACGCCACAATTGCGGCGATAAGACCCCTCTTTGAGGAGTGGCTAGAGAGGCGCCACGGCGTCCTCACCTTCCGCCTGACGCAGGTACTCACCGGACACGGCTGTTTCGGGAGGTACCTGTTCAGGATAAAGCGGGAGGAAACGCCCGGGTGTCGTCACTGTGTGGATCGCCCGGAGGACACGGTGGAGCATACGGTGGAGGTCTGCCCGGCTTGGGCAGGGCATCGCCGTGTCCTCGTGGATGCGATCGGCGGCGGTGATCTCTCGCGTCCGGCCCTGATTCGGGCCATGCTACGGAGCGAGAGGAAATGGGAGGCCGTCACCTCTTTCTGCGAAGCAGTAATGCTCGCGAAGGAGGAGACGGAGCGCGTGAGGGAAAGGCAAATTTCGCGCCCTCGCGCCCCTAACCGCCGCAGCAGGAGACGCCCTGGGCGTCGGGAATCGCAGGAAGATTTCCGGCCACCGTAGGCGCGGGCTTGCGGACGGTGAGCAATGGGTAGCTCGCCGTCCGATAAGGACCAAGCCCGGGTCGACGGCGCGTTGTGTTCCACGCGCGCCTCAAAGAGATGTCAGCAGAATTGACGGGGTCCGCTAGGGCCAATGCCAATGCCGGGGGTTCGAAGAAAACCGATAGGGAAATCGTGGCCCCCGGCAACATGGCATAGGAAGGAACACGGGTGGGTTTTAGTCAGTAAGAGTCTGACACGCCCTCCCGCTCCACCCAGAGCGGGAGAAGTTATTTGATAATTTCCCACCCAAAAAAAAAAAAAAAAAAAAAAAGGTGCGGTTCGGACAAGTGCTGTTCAAATCAGTGCTCTGAGTGAAAACCGCAATTATTTTAATGTTGGTATTGTTGATCGAAGATTTTAATGATTCATCAGCCAAACATGTTGTTTTTAAGCTTTGGTTTGACCTCAATGAGCGCTTTCATAGTTTGTAACGTGACGATATTCACTATCGTGGACGTCGACATCCACGTCACGGCATCATGATAACACAGGAAAGTAAAATGTATGGAAATATATGGAGACGTTTTTAAATTTCCGTACACAATAACGTTATAAGTTGCACTTATTTCCACACATTTTATGTTGATATCATGGGTAAGTGACAGCTCGACCCCGAGTCAACTCAACCCGAATAATATTCGTCACGTTAGAAATGATAAAAGCGCAGATTAATTGACAACTGTGATTTATTTTCTTACCTACTAATCTTTTACGTCGTTACCTAACAAAATCAATGGCATGAGTTGACGTCTGTTTAAAAATGAAAGATCTACGACTGCACACGTCCAGTTGATTAGGGTCGGTCCTGAACATTTTTGCTCATAACGCGAATAAAGTTTTAACGAAGAGTGACGCTGTGCGAATCGAGTTTTCGTTCATTAATCGTTAATGAGCGCTTTTGGTTGCGATATTTTCTAGAAATGTAATATTTAAGAGATCGATTGCTGTGATTTTTCGTAAAAGCCGACTAAGTAAATACCCACTACGCTAAGTCACCCATTGGGACAACATTATCTTATACCAATTTATTTCTTATACTAAAAAGCCCTTTAAAAGGCAGTTGAATATTGTACGACCTTTTTTGATCAGTCATTGTAGACTATTTGTCTTACCAAGAGGAAAATGATAATGGATACTTTCTTACTCGTACAAGTAAACTGAACGTTTACTCGTATCTACTACTTAGGCATCCATTATCCACAGAATTAATCAGAGACGTGTTAATATGTCTGTGGAATTAATAAATCTTAGGCACAGATTTTATCAATAAATCCTTGCCTTTTTTAGGGTTTCGCACCCGATTTTTCTTGCCGCTGTAACAATAAATAACAAAAATTAAATAATATTAATAATTATATCAGAGCGTTTATTCTGAAAGTTGGCAACATCGCAAATACATGTCAAATATTTCACTGTTTTGAATAATTTGGCAATATTACGTGAAAATATGAAATGTGGCTAACTAGCGAACTAGAATATTAACAATGAATTGCAATTATAACATTGAATTTGATGTTGTTACCGTTTTAGGTGAAAAAAGGCATTTGGAGAGTTTCTAAATGCTTTTTTAACCGACTTCCAAAAAGGAGGAGGTTATATGTTCGTCGCGTATGTTTTTTTTTTTTCTTTTTTTTATGTTTGTCTACCGATTTCTCCGTCAATTGAGAACCGATTTTGAAAAGTCTTTTTTTGTTTGAAAGGGTATGCTCTCGAAATGGTCCCATATCAATTTTATTAACTTTGCTTTTATAGTTTTTGAGTTAGCTTCAATAATACGTACTTTTTCCCGCTTAGTATGTGGATGATATGATAAGTTCCTGTCACTGTTATTTACATAGCAGGTAGTGGTTTTCGAATTTGTGTGGGGTAGGTACCACAACTAAAAAGTGAAAAATAAAACATTTTACAAAAAAAAAAAACAACCGACTTCCAAAAAACACTACAAAGTGAAAAATAACTTTAATTTCGGAATTCGGTGACAAAAAACGAAAATTCATAACCAAAGAAAGACACCGACTTCCGAAATTAAAGTTATTTTTCACTTTGTAGTGTTTTTTGGAAGTCGGTTGTTTTTTTTTTGTAAAAAGTTTTTTACATCTAAAACTAAATAGGTATTCGGTGTTACGATATTAATTATTGCATTTCATAATCAATACATTTCATATTTTCATGCAGTAATATTGCCAAATTAGTCACAACAGGTAAATATTTGACAGCTATTTGCGACGTTACGTTTAACTTTTAGGATAAACGCTCTTAAAAGAGAAACTTGTTTTTTTTCGGCGTTTTTTGCTCGAGATTAATACGGCGTTTTGTGTGAGTCCCACTTGGACTTGGCCGTTTTTCAACTCAAACTCAAAGAATTTATTTCAATTATACCATTTACAGGCACTTTTGATTGTCAAGGAATAGGAACAAAAAAAAATTCTATTAATTGCTATAAAAGTGAAAATATTTTCGCAGTTCCTATCTTGGTTAATGAAGAGCTGGTATTACCGGAGACAGTGTTAAGACCCCGAGCTCTGATTTCCCAAGAGACGACCAACAGACCGTCACAAAAATTGAAACTGAGAGCACAACTTCATAACGATAATATTTCTCATTTCATACTTTGAAGAAAATTAGATATTTTTTTATATTTTTTCACTTCAAGTTTATTACTCGAGTTGTTTTAAAAGTATTCCCTAAGTGTCAGTCCTACCCAAATTGGACTAGATTTAATATTAAATTGCTTGAATAATGGTATTAAATTTTGTATCAGGGGAATCAAAATATACTTGGTATTCATTTGCAATTTAAATAAAGGAAAAGAATTGGTTGAAAGGAAGTGTACGAGATTTGTTAGATACGTTACTGTTAGCCTATTTTTACCCGACTACGGCGAAGCAAAAAGGAGGGTTATGATTTTGACCGGTATGTATGAAAAACAAAACTGGCGAAATGTGGGTGTACCTGCTACAGGGACACCTCTGCCCCACCCTTCGGGGAAACAAGGCGTGATGTTATGTTATGTTTATGTATGAATGTATGTTCATCTGTTACCTCATAACTTCTAAACTACCGATCATAATTTGACAAATGAGGTATTATTGGAAGCGCTTTGATTGTCCGCTAGTTATAGGTTATGTGACGTCACATTAAATGCAATATGGTGCCCTCTAGAGGACATAAAGTAACGAAATAAAAAATAAAATTAATATAATTGTGCCATATTGGGTATCAAATGAAAGGACTTGACAAGCACATTACAAATATTTATATATATATCATATTTTCCAAGTAAATAAATATATTTAAATTGTTAAAAACAAGCAAATATGAGACTGTGCTACGTACGGCGCGGTTGTAAAATTGATACCTATTTTACCATAAATGCCTTGATGGTCCAGTGGTTAAGGCCTCGCCTCTCATGCACGATGTTGTGGATTCAAATCCGGGCAAGTACCAATGTGACTTTTTCAATTCATATGTACTTTCCGAGTTTATCTTGGTCATTATATCGGTGAAAGAAAAACATCGTGAGGAAACCTGTACTTATAGTTAATATATAAGTCTGAAATCGCCAACCCGTCTTGACCAAGCGTGGTGATCAATGCTCGTGCCTTCTCTGTATGAGAAGAGGCCTTTGCCTTGCAGTGGGACAATAATAGGCTGGCATTAATAGCATAAAACCAAAAAAAAAATCTGCTCTGCAATTTACTTTATCACGAAACTAAATAAAATAAAAAGTAAGTTCAAAAACTAAAACCCGACTACTGAAAAATCACGCTCTTAAAAGTATGAAACAAGAATAAATTTCAGACAAAAATCAAGACATAGGTACAAAAATGATCAAGGTAAAGCCGTGGTCGCATGCCTGTACACCTACAAAATTTTAATGGCACTATTTTATATGATACGGATCAGATTCTTGGCAATAAATTTGTGTGCTATATTATTACGACCTACTTGTTTGTAACATAGATTTTAAGTGTCAAATAAATGTTTTTATTTATTATTATTTATTTCATCCCACTGCTGGGCTCAAGACTTCCAGTTCTTGCGATACAGGGCTAATGTGGTGGTCGCATGTTTTCTCCATCTCGTCCCGTCATCCTCTGTGGGGTCTACCGTGACACTTTCTTGCTATTACATACGTTACTTTATAAAACTTACAATAGGTACTTCAAAATGTTTATTTCAGTTTTATAATAACTGGGGTCTTAATATTGTACGAATTACTCTCGTACTTTCTTAGATATCAGTTCATAAATATCTCGAATCAGTAAACAAGTTAATCCGTCGTAAAATCTTATGTTAACTAGGATGTCAGTATTTCAGTCAATAGACAACAATAGTTATCATAAACAATGTGCTAGAGTCGCTTAGTCGAGAGATAAAGAGTACATCAAAGTTTAGCGCAAAGTTATCTAAAATACATAAAACTTTATGAACATTTTTATCTTTTGAATAATTTCAGCATTTTCAGCGCTTGTACACTCTTCCCTTTTTTCCTTTCCACATTGTGACATCGAAAAAATAGGTATAAAAAAACGCCATTCGCATTTCTAACAATTGCATTACCGATGGTACATTTGCTTTACGCTTATTTCAAAATAAAATTTTTGCCGCAATACCGCTCACCGATTTTACAAACGATTTGACCCTTTATACGAAATTTTTCGAATAGTACACCATTTTATTCGAGAATTTCCTCCGAGGAAGCGGTTCTATCAATTTGTTGTGCATTGTAGTACAATACTGTATTGGTGTCAAACGGTGTTCAAATGGATGCATGGATTCCAATATTGAAGGAAATTGGAGTATTTGTGAGGAGGGAAATTTAATTTTCCATGAGAAAGGTTTTCATGTATCTCTCTACAAGAAATTGTATGAATGTATTTGATGACAAAGAGACCAACAAGAACTATAAAACCGGCCAAGTGCATGTCGGACCACGCACAATGTAGGGTTTCGTAGTTGGGATGAATTTATCCCAAGAACAAACTTATCTTTGTAGTTGAAAAAAAAAAATCTTTCATACAGAATGTATGGGAGAACATGTTTTTACAATCGCAAATTTAAGTTGGTCGATTATTACTCGTTAACTTGTAAAGCCTACTCAGCTGTCATAGTTTTCCTTTTAAATTCGTTAAATTCGTTGTATAAACTACTACCATGAATTTAAAAAAAAAAAAAAAAAATTGCACTTTAAAGCTTAATATTTCGCAAACGGATCTCTAAAATGATTGTAACACACTCACAATGTTTTTGAAAGACCTTTACAACGATACCCCGCACCAAGGGATAGAAAAAAAAAAAAAACCAAACTTTACGTGTAGGGAAGGTACCCTAAAAAAAATATTTTTCACAATTTTATTTTACCACTTTGTCGGCATGATTAATATGTATACCCATGCCAAATTACAACTTTCTAGTACTAACAGTCTTGGAGCTAGACCGCGGACAGACAGACAGACAGACAGATGGACATGACGAAACTATAAGGGCTCCTTGTTTACTACGGAACTCTAAAAAGGATAGTCGGAACATTAGATGTGCAACTGCCAGTTTCAATACTAACGAATCTACAATTGTACAAAGGCTTTGACTATTACTACCGTTTTGTTTGACATTTTGAAAAGTCCTTCTGTGGTTGCGGTTAAGGATCAAACTTTCACGGGGCTTATTAACACCATTAACACAACCAAACACGCTTAAAAAGAATGCTTCTTCTGCTACTAGTCATAAAGTTCTAAATAGCGTACAATCTTGTTTATAGGAACTCAACCAAACCATTTTCTCCACCATTTACTTCATCATTCTTCCGTCCAAAGTTTGACAGTTGTACGTTACAAAAGTACAATATTATAAATCTTGTTTAATGCCGACGAAAACATGTTTACGCGGCCATGTTGATGACGTCATCGTGTTTTGATTTCTAAGTAGGAAGTGAATCGTTTTAAATATTGTTCGCACCAAATTATAAACGCAAAAGTGAGTGTCTGTTGGTACCATTTTATGACAAAAGGAACGAACCAATTTTAATGCTATTTGAGTAAAATAGATTTTATTATTTTGATATTATTTGATTTAATTAATTGATTCAGGCGTGACCTTGCGGAAATCCATTATAAAATACAATAGACGTTTCCGGTATTATTTTTGACAATTTCTAATGTCAGTACTAGAGAGTTTAGAAATTGTCAAAAATAATACCGGAAACATTACACTGTTGAACGAATTAAATACGAGTATGCCAAGGTCACCTTTGCTGCGATTGTTCGCCCCTTATCGCACTGATAACGGTCGCACTGATAACGGCGACACTATATAAGTGGGTTTCGCGGGCGATAAGGCTCAGTCTGCACTCAGCGCTTGGTGTGGCAACACGCCGTGTTCGAGTTCGCAACAAGTCCATCGTCATCCTGAGGATGCCTCGTTGAGAGGTGAAACACGTGTCGATTTCTTTCAGGAGTTTTTATGGCTCTTTAGAAATAGCTAAGCGGAACAAGTTACTAAATATATCCACGTCTATTGTATTTCATTATTTGATTTCTTGAAAAATAATTAAAATTGGTACATAATTCTAATCATCATCACCGTTTCAGCCGAAGAACGTGCATCCAAATTTTTATTCTCATTCGTAATTTTAACCCTGAGCACTGTTAAATCCTTATCTAGCAAGAGACATTTTTTAAGAGATCAGCAGTTTAATTTATTCTATCTACCTACAAACAAGTAGCTAAGGTAATGTCAACATAACATTTCATAAGTTGAAAATATGGACGAGCATGTTGGCGGAAGCATTATATCATTTCTAAGAAGCAGGTAGGACACGATAAGAATAAATACACTTGACGTCAAAGCTGGGGAACACATTAAAAGGGGCTGGCTTAAAAAGAATATTTTGCACAAACTCGTATGGAATCATAACCAAAAATATTGTGAACAAAGAATAAATGATATGGGTAAGTACTTTTTTTTTTCTTTGGATTCTTGTGTTGACCAAAGACAAAAAAAATAATGAAGAATACAACAGCGATACGTTTTATTTTTGTAATCAAGTTCAATCGTTCTAATTAAAATAAATAAATATATGTTACCATAACTCTGCAAGTAAGCGTGCTCTGCTCAAACGTGTAGGTACGTTAGAACCAAAGCTAAATGGCTTTATCAGATACCCCTAAGGCTCTGTATTAATTAATACATAATAAGCAGCGAAAGGAACTTCGTTCCAACCGAGTATCCAACTACAATTTTCTATTTGTTTATTTTATTTTTTTCTGCATTTTATTAATTAATATTAATTAATACAGAGCCATCTAGTATAGGCTCAAGTTTCAAGTGTCAAAAGTTTTTGTTTTTTAAAACAGATGGCTCTGTATCAAAACACTTTTGATACTTGAAACTGACTTTTTCGGGTATAACGCTTTTTTATTACGTGACGTTTTTTGCCAGTTTACTCCTACCGCAAGCCGCGTTAAAGAACTAAGTACCAATAAAAAAAGTCCTATATGAGGTCAGTAGGCCTTATCTCAGCAAGATGCTGCGACATAAATTAAGTAGTTTTTCGTGCTGTCTATGGGACCGCGTTAGTTCTTTATACCACGCAACGAATTTTGACACGGCTTTTACTATCAGTTAGAGAATTTATTTCGAAAGGTTTATGTGTTTATTACATTAATATGAAACTTACACATAAATAATGAAATCTTGATATTTTGTCAAATCCTAAAAACCGTGCGAAGCAGGGGCGGGGTGGGTCGCTAGTTACTGATAAATTTCGTAAGATAAAGAAACTCACAGTCCCAGAAAAAAAAAGATCAACCTAACCTTGAGCTCCCGTTTAGGTCCGCTATCTCAGAAATCCGATCCCGATCTTCGATCTTCATTAAGCGCCATATATCGAAGGATCCTCTTTGCTGGAAATCGCTGAAAGTTTCCAAAGGTCACAACAGCCGTATTTATAGGTGTTCGCGCCTCCCGTATTTCCTTCTTAATTGACACTTAGTTAGATTTATGCCTGTGGATGGTAATGCCAAAGAGTTGTTAAATGGGGGAGTAACGACAGGGTAAATCGTGCAGGTAATAAAAGTCTGTGAAGTATATTGACCTTCGGGTCTTTGGCTGTAATTGGGGGACATGTCGCGAGGAAAGTTTAGAGTATCAATGTGAATAGAGGCTTAGATTGGGGGAAAGAACAACGTGATTACAGAGCCACAATCTTTTTATTGATCAGCAAAAAAGCATGCGGTCCACTGGATGATCAATAGTTACCTCCTCTTATGACTTCTGGTATACTAGAAGTATCGGAGAGAAGTATGTATGTTGGCATTCCAGATCCTAAGCTGAAATGTGTGTGCTTGCGCTATGCAGGATTTTGCGTGACGTCGGTGTGATACGAAGTTTGCATTTGGCGATGTAGATGCTGCAAATGTTTCAAAACCCTTTACTGATTGTTGAATCTTAAATGCGGTTGCTAAACGTAAAATTTATGCAGACAGTTTACAAATCCAACTGAAATTAAAATAGGCAAGAACATTTCCTTCACCGTCCCATCTACCACTTTATTCATTGTTTTAAACCGCTCGCCTTAGAGATAATTGAGCCAGCGCTGAGACAGTGATAAATCCACCTTTAATAAGTGCTTACACGCAGCATTTTGTTTGCAGACAGATGCCTGTTGCGGTGTTGTGCGGCGTGTATGGATGAGATGAATCAACCCACGTAATTACTTGGTTGATGTTAATATAAAGGAAGGAAGAAAGAGATTGGATAGGAAAATCCAGTTGGGTGTACCATGATTAAATTTGAAGAAAAGTAGCTGAAATTCTTAAATGCTTATTTCAATCTCTGACCGAATCAATGACCGTTGGGGTAGACGTGTTTTTGAGGGGAGACCGCAGATTTTAAGGTCCTTAAGTGGAGTGACGATCTGTACAGGGTAGCTGGTAGCAGGTGGATGTGTGAATTTAATGAAAGGCTGTGTACTTATAAATGAATATTTATCCACTATACTGTCGATTACATACAACAAAACACTTCGTTTTCAATAAAATTCTCAAGAACACTCACTCGCGACCTTCAAACTTACTGCTATAGTTTGACCGAATCCGTTGCGGCGAGACAGGGGCAGTGCAGTCCGCTTATTCGGCAACTGACGCTCATTCGTCATTGCTGCCTAGATGCGCTTTTATAGGTGTGACATACATTTTATACATTAGTTAGCTGCCGAGATTTTAGATGAATGGTGCGCGATTGGTTAGGCCTATGTCCGGTAGTGAACTGACTGCTATAGGCTGATGATGATAATTATTCCTATTTAATGATAAGAAGAAATTGGGTGTAATTTTTTGTCACGTATTCTGGACTATGTCATTGGATTAGTGATGACAGTATATCCTTCGGGCAAGTCAAGAGGATGTTGCTACCCATTGCTTTTCACCCCTTGCCACCTTTTATGAGATACTCACTTGATCCATTTGTCGTTTTCTATGATATCCCCTAAAAAAATACCTAATAATCTGCTTAAACAATAATCTACCCTACAGACATAATGAAGACAAACGACCACTGCCTTAATAAACAAAACAAAAACAAAGAAATAACAATGAAATAAAAGGCCAGAAATTTAACAAAAACGTTAGCCACGTTTAAACACGGCGCAGTCCGAAGTTTTCTCATTTCCTTTAAAAAGATTAACACGTTGTTGGTGTACGTGATCGGAACGTAAATTTCTTTGCCGTTAATATTAATTTTGGTTTTTTTATTTTTTTGTTCTTGTTATTTTGTATTGTAGCTGTTAAAATTCTTCTAGGTTTCGTAAATCTGTCTTAAATAATTTTAAAGAACACACTGAAGTATCTTTTAACATAACATAGCAGGGTTAAGCAGAGATGTATGTATAATCCATTGCATGAGCTGATGAAAGTTGTGTGAAACACAAGGATAAGGAAAAAAAAAGAAGTATTCCTATCAATGGGTCAGTGAAGGCTAAAAATTGATGGTAAAGAATGATGGAGAAAAAATTATTTTGTAATGTAAATATTAGGATTCTTTGGATTCAAGAAATGACTGCGATATTAAAGATTGATGAAGAAGTGAAAGACAAAGTGTCCAGTGATATGAGCAATGTGTCTTAAAATATATATATATTTTTTAATGGTTCATTATAATGAAACGACAAAGGTTCGAGTGGCGAGTGGGGTGGTATAATTAAACATTTCGTGGACAACCTCAATAGCACCTTGCTGTTGGGCTTTTATTTTTTTATTGTCTGAGCTTTTCTAGTTTAGTGATCGTACAAGAAAAAGTGAATAGATAAAAATAAATTGATCAAAAGCTTGTGCATATTAACTTTTCAATTGTAGATATTGTCGTATGACATTATTCCAGTCTCCTCTAAAGTTCGGTACATACAGAATTTTATCTGAAATGAGTGGAACATTCGCGTCTGGCATTATATTTTATGCTGCTTTATCTGTTCGCCCCCGAGATGTGCGATTTGGCCTAATGTCTCCGGAAAATTCACTTCTACAGAGCTTCTTTGTAATACACGAGACGGGGGCGACACGATTCTTGAATTGTATGTGAGTTTCATGTAGTGGTACATGAAACTAACATACCATGGCCCATGGGCCCAAGTAAGAGGTCCATGCTTTAAAAGTCTGACACCAGGTTAGTCGCTAACCACACGAAAAGAAGAAGATGTAGTGGTCACTCGATATTTTTTGTTTATTATAGTGTTTGGCAGAAATTTTGGCAGTCTTAGAAAAACAGATTAATTAATATGCGATAACTTATACATAGTTTAAGACTCCGTGCACTTAAAAAACCCTTTTTCGTCAATAACTTACCTTATTATAAGAAAGCTTGAAGTAATTGAAACATTAAGTCTGTGTAACTATAAAAGTAAAGTTTTAGTTGTGCTAAACCATTCGTGTCAGTCAGAGCACCTAACTTTTGCACTCTCGAAAATTTCGCCTTTGATATTTTTTATATACTTATTGAAGATATTGTATAATAATAAAATACAATTTTGATTTTATCTCAAGGGTAGCTGAAGACTAATGTGTGATTTTTTAATTTCTTGATATGGTTTGTTAAAAAATCCCTTTCCGCTATGTACAATACAAAGAATTTTACTTTTTAAATAACAAATAATTTTGTTAAAATTCTGTTTCCCTTTCTCACAACGAATGAACAAAATTGATCAAAATCAGTCGATTTCGTGCACGGCCCCTTATGAGATTTTTGGATACCGCTATTTCCTATCTTTTCACTTTTAACGTTTGTTCAGACTCGCAATGTGCAAAGGAAGAATTTATACAGTACTTTGTAAAACCAGAAGCGTTGTGAGGAAAGTTTTGAGTATGAATGTCGATGGCTATAGAAACGATGGATGAACCGTGTGAAGGATGTTATGGGTAGAACTGACTAGAGATGACGACTAATAGAGAAGAATGGAAGAAAGGCATATGTTGCGCCGACGCTGACTCCAAATAAATTGGGATAAGGGCAGGAAAATGATGAAATCAGAAGCGAGCAATAGTTTTTCCGAAGAACTCAAGACGGCATTTACCAAATTTAACCAAAAAAAATAAAATATTGCATCAAAAAAATTCTGTACGAGTCATGTATCGTACATGACACGCGCGCATTGCATACATCAGCACTTTTCCGTCGCATTGCACAAATTATAGTGTAACGTGTCAGTACACGATCAGCGTTCAAAGTAAGCTCTATTCATTCACATATTATTCATATAGCATTAGTTACGTGGTAGTTAAATATTCTCAATAAACTATCATCTTTAGCTATTCGTGACTTATCATTCAAGCTAACATCCAAGGTGTGTGCGACCCATTCAGCAGCGCATACATCTTTTTGTCCTTCGAGCCGGATCTGAACCAGCGACCTATGGATCTACAGTCCCATGCTACGAAACCCATGGCTTTGGCACAATTCAGGCAACTTGTGATTTTTTTTTATGCAAACAGCCTTACAGACAGTTCATTCATGAATATCAAGCACTGAATTATATGGTCGAGTGTACTAGTAACGTGACACCGATTTGCTATATACCTCACCATTGAGTTCACCGCGCCGATTCCACAACTACGGCGCGGCGGCGTTAAGAGTAGTATTCAACGCATCGGCGAAAACATCCACGGGCCATAATTTGGACGACCTCATGAAGCGTGGCCCGAATTTACTTTTACAAACTTTTTACTAGTCGTCTTCTATAAACACCTTTCACGTTATCTCAAAGCGAGCGCGCGAAGTGTACTAGGTAGTGCGATGTCGCGACCTCGTCTGTTGTGAGCGAATTTATGTGACGTCATGGCTTAATTGATATCGCTTCCAACAAAACAATTGTTGAGCGGATAGAGGAAGAGATCTTCATTCATTTGTTTTAAACTTCGACTGTAGTTTATCAGTCTACTGGGATCAGCTTTCAGTCATAATAAGCTATATGTCCGAGTTTCGAGTTCGAACCAAAGGCACGCACCTCTGACTTTTCGGATTCATGTGCGTATTGTATAGTTATCATTTGCTTCAGCAACGTTGAAAGAAAACATCGTTAGGAAACCGGCATGCCTGAGAGATATTTCTCGACGATATCTGAAGCCAAGTCAGAGACCCATGAATGACATGAAAATTCTTACAAATTCTTTCACACTAACCACACGAAATAGAAAGAAATAAAGTTTTCAGTTTATTCAGCTTTTATTCTGTCTTATGATGAGTTGTCGGTGCTACCTTGCATTGAAATGAGCAATATCCTTTGATAAAACTAGTTGGCAGGCTTTCAGACTTCTGTTTGTGTTTCAGGACGTCAAAACTGTCATAACCATTCGTATGAGAAATTGAGAACAAATTAACTACAGAGGCCTCCCAAGATGTGAAGTAACTTGTGAAGATAATTGATTTATATCGGAAGAACGGTAATTACAATTTCATATGACAATAACTACAACGGTAGGTAATTAAAATGACAAGCCGAGTACCCTCAAATAATGATTATCCTTGAACTTTCATGATCCATTTTATTTTTCTAGTGCACTGGGATACAATGGTACCCAAGTGGTGGTGGTGGTGGTGGCGGTGGTGGTGGTGGTGGTGGTATATTTTATGCTAGCTTCTGTCCATAGTTCCAGAGATTAACGCGTTCAAACAAACAAACAAACAAACTCTTCAGCTTTATTATTTGTATATATATGTACGATTGTCGTAATGGGAATAAAACTATTTAAACTGTATTGCATAACACACTTTGAAACACAATCCGAAGGATTCTGACAGAAATTGCTAATCCATTGCTTATTAAGTTTGAAAAATTCGTCCGTTCAAGAAGGTAAATAACGCAATGAAAGTTGTTGAACTGTCAAAATGAAAGGCATTGACAGTATAAGTGTGTTACGCAATTACCCCGCAGCTTTACTATTAAACATTAGAAAGAAAAAAAGAAAGTAAAATAAGTTTATTTGTCACAAGAAACACGTGCATAAAAGAAGAGAACAATAAAATAAAACAATCGATTTAAATATAATCACGAGCACAAAACAGAAATATGCGGCAGCTGCTGGCACATCGAGACTGTGACAAGAAGGCTTCCATTCAGCATAATGCTGTGCTATGGGAACCGCATAGCGCTGATTTTCAGTGATCACCCGAAAATGACCTATGGAAACCAAGGTAGGTTTAATGAATTAAATATAATAAAAAAACTTGAGAGATGTCAAGGGACACCCGGATGGAAAGAAGTTCCTTTCGATTAATTAGTGAAGGAATTGTATTGTGTGTGTGTAATTTATTTGTGTGCATACGCCACACACACAGTGTACACCGCAGCACCACACAATACCAAAATAGGGAATAATGCGGCGTTTTCCCGTGATTTTAATGGAGCCCAAAGAGAGGTCTTTTTCTCCTGATTTCGGGGATCCCAAACTTGATAGGTCTACGACCTCTGGCTCCAAAGTTAAGACACGGGGGGGGTGAGGTGTGCAGGGGTTTATCGGGATCAGGGGGTCGCGGGAGGATATCGAAGGGGGGTTCGGGGGGTGGTTATATATATAAGAGAGTTGTAAGATATACTTAATTACAGATATTGGGGGTCAAAAGAAAAGGGGGTCAAAAATGGGGCCTAAGGGGTCTAACTGAAAGTAGGTTCTAGCTGAGGGGGGGGGGGGATTTTTTACTTTGATATTCCCAGCCGTTTCCGAGATATTTAAAATAAAAATAAAAAAAGTGCCTTTCGCAACGCGTGATAAGGAACTTCGTTCCAAAACTTCGTTCCAATAGATAACAAAATAAAATAAATAGTACTTAGAATATAATGCCACTTTACAACCAGTTATATGAATAAATATAATTAAATAACATTATACAATTTTTAATAAAAAACAACGAGATACGTATACGTATTTTTCTGTTCCTTTTGTCTTGTTTGTGTTTTATTTGTGTGTACATAAATGGTTAAATTAATAAATAAATTGTTGGAGCTGCCTTTAGACAAGTTGTTAGAAGTTGTTGCACTGACGCTGTTTCACGAGTTATGACATCTTTCATGACAGCTGTTCATAAAGTGCTTGAGGTCTTACATTTTAGTATTGTCCAGTACGGTAAAATGCTCTATTAAATTAATTTGAAATCTGGGCTAATCAGGGTGGACTAACAACTTGGTAGAGATCATGGGAAACTGCAGCGCTGGACTGGTTATCGTGGTAAATCTTAGGGTAGCGTAATTTTCGCCAAAACTGCCGATAATTAAGCAATGAAAATTCTGCATGTCTATAATTTACTTTCTATAAAAAAATGTTGACGTAATTTTAGCCCACAAATTACCTAATTTGTAAATCAGGATAAGCGTCCCCACGCCAAACTTTCTGTCACGTAATTTCGCCAGATATGTCACTACACTTAGGGGGATATTACACTATCATAAATCTATGACCGTAGATTAAAATTATAGATTAATGTAATATTGTAATATTCCGTGTTAGATACTGTTATTGAGTTACTTCAAGACATGACAGTATTGCAGGCTCATTTTACTTCAAAAGCAAGAGAAAAACATATCTAGTTTCCTTTTTGTACCTCACGATAAAACTTTTGCAATTACCTAGAAACTAAAACTGGCAGTTTCTTCATCGGCCATAAACTTTCAGTATTTCACCGTAAGCATTAAGTTGAAAGGCCAGATCTACATGATGTCGATAAAACGGCGCGAACAGAAATACGTAGGACATAACTGAGACGTTGGTATTATGACATTCGGTGACATTAACTTTCTAGTAAAATGTTTGGTCCAAGGTATAGGAGGTGACGGATTTTGCCGGCTTATTCACAATCCAACGGTTTCGAAGGAAATTCATAATCCATTGCGTCATAGGTTTAAAGAAAGTGTTTGTTCAACAAAGTAAGTAACGCAGTAAACGTGGCTGACCTATCAAAATGAAAGACATTGCGATCGATTTCCATTCTATGTGTGTCACGTAATGACCTTGTCGTATTGTCCTCTAGATAGGTAAGGCATCAACCCTCAAACAGACATCGAGATCATTTTGTCGGTCTAATAAATAAATTGTTCTTCACAATTATTTTTTTCTCTCTACCACTATCGGTGGGGGTCCATAATAAACTCCGAGTATAAAATGAAATAAGGTTTGGAACCGGTAATCTAAAAAAAATCTGTTTCTTTCGTTTGGCATTACTGAATAGATATGTTGAAAACAGGCTCTGAATCCGAACCAGGCCTAATCATTATCAAAACGACCTGTAAAAGTTCACAACTGATAAGTGGATCGTTTAAAGCATAATCATTCATAAGCTAACTAGTTTGCAATTTTGTGTCCAGACATGAAAACAAACATGTGTTTTTAGAAAAATAACACTGAGTTTGCGCTACAATTTTGAGGGCTTTTTTTGTGATTATAGATATGATTTACCTATACTGGAATAAAGTTGATATTCCTTTAAGTGGAAATAACATCAATTTAGAAACCAGGATTTAAATATGGATAGGTAGCTCTTATATCTTACCCCAAACCCTAATTCGCCCACTCCACTTTATGGGTAATTTTTACTTTTATGACGTTTCTTTCAGCAAAATTAAATTACTTATGCGATGAGTGTGTTGCGTACCCCTGTTATTTCTACTTTCACGTTTATTGAGTCATTATTATTAAATAAGTATGTTTTTTTATTGTAATGCGTTGATTTATAAGTTGATGTGCAAGGAGAACTTGCATAGGTACGAAGTACCGCTACATTGACGCTGTTACCTATCTTCGTTAGTTAATTAATCACTCATTGTATATTTTATAGGTAGGTACTTAAATTATGTAACTAAATACCAAATATTAATAATTTAGTTACCATCTTGTTGCGTTTCCCCTAAACCTTGTCAATCGACTTCGATAGCGAATCGAGCGATTATAAAAAACTGTGCCATATAGCTATGCAGTTTGAGTATCGTAGTCTTATAATTAAAATTCCATTCAGAAATTTACCTACCATTATTAATACTCTTATAATTAAAGTGCCTTTACCAGTTAAAATAAATGTATAAGTTACAATATTACTTACTAGTCAATTTAACGCGAAACAGCGTGCGACATCGACGTACAAAATGCATTGTTCATGTTTAACTTAATGCTGTCAACGAATCACCACTTTAATTGACAATTATTTATTGCTAATTAGCTCGGAGGTCGCGGTCACAAAATTTTGGGATGGAAGAGGGAATATTGGTACTTAATAGTTACATGGCATTTTACTGGAAGCTTAAGGATTTTAATTACCTACTTAATAAGTCGGCATAAATAAAAGCGGCATTGCACTTTAATCAATATATTGAGGAAGGCTTGTGGCTTCATAATAACAGCCGCACGGGTCGATCGAAGGTTAAGCTACGCTTACAGAGGTCGGTCCGTGGATGGGTGACCATCCATTATATAGAGACTCCTTCGTGCCTCAAAAAGTACTTTAAACCGTTGGTACCGGCTGTCATTTGTAGAAGACTGGAAGCCGACCCCAACATATTAGCTGGGAAAACTTTAGGGAAATGATGATGAGGATTTAATACATTAATTTACCTACAAGAAAATACTTTATATTATGTTGTAATTATAATCTGCTCCTACTGTTTTGAGCAAAAAACTGTAAAAATGTTTTGCAAATGAAGAGGTTTTCGTAGATTAGGTACAAATACAAAATACAAAAATGTTTTATTTGAGTACCAACTAGTATACATTAGTTTTGATTGGAATCTCCTTTTAAGCATGATGACGCCTGTGTTAGGAGACTCCGCACTTCCTTAAGCTTTGGCTGTTTGTACAATTAACAAAATTAGTTTCTAGAGTTACACATTTCAGTTATAGCTAGTTTACTATACTTACATATTTTACTCGAGCGCGCTATGCGTGCTTTATTACCAATTACATAAATAAAGTGTAATTAATATAAATTCAAGCACACGCTCGCTAATTTAAGAAAATGTATACATTAATGTGGGTGTGTTGGGTATGCGGAGTGTGTGATGTGTGAGGAGTGTGTGAGGTGTGACGAGTGTGTGGTGTATGAAGAGTGAGGGGTGTGTGAGGTGTGTCAAGTGTGTGGTATGTGATTTGTGCGGGGTGCGTGAGGTGTGCGAGGTGTGTGGTTGGTGTTGATGTGAGTATCAGGGAAGATGTGCGTGTGGGTGTGGCGGTGCCAGTATAACCAATTTCCACTTATTGTAACAATAATTCAATATCGGAATAGGTGCGTGATTTTAACCATTCTATTAGTGTTTTCTTACATTTATGAAGATGTTCAGTGTAAATGTATATGTCTTTGTTTATTTTATTATATAACCGTGCAGATTGATTATTATATTGAGTAGCAGCAAAATTGGTTTTAGATTGTGGAACTTGCGCAATAATATCCTTTCTCCTTTTTAATATTATGTTTTTATCATATGTAAGTGTCTTATGCTTTTTTAAGATCGAGGCACATATATATAATTTCCTAACAGATAGCAGGCCGCTGATCTCATACAGACTTTCAGTAGGGAATCTCCGTTTCTTAAAATACATTATTTTTATCAGACCTCTTTGTGCTCGTTCAACACTCATAAATTTTGATTTCGCTGCCCCACCCCATACAGGTATACAGTAGACTATCACAGATTGTGCAAGGGCTGTGTAGATTTCATTTAGCAGATTTCTCTTAGCACCCACTTTTGTGGCTATACTTGCAGGGACCACGTATCTCAATGATTTAAATATCCATCCCAATTTTCGTATCCTATCGGCAACGTGCTCGAGGTGGGAGTACCAACTCATGTGTTGGTCAATTATGACACCTAAATATTTTGTTTGTGTTACTTTATTAATTTTAGGACATGTACAGGCATAATTCATGGCTCGTTTACAGGAATGTATTTTGATATTTAAATCTTGATCTGGTTGTGAGCGATTTCTAATTGTAAAACATATATAATTGGTTTTGGTTGCGTTTAGCGTGAGGAGATTTTCATTAAGCCAGTTAGCAATTTGAGCCATACCTATTTCAGCTCTGAGCTTTACTTCGGACCAGTTATTCCCATAGAAGACAATGGAAGTATCATCGGCGTATGAGAAGATTTTTGCGTTATCCACTTTTAAGTTACATAGGTCATTAATGTACAATAAGAAAAGCGTTGGTCCTAATACGCTTCCTTGAGGCACGCCGAACGATACCTCCTCATCATTACTGATGTATGTCCCTATCTTAACCCTCTGCCTTCTGTTTGATAGATAATCTTTGAAAAACATAAGGGGGGTTCCCCTTATTCCATTTCTTTCTAGCTTGGACAAAAGGGTTGGAACAGCAACGGTGTCAAGTAGGTATTTCTAAAATACTAGTTTTGGAAGGCTAGAACTCAATAATGCACGATGGGACTTTCATGAGTGGACTCGCAATGATATTTTATCAAATCAGACGGAGTGAATCAAATAATGTAATAAAGAGAAAATATTTGGTTTTTTGTATGTTATTTGTTACGCTTTCACGCTAAAACGGCTGAACGGATTTGGATAAAAGTAGACCATAACCTGGTTTAGGATATAGGTTACTTTTTATCCCGAGACTTATGCGGGTGAAACCGCGCGGTGCAGCTAGTCGACAATATATTGTGTGAAAGACAAAGAACGTCAAAAGAACATAAAAATCGAACGAGTTAAATAAACCACATTTTAGCTCGTAAAGTAAATTCTCTAAAAACCGAACGTGATCCAATCAATAAAGCCGAACCACCACGACAATATTATCCATCCAACCTAACTCAAGCAAGAACGGCTATAGGTCTGTCCATCAAAGTACTAGTGGTTAGCAAAAAGTTCCATAAAACGGGATTCTTCGTCAGCGTTCGTATTCGTCAAGTTGTGACAAATGTGGGAATCCTCGGGCCGGGACCGATACGAGGCAATCAATCAACGCTCGGAGACCGGACGTAAAGGGCTGGCATGGATAATAGTGTCCCGGGATTATTATTATTATTTCGTTTATTCATTTTAATTCTTATTCATTCACATTTTTAAATATATCTTAAAATAAAAAGGATAAAAACAAATAAATAAAATAAGCTTTAAATAAAATCATTTATTTAGTAACAGTTTACAGTGGACTTGCATTCAAAACGATGCCCCACAAAATCGTGCATTTGAAATGTGCTTAGGCATTATTTTGTTTATTTATCTAAATCATAATTAAAAAATCAGGTAAAAGTAACGGGCAGGCGAAATAAAAACTGAGCCCAAAAACCAGAGCCAATGAATAAATATTTTAAATTTATATTTAAAGTCCAAATCAACATTTCGATACAAAAAATATACGCGTCAATTTGAAAAACTCCTCCATTTTTTTCTCAGTTTAAAACGCTACAGTAGTAGTACGTAAATGTATCAATAAAATTGCAGGAAAAGGCATGTTTTTACTTTGATCAAACAGGTTCAAAATCGTTCAACTTTTAAGTCCCACTTTACACAATCCCGGAAATTTTCCCGGGAAGCACACCACTATGAAGAACCCTATCGATCTCCAGGCGTTTCCATTTACAGCCGACACATACATCATACGTATTATTTAAAGCGTGTTTCTACGAATTCGTATTTATTTAGGGTAAAACGTAAGTTCGAGTTATAAAGTGGTAAGTAAAGAGACTTTTTCTAGTTCTAAGAAATTCATTGAATGTTAACATAGAAACTGATAATAATTATTATGAATATAAACACCAGACTCCTTAATTTTAGATGATATGCCAACATTTATACAAGCCTTCTGTCCGTTTTTGTCTTGCTCTACCTTTTCATGCGATATTTTTGAAGAAGGTTTATTAAAATTCTAATTTTGAAATAGGCAGGTTTCAAAATTTAAAAAAAATATCACATGACTTAATAATGCAGTTTGGCGTTGCGTCAGCATGGCAACCGCATCATGAATTGCCATTCTTAAGAAACAAAACATGGTCGCTCATATACAAATTTGTGAATTGAAATAACATGTCAGCCCCGAACTTAGCTTTGAATTTAACAGTATCAATAGCGGTGTATTGAATTCCTTAGATTCTAAACTCCTATCGCAACATTATTAGCTCTCCTTACAATATCACTGCAAACTTCAAACCTTAGCAGCACTTCACCACAACCAAGTCTCAAGCCAAGACTCCAACTAAATTCGAAGACTATTCCAAGTCAAGACGTTAGCTCAAACGGCTCATTGCTCCAGGATCCGAAGTATTCCAAGTCAATTGATATCTGTACCAAGTTCGATGCAAAACTTTCAGTCCGATTTTGCCGATTCGATTATACAACTTCGAAATACGGAATTACTTATGAAGGAATATTAAGTAGATTAAGCGATAACTTTGTCGGAATAAATGTCCAATGATGGATTTATTACGTTCTCTTTATTTATTGGGTACATTCACCCAGACGGTATTTTAGCATTTCTTCGAAATAGTCATTTGAATGAAAATTATGATTTATTGGGTCTTATGTGTACCTATACAAACATCTTTGCTCCATGTAAAATACTGGTATTTAGTACATCCGGTTAGAATGGAAGCCGACCCCAACATAGTTGGGAAATGGTTAGGCAGATTGATTGGTGTATACAAACATCTTCACAAACAACATTTTGATTAATTATTATATCGGGCCCAATAATACACAGTTATAATTAGACTTCTGGCAATTTAATAGAACTGTGTATTTTTAAGTTGCCATGTAATCAAATAGGAAAACCAAAAAAAGGTGTTAAAATCCCAAATTAAAATCAAACTCGAAGTATTTATTACAAATAAACCTGATTTACTTCAATTAAACCCTTTACACTCATTGGCTCATTTGCACTTTTGAACTGTCAAGGAGTCGGTCAGTTAGTCAGAAAGTTGAAGCTAGTTGCCTATTCCAAAACGTAGATTTCTAGGGAGAAGAACGGGTAATACACTCCAAGGACACTCTTTTGAATCAAGATATACAAAATCCTGGGTAAATAATTATTCTTATTTTTTCTTTATTATTTATGTGAGAAAAAAGAAAAATAAAACATATATAAGATTTAAAATAAACCCTGGCAGTTAATAGATGACCAGTCTTAACTGACGGACCGTCGTTAAGAGTGGTCGTAATCGTGGATCAGCTCTATTTAGCTTAATCATTTTGTTGGGAACCGAATGATTCAACACACGCGCCAACATCAGCGAGACATTTAAGTGAGCATGACGTCATACTCTCAACTGCAATGCCCCAATCATTGGAAGCTCTAGAGCAAAACAACATTCTCCTCCACTGCATTTTACCATTTTTGCAAGTAAAATTAAATTGCAGAAACATAAAAAAACGCCTCCATTTTTCATTTCTTAAGACAAGCGTCACAATTCTAATAAAAATACAATTTCATCACAAAGTTGACTCAAAACATAATAGACTCGGTTCCTTAACAAAGAGTGAAGCATGTTGTTATACTGTTGAAGGAAATTGAAAATGTAAAGGGACCCTCTGATTAAGTGGCTTTTGAGACCCCTTCCGCAAGGCACCATACTTGGACCTCCTTTGTATGGTAATCTACATGTCCAGTCTCTGATGTGGGTAAAAATGATTTTTGCATTGAGAATACGGTTTAGGCATTTCCTTTGTGTATTTCTTTTGATGGAATAGGATTGAATGTTGGATGTATCAGGTTTTGTTGTAAAAATAGACTAGGAAAAGATTATCGTGGTTTTAGTTATTTTTGTACTTCTTTCTATCAATACTATTGTAATAATTTGTCCTTATAGTAAAACTCTATATGCGTTTATGTTTTCTATTCGATATATTCAGCCAATGTGTCTTACTTTTTTATTACTGTCTTCTGTCCTATTCTAATTTAGGATAAACGCAGTATCTATTATCTCTTTCTTCCAAACATCTTCGGTATGCTATAAATTTCTAATAACATCATTACCAAATTGCGCTGCAACTAATTGATTAACTGATCGGACCATAGATCGGATCATCTTTACCAGTATATAGAATGGAGCGAACACCGGTACTTCATTAATTAACGAAGTCAAAATTAGCTTATTTGGGCAATTCGAAAGCACTACATCATTTTGTTACAGTGACTGTTCAGTACTAAAGTGCAACATTTTCTTGGCAAGCATCAGATAGTACAAAATCATTCTCATTGTTTTCATTTTACTTGTAGCGTCTTCTGAATAGAAAGCTAGTTTCTTACATTCAATTCGCTATCCATTACTACGAACAATTCTAGTTTTATTTTTCTTCCCGATGGAAGGCACTTGAAGCGAAATTTCAATTAATTTGGATTCAAACACTCGAAAGGAAAGCGAATGACAATCGAATTACTCGCTAATTGATTTTAAAGTTTGACGAATTTATGTGGGATGCGCTCGAGTGTTATATTATTGTAATTTAATTAGATGAGGAGCTGAATGTTGATGAGAGTTTCTGATAAGGCTTTGATGTTTAAATGTGATGTTTATTAATTATTCAGCAATTGTTGTTTTGAACAAGAGCTTTTTATTCGATCATTTTCAACACAGGACTTGTTTTTGTTGCATTTGTTTTTTGTTTATGCATTGTGGTAACAATTTAATATTCAATATTGTTTTATTCCCATCGTTTCTATATTGTACCTGGAAGATCTGGAAAATTTTATTTAAAACAGCACAACATTTAGACAACAATTTATTTCTCTGATTTAGATTTTTTTTTTTTTGTAATTATTTTTGTAATTTGCGTTTTGTTTGTGCAGAATAAACAATTATTTTTGAAGTGAAAACTTCTTTAGGCGCATTGGATATTTTTGAGATGGGACTAAACCATTAATTTCGCGACACTGTAATGCAATTTACCGACACCGTGAAGTAAAAGACATCAACGCGTTGATTACCGCGGTGCCGAATTTTCTTTTAAAAATTTTACTTCTGTTGGCACTCCCGGTGTGCCACTGTTTTTTTTTAGTTTTAACAATCTCTCGTTCCAAAAAACAATTTGATAATAACGTTGTGAGAAGTTTTCTCAATATCTAGGTCCAAGATCAATACAGTGCTGCAGATATTAATTACTAAGACATAATCATCCACCCAAGTTAGCGATACATTTATTCTACATCCCTCACCAATAGCTTATATAAAATTGATAGAATAAAATTCATTAATATTGTTGGGGAAGTTTAAATAACCACAAAATTGCCACATCCATGTTAATGTTTAAAATCGGGGGGCACGGCAGTGCCCCCGCCAAGTCGAGCGCGAAGCAAACACTGCCGTACCATCCTTTACTGGAACCATTTCGCCGCATTTTCAGGCCCCTATTTGAGAACCTCTGGATAAGATCAGAACGCAGAAATTTTCTTCATCCAGTAAACTATAATCACATACTTAAAATCCAAAATTTCAAGTCTGTAGGTCATTTAGTTCCGAAGTTAAGCGAAAGCAAAGTTTCGCATTTATGACACTCACTCACTCATGATCATCAGAATAGAACTAGTACTTCCCATAAACTCAGAGAGCTGAAATTTGGTACAGAGTTAGGGTTTACTGGCCACATAAAGAGAAAACTATAAAAACTGGGAAAATCGAAGATCTGGAGTACCTGGTGACCCTGATTAGAAAACACAAGAGCCCAACCAAACTATTAGAGATCGACATACCGCCTTCACAAAAAAAATATTCAAATTGGTGGGCCGCTTCATTTGATGTCAAAAATCGAAGGTCTGAAGTATCTGATGAAGAACCCTCAGCTGGTCTCAGCTGTATTAGAGATATGGTAATGCTCCCTTCTACTATTGGTACATAAAAAAATCGACTGTCATTGCAAAAATCCAGCGTAGTGGGACACATCTTCTAATCTAATTTAATCTAGCCTATAGCGTCTCACTGCTGGGCGAATGCCTCCCCTTCTGCTTTTAATACGCATATTAATAAAATTAAAGGAAAACTCTGGATAAGACTAGACTGGCTTTTATACTTACAAGTTTACAAGAAGAAATATTCGAACGATTAACTTTATTCTACTCGAACATTACACAAATTAAATAAACAAATTATACAAAAATATTAATTTCGCTCAATTTCGCTCAAAATTTGGTCAAAATATAATGCATTGGACTAAGAGTGGCGGTGATACCCGCACACGTCGCTAGATAGCGCTGACTGTATTTTAAAACGCGCTTACGTATGTTTTTCCGATAACCTTATATGGCGAAGTGGCAACCGGCCGCGTTACAGTCGTTTACGACATTCTTCTACTGCGCTTGAAAACGTTTGCTAGGGATTAGGAGGGATTATTTGCATTTCGTTGATTTCGCTTATTATTTCGTGAGGTTTGCTAAGTTTAATTAGCAGGTTGTTATTATAACAATTCGAAGATTTGAATAGGTTAGGAATTTTATGATTAGTGACGGATTACTGATTATTACTTAATTATTAGATTTAAAAGAAGTTTAAATTGAATAATTTATTTAATAGTTAGTTATTTAGTACTCTTAGTTTTCTAGGTTTAATTTACAGTTAGGCTGTACTTCGAATCGCGCGTTCGTGTTTATAAGTACTTTTCTAGTATTCTAGGTTTAGTTTATTTAGTTAGATATTACTTCGTTTCGTTTAAAAATATCATTAATTTAGCTGTATTTCAGTACTACGTAGGTAATACTTTTGGTAGAAAGTTCATTGATACTTAATTATATTGACACTTGTCTAATAATTAAGAAATTCGTTAATAATTTGATTCACGAATTATTGCCTATTAAGTCAAAATTTGAGATCATACTCCGGGCATGCGTGTACACTGTACAGAGAACAATTCCAAATCTGTGTGGCGTATGCCCTAACAATTCACAAGAGCCAAGGTCTAAGTCTAAAAAATGCCCTCATGGACATTGGCACCTCCATATTCTCTTGTGGCCAAGCCTACGTGGTACTTTCACGAATAACCAATCTTCATGGGGTGCACCTCATAAATGTTGACTTCAAGAGTATAAAAGCTCAAGCTTCAGCGATCACCGAATATAACCGGCTTAGGCGTAAATACCGCGCCGATCTTTCAGAAATTAAACCGTCTAAACCGTCTAAAAGAATAAATAATGAACGCGAATGGGCATTACGAAAAACTGTTGCTACTGTACAAGAATCAGAACCGGAAAAAAGAAAAGAAAGATTTGTAATAATAAAAAAGCAAAAGAAAAAACTACTCCTAAAAAGAAAGAAACTGTGTCAAATAAGAAAATCTAAAACAATAAATCAATATGCCCACGTTTCTACAAAAAGAAGTGAAATCCCACCAAAAACATTCTGTAAAAAACTAGCCAAGTCTCGATGGAGCTGCTTGTTTATCTCTAAAAAGTAATGAAATCTAGACAAAGTCGTGCCAAGTCTAAGGTTCCTTACTGCGATTTCTTTATTATAGTTAATGTTGTGTGACTTGGCCGTTGAAGGGTACACAAGGGTACAAAACCAGGTGCTCCATGACACCATTGCACCAATCTGTCGCCAGAACCGCTACCCATTGTCAATGCTGAATGCATGTGTTGCACAATCAACAACAGCATAAAATGAGACACTAGCGTCCAATTACCAATACCAGTATGGGCAATAGCCCATACTGGTATTGGTAATAATCTCGAGATAATAATCTCGCTTAACAAACATAGTAGTTACAACAGATATAACATTACGTGTAAACAAAACTGACTTGTACCCACTAACGTATAAAGAATGTTCAACGGCCAAGTCACACAACATTAACTATAATAAAGAAATCGCAGTAAGGAACCTTAGACTTGGCACGACTTTGTCTAGATTTCATTACTTTTTAGAGATAAACAAGCAGCTCCATCGAGACTTGGCTAGTTTTTTACAGAATGTTTTTGGTGGGATTTTATTTACATGCAAAACAACAATATCAATTAAAAATCTGTAGCAATCTGCTGAATATTTTCCACAAACTTTTTTCACGCTTCAGCCTTCAAAATTCCAAGACTTCACTGAAATTAAAACCGAACCCTCGTTACTTTTGATCAGAAACAATAAATCACACTTTTCCTTCTTGTCAATTGCATCTGTTTCAAGTTCCCGAGGTTCCTAAAGGGGAGCCGTGAGTAAAATATAACCACAAATAAATTGGCGTCAATTGGCACATCGGCAGCGGGAAACATGGTTAATTCTTTTTCGGACAGGTTTTCGCCGCATTAATTTTGGGGGTTACAGACTTTTTGGATTTACATCGTTACGGAAAAAGCAACAAATTGATGATAAGAAAATTGATCACGAACAACAAAGCCACAACAACAGCCAAAAACGCCTACCATCAATCTGACTAGCCTTTTACTATGTTGAGGTCGGCTTCCAGTCTAACCAGATGCAGCTGAATACCAGTATTTCAAAGTAATACGATACCCCTTGATAAGTCTGGTTGTCAGACTTTCGGGCTTCTGACGACCCGTAACAACTGTCAAAGATCCACGAATGATAGCCGGGACCAACGGCTTAACGTGCTTTCCGAGGCACAGAGGAGTCTCGGTATGTAAATATGGTCACCCATCTACGGACCAACCCCGGCAAGCGTAGCTTAACCTGATGGGTTGACCTGCGGCTGTTATTACTTAGCAACAGTACCTACCTACAATCTATGCCAATAAATATTAATGATTTACTAACTTGCTTAACACAATGATTGAATTTTCCCTCAAAATTATAGAAAGATAGATAGATAGAATATTCTTAATTATGTAAAGTAGTAGTTGTGTAATTATGTTTAGTAATAAGTTTTGGCACAGCATTATAATCATATACTGTTGTTCTAGTAACTGAGACAAATATTTACCTAGCAAACGTATAATAATTTATATTTTTTAATAAAATCCGCCCAACAAACAAGCAAAATATCGTTGTAAATAGTTTTCAAAATCCGACCACAGAATCACAGTCACCATGCAGATACATTTCAGATAGTAGCTACTAAAGTCACGCCCCATTGAAATGGATTCATCACGCAGTTTGTGTTCAAACACGGAAAAAATATCAGACCTTTTTCCGAAACCTAGCTTTTTTAGGTCGTATTTCTGGCATTGTTCCAAAAAAGTCTTAAATGGGCCTGTTTTCTATTTTTACGGATCATTGGCTAGTGTCTCGTTTTAAATTGGATAAGTAACTTGTTTTGATGTTTGAGTGTTAGATTTCTATTGCTATCAATTTACAAGTACCAATTTTTTTTGGCTTGAGGTTTTTGATCCTATAATATCACTGGACGTGATATAGCTAAGCCAAATATTGTTAAGCCAGACATAAAACGTTGTTTCTGTTATTTTATAAGGGTTTCTTACTGTCCTCCTAAATTCCCAACCTTCTATTTACAAATAATTTTATTATGCTGTACTGTAGGTAGGTATACATAAAACGAACTCAGCAACTTCAACTTCAGCATTGCCAACCAAATCACACTTCATCTTTGATACAACCACAAAATCAAAGTATAAATATATACATAAACTCACGCCTTCTTCCCATGGGACAGAAACTTCAGAAAGTCAACTGCTACGATCCTTACATACTCCTTTTGCCTCGTTTACGTTCATACATCTGGTCATACACGCATGTCGGTTGCGAGTACTACGCACCTGGCCTTTCTGAAGAACATCACCAATAAAGTCAGTATATGTTAAAAAATACAATAGACGTGGACATGTTTAGTAACTTGTTCCGCTTAGCTATTTCTAAAGAGCCATAAAAAACTCCTGAAAGAAATCGACATGTGTTTTACCTCTCAACGAGGCATCCTCAGGATGACGATGGACTTGTTGCGAACTCGAACACGGCGTGTTGCCACACCAAGCGCTGAGTGCAGGCTGTGTGCTTGGTGTGGCAACACGCCGTGTTCGAGTTCGCAACAAGTCCATCGTCATCCTGAGGATGCCTCGTTGAGAGGTGAAACACGTGTCGATTTCTTTCAGGAGTTTTTTATGGCTCTTTAGAAATAGCTAAGCGTAACAAGTTACTAAACATATCCACGTCTATAGTATTTTATAATGGATTTCCGCAAGGTCACGCCAGAATCAATTAATTATCAGTATATGTTATCAAAATCAAGTCAAAAAAAGCTGATAATCAGAACTTTTCGGACGTTTAAATTACATAAGACAGTCCCTCAAAATGCCCACCCTTCACCTCTTCCTAGTGCTTTAGCTGGGAAAAAGTTGCGCAACAAGTTTGTTGCGCAACTTTTTCCCAGCTAAAGCTTCCAGCTTCTAGCTTTTAGCTTAAGATAGGGAGTTCCCTAGCAGCACAATATTGTGGCACAGCTATCTGTTCAGTTAGAAAAACTTGATTCTGTACAATAGTTGGTATCCAAAGTAATTAACATTACGAGACACTGAACATTAAATTAAAATATTTGCTATATTTCAGCTAGCACACGCCAATATACCAACAAATACAATGAAAACTACTCATGCAAAAAAATTATTACAAAACTAATTATGTACCTAAATAAAAGCCTGAAAGCATGAAGGGCATGCCCGCTTACATAAATGCAATTAATTATATTCAAATAGCTGTAACACTAATGATAAACTAGGTAAAATAAACAGCTAATTACTAATAAAAATAATGAAAACATATACATAACATATTTACAAGCAACTTATCAATCCAAGTCCATTGCCCACAAATCACACTTCATCTTGGATACAACCACAACATACATCCTCGCTCAATTTGCAACAAACACACCCACTTTTCCTTTTGAATGCTAAATCACTTGATCTAACACGCAATCTTGCCGCCATAACTCAAACCAAATTAACACAATAATTGTTACATCTCCGAAGTTAAACTCATAACACTATGTCATGTATAATGTGGTAAGGGTTGCCCAATGGAAAATTTAAAAATAGGACTGGTGACATTTTTTTATTGGTTTAGGTGACGAAAACTGTAGTGAGTTAAAAAAGATTCTGTGAAAGATTATAATAAACTTAAGCCTTTTTCCAAGGAAGTAACCACAGAACGCCACCTGCTACGATCGTTACTTACTCCATTTGCTTCGTTTACGTTCATGTATCTGGTCATACATACACGCCGGTTGCGAGTACAACATTACGCACCTGGCCAGAAAATAAATTGTCTCTCTTTCAATTTTTTGTGTTGTGTTAAAAAAATTACTTTAGAAACTTTAAGAGGTGCTTTAGAACATTGAACTGAATAACTTTTACTAAAGGACCAACTTCGAAATCGCGAAAAAAAAACAGTTGTCCCATACATTTAGAACAGCAGGTATTAAACTTTACTATAGAAAAGCAGATTTTATTTTCGCGATTTCAAGGTTGATCTCATTGTAAAAGTTATTCAGTTCAATGATTTAAAAATGCACCTCATAAAGTTTCTAAAGTTAATTTTTTAACACCTTATTAGCTAGAAAGGGGCTGAAATACTAAGATGACGGAAGATCTAAAAGATTATGCTTTGCCAACCCTTAAAAAATTAGGATAAGAGTAGGAGGATGGTGCTGAATCGCATTCATTTAAAATGGAAGCCGACTTTGAAGTTTTAGTTTTGATCACAATATTTTTTATTTTTTTGCTTGAGTAGTTTTCATTGTATTTGTTGGTATATTGGCGTGTACTAGCTGACATATGGCAAATAATTTAATTTAATGTTTTGTACGTGTGTCGTAATGTTAATTTATTTGCATACACAATACTATTGTATAGAATCAAGTTTTTCTAACTGAACAGACAGCTGTGCTGCTGGGGAGTTTGTTGCGCCATGGCCACTTCTTCTTCCCAGCTAAAGCTATAGGAAGTGTTAAAGGGGAGGGGGTTTAGGGTTCTATGTAATTTTGTAGTTCGAAAAATGCTGATTCTTAGCTTTATTTGAATAAATGACTTTTTATTTTGATTTTAAATGCCGTTTTCACTACACATTTTAATTTACAATAACTTTTATGTTATACAAGTTGATTTGAAAGGTAAACTGGTTTGAAATACTATAAAGCAGTAGATACATTTTTGTGGTCTCACTGTACCTTAAATTGCTAACTATGTTGAAGATCCATAGTTCGTTTATTTTCAATCACGAAGCAACCCTAATGTGTTTTTATCAAATAACGAGCGACACATTTTAATAATTGGCCATAAAACTTGCAAACAGACGTCGTTTGCGTGAGGGATAGACCTTATTGCCGCGCGAATATGAATCGCTTGAAATTACAACGACCTTTATTAACTCCTGTCATGGATAACAGATGGCGTGACTAAAATTTTATATAAGTCGGGTGTGTCATTGAAAGTTTGTTTTTAGGGTTCCGTATCTCGAAACGAAAAAGGAATCCATACAGGATCACTTCCTTGTCCGTCCGTCTGTCTGTCTGTGAATACCCTTTTTCTCAGGAAAGCCGAGAGGTATCAAATTGAAATTAAATATTAAATACGTAAGTCTACTGTCCTAATTTATTCTGAATATTTTAGTAATTTCAATAATTTAATAATATTATGTTTAAAAATAATAGTAATTAAATGTAATCATAATTAATAATATTTTAATTTAGTTAAATAGTTGACATACCTACTTACTTTAGATTCTTTTATATCAAATTTATTTTTTATTTTATTGTTTTTGTATTATAAATGTTATTAATGTTGGAACGCCGATGTTCTCCCCTCTCGGAGGTGGGCGCTAATGGCTGCAACACAGTTTTTTAAACTAATGTAGCTGTTAACAAACACAAAAATTGTAAACCTGTTGTTGTTCCAATTAAATATTTGATTTGATTTGATTTGACTGTCTCTTGGAGCTCTAAGAAAATCCAGCTTCTAAGACAACGCAATAAAAAAATACGGTCGTTAATGCGATCTAGAATCATGAAATTTTGCAACAAGCAAGGTCTCACAGCACAAATAAAGGAAAAAGTTCGAAAATCGTTAATTTGTAGTTTTATTTCATATATTTGTTTTTTTGCGATTACAAACATACATTTGCAGTTGGACAATTTCCCGTGACTTATTTATTTAGTCCTCCAAAGCGTATTTCGGTCATGACGGCCAATCTCAACGGAAACTAGCCTTCGGCGCGGGAGATATTATAGTGCACAAGTGTGTGCGCAGACACAGGTGCACTCTCTCTACCCTCACTCTCATAGTCCGATGGGACGGCAATCCGACACAACCGGAGAGAGATCAGGCGCAGGACCAACGGCTTAACTAGCTTTCCGAGGCACGGGTGTATCACACCGCCAAATTCCAAACTCCCAAACTGTTACTAAGAACTTCCTAATGGAAAAACCAAATAACATTTTGCCCGACCCGGGAATCGAACCCAGGAACTCACGCTCAGCAGTCACGCTTGCGACCACGAGACCAACGGGGCAGGCAGATGACCATGACGTAAACCGATTTATGGAAGAACAGTTTTTCAACTACAAAGTTAAATTTGTTCTTGAGATAAATAAATTCATCCCGACTACGAAAACCTTACTGTGCGTGATCCGACACGCACTTGGCCGGTTTTTAAAAAAAAATCAAATTGTTAACAATTTCCTTTGCTTTGAGTTTGATTATAATTTGCAAAGGGTACCTGATTAATAATAATTATTCGGTAAGAAATAAGGTACCCTTTGCAAATTATAATTATGATTTATATCAAACTCATAACTTACAAAAAATTCAAGTTATCTAATAACCTATCTGTAGCAATGTGAGAAGTATATTTTCATTGCACAGTGTATCTAATGTTCTTTATAACAAGGACAGAAAAGTGGCTTTTCAAAAACCTAGAATAACGATGAAATAATTGTACACACAGTTACTCTAGCTGCAAAATAATTGAAATTAAAAGAGCCATAATTAAAAAATCTTCGTTCACTATTTACTCCAATCCCGAACTCAAAAAGCAAAATAAAAGCAAATCAATAAAACACACACTCTACTCGCACTGGGGCTATTATTTTTAATTACTCCCATCGCACCGTTCAATTTAAACTTTTTAATCGACTGCAAGGCACACCCGTTGTTATTACTGCAGAACTTTTATGCACTGTATTAGTGAAATCATAACACTTTGCTCGTATCGACGAAGTTACTCCGATAGATGACTGTGTTTAGATAGCTCGCTATGCAAAATCGTCAGATAGTAGTGAGCTTTTGTTTTTCCTGTTCGAAGTTTGATATTTTAAGATTCGGTACTGAGTATGAATTAAATATAGAATTGTACAGTATAACTATTTTTTTAATATCCCTCGGCAAACTTCGTGTTTCGTCAGTCGTCGGATTTTTATCAGTTGCCCTTTGCACTTGGTGTAGACCGGACGCTCTCAATCGACTTGGAAGTATATAGAGTTGTTAATACTCTTTTAACTTAATGTAATTTATTTAAAATATGGGAGGAAAGCTGCTAAAGTAGCAAGCACAAAAATAGTTTTACAGCTCTATATAGTTCACACGGAAATCAAAACAAACCGGCAATAAAGTACTTAGTTCTGAATTCAAATTTATTATACACGACAAATCTAATAAGTGATAGACATGAAAATTAGCATTCGTTTGTATTCAGAAATGCGATGATTCCCGAGGTACATTAAGAGTTAGACTATACAGCATGGCGTATATAGGGTGGTAGGGAAATCGACGCGAAAGCTGTTATTAGGATTCAGTACATGATTCTGAACCCACGTTGAAATTTTTTGCCGGTTATTTAAAAAAAAAAAAGGTGTGGCACTCGGGGACTGCCGCGGTAAAGCTATTGCATAGCATTTGTAACCTCCATACTTCCTATTTGTCAACGCTACACTTGGGATGATGACGTGATGACATAAAACAAAAATTACGTTCCCATGACAACATCACGTTGTCAGGGGAACCGTCATTACATGGTAGGCGGAGTGGGGGGTGTTAGGTTTTATTTTCGTTACGTTACGGAATTTCTTGATTCGGTCGCCGCGCTCAAAGCTCGCGATAACTTAAAAATGCAATAGCTTAAAAAATCAGCTGTTTTACAGAAAAGTGCAATACCTCATCATCTGCCTAGCCTTTTTCCCAACTATGTTGGGGTCGGCTTCCAGTCTAACCGGATGCAGCTGAATACCAGTATTTTACTTGGAGCGACTGCCTATCGGTCCTCCACAACCCAGTTACTGGACAATACGATACCCCTTGGTAAGACTGGTTGTCAGACAAACGCAAGTGCAATACCTACGCGGTTAAAATGTATGGAACAGCAGTTTTTTTTCATAACCGTCGAAAAATTTCGACGCAGGTTCAAAATCATGTACCTACTGAATCTATGGTAACGGTTTTCGCGTCGATGTCTCTGCCACCCTGAATGTATGTGAATCAATTAAATCATAATGACTGTGGTTTTTTTGGTAAATCCTGTGGCAAGAAAATTGGTCGCATACTAGCGTTGAACATAGTCTCAAATGAATGCAACTTATTAGCCAAAAACCAGAGACCAAAATTCCCGTTTTTAAAAACCGTTCGCATTCTAATCTCAGTATTAATCTGACAAAGTGCATTTGTTTTACTTACCTACATTTTTGACAATGTTTTGATATTCATTATCGCTTACAGTGCGTTCATTATAACTTGTCTCGTGACGCGATTAGTGGTACTGTTCTGTCAGTCGCCATTTTTAACTCTATTTACTGTATTAAAACCAAGCTTGACAAGCAATGGTGTCAACATGATGGCAAGGGACATGTTATAATTAATGTTCTGTAGAAGAGATTGCGACAAATTTTGAACGATTTTACGGGAATACGGTAGTTGCCTAGGTAAAAAAAAAATTCTGTTTAGTCCGTCTTTCAGATAATAAAAAAATTTTAGAGACGTATTTTTTGTTTTATTATATTAATAAAAAATAACTTAGAAAACACGCATTAAAGTTGGGGAGTGGGGGCTCGCTACTCAGTATAAAATCTAGCAAGGTGTGAAATCATGCCACATTTTAACTCGAAGTATCGCCGTAATTTTTTGATTACGTCAAAAAAGAAAAAAATACGTGTTCAATATTTTTTTATAAACTACAAGAAGGACAAAAAAAAATTGGACACAGGCATATTGTCCATCTGTCCTTTTGACTTGAGCTTTTGCTGTCATGACATAAAATTGTAAGTGACGGATCACCAAAAAAAATCATCAAAAAGTTTCACACTGTAGTGAAATTGCGCGATACATGACGTTGGCCTGAATTTCAGTTAACTTCATTAAATGCGAATTTCCCGTTATTATTTATTATTGTTCCGCCAGAGGTTCAATTAAAGGTTTATAATCGATTGCACAGTGTTTTACGCAGAATTCACATTGAAACTGCGTTAAGTCTCGTGTAGATAATCGGTCAAAGTTTAATCTGAAACAGGTTTCAATTATTTTATGTCATTGGTGTCAAGGGTGCTAAATGTTACCAGCCGCTCGGATCGATCGCTTGCCGCGGTCGTTTCATGGATGGGTGACCACCCATTGCATATCGAGACCCCTCCGTGCCTTGGAAAGCACGTTATTTTAGGTAATTTTCGGTATAAGCACGGTACTGATCGGTGCAGAGGGCATGGTAGATGTATGTTCGTAAAGGAACAATTATAATGATAAATAAAATGTCCGTAGATGTGTCCATGGCACCACAGTGAGCCCTATAAGAATACCAGCGCTGCGGTTTTTAATTTTTAAATATGCTGAGATAGGAGCCTTTTTGCCCTCACACAGGTCGTTATTATCATTATTTTTTTCTTTTCGTTTATTCAAAAAATTGAGGTATTCCACTAAGAGCACTAATTTCAACAGCATTCGTCCGAACCGCACCTGAGCACTTCCTTTAGATGTTCATTTTTAGTTTTTATCACTGTTTGTATTTCATGTGTGTTCGAAATAAAATATTTTTCTATCTCTTACACAATACACACATACATACTGTAGCATAAATTAACTTTTTTCTTGCCACGTCATGTCCAACGACACCCGGGAATCGAACCCAGGGCGTTGTAAAGATAAGAAATGAAAGGTATGATTGCGGTAAAACAACACTGTATAATTGAAATGTAGAGAACAACAAAACAAAACAAAAAAAAACGTTAATAGGGATAAGTATAAAATTAAATCAGTAGCCGTCAGCTCGTTTTACCCCTTTTTTAGGGAAAATGTAAAATTTAAGATATGGGAGAAATTTACGATTTTTTTTAACCTAGGCTCATCGATTACCGTAATTTATGGTGGTCGAGGATACGACGCGGATTTATCGGCCAATAGCTATTGTCGACCCCGAGCCCTATTGGACGCACACATATCACAAGTAGAGGCGATGAACCTAAAAAACAACGGATTCCGAAACTAGGAAAAAAACAATTAAACGGAAAAATAAAAAACTAAGCTAAGGATAAACAGGTTGGTCCTTCGCCGAGCACAGCTTCCGTCCGTCCGTCGTCCCGTCACGAAGCCCGGCAACGCACGGCCGGCTGCTCTGCCCGGACCACTGGCGCTTCCGTCCGTCCGTCGTCGTCCCGTCGCGGAGCCCGGCAACGCACGGCCGGCTGCTCTGCCCGGACCACTGGCGCTTCCGTCCGTCCGTCGTCCCGTCGCGGAGCCCGGCAACGCACGGCCGGCTGCTCTGCCCGGACCACTGGCGCTTCCGTCCGTCCGTCGTCCCGTCGCGGAGCCCGGCAACGCACGGCCGGCTGCTCTGCCCGGACCACTGGCGCTTCCGTCCGTCCGTCGTCCCGTCGCGGAGCCCGGCAACGCACGGCCGGCTGCTCTGCCCGGACCACTGGCGCTTCCGTCCGTCCGTCGTCCCGTCGCGGAGCCCGGCAACGCACGGCCGGCTGCTCTGCCCGGACCACTGGCGCTTCCGTCCGTCCGTCGTCCCGTCGCGGAGCCCGGCAACGCACGGCCGGCTGCTCTGCCCGGACCACTGGCGCTTCCGTCCGTCCGTCGTCCCGTCGCGGAGCCCGGCAACGCACGGCCGGCTGCTCTGCCCGGACCACTGGCGCTTCCGTCCGTCCGTCGTCCCGTCGCGGAGCCCGGCAACGCACGGCCGGCTTCTCTGCCCGGACCACTGGCGCTTCCGTCCGTCCGTCGTCCCGTCGCGGAGCCCGGCAACGCACGGTCGGCTGCTCTGCCCGGACCTCTGGCAAAATGCGGATGCGGAGGGAACCCGCACCAAATAGGACTGGTTGGCTGTCTCTGGCCCAAGGGTGGAGCCGTAATCGGCCTTGTCTGACTGGATCCAAGATAAACAGCATATTAGGACCAGAAAGTAAGGTAAAATTGTGAAGGTTGATAGTGGGTGATGATGAACCAATTGGAATACTCACAGTTAGAAAATCAAAGGAACAAATTGGGATCGGGGAGAATATCCCCGATTGGTCCCAGAAATGGGCACCAGCTGGCAGCAAGGGCTTTAACTTCCCTGCTGCTTTTACAACTTGTCTGCTCACGAACAAACTATAATAATTTCCAGGATAAAGTCTCCAACGTGTTAAATTTTGGTGTCTACGTGGTACCTCCTAGCTGACGACTGACGGTTGTCAACCCAGAAAAAAATTAAATATTCTTCCTATTGAAAAAAATTTGAATTTGTGTCAACTTGAAAAAAGGAAAAAATAAGGCGGCCTATGTTCGCGTAAAAAAGGTAGATAATGCAGTGTAATGCTGCAATACGTAAATACATGCTTTCTTCATTGATTTTTGCTTTCATAAAGATAGAGCTAACTGTTTATCTTGTTAATACACTTAACTAAACAAAATTAATTTATTTCAGACTAATTTTATTATTTGTCCACTATTTTTAGTTACAAAGTTCCTATAATCATGATAATAATACCCATTTGTCTCTTTTGGAGCCATTTATTTTTTTCCCCAAATGGTTTTCTTATGAAGGACATAAAAAGAAATCTCAATGCTTTTATATGGAAGCCATATTTCACTAGGTATTCACATACACACAAAAACCCGTACATTCCTTTTGTTTTATCCCTAGATCGATAAATAAAAGCCTACCCACCTACCCAGTGATTTACATAAAACCTTTCACACTTAAGTACCTAAATAAGAATAATGAACTCAGTGCTTTTAGTCAGCCGTTACGCCAACGACCGGCGAGAGAGAGGTTATTATGTTCAAGCCTTAATAATAATAACTATCAATTGTTATAGATTATTATTATAAATGAAAAGACTGCCTCGTCTCTCTAGTAATCGTAAGCGCAACTGCTGAGCATGAGGTCCTGTACCCTAATTGCATAACTTATTTTCGTAAACGATCATGACAACTTTGTTTCATTTTGACAGTTCAACAACATTCATTGCGTTATTTACGTTGTTGAGCAGATTAGTTTTCCAACTTATGAAGCAATGGATTAGCTATCTGTTTCAAATCGAAACAAATTGTGATTGATCGTGCATTACGCAATTAGGGTACTGGTCTCTATTCTCGGGTCGGACAGAGTGTTATTGGAGTTTTCCATCTGTAATTTCTCAGTAGCAGCCCGAAATCTGGATTAGTGTCCGATTAATGGCAATAGGCTCGCCCCCTACTACATGGGACTTCAACATAACTGGAGAAATGTGGGTGTAGTATAGGTGCACCTCTGCTTAGCCCTTCGGGGCATACAGGCGTGATGTTATGTTATGAAAGATCACCGGTAATTTTCAGAGGTCCGTGATGACTTAAGCTATACGCTGTGAACATAATTATAAGTATCAGTTGATTAGAATGATGAGAACGCGCCCTTACTGATCTCCTTACTCTTGTTTTCTCTTCACACTAGCAGCACCCCACGGTTTTACCCGGATAAGTCTCGATTCCGTGGGAATATCGGGATAAAAAGTATTCTATAAGTTAATCTAGGTTATAAACGACCTGTGCGCCAAATTTCAACCTAATCCGTTTAGTAGTTTTTGCGTGAAACAGTAAAAAACATCCATCCATCCTCACAAAATTTCGCGTTTATAATATTATATACCTAAATAAATATTAATTAAAATACAAAGTCTCTCCCGTAAAGTAATTCAAGTATTGAATAACCGCGTATTATTTGTCACGTATTTTTTGTTTTTCGTTTGCAATTTGTAGAACATTGTTCTCCAATTACATTTATACCTAACTGAATCTGCATCAAATTACCTAATCACTACAAGGATCCCAAATACGAAACCTAATAAACCAGCCGTAACAGTAAAAACCTACTAGAAATTAGAATAACTAAAACTAAAAGGGAAACGATATAAAAACTCCGAGATAAGCTCACACCGATCCATCTGACTGTCTATCCATTAAGGCTGTACCCGATCCAGTGGATTTATTTCGCCAAAGTAAACCGGATCAATTTTCAAGGCTGGTTTTATTCCGAACATAAATATCTATAGGCGCAAATTGTATTGATTATTTTTTTATGGGGGTTGGATTGAATGTTTGTTTGAGTAGAAAATATGGGATGTCAGGCAATTGTGTCGTAAAACTGTATTGAAAGCTTTGAAGTGAGTGAAGTTGAGTTGTAATTATTTTTTAATAAATTTTAAGGAAAATTGCATAGCTTTTATCGCGGGCTTTGAGCGCGTCGACCGAATCAAGAAATTCCGTAACGTAACGAAAATAAAACCTAACACCCCCCACTCCGCCTACTATGTAATGACGGTTCCCATGACAACGATTTTTGTTTTATGTCATCACGTCATCATCCCAAGTGTAGCGTTGATAAATAGGAAGTATGGAGGTTACAAATGCTATGCAATAGCTTTACCGCGGCAGTCCCCGAGTGCCACACGTTATTTTTTTTTAATTAGCAGAACTCATGAATTACTCTTCTTCTTGATAAAATTCGTAATTTCACTGAAAAACACAGCCTAAATAACTGGGTCTAGAAGTATGACATTTTGCACAAGAGTTCCTTACACAAAGAAAGTGAGCACTAAATTAGGATTTTTAAAAATTACTTTCCTAAAGGGATTAAATAGGGGTTGAAAATTTGTACGAAGATCGCCATTTTTGCCGATTGGAAATCCCATTGAGCACATGGCATTTCAGGTATGACGGAGAAAATACGTCTCTCATTATAATCAGCCATATTTTAATTTTTGACTGCCTCGTTGGTCTAGTGGTCGCAAGTGCTACTGCTGAGCATGAGGTCCTGGGCTCGATTCCCGGGTCGGGCAAAGTGTTATTGGGTTTTTCTATCTGAAATTTCTCAGTAGGTAGCAGCTCGGAGTCCTTTATTACATGGGACTCAAACATAACTGGCGAAATGTGGGTGTACCTGCTACAGGGACACCTCTGCCCAACCCTTCGTGGAAACAAGGCGTTATGTTATGTTATGTTTAATTACTGTGGGCGTACTATAGGTAGTGTTGGTTATTGCGTAGTTTTATTTATAATACCGTTTGCAAATCAGATCAAATTATAATGACTAGCGCCCTGATTAGTTAAATCAGTGACGTATTTCAAAAAATCCTTGCACGCATCTTCGAAAAAGTAATTAAGTTTCAACATGCATTACTCAATTACCTCCCAATTAAATATTGCACTGCGGCAAACAATCCAATCCACTCAGACATTAATGACTTATAATATAAACCGAACGCAATGCTAATATTTTTACAACCCCATGTAATCAGTTCGTACATAAATTAATGAGTTTATTCTTCGTCCTTAGACTACCTTTTTGGCTTTGCAGTAAACATAATTAGGGAACGGTGGGAAGTATTTATTTTGTAGTAATAACCCGACTGTTGGGTAGACCGTACACCCGTGAATTTTGTGGCAGCAAGAAGTTATTTAATGTTGAATTTCTGTGGGAAAAGGTCAAAGTTTTTTTCTCTATTATTTTAGGTCCCGTTTGAGTTCTAACTTTATTCGTATTGCAGACGATGATTACATGACAAAGGAAAGGAAGAGGTATATTTTAATGATTAGGTACTGAGTAGGTAAGCATTAGCCTGTATTTGTTGTTTCACTGCGTAGGTATTCTAGAAAGGGGACGATCATGAACCATTACTCTACTTGCTTACCAAATGAGTGAGACCTGATTTTCTCAAGATGTGTTTCTCGTCACTTTTACTCTTTTAGATGGAGATAAAAAACCAATATTAATTGTAATTGAATTAACAAAATTACTTAGGTACAACAGAAAGCGCCACGTTGAAAGTAAAAAATCTGTTACCTACATGGTTCTAATTTTATCAACCTGATTGATACTTAAATACCAGTCAAGCACAATAGAAGAAAAAAAGAAAAATAGGTTTATTTGTCACAGAAACATGTGCATACATAAAAGATAAGAGTAATCAAAAAACGGTGAAGGAATACATCGTGAGGAAACCGGCATGTCCTAGAACCGAAAATTCGAAAACATTTGACATCTACCAACCCGCACTGGGCCCACTCCCTCTCACAGAGAGGAGGCCTGTGTCCTAGCAGTGGGAACATTATAGGCTGATGATGAATCAGAAAACAACAAAAAGTACATAATAAACCACGAGCATAAAACAGAAATTTGTCATAATTACTTCCACTGTTGTCAACTATAACCTCAAAAATAACTCCCCAACTTCATTACGAACCATCCCCCTCGATAACTTGACTATTTATGCATAAATTCCCTTCTTATTCATAAAAGCAACAATGGATAGCGTCATGAATATGCGATGCTATTGTCAACGGTTTTAGGCCGGTAAATAAATGGTCCTTTAAGACGGAGCTCGAAGGTATGAAGCCGTCTAATGTACCACCGGAACGTGGTAAAGATGATGTATGCGTAGAGACGGGACGTAGGGTTCCGGTTGGTGAATTGCTGTGAGCGTACCTTAGGAACAGGTATCAGGAAGTAATAATAGTTAACTTGACAAAGGATTTATGATTTAAGACGGGGTGTTCTGGTGACAGTAAGTATGCCAGACGTACTAATGACGTCATGCGAAAGAGGTGTGAATTAAATTGTATATGCTTGCTGATAGATTCTCAGTGAGTGGGTAGGGGCGACTTAATTAATTACTAACACCAGTTCTACATAAACTTAGTTCTGTACCTGTGCCTATTTTAAGCCTGAAAGTCGACATTTTGTTGTTGGAAAATATTTACTTAAACGTGGAAAAGTTAACAAAGGTAAGCTTAACAAAGGCCTGAAAAATAAATTAGAAAAATAATACAATAAGATAAACCGTATAAGTGCATGCTTACATCGTTATTATTTTTGGTCGTGGATGCCTTCTCCTTAACAAAAACACTTAGTAGAGGATTAAGTGATTCTTTGTCGCTAAAAACTTCGCTCAAGTTCATGAAAATGTTCCGAAACATTTAAATAATAAATAAACTTAAGATGGACGGCTGTTACTTTTCGAAAACATCCGTGGTCGAGAATCTAATGGACGGATTAATAATCAAAGATTGGATAGATACAACAGGAGGGGCACGGAAAAGATCTTGTTATGTATCCAGAATTTTGTAATATCTTGATTTAAAAGAATTTGAAGTTTCTTTTCCGTTCTTCTTCATAGAGGCATACGTTTTGGAACATGCAACTATGTAGCTTCAACTTTCTGACTTACTGACCGACTCCTTGACATTTCAAAAGTGATGAAATGGTTTAATTGAAATATAATGTTTTGAGTTTGAGTTTTTGAGTTAGGTTTTTAATTTGGGTTGGTTGATGTCACATGCCGGTTTCCTCACGATATTTTCCTTAATTATTTTGAGAGATAGACAGCCCACGCCTTCTGGCCTGTGTCCCAGCAGTGGGAACATTGTAGGCTGATTATGCTATGTAATTTTAATAACTTTGTTACATTGGTTTGGTGGTGGACCACCGATTCCATGTCCACCACAAATACCAACCAAATAGTCCACCACCAGTAACTATCAATCCAATGAGCAGACTGGTTGCCATCGCGGGTAAAACCTGGATGAAACTGGCACAGGTGGGTAAAAATTGGCATTAGCAAGTAGAGACCTATGCCCAGCAGTGGATAAAAAAAAAACACACACATTTTGACAAAATTGTATAATTTGTGGGAGAACTGAAGTCTAAACTAAGCCTAGGCCTGTATTGACAACCAACGACATAATGAAGGTGAGTGGGAATACGCTGGTCGCCAGCAGACAAACGATCATTGCAGCTCTGGTTTTGGGTTTTTGAAGCTTTTGGCAGTGAACGTCTTTCGGCTGAAAGCTGATGGTGGCAGTTTCAATATATCTACCTACGCTAATGAGGAGTTGTGTAAGACTGGTAGTCGGACTTTCGGGCTTCTAACTACCCATAACGACTGTCAAAGATCTACAAATGACAGCCGGGACCAACCCTATAGAGGTATGAGGAACAGGGTGTAAACTTCACTCATCATCTATAGAAAAGGGGGATCCTCCGACCAGGTGGGTTTGGTGTGTGGTGGCCAATTGCCTGACGATTGATGTTCGGAAGTTATATATATATGCTGATCTGATTTCGTGTGACGTCAGTGTGATGCGTAATTCGCATGTGGCGTTGTAGATGCCGCCACATACTTAAAGTGGCGTCCGAGGTACGGAAGCACGCAGTCTAACCGGATGCAGCTAAATATCAATATTTTTCATGGTGTGACTGCCTATCTGACCTCCACAACCCAGTTAAGACAAGACTGACGCAGATTTGGTTGAGCCGCACTGCATTGCAAAAACCCTTTCACGTCATTTTCAGACATTTTGTATGAATCATCGCACACTACAGGCAGGCTGCAACGCAATTTTTGGTACTTATGAAAATACGATGCGCTGCGGCTCGATGCGGCTATAATGTGCGCTTAACTTAACTAGGTGATAACTTGGTGTGATTGTTGATGCTGGATGTTTTACTAAATACAATCCGACTCCCAAAAAAACCTGTACTACTGTTATAAAGTCTACACAGTTCGAAAACAAAGCGTTCTTCTAGTCCCAATGCAGCAGTTCTTTTTGCGCGCCGTCAAACTTTAGTTAAACATAACACACCCTGGGGTGTACCGGGCTTTTGGGGATGTACGGCGTGATGCTGTGAGCGGGAACGATGTGTGAGCATCAGTGCAAACGTTGGCTTTTATTATTTCTGTTTTTACCCGGCTGCGTGCAGGGTTGAGTATATTTTTATAATGTCATATTCTTTATACCTTCGAAGCAGCCAGATGGCTTGATGAATTTATACATAAGATTGACTCGTCTACGTCACGAAATGGTTATAGGCTAGCATAATTTTTTATAAAATAAAAATGGCGGAATTTAGACGCCTTTATGCAATATCTTGAAAACAAAATTTAGTACCATGACCAATGTGAGGTATCAAAATAATGCACTGAAACAGACAATTCCAAAAATATAACTCAATAAAAGTTTGAAAAAAATCAAACAAAAAAAAACGACTGCAACAAAAAAGTTGAATACAAGCTCTCTTTTTAAGCAGTCTGATGCAGTTGGTGGCGTCAAATCTGAGATTGAACTATAGTAAAGGAATATCGGGTTGGTCAGTAGATACAGTGATTCTCAATCATGAGAACGCGCAAGGTAAGGGAGAACCTGGCAAGTACCAGTCTATCAAGTGACAACAAAATTTTTGAAGTGAAAATTTCTTTAGGCGCGTTGGGCATTTTTGAGATGGGACTAAACCATTGATTTCGCAACACTGTAACGACACCAGCTTTTGACCATTAAAAAGACATTATTAACGCGTTGATTACCGTGGTGCCGATTTTTTTTTCAAGTTTTCACTTCTGTCGCCAGATTTTTTTTGTAGCTCTCTGAGTTTGTCTATTCCTGCATGATAATAATATTTTGTACCTAGTTGTTAATAAGGCAAACCCTGTTTCCGGAAAAGTTTTAGGTTTTGTAGATCATTGTCATTATTATTCGCCTAGACTTTTCCTAATTATATTGGGGTCGGCTTCTAGTCTAACCAGATGCAGCTGAATACCTGTATTTTTGTAGAGCATTGTCTCTCTCACATAAATCTGTGCTTTTGCTGAAGCTCAATGTGTGATATTTACGGCCGAGTACTGTATATTTTTTTTGGTAGTTTTCTAAAAATCAAACCTAGCTAGATCGATTTATCACCCCCCAAACCCTCTGCATACTAAATTTCATGAAAATCGTTGGAACCATTTCTGAGATTCAGATTATATATTAATATACATTTTAGATCCGGTCATTAGTACGGACACGAAACAAATCGCAAGCGCGCCACTGGCGACATCAAGTGATCTACTCACACCAAAAAGCGCGCTTCTACAGTGTAGTGATGTTTTAAGGCCACGGCGAGGAGGGATTCAGCCTCTGATTACAGACGTCGCGGAACTGTTTTCTGGTTCTTGGTGGACTTGATTCGTGGTGCTAAGTTATTGTGTTAGTTGTAATTTGTGATCATGGTGTCAATTTGTGATTTTAATAAACGCCGTCGCACCCTGTGTGTGTATAATTTAGCTAGTGTGATTAATTTGATAGTAAATTGTAATGTGATCTGAACTGCAAACGGTTTTTCTATTGCGCATTAAGCAACACTACCCACAGTACGCCCACAGTAGTTAAAATATCGCTGAGAATAACGAAAAAGTCACATACCAGTCTCCGACATACATATATAGGTACAAAAATTGCTCGTTTAAAGATATCAGATAAACTGCCTATAATTCTAATTTACTGGAACAAGCCAACACAAAGTAACGAAGCTAATAAAATTAAACATTCATGATCAATGAGATCGTTCGACGTAGCTGTTTATAAGGAAGCCCATATTCACAAATGTAAGCCTATTTACTGTTATGAATTATGTAAACACATAAATTTACCTGTCGGAATAAACGCCGAAACAAATTAAATTCACTTACCTACTGTAACGTTGCGGGCACGTTCCTACGTAATATGCTCGCGTATTTTCATTTCTAATTCGCAGAATGCTTATAGCGTTGTGTTGAATTATGATTAACATGCTGTTTTTACGCTGGCTTATGTTATTTATTTCTCGTTTGTATTTCTATTGAAGTCAGACGAATGTTTACCTGTGTTATTTTAATTACTTTATTTATTTAAATCAGATAAAGTTATAGAAAGTTATTTTAAATTGACTAGCTAAACTCCGCAAACCCGATGGGTCAGTGACCACTGGTAGTGTGGTTATTTGAAGTATGAGTTGAAATAAACTGTTTTCTTTTGTCTTATCGTGTTAGGTTATCGATTCCCCTCACGTCTGTGAAGTTCACACAAAACTGAACAGATTTTTTGAACTGATATTTCAAGTAACTACAATAACTGCAGTCGATTACCCCATAAAAAAACATCATTATTAACTTTGTATTTTTTAATTTTATCGTGTTTTTAGATCGATACCCATCGCGTCTGCGGAGTTAACTACCTAATTTAAAATAACCCTGTTTAATATTATACATAAAGTTCTTGGCGTAGGTCAGAAAACCTCTTTTTTTTTCTTTTTTTTTTTTTGGGTGGGAAATTATCAAATAACTTCTCCCGCTCTGGGTGGAGCGGGAGGGCGTGTCAGACTCTTACTGACTAAACATCTAAAGAGTGTTTATTCTGAAAGTTGGCAACGTCGCAAATTGCTGTCAAATATTTACTTGTTTTGATTATTTTGGCAATATTACTGTATGAAATTAAGAAATGAGGCTAACTAGAGAACTAAAATACAATTAATAAAGAATTGCAATTATAACTCTGAATTTGATGTTTTAATCGCTTTAGGTGTAAAAAAGGCATTTGGAAAGTTTCCAAATACTTTTTTTACTTCGCGAGCATTTGCTCTTAATAATAAGGTATCCAGACAAACACGTAACATAACATCATGTCTGTATTACCCAAAGGCTTAGGCAGAGGTGTACCTATTATTACACCCACATTTCGTCAGTAACGTTCATCGGGGGCGAGCCTATTGCCACCAACCGGGCACAAATTCATTCTTCGGGCTGTTAGGTACTGAGAAATTCCAGATGGGGAAACCCAATAAAACTTTGCCCGACTGGGAAATCGAACCCAGGACCTCGTGCTCAGCAGTAACGCTTGCGACCACTAGATCAAATAAGCAGCAAAATAAGATAAAATATCATTATTTTATTGTTGTGATTATAAATCCGAATCGTTTTTATTTAGTTTTTCTCTCATTTGGAATTGCTTTAATTAGGTATGCGTATGAAATAATTTGCGAGCCTTACTGTAGAAACAGCAGTGGTGAGCAGTTTTTACTTTGTGTAAATTATTTCATCACCACTGCTCTCAAAACGGTGAAGGAATACGGTGAGGAAACTGGCATGTTCTAGAACCAAAAATTCAAAGACATGCGACATCTACCAACACGCACTGGGCCCGCGTGGTGGATTACGGACCACTCCCTCTCACAGAGAGGAGGCCTGTGTCCCAGCAGTGAAAACATTATAGGCTGATTATGTTTATTTTAAGGCATGTGGCGTAAAGGCCTGTGAACGTCTGAAGACATATTCCTACATCTGTAAAAACTTACAAAAAATTATTTAAAACATTATAAATGCCGCACTCCACTGAGTCTAGCTAAAAAAAATATCAAAATTTAAAGCAATTTTGAAAATCTACCTAACAATGTCGAACGCAAAAAATCCTTGGCCCTAAATAAATACCCCCTGAACAAGAGAAGGTACACATTTTAGTTTTAATCAAAAACTTAATATATTATTCACCTTTCATATTCTTCTTTTGGGTACACAACGCTGTGTTTCATTACAGGCTTTCTCGGGTTTATACCTATCCTTTGTGGTGAAGAGTAATCGGGCTTAATAAAATTTTACCTCGGCAATTTATAGAATTTTTTTACACTGAAAATTGTGCAATCAAGTAGTGAAAAAGCAAGGTTGGGTACTCTTTTTTGTGAAAGGTAATTTATTACCTCTAGAAGTCTTGAGTTTGAAAGTTTTTTTCAAAATTACCTAGTGTCCGGTTTATAGCGCCAGGTTTAAAACTAGGCAAATGATTAAAAGCACTTGTAGGTTCTATAAAAAATCATGAATATAATTTAAGAAAATCAAAAGAAAACATGAAATGAGCGATCACCAATTGATCACCATATCAATGCTGAGAATGATGAGACCTTATGTACCTACTTGTATGTAAGTTACTCTTTGCAAGGTTACGATTGTAAATTGCAAGCGCTGTTGTAGCGTTGTTATGTTGTTATTAGTGCTCATACACACGAGCGGCATGCGTCAACGGCAGAGACAACTACAGCCGTCGAACAAGGCTCGGAACCAGTTAATACCGTTTTATTTCGGTTTTGCTCCGAACTTTTCTTAAGAACGTGAACGTTTTATGAACTTTATCTTGACGTTAATTAACCGGTTTATTCGAAAAGCGGCGTATTGGTAAACGCGTTGCAACTTGGGACTACGCTCAGGATGCCACGCTAAATAAAAACTAAACAAAAAACCTGTTTTTATTGGTCTAAACAGTTTAATCCGAAAATACCTTTATGTAAAGACTCACCCAAAAACCGGTTTAAACAAACCGGAACCAAAAACTTTTTTGCGTGAAGTACATAATAACGGTTTGAAATTTTAACCGGTATCCGAGGCTTGCCGTCGACACATCGACTCGTGAATTGTGAATTTGAGCACTGTACTCAAATTCACGAGCGGCACGTTGTACTTACACGGTGCATTGGTAGTTTTCAGTAGCTATGGACGAGCGGTTTGATCCCAGTTCGGAAAAACGAAAGATAAAAAAAAAAAGATTCTTTAAATTTTTTTTTTGATGTTCTATTTCAGGGCAATAGGCTCGCTCTATAATGGTGGGTCTGGAAACGAAACATGAAATGTAACAAACGTTGAAACGAACGTACCGTCCAAATATTTGCAATGCAACACAACAACAACACGAATTTATTTAAACGTGTCTTACATTTCATGTTGCATTGAATATACAGGGTGACGATATAGTGATCTGCATCCGTCAAGGGGATGATTCTTCCTGTCATATTATACAACTTTCGCTATAAAACATTTTATCTACACCCATGTTATAAAACCTCTATAAAAGTTTCTGAAACAGTTAGCTTATTGGTAACATTATAACAGCCAGTGTCATAGTAACCATTACATCATCCAAACGAGTGTTATAATGTTGTACTAAATTTCATTACCCAACTCGTTTCAACGTTCAAACGAGGGACAGCACCCGCTGCACGCATGTGTGTGTGATGTGCTGCTGCAGGCGATATACATACGTGGACTTGTACTGAATTTAGTGGAAATTTCTTTATTATTGATCTTGAATTACAAACACCCAATGGTTTCAGAAACTTTTATAGAGGATTCATATCATGGGTGTAGATAAAGTCTTGTATGCAACTGTTATAATTTATTTATTTAAGCAAACCAACTAAATACACACACAGACATTCAAAGTATTTAACATTTACAAATACAATAGCATTGCATGCTTCTAAATTAAAGGTAAGCACAGCATTTTATTTAGATCTCACTGGACATTAATAATTAACATAAAGATGGATAACAATGTAATTATTAGAACTAATTTCAATAATTTTTTATACTTAACATTTACTTGAATTAAATTAAATTGAATAAGATTGAATTAAATAACAAACCAAAAACATAATAAAAAAAAAAAAAAAAAACATTATTGAGCAAAAAATCACATATTCTTGAGCTCTTTTATGCTGCCTGAAAATATGTCGAAGTCACAATCGTGAATTAGGTATTAAAACACTCATGTAATACTATTACGATATAAACCCACGTTCGTATTTTAATACCCCTTATTATACAACAGTTGCATAAATAACTATTATACGATTCGTAAAAAAACGTTTCATAAAAAAATTTCGAAATTGTCTGCAGTTGTACAGGTTTTTTTTTTGAATTATTATGAGTTTTATGGTGAAAGTTGTAATATGACGGGTAGAATCACCCCTTAACGGATGCAGGTGTATGTATGATATAACCATGTATACAAAATATTGTAAATCATTTATAAGTAGGTGACGGTGGAGTTTCTTGCCCATTCTTCTCCATTACAAACTACCTTTTGGAAAGGGCAACTAGAATCAATTTTATTTTCTTGTTAATTTTTGATGTTCAAAAGTGTCTTTGCCTATTTGAAATAATCGATTTGACTTTGATTTTGTGTAACTAGCACAAGACGTCCGACACATTTGTTCGGATCGGCACACTTGAGTCGGTAGTAACTGTTGAAGAACAAAGCCGATCTGAAGCAATTACTACAATTTTGCCACCTGTTGTCTGTGCAGAGTACCCGAACAAGTTTGTAGCATGCCTCACAAGGGACGTACAAACATAACTTATGAACGTCAACGTTGGCTCCTCAACGTTGGGTCTACTTCCTTGATGAATAAGTACAGGTTTAGGGTATTTTAGTTATGTTCTATACTATACCTACACTACATACACCACACAAATTCACACCCTACATCCACACTCACCCACCACATACTTTCACACCTGTCAAGTTTTAAATTTATGTAATTTCTTTCATAAAATATAATTTTAGAATTTTAATGTTATTTGTAAGTTTTTACACCTAATTTATCACGGAAGATACATCCACACTCACCCACCACATACTTTCACACCTGTCAAGTTTTAGATTTATGTAATTTCATTCATAGAATATAATTTTAGAATTTTAATGTGTTTTGTAAGTTTTTACACCTAATTTAGCACGGAAGAGCACTGATTTCCAAGATAAAGGAAGGTTAAACCTAGTTTGGAATTCAGAGTTCACATAGTTTTTGCCGTGTCCTTTTTTTTTTTTTTTTTGTTTGGCATCTCGTAGTTGACCTCTGAGATCATGACTACTTAACCGGGCTTTCCTGTGGGTGCCTTAAGCTACTACACTTAAAACCTCAAGCCAGGGGTTATTCAACAATGCTAATTAAAACTAGGTTAACGCTCGCTAAGGGCATCCCCTGTGGGGTACGAACCTCGGCTTAGGGCGTCAACCGGAGGGAAGACATCAAGGATGGGACGGGCTGGTTTTGCCGTCTACTCACTTACATTATTTGTACCCCGGTTCTTAGGAATATAACTGTTTTTAGTACATTACTGCCGCGGTCTATAATGAGTACTTTGCTGGTCGCGCTGATGATGGCCGATAGCGCAGCGTAGCGCAGCTCCAGGCCGACACAGCGCGGTCAGCGTGCAGCACTTGATGGACGAGCTGAAATAAAGGCCGAGGCCGTAGGTCGAGGCCTTTACAGCGAGGACAGCAAGAGCTGCAATGATGGCCAAGCTGGAAGGCCTAGAGCGTAGCTAGGCTAGCTCGAGGCAATCATAGCGTGACCAGCGAAGCAGTCATAGTGGGTCAAGGCTTGTATAGTGCTTTACTCAAAAATGCAAGTACCTAGTCTAAATAAAACCAGCAAGTAATTTCAATAAAATATATATTAATTAACTAGAAATTTAATTAAAATGACAATTATGAAAAGTACAGTAACTAAAATTCAACACCGACTTTCCCGGTTTGATATTACTAATAGTTTGCGATAATTTTAATGCGGTGTTTGACTGCTGTATTATTTCTTCATTTATTACGCAAAAAAGTCACTAAATAAAAATAAAATTTTCGCTGAACCGCGCTTTTGTTCCTTCTCTGTTTTTTTTTTTTTTTAACAATGGTTGTTGGAACTATACAGCCAAATATGGAATAAAATCTTTTTGTACCTATCTCTATAAATACAAACAGCTGTGTTTTAAATAAAATCTTTTTGCATTTGATTTTTTAAAACGTTGAAACGTCAAAATAGCGGCCGGCAATGTTTTGCCGGCCTGTTAGAGCGACCAGCAAAACTTTGCCGGCCGCTCCTTGAAACAGAACGGCAAGGTCGACTGCTCAAACAAGGTTGTCAAAATAATGACCACATTACATGCATTTTTGAGTAAAGGCTATATTTTTAACCGACTTCCAAAAGGAGTAGGTTCTCAATTCGTCTGTATGTTTTTTTTTTTGTATGTTTGTTACGCGATTACTCCGCCAATATTATGAATAGATTTTGATGATTCTTTTTTTGTTTGGTAGATTATACTTCAGAGTTTAAAATTTATATGGGACCACCCATATAAATTTTATTAACTATGCTTGGGTAGTTTTTGAGTTAGCTTCAATTATACGTATTTTTTCCCACTTAGTATGTAGATGATATGATAACTTCTTGTCACTGTTATTTACATAGCAGGTAGTGGTATTCGAATTTGTGTGGGGTAGGTATCACAACTAAAAAGTGAAAAATAAAAACTATTTACAAAAAAAAAACAACCGACTTCAAAAAAAAAACACTACAAAGTGAAAAATAACTTTAATTTCGGAAGTCGGTGACAAAGAACGAAAATTAAAAACCAAAGACACCGATTTCCGAAATTAAAGTTATTTTTCACTTTGTAGTGTTTTTTTTTTTGAAGTCGGTTGTTTTTTTTTTTGTAAAAAGTTTTTTATTGAGTGCAAATAAACGTTTAAACGTTTTGTTCTCAATGTTATCAACGACAAATAAAAAGAGTACGTTGCCTTCTTATCACGTCGTTACAGACAGGCCCCTTGAGAATGAGTAGAAGATTACTTTTTTCTGTTAGTCAATCACATCTCGCCAAAGAAGGCTTACATTCTTAAAACTAAATCCCTGTAGTGCTTTGTAAAGAAATAGAAGAGCTTTACGTAAATGTGACGTAAATTATGTATGATTTTTGGTAAAATACGTACCCTACCTGGTGTGTTTGAAATCAAAGCAATGTTATTCAAGAACTGATTTTTCATTAATTTATCTCATGTGCCTATCTCTCACCTATCACTCATTTCATGTACTACATTTAAACTAAAATACAGGCGTTTCCTTTTTAACGGGCTTCAAAAGAAGAAGGACGGTTATGTTTTTGATGCTTCGGTTCTTATTCCAATACCAGAATGATATTGTACTTTTCCGGACAGACTAATAAGAAATAATTGTACTACTTACTTGTAAAACTCATTTACAGAATAATTCCTTTGTATGAAATTATATAAGATTAAAATAATACAAAACTAACTTTTAACTGGGCTAAGGGTCCCAAAGTAATTAAAACATTTAACTACTTTCTCTAAAAGTAATGAAAGAACTATTATAATAGCAATTATATTTTATCACCAAAAGTTTAGAGTATTCGAATATTAATGAGATCGTTAAGAATTCATGCCGTTTTGATATTGAAACTAAAGTAATTGGGAGTGACAAGAAAAGGAAAATGTATTAATTGGATTTAGATTTTGTAGTCGACAAGTGGTTAGTAGTAAAGACAGTGCTGACGCAATGAAAAATAATAATTCAAGCACTCAAATGTTTATTTACAAAGCACTTTTCTTATGCTCCGTTCATTTCAATAAAAAAATATAATGGAAATACGTTACTGAGTTGACTAATCGGGACGCCAGCGCCGCCTAGCGTCGTTCGACAGAGTCTACAACATAACGCTCGGACCGGCGCACAGTGGGAAAAAAAATATGACTTTTTTTTGTTAAAAAATCTGCCTACACCAAATTTTTGACGTATCGCTGCCATTTTTTTTATACACTCCTAAGATAACACACTTTGGTGTGTCACTGCCACTTTCCAAAATCGAGGTATTAAAAAAAAAAACTTAAAAATCGGGAAATTAATCAAATTTTTTTTGGACCCCCTTTTTATATCCGCCATTTTGAATTTTTATAAACAGATTATAAATTCATGACCAGGGACCTGAAAAACCCCTGGAAACAGATTTTCGTTAAAATATTTTTTTTTTAGAAATTGTTTTTTGCTTCATTTCCCGACTTTTTGAAGTTATAGTATCGAATTTTAAGGAAAAGTGGCAGTGACACACCAAAGTGTGTTATCTAGGGAGTGTACTTATAAAAAAAATGGCAGCGGTATGTCAAAAATTGTGGTGTAGACAGATTTAAAAAAAAAAAAGTTTTTTTTTTCCACTGTGCGGCGCCGGCCGGACCGGAGCTGAGCACAATTCATGGATGGCGGTCAAGCAGTGAACACGTTTAGAAACTGTCACGCATTCCGAATAGTCGTGTCGTGTACCTATAGTGTGTGAATTGCTAACTGTGATTCATTTGACTGTAAATTATAATTTGATCGTAACTGTAAACGATTTTTCTATTGCGCAATTTACCAACATTACCCACAGTTGTTAAAATATAGTTGATAATAACGAAAGAGATACATACCCTCTCCGTCAAATAAACATTAAGATAATTGGTATAGTTATTTAACATAATGAGCCTATTTAATGTTCCCACTGCTGGGACTCAGGCCGAAATGAAAGAAAATATGTTTATTGCGGTAAACAAGACGCAAAAAAGAACAAAAGCATAAAAGAACAAGTTGGGGAAAAATATTCGTCACATCTAAGCAAAAAAACGGACATCGCTAAGGAGAAGATAACTTTCGAGACGATCGAATGAAAAAACCTTGTCTTGTCTCTTAATAGTTAATAATCCAAACAGCGAACACTAATATTTTTTCCCTAATTTGAAACGTTCTCTTACAGAATTTTAACTAAGTAATCTAATGTTATGTGCTTTTACAAAAATGGGCAAAGTTCCAAAGTAAATGATATCGATATACTACTTTATGTAACTGACTATTTGGAGGCACGTTCACGAGTTATAGTCTAGGTTTAAAGATCATAAATTTCGTTCAACCACACAAATCATTTTTCAAGAAAACTTATAAAATTTTCATTTTATATTTTTAGTAGCAAGTTAACCAATGGTTTCTTTCGGTTAAAAATGAATGTACTTTTCCTGGTACTAACTAACCGTTAGTGATAAAAAGATGAAAGAAAGGAGTGAAAAAAAAGACTCTACGAGTAAGGGTCAGTTCACACCGAGACGTGACGCGTAGCGACGATGCTTATAGAAGCTAGTGGTTTCGCGCTGCGCAACGTGGCGCCGCGAGACACATAGCAATGTCACGAGGCGTATTGTGAAGTCACTAACAGCGCCATGACTCACTGCACAAAGAGAAACAGCGCAGTGCAGCGAGACGCCGCGCGGCGAACGTGTCTATACTGTCTACGTTTGCTGCGAGCTCCTGCCCTGCTAGCTAATAGTAGAGAAAAGTCGCGGCTTTGCGAGGTGCAGCGCGCGCCGCTCTTGCACGCCACGCCTACCGGCGAAGCAGCGCTGCGTCGTGATGCGTCGCGTCATGCCGTAAGGCATCGCTTTGCTTCACGTCTCGGTGTGAACTGACCCTAAGCGTTCGTTTGGCATACCCTGGGCTTGCAGCGCAGCTACCGGCCTGTGGACTGTGGCTAATCATATTTATGATAGCATGAGCTATTATGTTCTCATATAGCCCAAGAGATAGCTCCAGAGCTAGTCGTTATTGGTATAACGAACACCAATCTTCAAAGGATAAGAACCAATAAATTTTAATACCAATAAATAAGAAATAAGTTTACAAAGGAAGAAGTCTGTATTTCTAAATGTTTATATATTTAAGCCTTACGTCCGTAAGGATATCTTGTTCATACATATCTAGGTAGAAAATGTAATGTGATAAGACAAGAGACATGCCCTTTTTTTTTTTTTTTTTTTTTTTGGCTGGGAAATTATCAAATAACTTCTCCCGCTCTGGGTGGAGCGGGAGGGCGTGTCAAACTCTTACTGACTAAAACCCACCCGTGTTCCTTCCTATGCCATGTTGCCGGGGGCCACGATTTCCCTATCGGTTTTCTTCGAACCCCCGGCATTGGCATTGGCCCTAGCGGACCCCGTCAATTCTGCTGACATCTCTTTGAGGCGCGCGTGGAACACAACGCGCCGTCGACCCGGGCTTGGTCCTTATCGGACGGCGAGCTACCCATTGCTCACCGTCCGCAAGCCCGCGCCTACGGTGGCCGGAAATCTTCCTGCGATTCCCGACGCCCAGGGCGTCTCCTGCTGCGGTGGTTAGGGGCGCGAGGGCGCGAAATTTGCCTTTCCCTCACGCGCTCCGTCTCCTCCTTTGCGAGCATTACTGCTTCGCAGAAAGAGGTGACGGCCTCCCATTTCCTCTCGCTCCGTAGCATGGCCCGAATCAGGGCCGGACGCGAGAGATCACCGCCGCCGATCGCATCCACGAGGACACGGCGATGCCCTGCCCAAGCCGGGCAGACCTCCACCGTATGCTCCACCGTGTCCTCCGGGCGATCCACACAGTGACGACACCAGGGCGTTTCCTCCCGCTTTATCCTGAACAGGTACCTCTCGAAACAGCCGTGTCCGGTGAGTACCTGCGTCAAGCGGAAGGTGAGGACGCCGTGGCGCCTCTCTAGCCACTCCTCAAAGAGGGGTCTTATCGCCGCAATTGTGGCGTGCCCAGCGCTGGGTTGCGACAATCGCACTCTCCATTCCGCCATGAGATCCCGCCGGAGCTCTGTCCGCTGTGCCGCGTTTTCTTGCGGCATCGGAGTTAAGCCCCGGCGCTTCGCCTCCTCGCGCCACTCCCAAATGTGCGCGAGGACCTTTGCCTCCAGATCCCATGGCGGTACTCCGGCAAGGAGGCTCGCCGCCTCGCAGGAGACCGTGCGGTATCCTCGGGCCAGCCGGATGACCCTTTGGGACGCGTTCAGCCGGCGGCCTGGCTGCCGCCTCAATGAAGGCGCCCACACCGGCGCCCCGTAAAGGGCCATGGACCGCACGATCCCCGCGTAGAGCCTCCGGCAGGAGGCGTTTGGACCTCCCAGATTGGGCAGGAGCCGCTTCAAGGCAGCCCCGGCCCGGTCCAGTCTGGGAGCCAAACGTCGGAAATGCTCCACGAAGTTCCACCGGCTATCGAGGACGAGTCCCAGATACTTCATCGTCGACTCGACGCCGATGTGAACCCCTCCCGCCAATACCTGGGAACCCGACGGTGGCGCACTACGAGGACCATAGAAACCCATGGCCTCGGACTTGTGCAGGGCCACCTCGAAAGAGACATGCCCTGAGCTTCAGCTTGTGGTAAAGTTACAATACATGAACGTAAATTCGGCAGTACACTGCTACGTAGGATGTCAATGGAGATGTTTTCCACGTTAGCTTTGCGGTTCATTTATGTGCCAGCGACGCATTAGTGTGTAGCGTGGTTGTGGATCGCAGTGCCACCAATATGCCATGCACTTCCAAAACCTAAGATATGTACACAATATTTATGAATGAAAAGTTGATTCAAATATTAAAAAATAATTATATTCTCTTCATATTATTTCTTAGACTTGATTGTATCTTTTAGACATTTCCATACCTAATATTTGATCAATTTGAAATTTTGATATTATCTTAATTTATTTAATTCAATGTTATATCTAACAAACCAACCAAAATGTATTTATCTAAAACCCTGAAAATGTATTTGTACGCCCGAAACGGCAGAATATTAAATTCAAAAGTCATTTATTCAAACTAGGCTGAGAATCAGCACTTTTCGAACGTCAAAATTACATAAGACAGTCTCCCAAAACGTCCACCCTTCACCACTTCCTAGTGCTTTAGCTGGGAAGAAGAAGTAGCGCAACAAACTCCCCAGCAGCACTTCATAATCAGGTGACTTCATAATCAGCAGCGGGATTATGAAGTCACAATGTTCTATTGTTATTATTATTACACATAACTTAGTTTTCACTAACTTTCACTTGTGTTAGCTTTATCTACCGCCTAGCTTTGAAAAGGCAAAAGTTTTGTGAAGTGTTCCTATTAAACAGGCTTATCACACAGCTAATAAACCAAGATACTCCATAGAACGACCCAAAGTACCCACAATGTAATGCGATACAAAACTCACAAGACGGCGTCTCAAGGGTAACTACTAATGACGAAAACTACAGTTGTTACTTTGACAACAGTTAAATTTAACTGCCGACTTTAACTGTGCAGTTTATTAGCCGTTAACTGTGCACATTGGCAGTTTAGCTTAAGTTTTTATGGATTTAAGTTGATTTAGTTGACTTAAAATTGTTAAATCGGAGTCAACATTTTGAGTATTTTGATATAACATCACGCCCGTGATCCCTGAAGGGTAAGCAGGCTGCACCTCATGTACACCCATATTTCGCCAGTAATGTTTACGTCCTATGTAATAGGGGGCGAGCCTATTGCCATTAACTGAGCACTAATCCAAACTCCGGGCTGCTACTGAGTTTCTGATGGAATAAGCCCAATAACACTTTGTTCCACCTGGGAACCGAATCCGAAGACCAACGAGGCAGTTGTCAGTAATGTCTATTATGGCTTCTCGTTTCACGTGATTTATTTCATGTTTTTGTGGGTTACAGCATATTTCTGAGGGTAGCTTGTAAGGTCATAAAAGTACAAAACGAACTCAATCAATAAACCAACAGGTCAAATCTAACCTTCCAAAAATCAAATAATTACTGCCACACCACACACAAACTTGTACTCTATAACCTTTAAATCTGGCATAATAGCAATTCAAAAGCCACTGATTCTGGCATGTCCAGTGAATGTCCGCTCGACTAGTTCAGTTTGGTATGTTCAATAGAATCACTTTGGTACTGAGCGCCTGAAATTTTGGGCACATAAAACTAAAAATACGTTTCAGGTATGGCTGGAAACATTTTATGATGGATGAAGGTAAGTAGTTAGTTTTGGCGCGAAAGGTTTACCTGAAATCATCATCCATCTTTTTTTTACTTAATAAAAATCTAAAATTCAGTCAATGACACAAAACACAGCCCAAACCGCTGGGTCTAGTAACATGAAATTTTGCACAGAGTTCCATGTTTAATAAAATGAAGGAGTTTTGGATATTAATACCCTTATGGGGAGATGAGTTAAACAGGAGATGAAAGGTTGTATGGAATTTCGTCATTTTTGCCAGTATAAAACCTAATTATCCAATAAAATACATAATTAAAATTGTAGACATGAAAGCGGATATACCTCCTACCTGAGCAAAGGTCATTAAAGTATTGTAAGTAATTATGTTGTCAAATCCAATGTCAACAGACATGATTGGCTTCTCTTGTTTTGGCGAACCGATGACTACAGCCAATTATGTTTGACGGCGGATTTACTCATCTGAAGGCCAATTCCCGTAATTAAAACCTCATCACAGCGATAATCTATGTCAAAAACTTGTCAAAAATGGAGGTAAATCAAAACAATTTTTGACAGGAGATAGATTAGAATGCGAATGTTCGTTATATAAGGGAATTGCGTTAATCTCGTAAGTATCAAATCAACGCTTAAATTATCATAGATTGAGTGAAAGTAAGTCTGTCTGTCTGTTACCTTTTACACCTAAGCCACTAAACCGATCGTTATGAAATTTGACAGATAGAAAGTCTGGGGCCTAGAAAGGGGCATACTAAAGGGGGCTACTTTTCATCCTAGATCACAGACAATGTCACGAGCAACACCTAGTTCAAAATAATCAGGAATCATTTAATCGAAAAGATGTGTGGACTAATAACTTGCTGTTTCCTTATAAAATTAAGTAAACAACATAATTTATGCTTTCCGAAGAATTAAATAATTGTAGTAAAAACAGTAGTTAATCGAAATGAATTATTGTTTCCGCACACCAAATTCGCTTGCAACGTAGATTTAAATCGTGCTAGTTGTAACGTTACTTGCCGCTGCTGTGAATAAATTCAGCATAATAGCTAATAAATAACTTCTGTATTTGTATTCTAAAATTGTATTTAAGGATAATTTTAGCTGCAAAGTTTGCTGTTTTTACGATATGTTAAGCTGCTTAAATATTGTGGTAGTACTCGTATCGGTGGGTATTTGAAAATTATGAATTGGCAAAATGTACCATTCGTTCCAAATACTCTTTAAATCTGCGATATACTTAATTATGTTGTTAGTGAAACCCAAAAAAGCATTGTTATATAACCTGTAACAAAAAGCGTATTCATTAATTCAAACAATCAAAATCAAATCAAAATCGTTTATTTCTATAAAACAATCAAAATCAAATCAAAATCGTTTATTTCTATAAAATGTGGTGGGTACAAAAGATGTTACTATTATATAAAATTCAGTGCAAAGACACATTCCGCTATGCAGTGATGACAATCTTGCAAATATTTAATGGATGACAGTAACTTGCAATTATATACAAATTAATAACAATTTCTAGGTATTATATTCTAGTTTTAGCGATAAGAATTCTATGAAGGAAAAGAACAATTTATTCAAGTCAATATCAATTCGAATTAAACTACTAAACACATAATCAATCTGCCTAGCCTTTTCCCAACTATGTTGGGGTCGGCTTCCAGTCTAACCGGATGTAGCTGAATACCAGTATTTTACATGGAGCGACTGTTTATCTGACCTCCACAACCCAGTAACTGGGTAATACGATAACCCCTTGGTAAGAGACTGGTTGTTAGACTTTCGGGTTTCTGACGACCCGTAAAGACTGTCAAACATCCACGAATGACAGCCGGGACCAATGACTTAACATGCTTTCCGAGGCACGGAGGAGTCTCGGTTTTTAGAAATAGTCACCCATCCACGGACCAACCCCAGCAAGCGTAGCTTAACCTGATGGATCGACCCGTGCGGCTGTTATTACTTAGCCACGAGCTCCTCCGAGTCGAATTAAACTACGAAACACACATTACCAATTTGAATAGTAAACTTATTGAATATAATGCCTAACTTTATATGTAAAATCAATGTTAAACAAAAAAAAAAAAGTAACCATACCAAAAATAGTAAGGTAAGTAGCTAGTGACAATGTAACTAAGTTACATAACTAAAAGTGACTACAATGCATTACTACGTTGCAACTTTCGTAATGAAATATTGTATTTGAAAATTGGACGTCCAATCGTCAACTGCCATTTCTCTCAGTATTGAATCTATACAAAGTGTTCAATTTTACCTACGAAAATGAAAAACTTTCAAAAATACAAATGACATTTCGGATACGTAGGTACAAATACAAATGACTGCCCGAAACTTTTTAGTGCAATAACTTACATAAAGTTACTAAGGATATTATGTTTTGCAATCGACAAATGGAGCGAAGAGATTTTGTTGATACGACAATTTATTCCAGAACTCTAAAATTACTTTTGACTTGTAAACATTTTTCAACAAATCCATTTTACTACCGTGAAATTCAAACGCTCCATTGCAGATTTAGTTTTGGAGTAGTTAAATGTAATGGTCGTATGTAATACAAGCTTTTTGTTTTAAATGAATGAATGTTTGCTTACTGTTTTAATTCGTTGTTTTTGTTTGTTAGCCTGTATTCTATTTTAACCTGTATTTCGACAATTATAATGGGAGAAATGGGCACGATTTTAACGAAGTAACATAAAACAGGTCTGACTCCTGTCAGTGACGGCAGGTTCCCTTGGTACGTAAAGTAAACGACGTACTACTTGCAAAAGTCAAAAAAGTCAAAGTCAAATCATTTCTTTCAAATAGGCCCATGTATGGCACTTTTGAACGTCAAAATTTACAAAATAATAGAATTGATTCTAGTCGCCCCTTCCAAAAGGTCGTTTTCGTATGGAGAAGAATGGGCAAGAAACTCCACCGTTATCTCTTTTAAAATGTTTTACAATTGTTTGTGTAGGTACGTACATTAGTTAAATAATTATATGTGAAGACGATGCACCTAGAATAAAATTACTATGCCACAATAGGTAAAAAGAATTAAAAATGAAGCAATGACAGATAATTTAATATGTGATAGATACATGGTGCTCACATATTTACAAACATTGTAAAAGTAGACGATTTTCCTATTCGTGAATCTGATTACTCATACTTTCTTAGATTACTAGAAGTCGATTAGTGACATAAATTAAATACATGACAATAGATTCCCGAGCAATAATCAACACAAGTGTTTTAGATGAGTATGTAATTACAGAAAAAAAAAAATTATGATCTGTAAGTAAAATAAATGATTTAATTTGATTTTGAATAATGTTACTAATTATAGTCGCCGCAGTAAGAACTGAGTCATCAGGCCATACATCGTTGTTATAAATCTGTCTTTCTATCGATAAGGTGTTGCACATTCTTATTGCTACTGAAATTAATGACCCGACGACTCAGTTCATATCGCAAGTGCTATAAACGAAACAATGTATAGTACCTAGGATTTAAACATTTCAGCTTAACTCTTTGATCCAACACAACGGTGAAGAGATTAAACAAATAACAATCGAGCAATAATGTTACCAATTAATCAGTGAATACCAATACACAAAACAAAACAACACTATTTACCAACTGGTATAGTTCAGACGTGTCGCAAAAGCTCTTTGATCCAGCAGCCAAACATGAGCGGTTACAAATCGATACTGTGATGCATGTCGGCGACGGGATAAAGAGGTATAATTCATTGGAGGACGTGTATGGTGCCAAAAACAGTCAAAGTCAAATGCAGAAATTAATGGGGGCTGTGTGATCATTAAGCGACTTAAATCCGTAGTCATACAATAAAAATCCATTCAATAATGTGGAAGAAGATATTTTTTTTTTGTATACTGACCATAAATTCAAGTAAAGGATACTAATTTAACATAATAATTAAAAAATATGTATGTATGATATATTTTCTTATTTATTTCACAAAATTCAATTACAAAGGTATTTACATTATTTAAAAACTATCAAATTTAAAATAATAATATGTACAAGTATATAAAAAGGGGGGGGGGGGGCGGGGAAATGATCATAGGGCATCAAAAAATTCGTCCGTATCGCTGTCAATAGGAAAAGTGCCCAAAAGGCTGGCAGCATTGCCACGTTGTATGGCAATGCTGATTCCTTGACCATTGAATAGGCCAGCCCTCTGGTCACGTGAAGAGTCGACCAGCCGCTTGGCGATGTCTTGAAAAACAAGGTGGGCACTCGGACCCCATGGCCCTAGTGTTTCAACCCCAAACGGCTCAAACATATAAGTCCCAAAAAGATTATGTATGTACTCGTATGTGTATTATAAGTTATAAGGAAGGAACCTATTTATGTACTGTTATTTTATTTCTAATGATATATTTTAAATATTTTTTTTTCTTTTTTCCTCTCAAACAAAGCACCTGCCATCTAATCTCTTCACCACCCTTGGTTGACTGGTAGAGAATGCCTATGGCATTAAGTCCGCCTTTGTACCTTTTTGTGTATGAAAAGTTTAAATAAATAATAATTATGTGGAGAGTAACATATTATTTTCTTGATTCACCACCGTAAAAAAATCTGAAGATTCTTAAACATTCTGATTATTCATTATAATGATTGTTTGTCTTTGGTAGATAGTGAACACGGCCTTAAAAAATATCACACACACGCATCTTTACCTTTTTAGGGTTCCGTAGTAAACAAAGAACCCTTATCGTTTCGCCATGTCCGTCTGTCTGTCTGTCCGCGGCTTAGCTCAGAGACTCTTAGTACTAAGTTACCTCCACACGTAAAGTGGGGATTTTTTTTTCTCATATTTCCCTTAATGTGGGATATCGTTGGAAAGGTCGTTCAAATGTATTATGAGTTTGTCAAAACCATTTTTGGATTCAGAAATCCTTTCGAAATTTTAAGCTTTAAAGTGCTAATTTTTGTTAGAGTCAAGTGCCCCTCTCGCCTGCCAGCTAAATCATTAGTTTTGGATATGTGAAAAAATTCAAAGCAGTAGTTCAAAATTAAAAGAACGAAATTAAAAGGAAAACTATCACAGCTAAGTAGGCTTTACAAGCTGTGAGACAACACACACAATGAGTAATAATCGACCAACTTACATTTGCGATTACAAAAACATGTTCCCCCATACATTCCGTATAGGAGAACAGGTTTTTCAACTACCAAGTTAATTATGTTCTTGGAATAAATTCATCCCAACTACGGAACCCTACATTGTGCATGACACGCACTTGACCGGTTTTTAAATTGTAAAGTTTAGCGTGTAAGTATAGAGAATAAACGTAACTAGACACCAGTAATAATTAAACTGCAAACATATTTTTAAAAAATCATGTGAAAGCCAGCTCGCAACAAGCAATCATTGACAGGCTTATGTTTTTACGCGTATCTGGGTCAATATGAAGCATCACTAGGCAAATCGTCGAACGCTGAACGGTATGGCGGATGTTAGATGGTCTATGACGAATGATGGTTAAAATTGCATTAAAATCCGTTGGGCAATTTAGAATAACATAGCGGTCGCACAGACAGATAAAAAAACGACTTTATTTTATAACATGAATATATGTGGCCCAATAAGCCCTTCATGTCTACAACATAAACTTTCACACACAAGACGTTACATCAACCTATCGAGAAATACATTCTAGATTCACTGACGTTATTTATAACTCGTGCGTGCTCGTAAACAATAGTCTGGGTCACGCTTATGTACATAAAACCAGGCTTTTCGGGTGTTATGTTTTAAGGACTGTTAGTTTTGTTTTCTTGGAGATAAGAATTTTGAGGTGTACTTTCGACCTTGACTTTGGTTTCAATATTAAAGTAAATTCGGTGTTTCAAAATGTCACGTTATATTGTTCGAACCAGGAAAAAATTAGCATCAATTACCGGGTTTCGGCAATTTCAAATCATTAAGTCCAGAAGTACAATTTTGTAAGGATTACTTTGGACCTCGTTCTTGAGACCAAAACCTATTCGAAATCATATTCACTATCACAAAATTGGAAAGATAAACAATAAATTGACATCACTTATCTGAAAAGTTTGAGAAGAATAAAGTAAAAAGGCCCTGTTTTTTATTTAAAGACTAAAATAGTTATTTATAAAAGACGTTTAAAAAAAAAAAAAATATATATTTTATTTCACATAAACCTACAAGGGCACTTATGAAACGTCAGAAGCTTGGTGCACGGGTCCAATTGGTCGCTTCCTATGGAGAAGAGCCGGCAAGAAACTCCACGGTTACTCTTTTCAAAATAAATGGTTTCTACAATGTTTCCAAATTACAGTGTTAATAGGTATGGGAGAACAGTGTAAGCATATCAACAAGTACCAGATACTTAGTAAAATAGAAAATGGTCCACAAGTCTACAGCCTACAACGTTCTCACATTCACAAAATCTAAAAGAAAAGAATCTGTATAACAGACAAAATAGTAAAAATAAGGACCTATTTAAACCAAATGACATGATTGCCACTACAGCTGTAACAAATATAATTTGATTTAAAAAAAAAATATAGAATATTGTAACACATCAAATTTGATTTAAAAAAAATATATAGAATATTGTAGGTAAATGTCAAATTATAAACATGGAACATAAGTAATCTGAATTCCATTTTGAATACATAATTTTGAGAAATAGTATATACATTTTAGACGGATATTGTATTCAAAGCTAACGTTGCTTAATTAATCACGACTTGATACCAATCACAACGTACGTAAGAGATTATTCTAGACCTAAATTAACTAAATAAATCAGTGCCAAAATAACCTGTGAATCACCATCTCCGTGAATTCCTAGCATAATGAGTTCACATTTAAACTAGCGGTGGGGCCAAAGGTGGCTGAACCTAGATTCTACAAATAAGGGTACTTAGGTCGTCATTTCGTGAGTAACGGTCCAGCTCAGATGTCTGTAAGGGTAATGATGATGAAGCATGTACGTCCCTTTCGCGTGAAGGGACGGTATTTGCGTATCCTAGGGACTGAAGCATTTATTTTTTATTTATTTTATTGCGAAATGGGCTAGCTCTTGACCTCGATCTCGCCCGGTGGCTGTTGGAATCAAAAAGCAATCTTTGGAAAACCCGTTTTGCCTGAATAAATGTAGGTAGGTAAAGAATTTTCCTAGATATTTAATGGTAGTCTAGTCAGCTCAATTTTTATTGCTCAATGAATTCAGTTATTTGCAAAGTAATTTTTTACATCGATTTGTAAAAAAAATATTTAAATATCTCGAGCCCAAACTGAAATCCAGTAGATAGCTAGTTGGTCCATATAAAATACTGGTATTCAGCTGCATTCGGTTGGAATGGACGCCGAACCGAACATAGTTGGGAAAGTCTATACAGACGATGAGCCGAAACTGAAGTCAAACCCAAAATCAAAGCATTCAATTATTTCAGGCACTTTTGAATTGTCAGGGAGTCGGTCAGTCTGAAAGATGAAGCTAGTTGCCTATTTCAAAGCGTAGTAGGTGCCTATGAAGAAGAACTGGCAAGAAACGCCATGGACACTCTTTAAAATTAATATATTGTTACAATTTTTTTGTCAAATTGAAATTTTACGTGTAGAAACGATGTAGAATGACGTAAAGACGAATAATTCATCATTCATAACTAAGCCGTGGCAGCTAAGAGATGATCAGTGGTGAAATCCCACATTCCAGAATCTATTCAACTTTGCTCAACAGACAGCAAGCTGGCAACGTCTGTCAATTGGACTAGACACGACATTGAGAGTGTACTAGGGATCAGAGATTGGTCTGATCAATCATTACAATAAGCCGGCAGCCAAGAGATGACCACTGATGAAGTCGTAATTTTCGAAATCTATTGTACTTTGCTCAATTGTGTGCGAGCTGACAACGTCTGTCAAATTGGAGTAGATACGTCATTGTGGAGTAGTACTAGGAATCGGAGATTACTCTGAACTCCCGGATATCAAACCATCATTGTTGTAGCGATCAATAAAATTATATTAATTTCGAGAAATGATCACAAAGAGTTCTTAATATTACGACCTCTGAATTTGTTTTTTCTCAGAGTAGTCAGGTTAGTAAACATCGACCTTATCTAGTTTTAAACCCTAATTTATTTTTGACGTGTAAAAGTGTTTTTTGAACCAATTTACAGTAATGAACATCATTTATAATTTATTGTGTTTGTTCTGTTTGCTTATTAATATTAATATCTTCGTTTAACATACAGGCCAATGTATGCATTTGATTTACTTTCGTAATTTTTTTACTTCGACATTATATTGTTTGCAAATTTTGTTTAGCCTTGAGCCAAATAAGTTTTCTTGCTTCAATTTGTTAACTCACATAGAAACTAATTCTATGTATATTTTATTCAATTTGTTCTAACGTACTGTTTTATTTCTCAAGGGAAATTTCAAAAAGCCACCGTTGTTTTATTGTCCTTTTTAATTTCACTCCAACTCTTGACTTATGTACACAAAAATTTTTGGAACAATTTTATTACTGTGAATTTTTTATGCCTCCATTTTGTTTTGGTTTGAGAATAGCCCAGTAAGGGTATTTTCTATTAAGTAGATAGATTAATAAATAAAACATTTATTTAGTGCACAAAAAAGGAATACCACAATACACAAAAACACAATTAAATGATAACAAATTACATGAAGTACAGCATGTACCATTGATAAAATAAAAACATAAAAAAAAAATCAAAACTGAACTAAGTAATTTGATCATTCTGTTTCATAAAAAATTATTTATTGTCTAGTTTACATTTAGGTACATACATAACATCACGCCTTGTTTCCCCGAAGGGTTGGGCAGAGGTGTACCTGTAGCAGGTACACCCACATTTCGCCAGTTATGTTTAAGTCCCATGTAATAGGGGGCGAGCCTATTGCCATCAACCGGGCACAAATCCAGACTCCGGGCTGCTACTGAGAAATTCCAGATAGAAAAACCCAATAACACTTTGCCCGACCCGGGAATCGAACCCAGGACCTCATGCTCAGCAGTAGCGCTTACGACCACTAGACCAACGAGGCAGTTACATTACATTTAGGTACTTTTTTGTTAATTTTGTTGCGTATCATGAATGCGGGCTTACATTCTAGTTTAAAACATTGTTTAACAGGTAGAAAAATATGCATGAGAGAATTCCCATTATTAGTTTTTATTCAACTTGTTCAAATTGTTCGATTCGACGACGATGCGCAGAAACGTAGGTCTACGGCGTAGCACTGCGTAGTCTACGGCATAGCGTCTAGGGCTCTACGGCGTAGCAGATAGAGGTGAACGGGCTCTACGCCGAAGACTTGCATTGGTGGACCTGTTGAAATAATAACAAAGCTTAGCAACTTTTATAAGTGATTTTCTTATACTGTATCGATTGTAATTTTATATTGTTATGAATATATTATTTTAGAACCCATAATATTACAAATTAGTTCTTATCTCAAAGTAGCAAGGGTTATTTCACAAGAAAATGGCTTTTAATTTTTGCTAAGTGTATGTTATTGCTCGTGAGTGTATATAATTTGATTACTGTCGAAACAAGCACATAAAGGCACATTGCTTGATGCCACATGGAATATAAACTGAAACAAAAAACATGCAGCAAAAACAATTCACGAATTTAACGCTTCAGAGCACAGAAAATCCTTCATTTATATGCAGACATTCCAATTTACTAAAACGCAGCAAATCGTCGGTATTTTAGCAACAACGCTTATCTATAGGGGCGTCACACACTGAAATAAAATATGTGATGCATTTCGTAGTACCGCCACACGTTGTAATTGAAAGTTGACGTAAGTTACACGCTTATAGCGGGCATTGCATTATTTTGCGGTTATTCAGATAACTTTAAATACAATATTAAAGTGAAAAAAATAATTAGGTTGATTAAACGTTGGTATAGCTATGTATAATCAGCGGTTCTTCTTAGCGTGTCGATGGCAAAAATAACACGAGAAAATACATTTTTAAATTTGTTTGGTCCAAAAGTCAGCAACGCGAATACCGCTCGCTAACGCAGCCATTAGGTCCTCACTTGTGCAGGTGACAGGGCATGTGGTGCAAGATAAGAGGTGAGCCATTGTTCGTGGAGAAACACCGCATACACACCGGAGATCTGAGCCGTGCATGAACCCCCACTTGTGGAGTTTGTCCTGAACGCTTGGATTAGTTAAAATTCGGTAAGCATATATTCCGCATTTTTTACAAAATACAGAAATGTAACTAATGAATGAGATAGCTATCATCATTTACCCGAAATACGTCTACGATTGGACAAAAAATTCGCACAAGCATCGGCGGATTCTCGTGACCTTTATCAGGTCACGGGTCTACCCTGTGGGGGACATACCCATGCTGTACCGTTCACGGCCTCGACCAACGTGACTTGCAACAAGCGGCACACTGTGACTTGTGGCATGTTCTGAATAACCTCTTCATTTATTTTCTCTACAGTCACTTGGCAAGACGCGTGTCGCTTGAACGTGTAGCTCGTGGCCACGGGGTCATGGTACATTGTCGCCACCGTAGAATGTTTAGAATAGAATAAAATACTCATAATTATGTACACAATTGAAACATATATTAATGTAGACATTTTACATAGGGTGACACAATGGACAGTATCATCGCTAAAAACGATTTTTAGATGGCAATGGAGAGATAATACTGCAGATAGTCTGTAGTGTGGAATATTTTGGCACCATCAGCTATCCGTTTTGTGAGCAATAAGTCCCATTTACTACTACTTATCAGAGATGATCAACTGTTTATGTGATATTAAGAAAAGTGATAGCTAAGTGTAGCCAATCTAGAATACTGCAACTACTCACGAAACTTAAGACTCGATTGTTTCAATAAACTTTATAAGTACACAATCATACTAGCAGTTTCCGCTTATAACTTGCACAGCACAAAAGGAAAGTGGCCATAAAACACGGTGGCTGTTTTGGATTTATACCGTCGGAGTAGTGTCGGTTTATGTCCCACGTAATGTGGTCACTTGAGCGCTGGATTAGCTACGTTTACCAACGGTCTTTGGTTTTAGAATTGTGGTGCTTAGGCCATTTGTAGTGGAAGACGAAATTAGACTCGAGGAAGAAAGGAGAAGTTATTTACTATACATATTTTATTTTCCAACTTACATCTATCATTACAGGGTAACCTATTGCGATAGCGTACTTATGTAAATCTTATTATTAAATTTTAATCTAATACAATTTTGTAACTTATTACAAAAAATGCATTTTTTGTGAACTCACTCAGAGAACAACAGAAAGTTCGTTCGTTGTTTGTGAAATAAATTGTTTAATTTCTACTGTTTCAGAAAAAACTCAAATATTAGTCTTTATTTTGAACAAAGTTGTACGACTCGTGGATCCAGAAAGCGTTCGGTAGACCTTCAGTTTTCAAAAACGAATAAAAAATAACTATTCATATTTTTGTAATATTTTTTTTTTGTATTGTGTTGTTTTGTAGATATGATTTCGCTGAAACGTATACTAATCTTGTTTTATTGCGTTTAATGAACACCCAGATAAATGAGAGCTCAATGAAGCAGATAGCACAACCAATTGTGAAACACAATTTGAGACAGGCACTGCATTATGTTCAAGTATCAGAATACCTAGTTGATTTGTGAATGCATTTGCAACATAACTACCCAAATTAGCATAATGTACACAGCTGCTAGCAAATAGGCTTACTAGTGCGGCTTTGCATGAATACGTCATGTATTGTTACAATTTGAAGTTGATAATGGAATTTGAAATATTTAAAAGCACTAATGGCTGATGTTTGATAGATTTTTATGAATAACCATAAAGCTCAGGTCAAAATAAGGCGAATCTCGGACGGGACCCGGGACGAAATTCGCTCGAGCCTGTTGTTTCAAGTAACTTGTATGGAGATGTTCAAAGGGGCGCAAATAGTCGCGTGACAATGTCTAATCATTAAAACAATCGTCGGGATTTGCCGAAGTTAGAGCAGTTCTTAATTCTTAACTAAGATTAAATTAAAAAAAAAAAACACTTCGGGAGTGCCGACAGAAGTGAAAACTTGAACAATTTTAGTGTGCAGGAAATACTTTTCTTTTTTGAAGTCGGTAAAAAGGGAAAATGTCAATCATGTCTCAATGTTTGGAATGTCATTAATCCCAAAGAAAATGTATCCCGCGTTGATGTCTTTTTAATGATCAAAAGCTGGTATCGGTAACAGTGTCGCGAGTTCAATTGTTTTTTCCCATCTCAAAAATGCCCAATGCGCCTAAAGAAGTTTTCACTTAAAAAATATGCGTTATGGTAAAGTCTTGGTTTACGGTTTATATCTCGCTCAAAAACTATACCTAATAGCAAAGTAATTTAGTTCCGAATAATAAAACGATTCAGAACTTTAATGAGTTTGTTTTTTTGTTTCTTTTCAGAGCAGTCGGATAGGGAACGTCGTACCCATCTAGTTTTTAAAATTTGACTGACGTATAAAAGTGTTTGTATGAACCTACCTACACAATTAAAATCATTTATAATAGGTATCTGAAAGTAATCCCTTCATCTACACAGAAAACAGCGTAAACTAAACCATATCTAAACACTCCGACTGTAATTGCACGGGCATAAATCCCACTGCGAAATTCGCACCAACTAAATCACACGTGCTCTCGAAATTCACCCTAGAGTCTAAAGTCGAGCTCGCCATCTGTCCGGATTTAACCATCCGGCTCTGTCCGACTTTCAAAGCGTCCGGGATTTGGAAATGCGTTAGTAATAAAAATGGAAAGTCTGGATGAAAGCGTGACTGGATATTGAATGTCGGATTGAAAGAAAAGTTGCGGGTTCGTGTAGCATTTTTTCCAAACCACATGCATATGACTATTTATAGTGGAATAGCAATAAAAAGAGTGTTTTAAGGGTGTTTGAAATGAGTTTAATTTTGCATGTCACATTTTTATGTAAGTAAATAAATATTAAATAACATAAATTGCATTAAAAACTCCTTCGATGGACATCATAATCAAACCGGTAATCTATCACATAGATAAACACGAAAAGCGACTTTTTATAATAATATTATTTTTGTGCTTATAAACTACACAACGCATTCCGATGCGTATTTGACCTTAATTTAGAGAATTTAGTCAGGAAGGTTTTTGTGTATGAATAAAGTACAGAAATCTCGATGTTTTGTTATGTCGTTAAAAAACTTTTTACAAAAAAAAACAACCGACTTCCAAAAAAAAACACTACAAAGTGAAAAATAACTTTAATTTCGGAAGTCGGTGTCTTGGGTTTTGTGTTTTCGTTTTTTGCCACCGACTTCCGAAATTAAAGTTATTTTTCACTTTGTAGTGTTTTTTTTTGGAAGTCGGTTATTTTTTTTTGTAAAAAGTTTTTTTTTTCACTTTTTAGTTGTGGTACCTACCCCACACACATTCGAATACCACTACCTGCTACCAGTGACAGGAACTTATCATATCATCTACATACTAAGTGGGAAAAAAATACGTATTTTGTAGCTAACTCAAAAACTACCCAAGCAAAGTTAATAAAATTTATATGGGACCAATTTGGGAGCATACCCTTTCAAACAAAAAAAGAATTTTCAAAATCGGTTCACAAATGACGGAGAAATCGGTGGACATACATAAAAAAAAAAAAAAAAAAAAACGTAAGTCAGTTCCATAGTCATACAACATCTTATAGGCTAGGTAAGAGTTGGAATACGAGAAATAATATAACCAACTAGCGATCTAGTTTCCCACGGGTGCAATTTATACGTGAAGATGTTACTCTTTTCACGACACGTTGTGCAGAAGTTCTGAGTAAACTAACAAAGAGTGCTGGACTTGCATGCATTCAAGATAGTATTTCATTCATATTATTTAGTAATATTATCAATTATAGCCTATGTCCATCTGGAATAATGTACCTTTTAAGTAGTAAAATATTTTTTTCAAATAGGAGCTGTGTTTCTGCAGATATACACAAACTCACAAAATTCGCGCTCTCTTTGTATTATTAGTATGGAAGTATAGATTTAAGAGGCGTCTGCAGTTGAGTAATAAATGGCTGACAAATGAATAGGTACTGAAACCAAATAGTCTCCTTAACTTTTAACTTGTACCCACCCGTAAAGTTATAAAAGTACTAAACTATTCTATATTTCATCCCTAGAAAAACAAGTCATTTTACGAACAAAGAAATTGAATAAACTTTGTCTTAATAAACTTACTTGAATAAAGATTGATTTATCTCTATTATGTACCAAGATAACAGTATTTAATGGAAGGTCGTGTCTAAGTTCTAAAGGAATCAATTAGCTATCAAAAGAATTCACTAACCCGTACAATAGTTTATTCTAAAGTTTTTCTTTAGTTAAACTTTTTCTTGTCAGAATTTGTTAAAACAGTTTATCGACTTTTAAAAATGTACTTAATAAAAATCTTAAATTTAATTTAGGTGTTATTTATTTATTTACTCACGCACGGCTTACAATAATAAGGCATAATAAGCCTATAATGTTTCCACGTCTGGAACACAGGCCTGCTTTCTTCGAGAGGGTGTAGGCTGTAACCCACAACGCAAGCCCAGTGCGGGTTGGTAGATGACACAGCACAGCTTAAGCAGAGGGAACTGTAAGCATGAAATTTTGCACAAAATAATGTTCTTTTTGTAATGAAGTGGAGTAATAAGAAAGGATTTTTGAAAATTCATTGCCTAAAGAGGTAAAATAGGAGATGAACGTTCACTTTCATCATTTTTGCCGATGGAAAATCTTACAGAGTGAAACGCATCTAAATAATAAATTATTATAGTAGTGAGTCCAGTTAGAATTGGAGTTTTTCTTTAGATATGAAATTCCAATGTTCTTGTTGGAATAATGAATGATAACAATATAATAAAAAAATGATGCTTGCTTGGACTGAACAGTCAAGGGCTTGATGTTATGATAAGCATATGTAAATAATGGACTAGAATAAATAATGTAACTATTTATAATAAGTTTCAAGAACTTATTATTTTTGGAGCGTTTAATAAATATTCATAATTCATCATCATTTAGTTAATACTAGAAACCAAAGTACTGCAAGAGGTTATCGATTGGTTTGAAATGAAAATAACATTCCTCTAGAATTTCAGCAAAAAAAAAACTATTTTTTTTTTCAACCTTAACTTTATCCAGGATTATCCAAATGAAAACTAATAAAAGTAGCTACACAGTAAGGTATATAAAGTAATTTAGTTCTAACAAACAAACTCACTTTAATCCACTTAATACTAAGTGTTAATATCAGCACAAATTGTCCCTTGAAAAGTGTTTCGCTTTCTCTTGTTGATCTCTTTGCAAATCGAGACAGTGCTCGCGAAAATGTCCAGCATTGTCTGAATAAACATTTTATTTGGTCAGTACCAAAGGTCCCTATGACAATGTCGAAAATTTCTATTTAAACTATTATCAAACAAAGTGAGGATATTATACAGTTAGATTTTTCTATTAGGTAAATACTTTGTTAGTAAATTTATTTTATTATTGTTCTCATATTAAAACTCCGCTTCAGAGTTCTACTCCTATTGGTTGATATTGGCACATTTCTCCGCTCCGCTGCCTCGCTCAGCTCCAGTGGACAGGCAGCCTAACGGTGGAGTTTATTGCCTATTCTTCTCCATGCGAAACTGCCTTTTGGGGGACCTCTAGAATCAATTAATTTTTTTGGGATAGTAATAAAACCTCCGAAAAAAAATCAGAATATGAGCATTCTTAAAATATGAAATTGAATGCTTAATATACTAATTTTCCGACAACTTTTAAGCGAATACAAATAAAGAAACGACCGAATAAAATACTGAAAATTCTGTAAAATCAATACAGCATTTGCTGACGTAATATTCATTTAGTCATTTTTATCGTAACTCACCTATTATAAATTTAGAATTAACCTTACACATTTTATAAACTGTGGCGCAAACAAAGACCAGGTTCGTTTAGGTACAAGAGAATGTAATGTTTTGGAAATGTGGTGTTTTACATTCTCTTGTGCCGAAACGGACCCTGGCACTCGCCGGCCGCTACCGCGGCACCGCTCGCTACGCTCACTCGGCTCGTGCGTTTTGTGGTTTCACAGTTCTAACCTAACCTAACCTACCTTTCAAAGCAAAACGTAAACAAAAACATGAACGACCGTATTATTTTAGCAGAACATACGTTTTCGGAAACTTAGTATTTTTTTCGGAAATTTAGTTTATTATTTGAAAGTACAGATTATTTTTCGTAGAATTGTATTTTGAATAAGCTCATGTTTGTTTTTTAAATACAACATTTTTTGTCGATTAATTTTGTTATAATTTTTCGGTAAGTAATTCATTTTAACACATCGTATTACAGTCAACCACAGATCGTCGGAAGTTAATTTGTTTTTCGGAAGCTTTATTATTTTCCATTTTTTTGTAAATTTTGACGTTTAAAAGTGCCTTCTAATTGCCTATTTGAAATAAATAATTTGACTTTGACTTTGACATTCAGGCCACAAAAGAATATATGTAAATCCTTGTAGTAGTGTACTTACTTTAATGATATTTTTAAACATCGAATATTTTAACTGTCAACAAAATCCCTCCAACTGTTCACCCGTATGTCCCACAAATAAGCCTGATACATTGCATCTCGTCTCTGAGCGTCATTTTTTACATCTTAATCTCGTACTGTTATTACTCTTAGTTTGTGTTTATCCCCACATTAATACAGGGATGTAGTTCTCTATCCTTTGCGTTTGTATTTATGGATAATAATTAGATAGGCTTAACTTATTAATGTGAAAATGACACTGGCAACACTGTCCGTGTGACATTTTTTTTTCTGCAATATAAATTGTTATAATCATTTGTAAGTGTAATCAAGGTAAAATAAATGCACTAAATGGTAAATAACTGAATTAATGCTCAGGATTATTATACAGGGTGACTGGTAATTTGACGTATTCCTTCCAGGACGTGATAGTGTGACCCATTTGCAACAAATAAGCACCCCATAAAGCCTAGGCGAAAAGTCATGGGATTCAAGAAAACCCAATTTTTAGTAATTTTTGAAAATTTTCCAGAATTCGACCTGAGTGCCTAGCGTGGAATGGATTGCTGGGAGGTTAGAAAGTAGAGGGATGGCATAAACCAGTTATTAAATTCGATTATCACACAATTTTTTTTATATTTCAACAATTCGCAAATTCGACCTTTGCCAGCATTATCGACTGTTACATCGGCACCTCTAAATATTTTTAAACCTTTGTACCTCGTTAGATAGCTGATTAAATGAAGATGTTTTCCCCCTAATTTGTACGCTTCATGCATCAGTAAAATTTTGAGATAACTCAGTAAAATCAAAGTTAATGTACAGTAAGCGCTCAAAAGTGCATGAGCACGCTAAGAGTCGTATTGCTGTGAACACGCAGTATAGCTCGTACATTTGTATGTGTAAGCAACACGATACACACACCACAGATAACGCAGTTTTGCACTACACGAAACAACAATATATTTCCGTCGCTTTAAACATGCTAGCACACACGCACTATGCGCGTGAACTTGACCAGTTAATGGCATTGCTAAAATTCGATAGTAACTTAACAAGTGCAGATAGCAGAAAGCGCTAAGCGTTGGTATGGAATTCAAACTGCCTCAGGTTCTAATCTCGTAAAACACAGTGCGGTTTTTTGCAAATATTATTATTTTTGTTTTCGATAATAATATTTTTTAAATATTGCTGGTTTTTTATGTTGTTATTGCAATAAAGGTTTTAGAATAAAAAATGCGTGATATATGATAACAAAATTTAAAAAAATATGTTTATTCGTTATATTTATTTTACATAAGTTAAAAAACTGCTACAATTATTTATCATTACTTCAGCTGAATAAGATGTGAAATAGATGTCAAGAAACTTAGAAGCAGTTTGTATTATTTTGACATATTTAAATTATGAAATATTTTAAATTTTTAATGGATTTTTTCACCATAAATATTAAGCTTTGATCATGGTCGAAGTAATTAAGTAATAAATAAGAATATTAGACTACTTAAAATGTAAAAAAATCCACTGACAAAATTGTTGATTTTAAGGTTAAAGGCAGTTGTTCATATTAATTATTTTAAACTTTATTTGGCTTTAGTAAATATTGGTTGGTATTGAGGTTATAGCTTAAGTATTCATTTTCTTTACGAAAAGAAGATTGAAACTAAACCTCAAATTTTAATCCTAAAATAATACTATTACTAAAATAATATTAAACAATTTCGGTATATCTGCAAGAAATACGACAAACACCCTATTGAAACGTGCTTAAAAAATTCGTTACCATAAATTCATGCAATAACGAATCTGTTGTTTATTAAGTTGGTACGGTCAATATTTTAAGGTCAAAAACGGTTTTCTAGCTGGTCTTCAGTGATGCAAGCCTTCAGAGTGCACGGCGAACGGTTCATAATGACGTGTTTTTAATAATTCAGCAAAATATCTCGTTGGTATGAAACCATTTGTTTCATTCACCATTTGACGTCGCTGCTACTCGATAATAAGCCCCTTCCTCATATCTCTTAACCCTCACAGTATTTCTCTAGAACAAAGAAAAACATTGTTTTTATTACACATAATACCTTATTATTTATTATTCACTAATCGAATTAAACCTCACAATGAATTTAAAACTTTAAAGGCATCTTCTGTCTCAACAATACCTCTGTTCTATCAACAACACCCTTGATTAAGATTTATGTTTAGTAAAATATGAAATATATAAATGATAACACTCACACTTAGTCTGGTTTCATTAGATATTCACTTCACTTTTACGCAGCGCAATAATATTCTCTGATTCAAAGTCAAAGTCAAAGTCAAATAATTTATTTCAATTAGGCACAAAAAGGCACTTTTGAACGTCAAAAACAAAAAATAGAATTGATTCTAGTCGCCCCTTCCAAAGGGTAGTTTTCGTATGGAGAAGAATGGGCAAGAAACTCCACCGTTACTCTTTTAAAATGTTTTACAATATTTTGTATACATTAATTATATAATTATATGTGAAAACGATGCACCTGTAATAAGATTTATATACCACAATAGGTAAAAATAAAAATGAAGCAATGATAGAAAAAATAATTATGTAATGGATACATGGTGTTCACATATTTACAAGCATTGTAAAACCTATACGATATTCCTAAAAAAATTACAAGTGATACTAATTCGTCAGTGTGTGAGTTCAAGTAATCAAATAATGTAAAAAAAAAAAAAAAAAAAATCTAGTAATATTTAATTACACAATTAAATTAGCAACCAGTTTGATTTTGTCTAGACTCAAAATTGTCCTATGGAGCTAGACCAGCACGTTTCCAAGCATTCTTATCTAGGATATAATCCTCTAATTTGTAATATGCTTGTTTACAAAGAGTACTTTTAATATGCGTTTTAAATTTTCTTTCAGTTAATTGTAATATATCACAAGGTATTTTGTTATAACATTTAACACAGTACCCCATAAAAGATGTTTGTACTTTGGATAATCTGAAAAATGGTTTATCTATTTTATCTTTATTTCTAGTATTAAAATTATGTCTATCACTTATTTTCTTAAAAAGATGCAGATTTTTCCTTACATACATAATATTTTCATAGATGAATTGGCAAGGTACCGTCATAATATTAATCTTTTTAAATAGTTCCCTGAGAGATTCGCGACGACATAGATTATAAATGGCTCTGACAGCCCTCTTTTGTAAAATAAAGATGGATTCAATGTCAGCAGCCCGACCCCACAGTAAAATGCCATATGACATAATACTGTGAAAGTAGCTAAAATAGACTAAACGCGCGGTTTCTACATCTGTTAACTGTCTTATCTTTCTAACAGCATAAGCGGCCGAGCTTAGCCGCCCCGCAAGAGATGTTTGATGATGATGATGATGTGATCTGATCTGATCTCTTCAATATATTTTATGCCTGCTTTTTGATAATAATAACCACAACACTGCGCTAAATATTCGTCACCAATATTATCCACGAACCAACAAAGTTTTATTAATTAAATACTCGTAACAAACTGCATCCATCTACCCCACAGAAATCGAAATAATTTACTTAGTTTTTTGTGGTCTACCTGCTAAACTTTAATATTTATGTGAACAAGACGAATGAAACTAAAAACGAATGATGATTATTGAACTAGTCATTGGTTGCAGACAAAGTGAGTGTGTGTGTGTAATGTGCGTGTCTACAGTATTGTAACAACTTATAGAAGAAGGTCGTAAGTCAAACCGAAGCGTCAGTCTATTGCTTTGTGAGATTGCTCATGGACTTTTGGTCGGTACTGTACGTTGAATTTTTTTGAAAATGTTTAGTAAACTTCTGTCTCTAACTTTTAAGTATTTGATGTTTTGGAAAATTTGGTTACATCTAAACGTTTGTTAAAGTATTAGATATCCAATCAAATAGCAATGAAGGCCATTCAATTTAAGAGTAATAAGGATAAAAGTAATATTTAGTGACAAATTCTGGGAAATTTTCAAAAATTACTAAAAATTGGGATTTCTCGAATCCCATGAATTTTCGCTTAGGCTTTATGGGGTGCTTAACTGTTGCAAATGGGTCACACTATCACGTCCTGGAAGGAATACGTCAAATTACCAGACACCCTGTATAATAAATGTCGTGGCCAGATCTTAGAATTGACCATTTCATGAAATGGCCATATTGTTTAAACGTCAACGATTAGTGATACGTCAGTCGACGTTTCACCATATCATTAATGTAGGGTTTCTATAGTTTAAGCTGTAGTAAAAATAACCAAGTAACTGCGACCAACTTGAAAATAGTCGCGGTTGGTCACAGTTCTAACCTCACCCATTTGGTCGGGGTGCCACCTAACCGGCGCCCATTTTTAATTTTTTAAACGCGTTTTATGTACTACGTTGTATATCACGCCGCGGCAGCGGCTGGCGAGCACTACTTCCAAGTTGATCACTTTCCATAATATGATATTTGGAAACCCAATAAAAGTTCATCGACTTTTTTTACGTGGTCACGCTATTTTTTTTTTAATTTGTTGTATGCCACCGCCATGATGCACAACAAAAACAAAGTAACATCAACGCCTCTACCAGTGGATAATCTAAATATTTTACGATTTATGATCACTAATGTTTGGCCATTTCATGAAATAGTCGTGCGTTTAACTGGTCATATCGTCAAACGTGGAGTATTCAATGATCTGGTCAGACCACATCATGATGTGACCAGCGGTCGATGTTCATTTCATGAAATGATAAATTCTAAGATCTGGCCGCGACATATACGAAGTAAAAGACAGCGTTTGGTTGCCCACCGTTACCGGTAACCTAACACGAACAGTTAATGTTCGAAATGCGGAGAGTTGTTTACTTACTTTTTAACCTACTTCCAAAAAGGAGGAGGTTATATTCGTCGCGTATGTTTGTTTTTTTTATGTATGTCCACCGATTTCTCCGCCAATATTGTGGACCGATTTTAAAAATTCTTTTTTTTTTTAAAGGGTGTGCTCTCGAGTTGGTCCCATATAAATTTCATTAACTTTTCTTCGATAGTTTTTGAGTTAGCTTCAATAATACGTACCTACTTTTTCCAACTTAGTATAAGTGGATGATATGATAAGTTCCTTTCACTGTTATTTACATAGCAGGCAGTGGTTTTCGAATTTGTGTGGGGTAGGTACCACAACTAAAAAGTGAAAAATAAAAACTGTTTACAAAAAAAAAAAACAACCGACTTCCAAAAAACACTACAAAGTGAAAAATAACTTTAATTTCGGAAGTCGGTGACAAAAAACGAAAATTCAAAACCAAAGATACCGACTTCCGAAATAAAAGTTATTTTTCACTTTGTAGTGTTTTTTGGAAGTCGGTTGTTTTTTTTTTGTAAAAAGTTTTTTATTCTTTACAATTAGCACAAAGTCGTCTGTTAGACCAGAGTCTAAGAGACGACGTGTTACATATAACACGCCTTCATTGAGTCCTATAAGTATCACTTTGACATTCAAAAGTGTCTAATTAAAGTAAATTAAAATACTTTCTTTAATTTTGAGATTCTGTGTTGGAACCCCGAGATGTAACCACAATATATAGTCAATAAGTGTCCCATTAGTCAAGGTTTGATAGATTTAGAGTCAATTTCAATTTTTAAAAATAATAGAGACAGAGTGATGTTTTAAACATCATGTTTAGCGCAAATCGCATTGAGTGATTTGTCACTCATGTCACTTATTGACGTACTGTCTCATTATGCAAAACAGTCAAAATGACAAACGTCAAAATGGATAACATGACATAAATAATTACAAGGGTTTTGTAAAATTGACGAAAGGTGCTAGATAAAATACCGTACAATTATTATCCACAATTACATTTTAAGAACAACAACTTTTGCAATACACTTAACGTAAAATTTATATATGCCTAGCCTTTTTCCAACTATGTTAATGGAGTCGGCTTCCAGTCTAACCGGATGCAGCTGAATACCAGTATTTTATATGGAACGATTGCCTATCTGACCTCCACAACCCTGTTAAAGGGTAACACAATAGATACTCTTTAGTAAACTGGTTGTCAGACTTTTTGAGCTTCTAACTACCCGTAACGACTGTCAGTGATCTGCAAATGACTGCCGGGACCAACGGTTTAACGTGTTCCGAAGCATCACATATCGAGACCCCTCTTCTTGATATGTAATGGATGGTCACCCATCCACGGACCGACCTCGGCAAGTGTAGCTTAACTTTCGATCGACCCGTGTTGCTGTTATTATGTAGCCATAGCCCCTCGTTAAATTTATAATCGTCAATAATATTATTGTGTAGACAATTCCATATTTGCATTATAGAAACCTACTAAGCTTGCATATTTGATACAACATTATTACAGATAAATAACCAAACATGACTTCCAATAACTGTAGTTAATGATAGCCCGCCTGCATTCTCCGTGGTTTCTAGTTAAATTACGTAGGTACATAGACTAGAATACCTATGTACATTTAGACCTTGTTAACGTTGCATCTCATATATATATTGACTGTAATGGATTCAGGATGTTGAGTGGGTCCATATTTAGATGAACAGTTTGATGTTATGGTCAGAGGGTTTATTTTAATTTCAATAGAGGGAACATAATTAAACTATGTGAAACTTGAAAGCATAATTTAATCAAATTAAAACTCGAACTAGAATTAATCCATTTAGGAATGTGCAAGAGTTTACACTAAACTAATGTACCTAGCAGATTTTAAGTCAAACCAACCTGTTTTGCAGATAAACACACACTTGTTCGGGTCGCCACGATTCGGCACAGCCTGGCGGAAAAATTTAATATATAATGTAGATAATTATGTTCGGCAAAAAGCCGCCCGGCTTAGCTTGAATTGTGCCGAGCCGACCCGAACATGATACAGCAGATGCTGAACGTCACAAACAAATTAAAAACTGAATAAGTATATTAATTGCTTCAGGCTGGCTCTGTTGTTCAACTACCAAATCGAATGTGCTGAAACCACGGTAAAAGTGAAACTTTTAAGCGAACTATAGGCGCCGCCATATTGGCCTTGGCTGCTCTGATGAGCGCCTTTCACTTTATCCCTACTCCGCGGCCGACCGTCACGCGACATGCAACACACAGACGAAAAAGTTTGAGACGATGTAATAAAAGTTTCACTTTAAAAACTTGCCTTTATTGAGACTAAGAATAATAAGTAGGTATCTGACAATCCTTAACCCGGTTCATCATCATCCTCTTCCTGCCCTTGTCCCATGTTACTTGTGGTCGGCGCAACACGTTTTCTTTTTCCACTCTCCCCTGTCAACCGTCAGACTATCATTCACTCCCTTCTCTTTCATATCATTCCTCACACAATCCTTCCATCTTTTCTTTGGTCTTCCTCTCCCGCTCCATCCATCAACATTTATATTCACCACTCCTTTAGTCACATGCGTTTTTTCTCTCCCCGGTTACTAAAATAAAAATAAAATAAGCCTTTATTGCTATTAGAGTTTTAACTTATTTAACTAAACATTACTATTTAAAACTAAAAAAAAATACTTTAACTAAAACATATTCTCGGCATTCGGGTTACCTCTTCTCTTAACAGTTTATCTTTCGACAAAGGCCTCCTCTAAGGATTTCCATTTGTTTCTGTCTTTTGCTGTACGTAACCATTCTGGTCCAGCTACATGCTTCAAATTGTCTTCCCATCGCTTTGGCTGTCTTCCTCTACTTCTTCTGCTTTCTCTAGGTTACCACTCCATTATTATTCTAGTCCATTTCTCTTTCTTTTCTCTCAGCATATGTCCTGTCCAACGCAATTTTTTTTTTTCTCTCCCCGTTTATTTCTCCACAATTAATGTAACAGCACCAGTGATACAACATCATATTTCTTACTAATTTTATTCCTTAGTATTCCGCAGTAAAATGTTTCAATTTAAAGTAAAAGGGAAGAAAGTAAATACAGTTATCAACCCCCGCTATAAAGACTCAGTTGAGGTTTACGACGGTACTTAAACGTTGAAAGAACTATCAAGTACACCATTGTACTGTTTATATTCCAAGTATTAAAGAAAATGGAGATTTCAATGTATATTTTACTCTATTTCGTCGAATATAAACTTCGTAAGTACCAAAAGGCTGGTATAAATAGTGAGTTCATCATAATTATTTTACGGCTGATAGGAAAGGTAGCAAAACTTTTGTGTAACGTTATTTTAAATTAAATAATACGGTAAAATGGAAAATAAAATTTTCTTTTGGTATAGAGCAACACATAGCAGGGAAATAGAGGGGTAAAATACTGCTATTCAGCTGCATCCAATTTCAGATAGCCAACCGCAATAGAGTTGGGAAAAGGCAAGGCAGGTAGTGATGATCACAAAGTAGGGAGACACCTCGACAGCCGCTGCTAGAGGCAGTTTTGTACACAACACTTTCCAAACGAACCATGCGAGTCACCGTTTACTGGCACTACGTCACTAATGACGTATAGAAAGAAGTAATTCGATTTCCAGTGGGGGTAAAATTTTCTACTCAGTTTGGTTGGTGGTATGGCTTGTTCTAAGTCCGCCTGGCTAGCTACCACCATCTTATCTAAGTCTGTCGCCATATAACAACAATGTTAAAAACATTGTTGTGTTTCGGCATTTCGAGGTAAGATAGCCAGTTCCTCTATAGTTGATGATTCCGGGTGAAGCTCGCTTCTACCTTCGGCCAAGAGCATCCCCGAAATGTAAAAAAAAACTTTGCGGTATTCGACAGCTTTGAAGGCGGTTCGGGACAATAGTTGTATGTTCAACGCACTATCAGCGCCATGAATTTTATTAGTACTGCACATACAACCAAAACAACTTAAGTGGCGAAATGTGGGGTAGGTACTTACTCCATACATATTCGCCTACTCTATTAACCCATCTACGCACCGGCGATTTTTTTTACGCGACGTTTTTTATCGTCAATTTATTTTCTCCTCTCGGTATTGAACCGAGCTTTGAAGACCCAACAGAGCGCATCCTGGTGCGTCAAGAAAACACACTATTGGATTTTCAATTCTCGTTGCTAAGCAGAGCGTTCGAAATCCAGTGCAGCGATAAAAAATTGCACGTGCAGGGCTTATTGGCATGATGTTTTCAACTAGATATCGGCTCACGACAATACCCTGGGAAATTATTATCAATAGGTCAAACAAATCCTATAAATACGTATAGGTTTACGAGAAACAAATCAAAATATTGTACTCCGAATTCCTTTGGAAGTGCTCACACAATCGGGATCTCATCGAGGCTCGCCTTTGATATCAACAGTACTCACAAAAAACATTTGAAGCTTCTCTTCAATTGGTTCTTGTGAAACTGGAGTACCAGAAGTGATCAAAACACTTCAACTTTTTGGAGATTCTTTTACATTCTAGGTATTTTTCCTATAAATAGACAGATTATGATAATGTTTTGGAAGTTTTTTATATTTGTAGTACTATTTTTTAGGCTTTTCATGTGTTTTCAATTTTCAAACGAGATAAGAATATTTACATAATTTATAAGCTCGATTTATGAGATAAATTTGATGAGAATATTTTGAAATAAAAATTCATTTAGGTTTTCTTAAGGAAAATGTTGAAATTTTTTCCAAGTACCAGAACGAAAAAATTTTTTCGCCTAAATGTCATTTTAAATAGTCAGATAGTAGAATGGAAGCTATTTCAGATCAAAACAGCTGAAAACAGCTTCAAAATGCGTCACCTGGATGCAAAGTTATAACGATTTTATGAAATTGTTGTGTTCCTTAGGTGAAGTCTTAAAATAATAATAATCACTGCTGTGTCACTACGTTGACATCGTGGTGGGGCTTGCGCGCTCTTGAACTCTAGATCAGTGCCGGTAGAGTTTACTTTGCCGAAACAGGGATAGAGTGAGAAGCCAGACCAAGAGAAATACATAAACCTACTGGGCAGTATGTGGCGAGCTGTTGGGCCTTCACGGACCTTATCTTCCGGGAGAAGTCTTGCTCCTCACCTCTGGCTTGCTTTTATTGGCCAGCTTTAGTGGAGATTCGCAAGAACAAAAGTGTTCGGAGGAAGGAAGTATTCCAGTAAGATGCTGGTAGGGATCTTGACCATCTTCTGGGCTCCGGGATTGTCTTGATGGCGATTAAATACCGCTCCACTTCTCAAGCACCTCAGTACATGTTATCACTACGTCACTATATGCTAGCGACAGTTTCCGGCGGGCCATTATTGAGTGTGCGTGCAAGTCACCCCCTGGCATTTTTGCGTGAATATTATATTGACTTTGGTCAGCTATAGTTCTAAGTAGCCCCTGCCACCATAAACACTCAAACCCATAGCCCAATATGTTTGTTTCCATGTTCTGCAATAGCCCTTACGTGAAAGAAAAGAAAGAAAAGAAGTAAAACATTTATTTGGACACAGTTCGTGAATCACAAAACACAAATAACAAAGTGAAAATAAAAAACATTGTTTTAAAAACAATAGTGTGTGTCTCACGGCTGCGCCAAAAAGGTTCATTTGAGCATGAATGCCAGACAGATACTGTCTAACGCTGGTTTTCTAATGAACCCATAAGGACAAGTGACGGAGAGTACAAACAGTTTCAACATACCTAATACATGATTTGTATGCTTAAAAAACGAAATAAATAAATAAACACGTAATCAAATATAATACAAAAACAAAAAACATTGCACGTTCACTGTTTTCGCCACTTTATTAGTGTTTAAGAGGAACAAGAAAACAATTCTCATATGCCACAATTTTCTTTCACCTATTTCCATACGCCCAACACCAAAACACCATCAAAGCGCATATTTCGCCAGCATTTCACACGTCGTTTTCACTGGCGTTTATAAATCTAATCTGAATGCTGGTCGTAATGGCAGAGGGCCCTTGGGATGCATAGTGCTATTTCACTGCTAACGTTTTCAGTTGCGGGGAAAACCTTTGCGAAATTATCTTCGTTGGTGGCTTGATGTTTATGCTGTATTGGAGTAAATCTTCGTGTTAGGTTTGAGTTATTTCTTAAAGTGTTTTTATTTTTGCATTATTTAAAATTATTCGAATTATTGTCGAAGTTATTGGAACAAAAAAGTTCTAAAGAGACAGAAACGAAACATTACACATTAAATTATTCGAATATCTTCATCATTTTGCAAGGCTTTTGCCAATTATTTTAACGTAGCAGCATAATCAGCCTATAATATTCCCACTGCTGGGATAAAGGCTTCCTCTCTGTGAGAGAGCCATAATACACCACGCGGGCCCAGTGCGGGTTAGTAAACTTCACATGTTTTTGAATTTTTAGTTCTAGGACATGCCGGTTTCTTCACGATCTTTTTCTTCACCGTTTTGAGACTACGTATTTTATTTAACGTAATCTTGAATATTTTACGATATAACGTTATAGTAGTAATTGCTTATCTGTGCCCTAACACGGTTTGACATGGAGCAAAAATTGAAAAAAAAAATAGCAGTGCCCCGCGGTTTTCCGCATAAGTTTCGATCCCATGGGAATATCGGGATAAAAAGTATCATATTATGTCCTAACTCATGTCATGGTCTACCCATGCGCCCATCTAAATCCGTTCAGCCGTTTTAGCGTAAAAGCTTAACAAACAAACAAACTCACTTTCGCGTTCATAATATTAGTTAGGATGTGGTAAAATAATTATGAAAACAATCGTGTTTAATTTCACCAGAAAGAAATTCCAAATGACAGTAGAAATACTCCGAACGGTAAAAAACTAACCCCTATGCCAAAGCCTTTTTCCCTCGACAGGCACTTAATAGCACATTCACAGTAATACGTTACAGCCCCGCAGCCTCCACAAATAGCACAATATAACACCTAAATGACAAATGCCGAACGTTTTTCATGGACATTAAACAAATCGCCCCATCTGATGTTATGTGGGTAGGCAGGAAATTGTGCCAAGCTGTCCAAGGTAAGTGTCTGTCATATTAATAATGGTTTGCCTTGTATTAAGATGTGGTTTGCTTGTCCAGTTTATTGGCGAAACTCTTAGGTTTTATGGCAGCATTATGACAAGGGATCGAATTAGGCAAACCGAAGTCATCATCCCAACCCCAACCTTTTTTTTTTGTCAGGGTGGAAATCCTCATGGATGTCCTCCGCCCTGGGGTAGGCAAAGGGGTATGTCAGACTCTTATGAAAACCACCCCTGTGTTCCCTCTCACACTTGCGTCGAGGGCTGCGAGTGCAAATGAAACTTTAGCTGGCCCGGACTGGTGACGGCCCGTGCTCTGCGAGCCCCGACCCGTTGGGGGAGTGAGGTGTTGGAACTCCCTCCGTTACGTCTTAGAGTGGTGCGCCATCTCGAATGGGGGGTGACGGATGTCCACGAGTCTCCCAACCCCAACCTAGCCGAGCCTTATCCCAACTAAATTGGGGTCGGTTTTCAGTTTAGACTGGAAGCCGACCTCAGTATAGCCGGGATGCATCCGGTTAGCAGCTAAATACCAGTATTTTACATGAAACGACTGCCTATCTGACCTCCATAAGTAATACGATACCCCTTAGTAAGACTGGTTGACAAATCGAAGTGACTTTTTTTCTTAATTAACTTCTAACATGACATGATCTTCAAAGAAATCAGAAAATATCGCGATATGAAAAGCAGATACGAGCATACCTACCTACACAAATTCTAAGGTGCCAACCCTAGTCGGGCAGATTTTAGACTAGTGGAATCTGTACCACCAAATCGAACTAGTGGATCAGATTTCACTACAAAACTTTAGGCATTCCGGCATTCCATTCAGACTAGGTGGGGCATAGTGGAATAATTCGTAATATACACTTTTTCTTAGGTAGGAACACTTTTGATTTGTCTACGTTCACATCTGGTCATACCCGCGCGCCGGTAACGCACCTGATCTTCTTAAAGTTCATCACAAATAGGGTCAGTGTGTGTCCATCTAGGACGATGTCCAAATCTCATGTCCAAATGTAATACAACCAAACTAATAGCCCAGCATCAGAATAACAGCTGCCAAAAATATTTCATGAACATTAAACCGTTATGTGTCGTACAACCAACCTCACGTCCACGGCAACAATGAAAAGTACCTTTATGTAGTGGCAATAAGGCGTATTTCGTAGCTCAAGTGTGACTTGTGGTCGACCGTACAAGGAAACCCGTAGAAACTCAAGGTGAGGATGTGTTGGTATTAAATCATTGTTAATGTCTCGGATTAGCTCGCTATCTTATGGATATTGGTGTAATAAAGCTTTGGTAAAATTAACGGTGTTTTTCTATGGTGTTGGGAGAAAATAAAAATAGCAACAGCAGTTTGGAAATGAATGTAAACCTAGTACTGGGAAATATATTGTGATGTTGTACACCACATTCTGACCAAAAATTCAAAAATGCTTTGGTCCATCTCCGCATGCTCCATCTGTGAATATGAGCTTGTTTTAAATAATGAAAAGCTACCTACTTACAAAATATTAAATGATAAATATCATACCTGTAAAAGGTTTAATTGAAATATATGCTTTGAGTTTGTAGATTAGAGTAGAGATCCGCAGAGGAACGACCTTCATCCATCTGTTTAATGGATGAAAAGTGTTTGAAATAAAATTGAGTAAGTTAGAAAATATATCGCGAGGGGGTTGGCTAAATAAATTCTGGCCAAATTGTGATTAATTAAAAATTCTAAAATCCCTTTTGAAGTGAAAACTTCTTTAGGCACGTTGGGCATTTTTGAGATGGGACTAAACCATTGATTTCGCGAAACTGTTACGACACCAGCTTTTGACCATTAAAAAGACATCAACGCGTTGATTACCGCAGTGCGTGGAGTGAAAGACATCAACGCATTGATTACCACGGTGCCAATTTTGTTTCAAGTTTTCACTTCTGTCTCTGTTTTTTTTTAAATACTTTAATTCGCTAAATAGATGGATGAAGGTCGTTCCTCTGCGGATCTTAAAACAATACGTTTTCGAAAGCAATACAATTGAAATAAGTATTAGGCAGGAGAGTTTTCAGGAACAAAAAGCGGCCAAGTGCGAGTCGGACCTGCCCATGAAGGGTACAGCAAGCAAGTAACATTGAATGAAAGGTAAATTGCGGTTTACGATTTATGACGTATTTAAAAAAAACTACTTATTAGATCTCGATCAAACCAATTTTCGGTGGAAGTTTACATGGTAATGTACAGTAAGCGCTCAAAAGTGCATAAGCACGCTAAGAGTCGTATTGCTGTGAACACGCGGTATAGCTCGTACATTTATGTGTAACCAACACGATACACACACCACAGATAACGCAGTTTTGCACTACACGAAACAACAATATATTTCCGTCGCTTTAAACATGCTAGCACACACGCACTATGCGCGTGAACTTGACCAGTTAATGGCATTGCTAAAATTCGATAGTAACTTAACAAGTGCAGATAGCAGAAAGCATTAAGCGTTGGTATGGAATTCAAACTGCCTCAGGTTCTAATCTCGTAAAACACAGTGCGGTTTTTTGCAAATATTATTATTTTTGTTTTCGATAATAATATTTTTTAAATATTGCTGCTTTTTTATGTTGTTATTGCAATAAAGGTTTTAGAATAAAAAATGCGTGATATATGATAACAAAATTAAAAAAATATGTTTATTCGTTATTTATTTTACATAAGTTAACACACTGCTACAATTATTTATCATTACTTCAGCTGAATAAGATGTGAAATAGATGTCAAGAAACTAGAAGCAGTTTGTATTATTTTGACATATTTAAATTGTGAAATATTTTAAATTTTTAATGGATTTTTTCACCATAAATATTAAGCTTTGATCATGGTCGAAGTAATTAAGTAATAAATAAGAATATTAGACTGCTTAAAATGTAAAAAACTACTTACAGAATAGGTAATTTTAAAGTTAAATATGGGCAGTTTGTTTATATTTTATTTGTATTAATTATTTTACATTTTATTTGACTTTAGTAAATATAGGTTGTTATTGAGGTTAAGTATTCATTTTCTTTACGAAAAGAAGATTGAAACTAAACCTCAAATTTTTATCCTAAAATAATACTATTACTAAAATAATATTAAACAATGTCGGTATATCTGCAAGAAATACGACAAACGCCCTATTGAAAAGTGCTTAAAAAATTCGTTACCATAAATTCATGCAATAACGAATCTGTTGTTTATTAAGTTGGTACGGTCAATATTTTAAGGTCAAAAACGGTTTTCTAGCTGGTCTTCAGTGATGCAAGCCTTCAGAGTGCACGGCGAACGGTTCATAATGACGTGTTTTTAATAATTCAGCAAAATATCTCGTTGGTATGAAACCATTTGTTTCATTCACCATTTGACGTCGCTGCTACTCGATAATAAGCCCCTTCCTCATATCTCTTAACCCTCACAGTATTTCTCTAGAACAAAGAAAAACATTGTTTTTATTACACATAATACCTTATTATTTATTATTCACTAATCGAATTAAACCTCACAATGAATTTAAAACTTTAAAGGCATCTTCTGTCTCAACAATACCTCTGTTCTATCAACAATATCCTTGATTAAGATTTATGTTTAGTAAAATATGAAATATATAAATGATAACACTCACACTTAGTCCGGTTTCATTAGATATTCACTTCACTTTTACGCAGCGCAATAATATTCTCTGATCTGATCTGATCTCTTCAATATATTTTATGCCTGCTTTTTGATAATAATAACCACAACACTGCGCTAAATACTCGTCACCAATATTATCCACGAACCAACAAAGTTCTATTAATTAAATACTCGTAACAAACTGCATCTACCCCACAGAAATCGAAATAATTTACTTAGTTTTTTGTGGTCTACCTGCTAAACTTTAATATTTATGTGAACAAGACGAATGAAACTAAAAACGAATGATGATTATTGAACTAGTCATTGGTTGCAGACAAAGTGAGTGTGTGTGTGTAATGTGCGTGTCTACAGTATTGTAACAACTTATAGAAGAAGGTCGTAAGTCAAACCGAAGCGTCAGTCTATTGCTTTGTGAGATTGCTCATGGACTTTTGGTCGGTACTGTACAACATATTTTTTTTTTTTCATTTTATCATTCTCTTATTTTAGAAGTTACAGGGGACACACACACAAACATTTTACCACTTTGGAAGTGTCTCTCGCGCAAACTATTCAGTTTAGAAAAAGAATATTTTAGAAATTTCCATATTATTTTTGAAGACCTTATCCATAGATACCCCATACGTATGGGTTTAATGAAAAAATGTTTTTGAGTTTCAGTTCTAAGTATGGGGAACCCCCAAAATTTATTGCTTTTTTTCAATTTTTGTTTAAAAATCTTAATGCGGTTTACATAATACATCTACTTACCAAGTTTCAACAGCATAGTTCTTATAGTTTCGGAAAAAAGTGGCTGTGACATACGGACGTACAGACAGACATGACGAATCCATATGGGTTCCGCTTTTTGCTATTTGGCTACGGAACCCTAAAAATGAGGAATAATACATTGTACAAAGTACAGCACCATAACACCAGTAAGAGTCGCCTAGAACAGCCAAGATTTTACTGCAGAAATATGTTGTGTAATACATCGTAAATTTTACTGTTACGCCATCCGCTTCCTTGTGACGTCACGAACGCGTCACAAAATGTGCAAATCACGTGAACGGAGCTGATAGTATCGTTTATTTACCGATCGAGTTGGACAGACTTGCGACATGAATGTCGATGGACATGTTTTCGACATATCTTGTAAACATGTAGTAAAGACCAAAAAAACCATGTAGTATGACCTGTGAGAAGGATAATATGGCTAGAAACGGAGTGACTACCGAGATTACGACTAAATTAAATAAGTGAAGTGATTTTTGTTAGTCATGTTAAGTAACATTACATGTTAATAATAATAGATAAAGATTATCCACCAGCAACTTGCTCTGAAATACAGTCTTGTGGAATCGGAAGTACCGTACTATAGATATGTACCCGACCCAGTCCTCGAAAATGGCAATATCACGTTGTATTGGGATCGATCTATCATCACTGACAGGACTATTGTTGCCAATAAGCCAGAAATAGTGGTGATAGATCGATTAGAGCGTCGCACAATGATTATTGATATTACGGTCCCGCATGACGAGAACCTCGTGAAAGTTGAAAAAGACAAACAGATTAAGTATCTTGACCTGGCTCACGAGGTTGTCGACTTGTGGGATGTGGATACAGCAATCATTGTGCCGATATTCGTGACGGCCAATGGTATAATAGCCAAGAGCCTCGACCAACAGCTGAGGAGGCTCTCGTTTGGCAGCTGGATCAAGGGCTTGATCCAGAAAGCGGTACTCCTGGACACGGCGCGTATTGTTAGGAGGTTACCACCGGTAGCTTGGACCCTGTTCCCGATACCGGTGGGCTACTATTTTTTATATTTTGAAATGTTTTTTTTTTTTTTTTCATGTGAATATAAAAAATGTAAATAATATATTTAAAAACGAAATAAAGGAAATAAATAAAAAAATATATTAATTATCGTTTGTTGTCTATGACGAACGAAGTATGAATGTTACAGATTGACATGTCAAACGAGAAATAATAAGTAAGAGGTTATGAAATGAGTGTAGTGTTTACAAATTAGTTTTTAACCGATTTTCAAATAGGAGGAAGTGTTTTATGTATGTCCATCGATTTCTCCGTCAATTATGGACCGATTTTGAAAATTCTTTTTAAAAAAAACTTTGCTTGGATAGTTTTTGAGTTGGTTTCAATAATACGTATTTTCTTCCCACTTAGGATGTAGATGATATATGATAAGTTCATATCACTGTTATTTACATAGGAAGTAGTGGTATTTGAATTTGTTTGGGGTAGGTACCTACCACCACTAAAAAGTGAAAAATAAAAACTTTTACAAAAACAAATCGACCGACTTCCAAAAAAAACAATACAAAGCAAAACATAACTTTGGAAGTCGGTGGCAAAAACTGAAAATTCAAAACCAAAGACACCGACTTCCGAAATTAAAGTATTTTTTTTTGCTTTGTAGTGTTTTTTCGGAAGTCAGTTGATTTAAAAAAAAATAAGAATTCATAATTAACAAAGTGCTAACCGCTACAGAAGTATGGAAGAAAATGACATGTTGTGCCGACCCCAAATAAATTGGGGCTGGAGAATGATGATGATAATAAAGTAAATTTATTAAAAAAAATACAACTAGAGATGATAAATAGATTAATTACAATGAAATTTTTAATGTGCAAATGAATATAACACGGAAGAAGATAAATAACTAAATTGGATCATTTAAAGTCGAATGCACAGTCCTCAGTGTAGTCAGAGAAACTTTAACATACGGACATAATTATAGCAAATTAATTAAATTGATAGTTAATTTACTTAACAATAAATTTCCCTTACTTTACACAGCGGAATTCAGATTCAACAATAATTTATAACAACTTCAAAAAACGTTCTTTTAGGATATATTAAGATATGTTTTGAAAACTTCAACCTACCGATAAAGAAAATATTACCTATTTAAACAATTTGAGACGTAAACGCCTTCAAACGTCCAGTCGCACGTCTGAACCGATCCGCATTTCTACGACACGCTGCGTTTTGACGTCACAAGACGGATGGTTTGATGAACGATTAATCTTGGTTTACACGCTACTGACACTAGCGTAAAAGTGTTTGTTAATTGTTTACGTCGATTATACTTGGGATAAAGCAGAGGAGAAGCAAACATGGAGCTTGTAAGTATCGAATCGATCGATCAAGGAGGTGCTATTCTGAGGAATTACTCTGTTGGGTGACCGTGCAATGCTCGTCGTGATTCTTTAGTTGTCCATGATTAGAGTACAGTTGCGATTCATTTTCATGCTCTTACCCTTACTCTAATTTATTTGGGGTCTGCGTCACATATTTTTGGAAAGAAGTTCTTTAACGCGGCTTGTAGACTTTCAGAAAATTAAATCATCACGCTAAAAAGTTTTAATACTTGCGACTGTCTTCTTCTAATTCAAAGAGAAAGAATGAGAGAGAGAAAACGCCGGCAGAAAAAACAAAAGAAAAGAGTAAAGTGATTACAGTGTCGTGGGATAAAATTGTACACATCGGCCCGAGTATACTGCATGCCGGAGAGAGAAAGTGTGAATTTTGTTAAAATGAAAATCCAAGATGACAGCTACAATTTTTTTGTCATGGGTGTCGTTTTTATAGTTTTCGAGGGTGCAAAAGCCGACAGTGAGGTAAATCCAAGATGGCCGCTATGAAAATTTTCAAGTTTTTCATCATGGGTAAAGAGCAGTTCATGGCAGTAGTTTCATGGTTTTCGAGGGTGTTAAAGCAGATAGTGGGGTCGAATGTAAATCCAAGATGGCTGCTGCAAAAATTTGTTTTTGTTTTGAATCATACGTGAGAAAGAACTTCGTTCCTAACGGGGGTCCCCCGACCACACACGTTTTTTTTCTTCTGTACTTCTCTATTTACAGTACAGTTGCAAATAGTTAATTAAATATTTAAAAAACTACAAGCCGGAGGGTAATTGCGTAATGCACTCACAATCATCGTCACAAATAGACGCTGCTTAAGGGCATTACTTAATATGAAAGTGATAGATAGTTGCGTTCCTGTGTTTAAGTCCCTCAAACTATCAACTTTCCCGGCTATGTACGGTGAACTGCATCAATTGGGTACCCCAGTTGTATTAAAATTTTAATGCAACTGGGGTACCCAATTGATGCAGCCCACTGTACATTTTAGAAATTGAAGCGGTTACACCGCCACGTATGAACTACGCATCAAAGACATGACGTCACACAAATCCTGCATCGTGGAATTAGAGTTTACCGCGCGATCAATATATATACAAAATTCCGACTTCAACCGTCGGGCAGTTGGCCGCCAGACACAACACCCGTCTGGTCGGAGGATCCTCCCCTACAACTAATAAGTCTAAATTTTCGTAAAATGTAACATTAACCTTTTCACTGCAGTGTCGAAAAATAGAAAGAGACGAAGAAGTTGAAGTAAGAAGTCAGTATACATAACTACATGTTGAGAGTTGTAATACTGCTTTACAAAAAATAGTGATATTAGTATCTATGGGCTCAATAATGTATAATGAAATACATGTAGATTTCCTAGCGTCCGTATCCTGGCTACGTTTCGGTGACCTTTTCGAGGAAACCGAAGGTTTCGTCTGTGCTATTATGGACGAAGTTATCTTGACGAATAACTACCGGAGACATATTATGAAGGACGGTACGGTTGACGTGTGTCGGGCATGCCATCGTCCGGGTGAGTCCATCAGACATATTATCTCTGGCGAGTACTTGCACAGACTTAACCAAGTGGCTAGGATTATTCACCAGCAACTTGCTTTGAAATATAAACTTGTGGACTCTGAGGTACCGTATTACACGTATGTGCCCAACCCAGTTCTCGAAAATGACCATGTCACGTTGTACTGGGATCGGTCTATCATTACTGACGGGACTATTGTAGCAAATAAGCCTGATATAGTAGTGATAGATCGATTAGCGCGCCGCGCAATGATAGTCGATGTTACCATTCCACATGACGAGAACCTCGTGAAAGCTGAGAAAGAGAAACAAATAAAATATCTCGACTTAGCACACGAGGTTGTTGACATGTGGAATGTGAGCTCGGCTATCATTGTGCCGATTGTCGTAACGGCTAATGACCTGATGGCCGAAAGCCTCGACCAACATCTCTCGAGGCTCTCGTTAGGCGGTTGGACCAAGCGCCTGATTCAGAAGGCAGTACTCCTCGATACGGCTCGCATTGTGAGGAGGTTCCTGTCTCTGCAGCCCTAACCACCGGTAGTTTGGACCCTGCTGCCGACACCGGCGGAACTCTATTTTTTTATATTTTTAAATGTTTTTTTATCCTTTTTATTTTAAGAAATATTTAAAAATGTAATAGAATTAGAATTAAAATGAATAAATGAATATAAAGCTTCAACAGTCGAAAGCTTCTCCAGCAATAATTAAACATTTTTTTTTTTTAAATCTTTAATTTTAATATACATGCATTGTCACGAGAACCAAACACGTATGCCAAATTTTAGCCGGATAGCTTCAGTGGAAGTGGGTGAAATAATGATTGCAATATTCCAGGACATACATACAAGTGAAGTTAAATAAAAGCTTTTAAAAATAAACTGACCGCATTATTAATTGTAAAATGCTATTATTCTGGAAATGACTTTCTAAATGACATTGACTTATTTACTTAATAATTTAGGAAATGTAATTTAATTTGACACTCGTAATTATGACATTATTGCGATAAATTTTATTTTATTCCTATTTTTTGTAGTTATTTAAATAAATTTTTTATTATCTGAATGTCACATGCAGAATATTGTTGAACTGTAATACCTCAAAAATAATGTAACTACATAATATGTCAATATTGCATTTAATTTTATGAATATTATTTCACAAATTTTATAATAATGTTGCATGCCTTTTAAAAGGTAGATTGTACAAGGATCACCCATATTTTAACTGTCACGTTTTATTTACTGTCATAATCATCAGCCTATAATGTTCCCACTGCTGGGACACAGGCCTCCTCTCTTTGAGAAGGAGTGGGCCTTAATCCACCACGCGGGCCCAGTGTGGGTTGGTAGATGTCACATGTTTTCGAATTTTCGGTTCTAGGACATGCCGGTTTCCTCACGATGTTTTCCTTCACCGTTTTGAGAGCAGTGGTGATGAAACAATTTACACAAAGTGAAGCACCTGTCTGGGTTCGAACCTACGACCTACAACTTGTAAGTCGCTGCCGTTACCACTGGGCCACCACTGCTCGTATTTACTGTACCTACCTGCAATCTATGTAAATAAATGTTTACTTTACTGAATCAAAATACCAGTTATACTTACGACGTTACATCCTCAAGATTTAATTATTACTATGTAGTTTCACTTCTCAATGTACTAGGCGTCGCACATAATTTTTAGAGCTATGGAAATAAAAATCAAATTATGAAATTCAAATTGGTTCCACTACATCCGTCGACCGCAGCGCCATCTCGACGTAACTCCATTCCTTTTTTATGTGCGGGCGTCGTAACATCGCGTCTTTTAAAAATTTAGATTTAGTTAAAATATAGTGTGTATTTTGTGGAAAAAACGTGTTATTATGGGAAGCCAAAAAGGGAACGTAGTCATTCGAAAATTCGACGAAAGATAAAGCGTTTGGAGCGAAAACTACGTGTTTCATCGTCAACAAGTAAGGACGAGGAAGGTTAGTACCTACATGTACACATCTTTATGTTGTTCCTAATTTGAATATCGTAGCCAAATAATTGGTGTGTCTTTATGAATCATTATAACTATGCACAAATTTGTCTAAATATACTTTTTATTCGTTTTGTCGTTTTGCGATAGTTTTTACTGTCTACCTTCATTTAAGGTAATTTTTTAATTTTGTTGAAAATTGTTCTTTGTTGCTTATCACGTTCATAATAAGGATTAAGTTCGTATGTTTGGCGTTGCGTTTTGTTATTTTCGACTTGTAAGTATAATTATAGGTCCTAACTACGATCGTAAATTCCTTGAGTTCTTGCATCTACATTAAGTTATACTCCGTGAAGTGAGCACGGCTGATAACAAATTAGTCTAGTGGCGTATCGGGAATACGTACAATGACTTTAAAATGTATACAGACTGCATACAGCAGCTAGTTAAATAAACAGTCGAATGGCGTAACGTGAGTACGTACAAAGACTAAAAGACAACACTGTCAACTACAACAGTTGTTCTTTTTCTTTTAACTTACAGAATATGACCGTTATCACTCAAGGTCGCCAACACCAGACTCACTACGGTTGTCTTTGTATTCAGATGAATTAGAAGATAATATTCCAATCAGATCTGGCGTTGTAGTCCCCGCTAGTCCACCGCGTACCGGCGATGCTACAGATAATGCAGATGCATCTATTTTGCTCCTTCAGGACCCTGGTCCTAGCTCAAATGAGGTCCCAATAGCTGATTCCGAGGTTTTACCGCCTGAAATATTAGAGGCGCTAGGAGATTCAACGGGCAAAGAAGAGGTCTTAGGCCCGACTATAAATGAGGAGATTTCTAAACGTTGGGGTAGGATCCTTGTAGAAGGGTTGACTAAAGACGTGAAGGAAGCTATTTTAAAGAAAACTTTAACGCCCGAAAACTTCACTTTATCGAAAGCGCCAAAGCTTAATTTAGAAATTTCGGCCATCATAAGTGACAACATCAAGCATCGGGATAAACTCCTCGAAAGAGCTCAGAACCAACTTGGGTTGGGCATTGCTGGTCTTAGCAATATGGCTTCGTCTCTAATTAAAGAAGACCACCCAAAGGTGAAAATCTTGAAAAAACTGTCAGAAGTCAGTAAGATATTTCTAGATTTACACTACGAGAACTCACAACACAGAAGAAAGTTGATAACTTCTTCACTCGATAAAACATTTACCACTACAATAACTGATATAAAAAGAGATTCATTTCTATTCGGAGCTGACCTTGGAGAAAAGATTAAGGCCACAAAAACAGCAGAAAAATCAGGTCTTCAAATAAAGCGCAGCAATGCTAGCGTTCCTTCCACATCCAGACAACAGGGAAACTGGAGAGGCCCACCCAGGTTTCAATCAAACAGGGGTACCAAACCGGGTGGGCAGAAGCCGAAATACACATCCAATCAAGGACACTCGACACAGCAAGGTCGAAGGCAGCCAGCTGCGAATCGAGCCCCTCCTGCCCGGAAGATGGACTACAGAACTCGCAGGAACCAGTAGAGGTAATAGTTCATGCGGGTAGATTGCGCCACTATGTTAGCAACTGGCAAGCAATAACCAAAGATCCAATAGTCTTAAACTATGTCAAGGGGTTAAAAATTACTTTTGATGAGCTTCCTGTTCAAAAATTTGAGCCATCTAACCCAAGGTTTAGTAAAATAGAGCTTGAGCATTTAAAGATGTCTATTTCAAAATTATTGTCTTCAGGGACTATTAAAAAATGCCGTGATGTGCCTGGCCAGTTTATTTCTAATATCTTTTTGATTCCTAAAAGCGATGGGTCATTTAGGTTCATTTTAAATGTCTAAATAAATTTATCAGCCCGGAGCACTTTAAAATGGAAGACATTCGTACTGCTACTAAATTAATCAGTAAAGATTGTTTCATGACAACTATGGATCTACAGGAAGCATATTTTTTACTACAGTCTGTAGTAAAAAATATCTGCGATTTAGATTTCAAGGTTCTACTTTTGAATGTCAGTGTCTCCCTTTTGGCTTGTCTATAGCACCTTTCGTTTTTACGAAATTCATGAAGCCAGTGGTAGCTCATCTTAGAAACCAAGGGTTACTCCTAGTTTTTTACTTAGATGATTTGTTATTTATAAATAACTCTTTTAATAGTTGCCTAGAAAGTACAGCAGTAGCAGTACAAGTTCTTGAGAGATTAGGCTTTATCATTAATAAAGAAAAAAGTAGCTTGATACCAAAACAAATTCAAAAGTTTCTAGGTTTCAAAATAAATTCACAAGATATGTGTCTAATGCTGCCAGATATGAAACGTCAAAAAATACTTGACCAAACAAAACGAATTGCTAAAAAAGGTCTTTAACAATTAGGGATTTTGCAAAGTACCTAGGTTTACTCTGCTCGGTTTGCCCAGCAATTTCTTACGGTTGGTTGTATACGAAATGTTTCGAACGCGAAAAATTTCTAGCTTTGAGTAATTCTAAAGACAATTATGATTGTGTCATGAACCTTTCGCCCAATCTTAACTCAGAGTTTTCCTGGTGGCAAAATAATATTTTAACATTAAAAAATCCAATACGTAGTGGTAGGTATGATCTGGAAATCTTCTCAGATTCATCCCTTACAGGTTGGGGTATATATTGTAACGGAGTGCGTGCTCATGGATTTTGGAGTGACAGAGAATCTAAAGAGCAAATAAATCTTTTAGAATTGAAGGCAGCTCTTATTGGCTTACAGTGCTTCACTAAAGATCTATATAATAAAGAGATTTTACTTAGGATCGATAATACTACAGCTATAGCTTATGTAAATAAGTACGGGGGAATTCAATATACACACCTTAATAATATAGCTAGAGAAATCTGGCAATGGTGTGAGCAAAGGAAACTCTTTGTCTTTGCGTCTTATATCAAGTCTAAAGAGAATACAGAAGCAGATCACGAATCTAGACGATTAAATATCGACATTGAATGGGACTTAACATTTTTTGCTTTTGATAAAATCACAAATACTTTTGGAAACCCTCAAATAGATCTATTTGCCACACGATTGAACGCAAAATGTAAAAAATACATATCGTGGAAACGAGATCCTTCAGCGTATAACATAGATGCGTTTACAATAGACTGGTCGCCTTATTTTTTCTACGCGTTTCCCCCGTTCTCACTGATTCTTAAATGCTTAAGAAAAATAATTACAGATAAAGCCACTGGGATTGTAGTTGTACCTTATTGGCCTAGCCAGCCATGGTACCCACTGTTTTTATCTCTTTCTTAAAACCAGGTTATTTATTTGGAACCGAGTCCCTCATTGCTTTTATCACCTTTCAGAACCCCACACCCTCTTTGGAAAGGACTTACCCTGGTGTCGTCAGTATTATCAAGCAATCGTACGTAAAACAATCGTTACCAGATAATGCTATTAAAATAATAATATCATCGTTAGCTGACAGCACCCTTAAACAATATAATGTAGTTTTAAAGAAATGGTGGGATTTTTGTAATACAAAGTTGATAAGTATTTTTGATAACAATATTCCTAATATTCTTGAATTTTTGGTTAATGAATATCATTTAGGCGCAAATTATTCAACCCTCAACACGTGTCGTTCCGCACTTGCATTAATACTGGGTAAATGTATAAGTCAAGACGATCGAATTATAAGGTTTATGAAAGGAGTCTATAGGACCAAACCTTCCTTCCCTAGATATAAATCTACATGGGATCCTAATCTTGTATTAGATCACCTTTCAAATTATTATCCAAATGAGAACCAAACCTTGGCCTCTTTATCCAAAAAATTAGTAGCTCTGCTCGCATTGTCAACTGCACAACGTGTGCAGACGCTATCGCTTATACGTTTGTCTAGTGTTGAAGTAAGTAGCGCGAGGATAGTTATGGATATAAATGATCTGATCAAAACTTCGGCTCCTAACAGATCCGCGCCTCATTTAATTATACCCTTTTTCTGTAATAGAGAACAAATCTGTCCGGCAAAAACATTGTCCGCGTATATTGAAGCCACCAAGAATTATAGGAGCTTACCACTAACCGATAGACTTATTCTTACTACCAAAAAACCAATCCATAATGCTAGTGCCGCAACTATAAGTAGATGGATTAGAAACGTGTTAACTGAAAGTGGTATTGATACAGGGGTGTTTACGGCTCATAGCACCCGCCACGCTTCAACCTCGGCGGCTAGTCGCAAGGGGGTTTCTGTAGACATAATTAAAAGAACTGCAGGTTGGTCAGGGAACTCTTTAACCTTCGCTAAATTCTATAATCGTCCGATAACAGTGGACGAGGACAACGCATTTGCGGAGGCAATTTATAATTGCTAATTTAAGGTAACAACAATGATTGTTCAATAATAATACCTACCTAACATTAGGGGTATTAATATTATATCCTAGGTTACATTAAGCAGAGGATGCAATTTTTGTTTATTATGATTAATGTATTTTTATATATACCTACTTACGGTTTAAGTATGTACTCAATAAATGTTATTTATATTTAATGATTTCATATTTTCGTGTTCATTCTTGGAAACAACCCTTACCAATCTCGTTTGAATTAAAGCGCTAAACATCTACATAGTAATAATTAAATCTTGAGGATGTAACGTCGTAAGTATAATTAATGGTTAAACGAACTTACCTTAAGTGATGTTCGACCATAATTATACGAGACGTTACATCCGAAGAGATTTAAAGTCCCTCCCGAACCCATAAACTAAAGCCCATCAAACAATTCATCAAACGAGAGTAACGTCTCTAAAATTGAATGGAGTTACGTCGAGATGGCGCTGCGGTCGACGGATGTAGTGGAACCAATTTGAATTTCATAATTTGATTTTTATTTCCATAGCCCTAAAAATTATGTGCGACGCCTAGTACATTGAGAAGTGAAACTACATAGTAATAATTAAATCTCTTCGGATGTAACGTCTCGTATAATTATGGTCGAACATCACTTAAGGTAAGTTCGTTTAACCATTAATTATTTGATAATTTAACAATGTTATTTACGTTGTCGAGTAGACGAATCCCTACTTCAAAATCCTTTGGATTACGATAGAACGTAACTGGCGTGTGAAGAGTAAAACAACAACAGAAACTAAAGAATTATAAGAAGACTCTTCAAAGGTAATATTATTACGTAAAGGTTTTTATTATTACGTTACGGATCAATGTTCTATGCAAGTATTTTTACTTTAAAGGTTTCGCAAGTTTTTTTTTTTGTAAACGCGATTGTGCTCTTTATTTAGATAAAGTTACGAACCAATGTTCTATACAAATAATGTTTCTTCCACCAAGGCGATCTTGTTCAAGTTTTCACTTCTGTCGGCACTCCCGGAATGCCACTGCCATTTTTTTTGTCCTTTTGTCTGTTTGTCTGGATTTACGTTCCGGATTGGCGCAAAAACGGTTAACCGGATGTGGATGAAATGAAATGAAATTGTTTGTTCTGTAAATAGGATATTAGAATCATTTTTACACGTCATAAAAAAATAAAAATAAGCTAGATGAGTTCGGCGTTTCCTATCTGACTACTCTGAGAAGAAAGGCCGAAACAAACTCAGAGGTCGCAGTCTCTTTTAAAGTCCAGACATAATCTTGGTCAGGCCATATGAGGACCATGTAGATTAGTGTCTGAAAAGGTCTTTTGAGGAAAGAACCACACAGATTTGAGTGGACCTGTCCAGTCAGTGCAAGCATTTGTCAGTAATCGTGGAGCTCAACTCAGAACATAAGGAGCTCAAAACGACGAACAATACCAAAGAAAGGACATTTGGGTAGGCCGCATAAACTACTCAAACTGCCAGACCATCACTAAAACTAGCAGAGAAATAAAAATAATATCATAGTCCTCACATTCACAATAATTAAAATAATATAATACTTTACAAAGTAATCATGTCATTTTGAATATAATTTTCTACAATGTCAATGTGTATATAAAACTGGTATATGTTAATTTAACATAATAAAATTTAGCACACATAGTTTATAGCCTGGATGAACACATACGGTACTGTACTTTTAATTTCGGTAGTACGTTCTCGTGGGATATTTTCCGACATCGACGCGAGCGAAGACTCGGGCAATAGCTCGTCTACAAAATAGAGGAAGTAGTCAAAAATTATCTCGCAAGAATCCTAAACCTACGCCAATAGGTATATTTGTAAAATACAACAACAACAATAATTTGCAAATTCCGTACTACGCTAGGCAACTCAAGGTCAAAGTATTACCACCGGCGGCGACGTGCGGTCGATTTTACGTACCTTCCAAAGTTCCAACGGAACTGACGAAATTATTTCGTCCAACAACACAATGTTTATGTTCACGTAATGTATAAATAACAATCTTTAGCCTCCGGCTACCATACATTGTTATAACCAGAAAGTACTTGAATTTCCACTATATATTGATACAACGAAAAATGATATATCCTGTGTCACAATGGGTAAAAACATGAGCCAAAAATCTATACGGCAAAATGGGACGTGTCTGCCGCGAGGCTTCGGTACCATATTTTGTGTTGAATAATTAAGTTACTAGCGTTGACAACGCTAAATGAATTGAATGTGAAACAATAATTAACTACGGATACTGTAATGGATTAAAAGGGGCCTATTTTTGGATCGCTTCCTGAGTCTAAATTGGGTAGGTACGAGCTATTACGCAGAATTTTAGATCGTAGGAATTTTAGTTCCTCGTGGCAATTCTTAGGAGACTAGTGATATAATGGGGCTTGTGGCTAAGTAATAACAGCCTCACAGGTCGATCGACTAGGTTTAGGTACGCTTGCCGTGGTTGGTTCGTGGGTGGGTGACCATCTTTACATACCAAGGACCCCTCCATGCCCCGGAAAGCACGTTAAGCCGTTGGTCCCGGCGGCTGTGTCATGTCTACCAGTCTTACCATGGGGTATCTTATTACCCAGTACATTGTTTGTGGAGGTCAGATGGCAGTTGTTCCATGTAAATACTGGTATTCAGTTGCATCCGGGTAAACTGGAAGCATATGATGATAGTGATTTAATTGAAATAAAATCAATTAATTATTTTTTGATGTCATTATAACATGCCTTCAAAACTGGTAAAATAGGATAGGATAAGTTATTCAATTCGCTGATTGTTATAAATTGATTCAAACTTCGAAGAGTTTTTTATTGAATTTTTTTAGACCCAATTTTATTATTCATAGTTGAAGGACATAAAATAATATTTAACTTCTCTCAAATCTTTTATTTCAGCTATTCAGTTTCTCAGTATCGTTAAATAAACATTATTTCAAAGATAACAGCGAGCTTTGAAGTTGGGCTACCGTCAACTTGGACCAAAAACAATTACCAGGTCCCTACCCAAATTCATTTCCTGCTAGGAAACAGTTCATTTATAAAATCTTCAAGGATCTATTGCGAGGCCGTGCCTGATACCCACAGCCTCAACGATATACCTACCCAAATAAAACCCGAAACAATCAGCCGCCGCTATATATTAGGGGGAATCCCAAACAGACACGATAATATATCGTACATAATGCCACAGAATAGTACAGAAGGTCGACTCCATACAACGAGTGAAAACGCACGAACATAATAGACACGCTTTATGTACAGGCAAGTGGAATACTAACGTGAGGCGGACATCATCAGCCGAACTAAGCTCGTACGTCGACAGCCGAACTCGGCCAATCGAATCAAAAATATTTGTGTAAAAGAAAATAAGCGCGTACACCTAGTTATCGGTCCACATCAGAGGATCTCGATTAACGTAGGTAGTGTACGCATTCACTTTCTCTAACATAATATATTTGGTTCGATCGGACGAGGTCGACCGACAATTACCGACGAGCATAGTTCCGCCGAAGACGGATTAAAGTGTGCGCGAGCCGTGAGATCGCCGAACGTAGGCATCATTGTAATATGTATGGAGCTGATCTTCTGTATAATATTATTAATGATAAAGCTGAGAAATGTTCTCCACACCCCAAGGAAACGGTTGTTCTTAGTCGCGGATCACTTTTTCCTCATAACGGGGAATGGCCGCAATTTTTACCAACAAAGTACAATGGAAACATTTGTGTTGGAAATCATGAAGTGACTCGCGATAAAAAAAATCTTTGTTTAACTTTTGGGGTTTTGGGTTCGTGGAAACTGGACAGTTTAATTTTGGTTTTTGTGTTTTGAAAGTTGAATAAAGAATATTCATAAATGAACGGCTTGTTGGTTGATTTATATATTCGTTCGGATAACTCCAAGAATACGTTTTAGACTTTTATTATTCGTAAGTTTTAGGCAATTGGCACATTTTGAATTTTAAGCAGTAAAGTTGGGAACCCTTGATTCCTGAAAATAAGTTTTTGAAGTGAAAACTTCTTTAAGCACGTTGGGCATTTTTGAGATGGGAAAAAACAATTGAACTCGCGACACCGTTACCGACACCTCATTTTTGTAAACGCGATTGTGCTCTTTATTTAGGTAAGATTACGGACCAATGTTCTATGCAAGTATTTTTCTTCTACCAAGGCGATCTTGTTCAAGTTTCCACTTCTGTCGGCACTCCCGGAGTGCCACTGTTTTTTTTTATTTATTGGATAAATCTTGATAACTGCTTTCAGACTCTGTTCTGTGCATTTTGCTAGATTTAAAGACCAACTTTTTCAATAAATGATGCTGCTCATTTTAAAAGTAAACGCATCAATAATCTTTCTTTTTACTTTGTTTCGTCGTGTTCAACTACTAATGCAATTTGAAACTATCGCAAAACACTATTCCCACAATAAATCAGGGACTGTTTAAAATTCACAAAAAAAAGCGGTTTATTTAAAGTTTCGGATTATATTTGAATTGTAAAACACCAGACTTTGTAGCGAAAAATTTCGAAGCAATGAACTTTCTTAAATTTATTCGGAACTGCAGAAATAGTTTTAAGATTCCAAGCAGGGGGGAGTTTAATCTTGGAATTATGTAATTTGTGAAGTTCTTCCTTGATCTGGGAAACTGGGAATTGAATGAGGCATCAGCTGCTTCGGTCCCGTAAAGTTTTGAACCACATCACACACTTATACTACGGCCCTGTTTTGTAAGTGCTTGCACACTATCATGTGGAAACGAAATAGGTAAAGTTTAACAGAAACTTTGAAGGTCTTTGAATAATTATTGTGATAGCTTTTATCAGCAGGTGTGCTACACTTAATGTAACATCTCTACTTATCATTACCGTAATTCTCCTCTAGCTATAAACATAGTTTTGAATAACTATAAGAAAATTACAGTACGATACCAGGGGTCTATATTGGTTTTTTATCAGAAATATCTTCATCGTTTTCTTTGAACTATAAACCATAATAAAAAAAACCGGTCAAGAGCGAGTCGCACTCACGCACCGAGGGTCCGGATCATTTTAAATTTTAATCGGCGAGGCCTATATTCGTCAGAAAAGTTTAACACTGCGGTGTATATTGCAGTTTTTGGTCAGCGCCATCTCTTGACTGATAGTGGAACTAATGTAATTTTTGCTGATGATTTCTGAAAAAGTGTACTATTTAGAGACATAGTTTAATTTTTCCTGTGATCTTTACATAAACTTCTATCAATTAGAATAATTTCAGATTTGTATGCAAACTTCGGAGATAAAGGGGAGGGAACGGTATTTGTGACAGACAGACTGAGTCGCACCGTTCCTCTTGGAACCCTAATTAAAGACTTTTTACTGATGAAATATATTAAAGGATCGCCATGCACAGTAAATACAATTTCAGACTGATAATGATAGTTAAGATTAAGGCATTACATTTGGTCTTTGTGTAATGTACCTAATACAAGAATCTAATACTTCTTATAGAGATTTAAAAGATTATAGACTCGCAACCACATTATTTTCTCTTAGCTCACAATATTTTATTTTCCGTCGTCGCCTCCAGTATTAATAGTGTAGATAGTAACTAGGTAACTAAATCCTTCAGAACTTGGCCTCAGTACTAGGATTTAGGGCTTTGGAGTTAGGAGTAAGGTCTTAATGAAAGCAGACTTAGTACTGACTTAACATTGTTTTACAGTCTAATCTCACCTAAAGCTTTCACCTTGGAAATCTGCTACTGAGGAATTTGGGGGATCATAGAAGAGATTAACGTTTATGTAAGTACTGTCATATTTTTCTTTAGAGCAATCATGTTACAAAGCAGTCTGTACGTGATTATGGCTTGAAGCCTTGATTTTTAGCCTTTAGCCCTTGTGAAGAATAAATCCTGCTAAAATTAATGAGTGCTCACTCTTGGTGATTTCTTCTGGTCACGATTATTTTGAATATTTATTTAATTACATTTTATTTTATTATTAATTTATATTTTATTAATGTGTGTTATACACAATTAAGTTTTAATTTTATTGAAAGAAATTAATAAATCTACACTGATAAGAAAGATTCATCCTACATTAAAACTTTATTTACTATTATCACTTAAATTTTATTTTTACAGGGGAACCTAATATAACAATGTAGGTAAACTACCTTACAATGTTTTATAAACTATGTTTTAACCATAAATGTCGTGTATTAAAATTGCTTAAAATTGTTTCAACATCCGAACAAACCTATTGAGGTTTTTGTAATGTTTCTGTTTATATTTTGTTTTGTTACTTAATTAATAAACTATAAATATAAAAAGGTAGTCATCAACTTCTACACTCTTCACCCAAAAACCAATTAAAAACCACCAACAACAAATATGAATGAGTAGCTATAGAGGTTCGGTTTAAGAAGAGATACCTTATCTGTGTTTTGGACACCAATACAAAAAAAACATATTAGCCGGATTGCGTTCATTGCTAAAGATTCACAATTAAGATTTAATTGTAAAATTGATTATTTTGTGTTTTATGACATTGATTTTACATTCTGTGATTACTTTCTCACACACTTATTAATTACAAAATTTCAGGAAAATCGTCTATTTTTACAATGTTTGTAAATATGTGAGCACCATGTATCTATCACATATTAAATTATCTGTCGTTGCTTCATTTTTAATTCTTTTTACCTATTGTGGTATAGTAATTTTATTCTAGGTGCATCGTCTTCACATATAGGTAATATTATTTAACAAATGTACGTGCATATACAAACAATTGTAAAACATTTTAAAAGAGTAACGGTGGAGTTTCTTGCCCATTCTTCTCCATACGAAAACTACCTTTTGGAAGGGGCGACTAGAATCAATTTTAATATTTTGTAAATTTTGACGTTCAAAAGTGCCATACATGGGCCTATTTGAAATAAATGATTTGACTTTGACTTTGACTTTGAAGATTCTGACTCACTTTTTTATATTTCTATCCAAAAGCCTACTGCTACCTACTTACTTTGTAAAAGACCTTATTCGTCCAACTTCATTAAACTTAACTTCCAAATCCAATTTAAATTCTCAAAATTCTAGTCCAAATTCTAAAGTTGCGGGAACAGATTTACTGCAGACGTGAATAGAGGCCAGTATTCCAGTAATCTGTGCTTAGAGCGAGAAAACATATGGAGATTACGTGGGAACACCATTCAAGAGTGACAAAGGTAGTATATGTACCTAGTGTTGAAGGTTAGCTAGTGACGATGAGCGAATGCTGTGTGTAAGACGAATGTAATTAATTTTCACGTGTTAAAAATAGAACCAAAAAACTTTCGGTCTTTTCAAATTAAAGTTATTTTTGACTTTGTTGTGTTTTTTTTAGGAAGTCGGTTGTTTTTTTTTGCAAAAAAAGTTTTTTATGGGACCACTGCGCAAGTTTCTTCTACCAAATGAAAAATAATTTTGAGCACCATAAATATCGATGAAAATAAATAATGTTCAGTGAAACAGACAAACATAATTATAACCTCCTCCTTTTTTTAAATCGGTCAAACATGTAGATATTGGTGATACATGATGGATTAGAGCAATAAGCATTGCTGAAGTATCGAAGTATACACAGCATGATGTGTTTGACCTGAATACTTGGGTAGTAAAAGTTAAAAAAAATACAAACATAATAATCGCTAAGTTAATTAATCCCGTTTAATGGCCGTAAAAACAACGTGCATCTTAAAAATTACTAAATTAAAACAAACACAAATGAGTTATGATGTCATTCTGAATCGTAGGGTCGTGTCTGTTTTTAGCAATTTCAACATAGAAACGAACTACAGCCAGACATAGTCCCTACGTCCCCAGAATCAACCCCTATTAGATAAAATAATGGAATAACATATTTTAGTGCCAATACCGGCCCTGAATATGAAGCCAGTACTTCAGTAATCATTGCTGAACGCCAGCAAACGTATGAAATTACTCTGATACACCTGCGACACGTTATTGCCGAGGGTTGACAACCTCTGGGTAATCGAGAAGAATAATAATCGTACTAAATTCTGTAGAATTCGCCAATCCAATTTTGTTGATAGTTCTTTGTTGTCTAGTTACGGTAGAAAACGAAATAATTGGATTCGCAAAAAAAATCTTGCGTTTGAATTTAAAAAGTTGTGATCTAAAGCGATTTATTGTGCTATTTGTCAATTCCATGACATTTTCTTATTTCTTTTGTCAACATTATTCATGTTCATCTTCTGAACCGGGCCAGTGCTAGAAAATGCCTTAATTTTTTGTTATTCAAGTCGTAGATATCATTCATTGGCTTTACACAACAAACTAATTAAAAGGAATATTATAAAGAATAACGTTTATTTGGCAACAGTTCATGAAACATAACAAATAAAAAAGTTAAATGTATTAACAGCGACAGTGTGAGCCTCTGGCGCAGCTTTATAAATTGGATCGAATTTCGCCGGCCTCATTAATTTGACACTTTGTTACCAAAAAAATTGTTAATTGAAAGTACCAACCCTAGCATATATTTCATCCTTTATTCAGCATCATTTTCACGGTTGACTGATCAAAAGAGTTTGTTATCGCACGTCCTAGTTACTTCTTCGTTCTAGGGCTTTACCCACGAATGCTTGTGACCGTTTTGTTAAAGGAATTCTACTTCAGAGTATAATTTGTGTTCAGTGATGTTGAATGTTTGCTTCAACCACCAACTAGAGGTACAGTATTCTCCTCTCAGAGTAGTTGGATAGGAAACAACGAACTCATCTAGTTTTAAAACATAATTGACAGAGCGAGCGAGGCGTCTCTGCTTCAAGTTGCTTTCGTGTGTCAGTTTGTTGTTACTCTGCTTCTACTGGTCGTATTTTACAACCGATCTAGATGAAACTTGGTATTCAGGTTTTACGACTTCATAGACTTTTTTTTTTATTTAAATCAGATACAGTGATCCATATTTATGTTAGTATACTTACTTAAAAAATACGTTAGTACTTAATGAAAGATACACGCCCCAATAATAATTATTATTATAACCAAAATAGAAATTAAAGTGGGTACATAAAATCAAATTGTAAAGTTAAATAAGTTTCATAAAATAAAATTGTTAAATAATTATTTGTCGTCAGGTTTTTTATTGGCAGGGTACTCCTTGGCGGGGTACTCCTTTGAAAAACGGGCAAAAAAGGGGCTACTGTGTATCTCCGCCTATGAGATCTGATTTCGATGGTTCTTTTTTTTTATTTGAAAGGTAGTAATTTTAAGTTGGTCTCATAAAAATTTGGTGAACATGTGATGAGGATCTTCGGCGTGATGAGCAAAATAGCTCCGTCGTTTTAAATAACATTAGTATCGTATTGAGTGTTGCAAAAAAGTATGTGCCCGCAAGGGTCTTCTGTTCGCAAAACTATTAGTTTATTTTTGACGTTTAAAATTGTTTTTGAACTAATTTACAGAAATAAATATCATTTATCATTTAAAGTACAACCCATGCATGAACATGAAGGAAAGAGAGACAGAATCAAAGCACATGAATTTGCCAATATTCATGAAAAACCTTGAGTTTATTGTGTACTAGCTTTTTGCCCGCGGCTTCACCCGCATTTAGGTCGGAAAGTATCCCACAGGAACGTACTGTCGGTATAAAAAGTATCCTATGTGGTGTATAAATCTATTGGTTTACACGCCGCACGCCAGTAAAACTAAATCGGCATGATTTTTTCCGAAATTTTCAACAACGTCATATTTCAGTTAATTTACACAAAACCTATCTATACTAATATTATAAAGAGGAAAAAATTGTTTGTTTGTATGTTTGTTTGTAAGTTTGTATGTAGGTGGTAATCTCTGGAACTTCCAGTCGGATTAGAAAAAATCTTTTTGCATGGGATAGCCCAATTCTTGAGGAAGGTTATAGGCTCGTGGATGAAGTCGCGGGCAGAAGCTAGTGAATACCGGAAAGATTCATGAGGAAAGTTTAAGTATATAACTTAAACTCGTGAATCTTTCCGGTGAAATTCGTATGAAAATCCGTTCGGTAGTTTTTGAGTTTATCGCGTTCAGACGGACAGATACAGCGGGGGACTGTGTTTTATTATTTATGTAGTGATAAAGGTTTTTTCAACACAATGAATTTGATTTAAAGCTGGATTTTACAGCTTAAGATTTAAATACTTTATTTCTTGAAAATTACAAATTGTTTATCTCAATTACAACTACCAATAAATCATTCTATAAATTAATTAACCAAGTAATATCTAAATACGGGTAAATAGAGCACGTTATACACACGAGAATCCTACCACAACATACCAGAACATACCCATCTATACACAGATTATACAAATAGTACACTATCGCGCGTTCATTACGGATTGTCGGAACACCATTATTGATAACATAATTCTATCCTGTTGTGCCAGATACGGCTGTACTCAATTAATAAAATGAATGTACATTTAGATAGAGAGTTGTTATATTCATGTGTATTTAGCCTGTAATTTTTCCACTGCAGAAAAAAGGCTTTTTCTCATACAGAGAACAAGCTTTAATAACCAGTTTCCGTCCAAATAATTTTCCAAACGTTCAAAATAAAAAAATAATTATTTTATTTCACATAAACCTACATGGCCACTTATGAAACGCCAGAAGCTAGGTGCACGGTTCTAACTGGTCGTTTCCTATGGAGAAGAGCCGGCAAGAAACTCCACGGCTTTTAAAAATAATTAGCTTTTACAATGTTTTCAAATTACACGGTTAATTTGTATGGGAGGACAGTGTAGCCTTGTCAACAAGTACTAACATCTATGTTAGCGAACTAACGTAAATAGTATTTGAAATTGAAGAAAACATATTGTAAAAGTACGATACAACTCAATTCCATCTAGGTATACATTTATCTAATCAAGCAGTAGCATAGGCTCGCCCCCTGATGTGATGTGATGTTATGTACCTAATCAGAAACTTAACATTCTTTCTTATCCCTGCTAATTCCTGCGTGTGTTAATTTAAGTTCAAGTCGTTTAAGTTAAAAAGTTATGAATTAATTTTCATGAATAAAAAATGTTGTGAAACATTTTGAAAGAGTAACGGTGGAGTTTCTTGTCCATTCTTCTCCTTACGAAACTCACAGGAACAACTATTTTCTTTTAAATAACTTGTTCATATGACTGCCTCGTTGGTCCAGTGGCCGCAAGCGATACTGTTGAGCATGAGATTTAGGGGTTCGATTCCCGGGTCGGACAAAGTGTTATTGGGTTTTTCCATCTAGAATTGCTCAGTAGCAGCCCGGAGTCTGAATTTGTGCCCCGTTGATGGCAATAGGCGCTCCCCCTATTACATGGGACTTAAAAAAGAATAACTGGCGAAATGTGGGTGTACCTACTATAGATACACCTGTGCCCAACCCTTCGGGGAAACAAGGCTTGATATTATGATATTTATGTTTCTTGTAAATTTTGACAAAAATCTGATGTTTATGTTTATTGTAAATTTTGACGCTTAAAAATGTCATTTATGAGCCTATATGAAAAAAAAACTAAATTAATAGGTATTCATTTAATTCAGACAAAACCCACATTAAATAAAATAACATTTCACTATACTGCAACAGAATAAATCACAATAGAATAAAATGCCAATGCAATTAAACTAGGTACAAATTATAAAGGTTGCAGAATTCAAATTTAATTAAAATGTCAAATGCAATTAAAATAAACGAATAAGTACCTAATACAAATTATTAGAGGCACAAAAACGAAATTAAAATGATACGTCAAATTATAAGGGTCACAGAATTAATATTAAATTAAAAATAATAATTTCATCAAGCAAGTCATTCAAAATATAGGTCAGTGTCAATCAGATTAAGTACCTTGGCTATATATTCATGTCTGTTACAGCATTGTCGTAAGTATGTAGGGGCAGTCAAATCGCTTATCGATCATTTTCAGGACAGTATTGGAGCTGGCCCGCACCCTGCGCACTAAGGATGTGGACCGCTTGCGCATGGTGGCGTGAAAACAGTCTATGCGCGCTTCCGCAAACATGCCCGAGGCGCTGCAGAAGCGGAGGAGCCTCAACTAAATGATTTGACTTTGACTTTACCGGCGAAATTTCTATGTTAAGTGGAGGTATTGCCAGAATAACCGTACTGATGATTTTTTTTTCAATTTTCGGCACGTCCCCCGAAAACATGAAATCTATTTGCAACTCAACCGTACTGACATGTAATAGCGTGCCCGATTGATAGATAACATGGTAACCACTGAGCCGGATATACACGAAATTGTTGATATAATCTGATACAAATGTGGTTTACTACCCCTGTTGGTAATGTCATACAAAAATGGAGAGATAGTATACAATAACGTTAGGATTCTATCTAAAAATTCAATCATTTATGATCAACACAAATGTATAATTTCAACATGAATGATGTAACCAATATTTTGTATCAATTTTGTAAGTGAAAACTGCTTTAGGCGCGTTGGGCATTTTTGAGATGGGAAAAAACAATTGAATTCGCGACACCGTTACCGTCACCTGATTTTTGTAAACGCGATTGTGCTCTTTATTTAGATAAGGTTGCGGACCAATATTCTATACAAGTATTTTTCTTCCACTAAGGCGATCTTGTTCAAGTTTTCACTTCTGACGGCACTCCTGGAGTGCCACTGCCATTTTTTTTAATTTAAAAGAGTATCTGTGGAGTTTCTAGCCCGTTTTTCTCCATAGGTTAATAAGCTTTGGAATGGGCAACTAGCTTCATGTTTCTGACTGACCGACTCCTTGATAATTCAAAAGTGCCTGTAAATGGTTTAATTGAAATAAATACTTTGAGTATGAATTTCAGTCTTGAGTTCAACATTATATCATGGGTCTATTTAATCTAACCGACAGGCAACTGGTGACGGGCTACAGTTTGAAAATTGTAAGTTTGCTTTAGTTTTCATAGTTTTCTCTCGTATTAATCAGCACCTGTCGTAAACATGTGAAAATTTTGACATTTTTGAATAATATGTAGCGTTTTCAAATGGGGCTCTAGATAGATAATATCAGCCACCCGGGTCAATCTTCAAGGTTAAGCAACGCTTGCCGAGCACGTTAAGCAGTTGGTCCCGGCTGTCATTCGTAGATCTTTGACAGTCGTTACGGGTTGTCAGAAGCCCGAAACTCTGACAACCAGTCTTACCAAGAAGTATCATTTGACCCAGTAAATGGGTTGTGAATATCAGATAGGCAGTCACTTCAGGTAAAATACTGGTACTCAGCTGCATCCGGTCATACTGGAATCTGACAACACAGTTAAGAAAAGGCTAGGAAGATTGATGTCGCATTGTCTGTTATATTAAATAAGGCCCAGGTCATCTGTTACGACGCCTCATTGAGGTGGATAACAATTAAAATTCTATTGTGTCTCGTTAATGACAGTTGAAAACTGTCCACTGCTGCAGATACATGTCAAACCCAAAATAAAATAATTTATAGTATATTCATTACACGAGCATCTGACATTGCATTGAACTATAAGTCAGTGATTTAAAAGTCAAAGACGGTGCACGTAATCTGCAACAACTATATAAAAAAAAATGCAATAACTTCGGAAGATTTTAATACCAATAACCATTTAGTCGGACTGGCAGGCCGAACTTACATACCTACTTTTATATTTCACAAAGGTGTACCAAAAGACAAACATGTACAACCATTTCTAAACCGACCTAAGACTTCTCAATCTCAATCATAAATTCTCAATAGAAGTCCATTATCATCATCATCATCGTTCTCTTCATCATTACCATTTCAGCCGAAAGACGTCCACTGCTGGAAATAGGCCTCCCAACGCCACTTCAACCGGTTCTGTGCTTCCCGCATCCAGCGGATTCCTGCGGTCTTCACAAGGTCATCGGTGCCTTGTGGGAGGACTTCCAAGGCTACGTCTTCCACCAATCATTTTCCTGCCCTTATCCAATTTATTTGGGGTCGTCACAACATGTCTTTTTCTTCTTCTAATAGTCTTTATCTCGATAGTCCAAAGAGTTCTAAATCCACTGACGAATGAAAACGGACAGCTAATTCTACACTACACCATCTGTACGAATTAGCTATTGCTCCCGTTGGCTAAAGATCCAAACTTAAGACTTTGTACAAACTGGTAGATAGTACATTCACCTTCTAAAGGTTTATCTTAGCCGAAGGTAAGATGCTGCACTCGGCACCACGATTAAATAGATTAGAGATTTTACCCCTACCATGCTCACTTTTAAAACATCTCAAAGAATCCGTGAGGTTCTTTTTATTGAAAAAAAGAGTTTAGACGTAAACGATTGATTTTCAAAATATCACTAAGACCCGATGTCTTAGTGATAGTTTGAAAATCATTCAAATCATAATATTCCGATCATTTCAATCTTAAAAATAAATAATTACAGCTTAATTTTCTCTACAATATGTAAAAAAACCCTATCTTATCCGAAAAGGGCACCATAGGTACTGCGAACCGATTTCCGGCCACCGTAGGCGTGGGCTTGCGGACGGTGAGCAATGGGTAGCTCGGCGTCCGATAAGGACCAGGCCCGGGTCGACGGCGCGTTGTGTTCCACGCGCGCCTCAAAGAGATGTCAGCAGAATTGACGGGGTCCGTTAGGGCCAATGCCTGCCGGGGGTTCGAAGAAAACCGATAGGGACATCGTGGCCCCCGGCAACAGGGCAACCGAAGGAACACGGGTGGGTTTTAGTCAGTAAGAGTCTGATACGCTCTCCCGCTCCACCCATAGCGGGAGAAGTTATTTGATAACTTCCCACCCAAAAAAAAAAAAAAGGTACTGCAATAACATTACCAAAAAGTGATAAAAATAATAATTATTATTAAAAATAAAGAAGTTATTGCTATTTAAAATTTACATTTTTAGTACCAAAATGACCCCAAATTCAATAAAAATTAGAAAAATTTTAACAGAGGTTATAAGTTGTGACTTTTAGACACCCGCTAAACAAAGGCCACCCGCGCCCAATGTAATAAACCGGTAAAATTCCCATTGAAAAAAAAAATGTGGCGAATTATTTTTTCTTCATTCCTGAATATTTCCACACAAATAAACTCTCAGTACGATACCTACCAAAACCCTCACGGATCGGACAGGATTTTTTTTACATGTTGTATACCATTAGAGTACCTTATTTGATCTAGGAATTAAGGTAAGTAAGAAGTAAAAACACTATTCTCTACATGAAAAGGTAGCTTTGGCTTTAAGGGACACTATTATGAAGACTTAATTTTAACACATTCAATCTAGCTTACCCCAAATCCAAATACATTCAATGCTTCACAAGCCCAGATCCTAATCCGCCCATAAGAGGCTTAAACTGATGACAAAAATCTTTACAAACCACTAGTCCACTAGTAGGGTCTTCTAAATAACTGCATTACAACCACGGGTCCCGAGTGACGGGGAGATTATCCGGGCTCATTTAATTACGGCTAGAGGTCAAACGGTGCTGGGATCCAGCTGTCCAAACTGATTTCCTGAAGCTCTCCCATTAAAACTTAATGAGAACACTCCTGAATATAATTGGACCAGTTACTGATTGTTTGAAGTGGTTCACTGTCTGATTGCAGTGTTGAGAAAAAGTTTGTAGCATCTGGATTGTAATTCTGCCTCAGTTGCAACAAAGTTTGACTAGCTATTGAGTATAAGTTTTCTATGTAAAGCGGATTTCTATCGAGTTGCTGCTTAGTCCGTTCGTCCACAAGGCTACTCAAACAAAACCAGTTACAAACTCAAATGAGAAGCAAGAATGTCCTAGCACTGGTATTTCAATTGTGGTCCGTACACGACGCAACAAATGACAAACTAGTTAATAACGCGTTAGTAAGTCGCGTGCGACCATTGAAATACTATATGACATTCTGACTACTTATTGGTGATTTGAGTTTGTAACACGTTACTTTTCTGTACCATCGTGGATGATAGTCCTAAGGCCCTTTGTAAACACACGTTTTTCTTGCCGTGAAAAACTATGGTTTATTTGCCGTGTGTAGGCATGGATTAATATGGAAACTTGTTGACGGACACTTTCTTTTTATGGCGTGGTTTATACGTCGTACCGTAAAGAAACCAAGCCGTGCACAAAGGGCCTTATAGTTGCTGCTTACTATTCACTTCAGAATACGATAAGTTTTATTAGAATTAGACTAGGGTGAAGTTACTGACTCGCAAGTTTGTGGAAAGAGGATCTTGAGAACAGTACATACAAAGTTTTATTCTTGAATTTTTAAAACTTTTCAGGAACGTCATAATTAGTTTGTAACTTGTGGGTCATGATTTACATTAAATTCTTTTTTTTTTGTTAGAACGAATGATAAAAGCTTTTCTTCAAATTATTCCTTAACTTTTGGAATTAAGCAGCTGAATGGCTTCGATGTGAGAAATTATGCAGTAGCACCACAATAATTATTAGTCTTGTGGTTTCCACTGTAATGTACATTATTATTTATTTATTTTATTTAACCATTTATGTACACACATATATACACAGACAAGACAAAAGGAAAAGAAAAATACTTATTTCTGAAGAAATCTCTTCCAGCATAGTGGCACGGAGTTGCGCCACTTCACGCAGACAAGCCATGGTGTCTCCGTCGAAGATGGCGCACCGACCTCTCCAATGTTTGTCTTTGAAGTATGCACTCCCATGCCGTTTTGTGGAAATAAACTACTATAAATAAATAAAATAAGCATACCTGCGATAGGATATTACAAATATAAATAAAAGCAAAGAAAACTCCACTTTATTCTTACAATTTATTTTAAAGCGAGCGCATAAAATAATGAACTCCCGAGAAATATCGGAGGAAGTGCGTGCTCAGAGCAAATAGATTTTAATGAAACGTTTGAAACGTGTGGAAGATTAATGGCCCCAGAGATGATAATACAACAATTTCTCTGTGTTTAATAGCAGGCTTTAAGTTGGTAGAGCACTGAAGAACAACTGCGATAATTTAAAGCTGGCAAACTTTGAAAGAAGGAAATTAATGTTTATTTGGCAACACACAATATTTAGTTCGAGTATTTATCTCGTCTGCTCGACGTCCGTATGTCACTACAGGGACCCAGCAGAATGTCAGCGTCAGATACATTTGCCTGACGCTGAGCTGGAAGTTCCCATTTGGTTCTACAACCTTGAAACGAACACCGCGCTTTGTTTGATCGTTATTTCATTTTTGTGTCAATAGTGTCTTCAAAATGTCTTTTTATTTTGGTACCGTGTAGGTATTTTTTTAAATTCATGTAATTTGTGCTGTCTTTTGTGTGCACCAAATATTTTTTTATCTATCTATCAATATTTGGAGAGGTTTTTCTGACCTGAGAAGATGACGATTGGGTGATTAGGCAACTAACTTTTTTACAAGCTATATAATTTTGGGCGCAGATCAAAATATGTTTGACAAGAAACTGAAGACTAGACAGTCTTTAGACAGACTATCGCCTCTAATTCATCATCGCAGTAAACTCTTGCCACCAGCAGAAGGCTACATAGTGTTTTAAACATTTTAAATGATAACAATGAGGCCGCGCATCAACAAAAACTTTTTTGTTTTGCCAAGTAAAACTATTGTTTTATTTTCAACAAGTTTTCGCTTGTTTAATAGTAGGCATAAAGGTCGAATTATTCATACGGGTGTCTAAAATTCTTCCACCTGAAAAGGTTTTCTCTAAAATTCTGAGTTATTATTTGCCTTCTCTTTAATATTTATAGCAGTAGCCTCGCTTGTCATACACTCAAACCCGACCGTAGTAATTAGAAGACACGGCGTGGGGAGAATTTTTAATGATTTAGGTGAAATTTATAATGAAATAATTAATTATGAAGCGGTGACATCACATCTCTGGAGGCGGAACCCGTACCTACAATTATGTTTGGTGCCTGCATATTTTGGTCCCAACAAAGGATAGCTGGCTGTTTTATTCTCCGCAGTTATTTTTGACTAGAAACTCGTAGATCTTTCTTTACTCTCCATATTTTAAGTTAAGCCAGCAACGACGAATTTGCCTCTAGGGGTTTTTTGTCTTTGTAATGTTGAGTGGGAAGTAGTAATTTTAATTTAAGCTTTTGTTTGAGTAGAAAAACTTTTTGGAGACTCGTGGTACTTGTAAAATGTTTTATAGGGCAGTGGAATGAACAGTTTTTAAAACTCTAAGGCTCCGCGAAAATGGGCCACCGACCACAGCCACCGGTGGCTGGCAACAAGCTGTTTACATGATTTTTAACACGATTTGTATGAAATCGCTGCACACGTGTAGCGTGTGGCGTTCACTCGGGATTCAGTGTCCTCGACACGCCACCGGCCACTCGCGACTCAGTGTCCGCGATCGCCGCACACGTGTAGCGTGTGACGTTCACTCGGGATTCAGTGTCCGCGACACGCCACCGGCCACTCGTGACTCAGTGTCCACGATATACCACCTTTGGCAGCGTCGCTGCGTAAAACTCCGACACTCGCCACTCGTGCACAAAACACTCATGTTACAAATTGTAGCGGCCACCGACTACTCGTGGCAGTCACCGACCACCTTCGTTTGCGCGGTACCAAAGGACGTGCCGCGCAACAGCCACCGGTGCCTATGGTCAGTGGCCCGTTTGAACGGAGCCTAAGACGATTGTCCACGACAGAATTTTGGCTACTCATTGGTGATTTGAGCTTGTACTTTTGAGTTACGTCGACGATCAGCTTCATTCGACTTGTCTGTGATTATTATAGGATTTTGGATTTACTGCCTGGTTGCTCTAGTGATCGCAAGCACTACTGCTGAGCTTGAGGTCCTAGGTTCGATTCCTGGGTCGGGCAAATGTGTTATTGAGTTTTCCATCTGGAATTACTCAGTAGCAGCCCGGAGTCTGGATTTGTGCCCGGTTGATGGCAATAGGCTCGTCCCGTACTACAGTGGACTAGAGATGGGTTGTAACAGGTTAAACACGATATCTGTTATCACTGTTACTGTTACACAAAAATAACAGATCCAAATATCTGTTATTAAATAACAGCCTGTTATTTTTGTACGAACGATAAATACGTATTTAAATAGCAATTGAATATCTGATTTATTTCTATTCGTTTTAAGTTTTAACATAACATCACGCCTTGTTTCCCCGAAGGGTTGGGCAGAGGTGTCCCTGAAGCAGGTACACCCACATTTCGCCAGTTATGTTTTAAGTCCCACGTAATAGGGGGCGAGCCTATTGCCATCAACCGGGCACAAATCCAGACTCCGAGCTGCTACTGAGAAATTTTAGATAGAAAAACCCAATAACACTTTGCCCGACCCGGGAATCGAACCCAGGACCTCATGCTCAGCAGTAGCGCTTGCTACCACTAGACCAACGAGGCAGTCAGTTTTAAGTTTTTTATAATGGTAACTAGTCAGTAACAGGTAACACGACCTAATTTAGAAGTTACTTTTTCGTAAATGTTTGTTCTTGTAAGACCACAAACTGTATTTATAGGGATAATAAATACTAAGTGCATCTCTTTTTAACGTAGTTTAACCACTTTAGTAAGAGTGAGAAGTAAACATATTTCGAAGTAAATAATAGGTGTTTCTGTTTTTAGCAAGGGTCATTCCTTAATGAGGAAGAGAGAGAAATTGATAACCTTGCAATATTTCTTCTTTTGTGTGAGTATGTATGTAAGTAACAGCCGCGGTAACAGTTTTGAGGGTCTGTTATTTAAGTAACAGATAAGTAAAATTTTTAGGAACAATTGTTATTTGTTATTTTTAAATATCTGTTATTTCTACCTGTTACCATAAATACGCCTCACTCCTACAGTGGACTTAAACATAACTGGCAAAATGTGGGTGTACTATAGGTATACCTCTGCCTAACCTGTCGGGGAATACAGGCGTGATGTTATGTTATGTTATTATATGATTTCTGTGATCCAGCCTTTTTGAACAAATCATGAGCAAGAATTAGATCGGTTATTTTCAGCATTAACACGATAAGATTGACCCATCATTCCCTGTCAGTCCCAAATCTTCAAGGAAACCAATTATTCTTCTCACCCATCAAATCCTCACTCACTTTTGTCATATTCCAAATTCGGTTATTCCATAACCGTGGAATAAATTTCAAGTTTTTTAAGACCTTTGCAAATAACATGTCGACCCTACTCAGTACCTATAAGTTTTTGTGACTCTTCCAGAGATTTTTGAATAATGTTAGAACCTTTAACTATGTTTGAGTGTATGTTATGTGTGTTACGGCTAAACCCGAAGTGCGGCGATACCTAGTTTTAGCCGGCTACAACTAGGTGCGGCCGGTAGCAGTTGGTTAAACTTACCTAATAGGTAGCCGGCTAAAACACACTATAGGTTGTAACCGTGACATATGTATATACCGTTTAGTGTTTATTTCAAGAAAATATTGTTATTTTGGACTTCATCTAAAATAAAGTGACTGGTTTCCCATCATATTTTCATAATTCAATTAAACTTATTTACTATTCTCAAGGCTATAAAAAAACAGGTACCTACCTATATTATTCTGTGTACAAAAATTCTCCTTCATATTCCATGTCATTCTATGAATTCTATTCCTTTCACAATTATTACTAATCTCATTTTGCGTTCTTTAATTAATCTGCGTTTTCCCAACTATATTGGGGTCGGCTTCCATTCTAACCGGATGCAGCTGAATACCAGTATTTTACATGGACCGACTGCCTATCTGACCTCCACAACCTAGTAATTGGGTAATACGATACCCCTTGGTAAGACTGGTTGTCAGACTTTCGGGCTTCTGACGACCCGTAACGACTATCAAAGATCCACGAACGACAGCCGGAACCAACGGCTTAACGTGCTTACCGAGGCACGGAGGAATCTCGGTATGAAAAGATGGTCACCCATCCACAGACCAACCCCGGCAAGCGGGTATTATTAATCTCATTTTGCACTCTTTAATACCTACATTCAAAAAGTTTCAGGGATAATTCCCATAATCATGGCAATTACGGCGATAAGCTCCTCAAACTTTTGTTGCAGTAGCCCTTTGTGGAATTAGCTATGCTCAACACGGGACATTATAAAACTGCTAATAAATCATGCATTAAAATAAAATGGATCTTTTCTGCCATTCACTGAGCGAGTTCGCAAGGGTAAAGTTACACGTGTTATGTTGTTAATTTGTAAATCTTATAAGGCATGGATTAACATTAATGTGTTGTAATTAATTTCATAAGTTGTAAATTAACTACACTACCGAATTGGTACACAGTAATGGTGGCGAATGTATGTAAAAAATAAAGTTTAACAAAATACTTTATCTGCAAAACAACTTACAACATAAAAAATTATATGTTCTAGAAACCAGCTTTAACTTCAGCCTTATTTTCCACTCGATGATTTCACAAGGTTTTAGGCTACAATAAATAGTCAATGTAAATATCGTTTAAAACCCAGTCAACCCTAAAAGGCGAAAACCTTTACAATACAAAACACACTATTAACCTTTCTTGCGTCCAATATTGTAATGTATGTATGCGGGTTAAGCCCCGTATTCACAAGGCGACTAATGTTGAACGAAATATTAAAATGTTGGACTATGTTGACTGTTATAACTGGGCTGCGACTGATCTCTCTCCGGTCATGTTGGATTGCGTGCCGTCTCATTGAACTATGAGAGTGAAGGAAGAGAGAGTGCACACACTTGGGCAATATATTATCTCCCGCTCCGAAGAGTAGTCTCCGTTGAGATTGGCCGCCATGGCCGAAATACGGGTGAGGACTATTAATAACTGGGTTAAAAGAACTTTTCAAATTGATTTACTTAAGTTACACACTGTTCTAAACCAAACAAGTAACAAAATAAAATATAAACTAACAAAAGACTTTTGATAGATTGAACAGAGGGTCCCAAACTAGTAGTAGCCTGTAATCTTGGTAACCCAAACAAAAATGATTGTGTGATAAAATTAGCCGTATTAATAACTTTTTACAAAAAAAAAAAACAACCGACTTCAAAAAAAAAACACTACAAAGTGAAAAATAACTTTAATTTCGGAAGTCGGTGTCTTTGGTTTTGAATTTTCGTTCTTTGTCACCGACTTCCGAAATTAAAGTTATTTTTCACTTTGTAGTGTTTTTTTTTTGAAGTCGGTTGTTTTTTTTTTTGTAAAAAGTTTTTATTTTTCACTTTTTAGTTGTGGTACCTATCCCACACAAATTCGAATACCACTACCTGCTATGTAAATAACAGTGACAAGAAGTTATCATATCATCTACATACTAAGTGAGAAAAAATACGTATAATTGAAGCTAACTCAAAAACTACTCAAGCAAAGTTAATAAAATTTATATGAAACCACCTCTGAAGTATGATCTACCAAACAAAAAAAGAATCATCAAAATCTATTCATAATTGGCGGAGTAATCGCGTAACAAACATACAAAAAAAAAAAAAAAACATACAGACGAATTGAGAACCTCCTCCTTTTGGAAGTCGGTTAAAAATTAACCGGATACCTTAGCGAAATTAGATGACTCATTACGACAGACTTATCTTTACATTAATTTTGATTAAGCATGCGATAATGCGAAGCGATTTGTGAGTTTAAGGGCAAAATAAAGAGTGGCACATTCTTTTTTCCGTACTGTAACACCCATCCGTCTCAACTCAGTAGTCTATACTGCATTCTTGCTGCAGTATCCTCTCATTCCTCTCTCCCCTTCCTCACAGTCCAGCACGCCAGTCGTCTTCCAACCTTCCTACCGTGCAGTTGTATCTTGCACTCGTGTCTTATTTTAATGTAAAGCTTGTTTTAGCCTAAAGAGATTTCTTTTTAAAAACCAAATTTGGAACCCGCTTACATATTATTTACATTGGTAGTAGCTTGAAAGACACAACAAAAAACAGACAGTAAAATTTTTTTTTTTTACAAAAACGCAACCGACTTCCTAACTACAAAGTGAAAAATAACTTTAATTTCGGAAGTCAGTATCTTTGGACCAGTATTTCAGTTTTATGACACCGACTTCCGAAATTAAAGTTATTTTTCACTTTGTAGTTTGGAAGTCGGTTGTATTTTTTGTAAAAACTTTTTAGTGGGTTGGTTTGTAGTTTATCTAAGTTACAATAGTCTTATGTCAACTGCTCATCAAAAATACCCAAATCGCTATAGATGTGCCTATAATATTTGAAGAGTTCCCTCAATTTCTCCAAGATCCCATCATCAGATCGTAACCAAATGACAATGGGACCAACTTGAAAGTATACACTTTCAAACAAAAAAAAAAAAAAAATTCAAGTCGGTCCAGCCGTCTAAGAGTAATCGGGGAACATACATTAAAAAAAAATATCCCGACGAATTGAGAACCTCCTCCTTTTTTTTTGAAGTCGATTAAAAATAATCACAAAGGTACAGCGTTTTGATGATCTTATCTGCGATATCCATTATTGACCTTATCTTCCTAGCCTTCAGACAGCTGGCTGTCCAGCCTTTGTAGTGAAAACATCTTTAGGCGCACCTTTCTCAACAGCGAATGAAACTGAACGGTCGGTGACGCTGAATCGAGCATACTCAGCTCCAGTCCATTTATAATAATAAATTAGTGTAAACGTAGCCTTACGTGACTTCTATAAACACGAAAGTCAAATAGAAATGTTATTTTACTCGCCATTCGTGTAAGCGTTACACTTTATGACGATCGAATCGTTCCCATTGATTGTGTATTTTGCATTTTATATAAGGGACCGTTTAAATAGTTCTTTTGTGGAACTATGTGCTTTTACTCTGAATATATTTACACTACACTGTGCATAAAAGTAATGTTGGTATTGTGGCCACAAATGTGCCGTTTCTTCGACCTTTGTTAAGCGCCTCCCGATAAAACAATATTGGTAAAAAACTGGGAAATAAATTAATAATGTAGTTTTTTTATTTTTAAATGTGTGGTAAATGACGTCTAAGTTATAGGTTCTAAAAATGAATATGAAATGTAATTTGGCGTGAATGATAACGGAAAGTGAATAATATATGTGTGACTGTATATATGTCACAGCCATCTGGTTAAATTAGCCAGCTAATTGGACACCTAGGCCGTTCATTAAACACCAATTGGCTGCCTAGGCCGATAGTTAATTGAACTAGAATCATTCAACGTTTAAAAACTGGGCGTATTGAAAGTAAGCCCTTTGAAGATGACTGACCAAGACTCAGCCAAGTAATTCAAATGGTGTAAAAAATTCTAAGTAAGTCTAACCTTTTTTTTTGCTTTTTTTGTTGGGTTGGAAATCCTCATGGATGTCCTCCACCTTGGGGTGGGCAGAGGGGTCTGTCAGACTCTTGCTGACTAAAACCACCCCGGTGTTCCCTCTCACACTTGCGTCGGGGGCTGCGAGTGCAAATGTGATTTCCGCTGGCCCGGACTGGTGACGGCCCGCGCTCTGCGGGCCCCGACCCGTAGGGATAGTGAGGTGTTGAAACTGCCCGTTTAGTCTTAGAGAGGCGCGCGTAGAACACTACGCGCCGCCATCTCGGGTCCTGTGTGATGGGGCGACGGATGTGTCCGAGTTCGCCACCTGTGGACCCATTTAGGGGGGCTGGATAAGGGTGTTATCTGCCTTCCGCCGACGTCCAGTACGTCTGCTGTAGGACGGAAGAGCACTTGTGATCTCCCTTTCTCTTTCTGCAGCTTCCTTCTGCGAGATAACTGCTTCGCAGAACGATACCACCGCGTCCCAGGACTCTACACTGCCGACCATTTAATGAACTAAGGTCGGCAGCGACAGGTTGTTCCCCACTTCTGAAACGAGGCCACGGCGCGGCTCCTCCCATGTGGCACATTCGGCCAGCGTATGCCACGCCGTGTCCTCCAGACAGTGAACGCAGTGATGGCACCAAGCGTCAGGCTCCCTGCTTATGCGACACAAGTTCTGTTCAAACCTAACCTATTTCACCCAGTATAACTAAATGACTACACGATATTCAGCCATCTGGTTAAACGTTGCACTCAATGACTTGGCTAGTTGTCCTTCAGCCATTTAATTCAGCTGTTTAATTAGCGGCCGAGGCGTCCAATTAGCTGGCTAATTTAACCAGATGGCTGCGGTATAAGTCAAACATACATTGTACTGAGCCTTGCATGCATGTGGTTTATAATATATACCACATGCATGTAAGGTTCGGTATTTTTATCTTATTGTTACAGAATACTACAGCATACGGGTTGAAAAATATTGAACAAAAATAATTAAAACAAAGAAGATATTTATCTTCAACACCCAAGAGATCCAAAAAGGCTAACAGCAAGACTTTGTACAAAAGCAAGCTAGTGCAACGCTTAATAGCAAAATAATATATTATACTCCGAACAGACTGGAACAGTGTTCCTTAATTAATTACGAAACTTCCTGAATATGGAACACGTGAGATTATTGCTTTATGTAGCATTAAATAGTATTATGCTTTCGATAGTTGTGGAAGTAGGTGTAATTTTGATTATATTTAATAAATATGCCACTCATTTTATGAGCAACATCTGTTGTGTCGTGAAAACAGAAAGGTAATCTCCTAAATACAAAACATAATTTTTAAAATCGATGGTTGCGGTCTAAAATTCTCTCTTAGATCCCATTATTTGAATCCCCAATCAGAATCAGTCTATTGAAATTCCTCCTGGACATAAGCCTATCTAACCATCCGCCATTTAATTGGATTCTAGGCCAATCTCATCCAGCTGCTACCAGCCACCTATAAAATAAAAATAACTATATTTTATTTTTCACCCTTCAAATAAACATAAATATTATACAAACCCAACAAATCATCGTCTATAATCTAACGAATTTATCGAAAGCAAAAAACAGAGTCCCTTCCCTTCCAATAATATATATCAGAAAGATAACTGCGTTATCTTGAGATTCCCGCGTAAAATGGGCCGGGCGACATTTTAAATCTATTTCGTTCCGCAAGATGGCCGCCAGTTGATTATCGACGGTGATAGTAGTAACGGTAAAGGGATTTTTCTGTCTTGGTTTGTTGAAATGTTTTTTGTGACTAAACTTTAAATGTGTGGGTTTAAAAAAGACCTAGGTTTATATTTTTTACTAGGATGATGATTTTATGTTTGTGAATAATGTTCGAAGATGTTAGTGAAAATTATTACAACCTGATAGTTTTTCAATGACATGAGGCATGATGACATCCTAAAAGTTAAGTCGACACAACTTCTGCTAAGGATAAAGTTATTATCGTTTATCTATACAAATATTATGAAGAGAAAAGATTTGATTTTGTGTATGTTTGTTTGTATTAAAAAATTATTTCACCAGTAGAATGCAATATTATTTATCAAAGTTACATATGCTAACATTTATAAAGATATCACGCAGGCGAAGCCGCTAGCGGAAGCTAGTTTATTTATATCTGTCTTTTTTTTGTCTGTCTGTGTTTTTTTATTTGTCTGTGTTTTTGTCAGTCAGTTTTTTTTTACTTTATCTACTGTTTTATTTTATGGTTCTCTTATTTTATGCACGTGTTTCTGTGACAATTAAACTTATTTTTCTTTCTTCCTTTCTATAAATTCTTAAGACAAGAAGCATAAATAAAGTCTTTAAACCTGTGACATGGTTTAGCATGGTATCCTAACCATGTCGTTGATTTCGCCAAAATTACTTTGTATTTCGTGTGAAATAAAAGCATTCATAATATCATGTTATTTATAAGACACGCATAACGACCTCTAATCTTACAAAGATTCTTACAACTTTCATGATTATGGCTTGTTCAATTATTTTTCACACGAAATATCTTGAGTAATTCCTAACCAACCAGAGAAAGTTCCAACCCCACTTACCATCACTGAATAAATTATCTAACAAGCGACCAAAGATAAGGCGATGCAGAAACTTTATGCCATTTTAAACAGACATTATTATCATAAAAAGGATCCACTTACAAACTCTGTGAATTGCTTGAATTTGTTCCCCTCTCTATTTGACCATAGCATAAAATTATTCTTCACATTTTCTGTGATAATTATTCAGTGCAACCAATCCTTGTTACAAATTATTTTAGACTGTGGCGCAAACAGTATTGAGGGTCTAATTTTAATTTGATACTATGATAACAATAGCAATAATTGTTAAAATTTCCTTAACAAGATTACGTGGCTTTTGTTTTTATTCAAAGGATGGTTACAGTTAATGGTTTAAACGTAGAGTTCGAAGATTTGAGGTTATATTCATCTGGGAATAAGTATGGGAAGATATATTACAATGATGGAAAAGTTTCCAAGAAAATTGTTTCTTGTTAAAATTATACTCGTACAAAGGATAATATATATATATTTTTTTTAAATTAGATTGCTGCATTTTGCTTTCCTTAGTTTGTTACTAGCTTTTGTTCATAGCTATAACAAAAACGAAAAAAAAATATATGTCTACTGGTGTTGTTCATTCTTTCACCTCAACCTTACGAACACTATGCACGTTTGTGTGTACTAGCATTAACTCAGATACTAACTAATTTTTGAGAGAAACATTAGCTATTAAACAGGTCATTATTCATTTCTATTCACCTAATTTAGCATACGTCACATCAGACCTTATTAAATTAGCAGAATATAATTCCTTCACTACTGACATCGTACGTGTATAATCCAATAATGCAAATGTAAATGAATATCACACAGCATCTAACAGTATTAACACAAAATCGATAGGTACAGAAGATCAGCTCCGTAAAATAATTGAAAACAGACGCATGCACTGTCTGAGATCGACCAAACAAATGACAGTCACGAGTGCACTCGCTGTACGAGTCCAGTCGAAGCGTAAGCGCATCGGCAAACGTTTAAAGTAATATGCCCTCAGGCTAGGTGAAGCGACGATCTTCACAGGGTGGCTAGTAGAAGCTGGATGAGAATTACTGACAATTGAGCTGAATGGCGTGGCTTGGAGAGGCCTATGTCTAGCAGTGGACTGCTGTAGGCTAATGATGATGATGATGACGATGTAGACGCTTGTCTATTGCTGGGCACAGATTGGTAAAACCGCGAATTGGAACATTTTCGTAATACATTTCACGGTTTTACCTATGTGTTACACAAACGAGCCGTCCAAATTTATGAAATGTAACATAACAACAAGGCGACTTTGTTTCAATGTGTGTTACATTTCATATTACGTTCCACCAATCACAACCAATGCGTACGTTTTCATGAAGCCAACCTTCTGTATCTATCTATTCTGTGGTATTAACCGAACACTAGTTCGGTGGATAACGTTCAATGGTCATTACTATAATTATGAAAATTGGAATTGTGTATTTTACAATTATCGGGATGAACTTAATAATATTGTAGCAGTAGTATTTGGTATTTAGGTTAATTAATGCTAATCTATTTCAAAATGTATTGTCAGGTATTGTTGTTTTGATGACGTTTTAATTGAAAGAATAACATATAATAATATCACGCCTGTGTTCCTAGAAGGGTTAAACAGAGGTGTACCTATAGTAAACCCACATTTCGCCAGTTATGTTTAAGTCCCATGTAATAGGGGGCGAGCCTATTGACATCAACCGGGCACAAATCCAGAATCCGGGCTGCTACTAAGAAATTTCAGATGGAAAACCCAATAGTACTTTGCCCGACCCGGGAATCGAACCCAGAACCTCAAGCCCATCGACCACTAGACCAACGAGGCAGTGGAAGAATAGTCAATCTGCCTAGCCTTTTCTCAACTATGTTGGGGTCGGGTTCCAGTCTAACCGGATGCAGCTGTATACCAGTATTTTACATGGAGCGACTGCCTATCTGACCTCCACAACCCAGTAACTGGGGAACACGATACTCCTTGGTAAGACTGGTTGTCAGACTTTCGGGCTTCTGACGACCCGTAACGACTGGCAAAGATCCACGAATGACAGCCGGGACCAACGGCTTAACGTGCTTTATCCACAGACCAACCTCGCCAAGCGTAGCTTAACCTGATAGATCGAACCTGTTATTACTTAACCACGAGCTCCACTTGGATGAATAGTATCAGCATAATTAATGATGAAAAGAAAAGACAATAATTAAAAAAACACCAAGATCAATTCAGTATTTATGAATTAAATTCCTCTTCCCCATAAAATATTTAAGATACTCTATATAATATTCTACAAAGGTGACATCGAGAAGTTTGACCGATCGTATCTAACAGTCAAGTCAAAGCAATCTCAAGTTAATGAAGGTAACGCTGTCAATAAATTAGGAAAGTTACTTCGTTCTCCTAATCCCATTAGTGTCTGCGAGATAAGGCCAATAAAAGTTTTCCAAATGCCGGAAGAGCCTAAAGTGGGGTCTTCGTTGAAAGCTGAAATTTTGTCGCGATTAGGGTTCACAGATTTCAGAAAATGGAATAACTGGTCAGGGTTAAATTTCCGGGAAGGTTTTTGATGACACAAAGGTTTTACGTTGGTAGTTTTGTGTCTGGATTTCAACGATTGTCACTTGTTTTTTTTTTTGCTAGTGAAATGCTGGCGAAGAAAATGGTATGTTGAAAAAAAAAAGGAAAAAATGTTTTTTATTGGTATTGTTCTAGAGCTGCTGACAAGATTAATAGTAATAATTTGTCCACTGCTAATGACGTATTTAACCTAAACATTCACCCACAAAAAGCAAGCTACAGATTTTTATTCGGACGCTTCAATAACTACGTATGTACGTGTTGTGACTAACGGTTAACCCTATTCTGGGTTAACCATTATTATGAATCTCTATTTACCCAAATTTTGTAACTAAGTTAGGTCTACATTTTGAACGCCTTTTTTATTTCGACTGTATGAGAATTTTTTTAACCTCTGATAAACTTTTTTATGTTTCCATTATTATGTATTAGATGTATTTAATTACATATTCAGTATTGAGACAAAAAAGATGGGTATCTTATTTGTATATTAACAAGGTTTTCATCGAAATTTTGGTTTACGCGTCCTATGTTCAGGGATATTTTTGTCGTATTCACAGTATCATAAAATTTAAAATCATTGCTAATATTCACAGTTTGATTCTCGCTCAAACTAAAACTCATCCACTTGAGTTTTTCAAATCGTCATTCTGAAATTAGTTTTCTTTGTACTTAATTATCAATTTTGTATCCTTTATTCCTTCTATACTGCAACCGAACTCATTCATTCATTGCTTCCCAAACGTAAATGTAGTTAAAGCCAACGTATTTCAACGTGATGTATTGCCAGCACCTCATTTTGGCACCCCTTGACTCCAAACTCTCAGTAAGCACAAAACACTACCCTGTATTTCAACAAAAGCCTTTTTGACGCGATTACGGGAAGTAGGACATCAAAACACGCTTTAAGTTTAACAAAAGACGTTCACTTGAAAATTCACCCTCTTGAAGAAATATATCAAAAGATCGCGAATTCGTGACAGAACATCGATCATGTTTAGATAGCAAAGCGGGGACGTCCTCATTTTTGATGTTGATTACTTGAAATTGAGACATCGAATGTGAATGGGTTCTTGGGTTTCCCTTTGGAGCTCAAAGTACATGCTTGATTGCATTTTACTTGATTTTGGATTTCTTATGTCTGTGTTTGACGATTTTAAAAGACTACATCCCTTTCTGTCTTCATGATGTAAACATTTTTTTATGTTTTATTTCTTTATATTACAATACAGACAATACAATAAACAGACTAATACAAAAATATATAAATAAAGGAAAAAAAACGGAAGTGCTTATTGGACATCAAAAAATCGTTCGCATCGTTGTCAGTGGGAAAAATGCCCAAAAAGCTGGCAGCGTTGCCACGTTGGGTGGCCAGATTCAAGCTTGGACATATTTCATGACTCCTTCTTTTTTTTTTTTTTTTGGGTGGGAAATTATCAAATAACTTCTCCCGCTCTGGGTGGAGCGGGAGGGCGTGTCAGACTCTTACTGACTAAAACCCACCCGTGTTCCTTCGGTTGCCCTGTTGCCGGGGGCCGCGATGTCCCTATCGGTTTTCTTCGAACCCCCGGCAGGCACTCCTTGGGTGGTATTCGGAAAAAAATACTTGACAATTATCATTTAGTTCATAAGTTATCTTAAGGTGGAATTATGTGTTTGAATTAGAATTATGTGTGTTATGTTGTGTTCATCCCCTTAATTTATTTTGTATTCAGTTTTATTTTGTTTGTTGAAGTTGTGTTTAAATGTTTAAATCTTACTTTTAGTTTATGAGCTGTTTCTGTCCAATGTTGTCATTCCTTAAATGTTATGTGCACCTATAATTTGTGTATACATTAGCAGTAATACCTTTCTTAATTATAATGATTATCTTTAATCCAATTGTTAAATGTATATGCTGGTGGTGTTCTTTATTAAATAAATAAATGCTGACTCTAGCATAAAAATAGACCAGTTCTTTAGTCACGTGAAGACTGGACCAACTGCTTGGCGATGTTCCGAAATACTCGATGAGCACTCGAACCCCACGGCCCTAGTGTTTCACCCTCAAAAGGCTCAAACTTTAGTAGATATTCTCGTTCTCGTTCATTGGAACAAAAGTTAATGTATGCTTAGAGAACTAGGACGGTTTCCAAGAGCAATCTCCAGAATTAACATTACAATGTAGCAAAGATATATTCTAGACACAAGATTCACTAAAAGACCGAGACCATGTTCTTTTAAACTCGTTACTTACTAACAACGTATCCTTTACAAAGTAGACTAATTCATTTATGAACTCAGTCGTTCCTTCAAATCAACTTGATGAGTCGTTCCGAAACCAAACAAGTTCCATTCACTAAATCTAATAACGTTTGTACGTCCGTCTTTAAAACAAATGCTAATAATGTTAGGCCTGTCGTCCACGACACAAGGTACTCAAAAGTAACGTGTTACAAACTTAAACCACCAATGAGTAGCTAGAATGTCACAGCCTGTTTTTTCTGTTCTGTGGTCACAGCACTAGTACATATTTCAATGATCGCTCATACATGACGTTACCCACAAATCACAATTAGTTAACGGCGTACCAATATAAATCATCATCATCATCATTTCAGCCGAAAGACGTCTACTGCTGGACATAGGCCTCCCCCAAGCACCTCCACTTTGACTGATTCTGTGCTTTCCGCATCCAGCAGATTCCTGCGGCCTTCACAAGGTCATCGGTCCATCTTGAGGGAGGCCTTCCAATGCTACGTCTTTCGATACGCGGTCGCCACTTCAGAACCTTTCGGCCCCATCGACCATCCGTTCTGCGAGCAATGTGCCCTGCCCATTGCCACTTAAGTTTGGCAATTCTTCGGGCTATGTCGGTTATCTCACAATGTGCCCTATCAAAAGGCTAAAAGACACCCAAAGGGCAATGGAGAGGGCTATGCTTGGAGTTCCCCTACGTGATCGAATCAGAAATAAAGAGATCCACAGGAGAACCAAGATAACCGACATAGCCAATATAAATAGTTAAGTTATTAGTAGGATATAAACATCAAATAACTGTAAATTTATCCCGTGTCCCCGATAATCGTTTTTTTAGGGTTCCGTACCTCAAAAGGAAAAAAATCGGAACCCTTATAGGATTTTCTCAGGAACACGTGGAGGTATCATGTTGAAATTAATATCAAATACGTAGATCTATGTCACGTGGAGCAGAAAAAAAATACGGCCATATAAGTGACATATTCCGGTGTTTTGAAGGAGATTTGTCTGAATGTGCCTGACAATTGTATATCACGGCGCCGGAAGCCACGGCTACTAGCTGTACCACACGCACGAACCAACTTGCTCAGCAAAGCGCCACTGACGCGCGCCTTGCACGCACTGAATGACACGGCTGACAGGATCGATTTATTTTCCTGCTCTCTGAATGAATTCACAAAAATATTATTGTATGTGTTATGTTATTTAAGATAGTTTAATTAAGGACCACGCTACCGCATTAGGAATTTCCTGTAAAGATAGCAGTGTTTGTGATAAATAAATAAATAAATAAATATTTTGATACTCGCAAATAAATCAGAATCATGAAATTTGGCAGGAAGCAAGGTCTCACAGCACAAGTAAAGGAAAAAGTCCGAAAATTGATAATTTGTATATTTACCATTTAAAAAATGCGATTACAAGCTTACATTTGCAGTTGGAGAATTGACCGTGACGTATGGGAGAACAAGTTTCTCAACTGTTAGGTTTGTTCTTGGGATCAGTTTATCCCAACTACGGAACCCTTTATTAATGTCGGTGATCCGACACTCACTTGGCTGTTTTTTTTTATAAATCTTGAAATACTAGTGCTGTGACATTCTGACTACTTATTGGTGATTTGATTTTGTAACACGTTACTTTTGAGTAGCATTGTAGACGATGGGCCTTAGAGTCTCGGAATTACCTATTGTGTACAACTTTCACTGCTCTATCGTAGGCGGTGGTACGTCGACAACTTTCTTGCTTTTTGTTTCATATAAAGAGGCTTTCATTATAAAGTTCCCAACGAACGAGACTTGTAAAAGTTGGAGCTTAAGTATTTTTTACGAGGATTTCTATTTTGATGGAAAACTTACTGACTTGCGCTATGGAGTTAAGAAGCATGGCGCTGTAGTTAATGAACAGGAAATTAAAGAGGAATTTATAAAATGTATTTTTTCGTTGAAGTTTGAAAGATTGTTTGAGAAGGGTACTTTAGTCTGGTTGCTTGAGTTGCTGTGGTTACAATGATGTAGATACATTCAACCGCTCATTGTTAATGCTTTGAACTTAAGCCGGCCCAACGTAGTCAGTAGTTTCAATGGAATAAGAGGCCATCTTATACTGACTTGCGGACTGCTGTACTACAAAGGTTTTATTTCTAATGTTTTTTTGAATATGAAAACCTCAGAAACCAAAAAAATTCATTGAATACCAGCATGAAAGACATTTTCCGTATAATTTCGGCTCACCACTTTTTACTCAACTTTTAATTTTTCAAATCCCGTTTCCATAGTCCAGTGTTACTTATTTACAGTCACTTGTATGTGTATCGCACGGCGTACGGGACTGAACTCAGTACAAAAACTTAATTGAAAAATATTTACATTCAGCGTCCAAGGTACTACGTTAGAGCTTTTGGGGCTTTGCCAACTATAAGTGGCATAAACGTGTCTCGTATTATTTTGGTATACAAAGGTTCTGTTGTGTGGCTAATATAATATCTTGGCGGTTTATAGTAGCGCTGCAAGAAATGGAAAAATGTAAGCATTGCGTCATTTAGTTGACTGGATTCATCGTTGGTCTAGTGGTCGCAAGTCGATTACTGAGCGTCCTGAGCGATCCTATGGTTTTTGGATTATGCCAAAAGTGACATTGGGTTTTGGCTCCATTGTAAATTATTGAAATATAAGTTTACCATATATCACTGCCCATCTTTTCAAAGAATTCAGGAATACGAGGGGTATGCTAAAGAAATTAGACACTCAAAAATTATAAAATTATTTTTCTTAAAACAAGTATCGACCTTTTCGAAGTATTTACCCTGAGCACGTATGCACTTTTCCATACGTCTGAACTTATTGGAAAATACCTCTGATCACTCTTCTTTAGATACCTCAGAAAGCACGAAATTTTAGGCAGCCAGTGCATCTTCTTTGCTTTCAAACCTTTTCCGCTTTAATTTTTCTTAGACTTTTGGAAGCAGGTAAAAATCACAAGGCTCTATATATCAGGAGAATATGGCGGGTGAGAGAAAATAGACACGTTTTTTGAGTTAAAAAAGTTGAGTGTTCTGGCAGACGTGAGCGGCGCCGCATTGTCGTGGTGCCAGAGAAAGGATTCCTGACTGCGGTCTCTTGTCACACCAAGCTGATATTACTGTTGAAGCATAAACTATCACATACCATTCAGAGTTCGCCGTTCTTTGATCCTCTACTCTATAGTAGTATAATCTGACCCGTTTTGCAGAAAAACGAGGCGACCATTTGTTTCTGTGTGGTTCGTGCACGGCGACATTTCGTTGGAGTTGGCTCATCTTCAAAGCACTATACAGTCGGCTGTCGCTTTGTTCCGGGATCATAGTAATATAGCCATGTTTTGTCACCAGTCAGTATACAATTTTTTTTACCAGCCTATTACTGTCCCACTGCAGGGCAAAGGCCTCTTCTCATACAGAGAAGACACGAGCATTGATCACCACGCTTGCTTAAGACGGGTTAGCGATTTGAGACTTATATTAACTATAAAGTCCAGGTTTCCTCAGGATGTTTTTCATTCACCGATGTTATAGTAATGTCTAAGATAAACTGGGAAAGTACGTATGAATTGAAAAAGTCACATTGGTAATTACCCGGATTTGAACCCACAACCTCGTGCATGAGAGGCAAGGCATTAAGTGGGTCCTTCCCGGTCCGTCTATCGTCAACGCGAGCATGGTTGAACAGCTTGTTGTTTCATCCAGCGCAAGTGAGAATTGCTAACAAGCAAGTGAGAACGCGATAACATTGTGCGAAAAATAACTTGTTTCAGGAAATACGTGTTTTTGAATACGCCTTATAAGTTTGTGAAATAAATGTTTGTCATTTAGAATCTCCATTACATGTGCGAGGTTTCTATGACGATTTTTTCTTTAATTTTACAATTTAAGAGTACACTATGAACGGTCAAAATTCAGGTAAAATTTGTGCAAAAAAGCAGATTTTTGGAGGCTTATATTGAATTTGTTTCGCTAAATTTTTATTTTTTGCTTTCATAGAAACCTAGATATAGTGCACAAGATACCTATTAGTTAAAAATAATTAAAGAAAGATATGTTACAACGCCATAATCACGTACGAGCGTTTGTATGAAAAGTATGACGGGTTGGCCGCTCTTAAGCACAGCACTGGGTCACATATACACGACAGTATATCATATCCGTTCTTTTTCTCGTCGGCGTCGAATTTACCTATCAGAATAGACACCAATCCACCCGACGGTCTTTCTGCGCATGTAAGTTTGTGCGGTGCGACAGAAAGGTGGTCGTGAAATATTTCGAATTGCTGCTAATCCAATTCCCAGTTCTCGCTCTAGCTCTACATAATTTTTTCGACTGCACCAACATTTTCTTGTGTGATCGCGGTTGGTGGCCGACTTGTCTTTACTTCATCTTCAAGACATCCCCAACCTATTTCAAATTCAGCAAACCAAATACATACTGTTGTTCATGAGAACAAGCAGACTCACCAAAAGTTCAAAACATTCTTGAGGCCTTCAACCTTCACGGTGGAGCATACGGTGGAGGTCTGCCCGGCTTGGGCGGAGCAACGCCGTGTCCTCGTAGAGGCGATCGGCGGCGGTGATCTCTCGCGTCCGGCCCTGGTTCAGGCCATGGTACGGAGCGAGAGGAAATGGCAGGCCGTCACCTCCTTTTGCGAAGCGGTAATGCTCGCGAAGGAGGAGGCGGAACGCGTGAGGGAGAGGCAAATTTCGCGCCCTCACGCCCCTAACCGCCGCAGGAGGAGACGCCCGGGGCGGGAATCGCGAGCCGATTTCCGGCCACCGTAGGCGCGGGCTTGCGGACGGTGAGCAATGGGTAGCTCGCCGTCCGATAAGGACCAAGCCCGGGTCGACGGCGCGTTGTGTTCCACGCGCGCCTCAAAGAGATGTCAGCAGAATTGACGGGGTCCGTTAGGGCCAATGCCTGCCGGGGGTTCGAAGAAAACCGATAGGGAAATCGTGGCCCCCGGCAACAGGGCAACCGAAGGAACACGGGTGGGTTTTAGTCAGTAAGAGTCTGACACGCCCTCCCGCTCCACCCAGAGCGGGAGAAGTTATTTGATAATTTCCCAACCCAAAAAAAAAAAAAAAAAAAAAAAAAAAAAGGCCTTCAACCTTTTTTATAGTCATAATAAATCATACCGCAAAAATCACGTTGACTGAGCTCCATCGCTACTGGTGAATTCCCCGGCAGATTCTCGGAAAAATAATACTCATCCAAATAAAATAAAAAGAAATGATGTGTGTTCTATTTTCAAATATATCAATATACAATCAGCCTATATGATGGTGTATAACTTGCCAGTGTCAAACAAATCAGCAAAGAATATCTAACTTCTTTTGGCATGCCCCTCGTATTATGGTGTAATGAAAAAAAAAAACAATTTTTCTGACTGTCAAAACATTGGACCTAAGTTAACACCGAACGTATTTGGTACGAAAAACTTTTATTTTCTCTTTAACTCTAACCTAATAAAGTTGTCTATCTAAGTTTAGCTTTAGACGCCACTTTCAGATTGCTTGTTTTGACAAAAGTTTTATTTTTTCTTTTCTTTAAATCCAATTTCTTATTTATTAATAAGCTTTTTCAATTGGTATTTTGTTCAAAGGAGCTGAAAAATCAACTCAAACTCAAAGAATTTATTTCAAATAAACTAATTTTAGAATCAAAATAATAATGTTACAAAATATTGGTAACGTCACTCATACTTAAATCATACATAAAAGCAATGAAAAAAGACGTGCACGTTAAAAGCGTCACTTAAAAGATGAAAAAAAACAATTCAACAATTAAAATAAGAAGTGGCAGCGAGATGACCAGTCCCTACTGACGGTGCCTATTTACGAACATGACGTCGTATGAATCAGTAAGCACCTATCGCCTATAAATCGCATTCATATTTATTATAATCAGTTTGTGTTTGCTATCAAAAAAACGTTTCAACTGCCAAAAGTATCGCTAAATCCAGTAATATTTTAGACGTTATTCATCTGCTCTTTAAACATGAACAAAAAACTTTGGCCCATGTTTCATGTAAGTGTCAAAGTTTGATCGCGTTTCGCCTGATGTGAAAGAATTCTGCAAATTCTAACATATTTCAGATTTATATTATTTATTATCAAATGCACGAAGTTTAGCTCGGTTCACTTACAAAGTTCAAGAGTTTTGAGTCAGAAGTTTTTGATACAGTTTATGTTTGTGTTAGCTCTTGTGTGGAATTATTTTGTTAATGTTTTTATTTGGTGCTCATAAAATGTTCTGCGTGGTTTATTAATTCTGTGTTCTTAAAATATTATATTCTTATTTTTAAAATACTTTTGAACGCTTTATTCCCGGAAGTGGTGTTACAAAAATATGTTTTTGACTTTAAGAAAATAAAAGGCATCTTTCCTTTTATTTTAAAAGTAAAGTTAACTCTATATTTTATAGTGCTCTAAGGAGAATTCTATTTATTTAGGTAGTAAGTATATTGAATATGACCGAAGGCAAAAAAAATTTTTAGAAAATCTTTATCCACGTTTCTCAAAGTGAACATAGTCAATACTTATAGCTTGTCAAATTTACGATGAAAACTTTGATAGAATAAAGAAACCTACCTCCATATCTAAACCCAAAGCCTCCACTATTCATAGATACAGCCACAGACTGCCATTTTCGCTCTTGGTAGAAAATAATCCAAAATTACCGCCATAAATCCAAACTAAGGAGATTAAACATACGACCGCGAAGATTTGTATAACAGCATTGAGAATCGTCAGATGTAGACATAAATCTGAAATGCACGAGTGGGCACAGCCGAAGGGATCCAGTTTGTGCCTGATATATGGTTCCTGGTTAAGAGAAAGTTGAAGTAACATGTGTCATTTTTATGGTCACGAACCGTTGAATTTGTGATAGGAAAAGAACCGTGGGTAATGGTACAGACGGGCATATTTTTGCGAAATTGAACGTTAGAATTGGTTTGGGGCTAAAACCGGGAACGTTTGTAAAACAGAATAAAAGACCGGAATTGTAAATCAAAATAGTGGGACACCAATTTTTAGACAAACTTGAGGGTGTAAAATTACAAAATGCTACAACACGGTTCTTTGCATTTGCAATTCCCACAAAAATGAATGCAAAAAACGTTGTAGCTTAAAATTCAGCGCTCAAACTTAATCAAAAACTCAAATATGAGCCCACTGCTGGAAAAACCCGCGGTTACGGCATCCTATTTGCAATGCACCGCGTTTCACGTACGTCTCACAATGCATTCCGGACATAAATCCCCGTTAATACCCGCGAACTTGTCACCACCACTGTGCCACAGAATAGACAGGTAACAGAAGGTCGACAACATACAACAACCGAAAACTGACATAGAGGCGTATAAACGGGACTTAAAATGATGCGAGACATGAATGCGTTTGCACTCGCTGTACGTAAAGCGTGTTCTATACCGCTGGCCTTCTGCACCCGTCTATTGTGTGACTCTGTTCTGCTGCAAATTTGTCTTTGTAACGTAAATGTCTCATATTTTTCCACTGCTGATGACGTATTTCGCTTTTAAGCTTGTTCCGGGGTGGGAAATAATAAGTGAGACGTTTGTCTTGTCGAAATTAAGGATGTCGGTTTGGATTTTGAGACTCGAGTGCTTGCGAGAGTTATGAAAACAGATAACAAAATACTTTAATAATTCTGAAATTGTTTGAAGTAGTGAACATTACAGCATCCTCAGTTTAAGACAATTAATTAATCCTATGATAAATACATTATTTTTTGGTGATTTGGATCGAAAGTTGACAGGAGAAAGTTAATAGCTGATCATCGACGGTTGACCTGCAGTTGACAGGTAATTAATAACTAGCTTCTGCCCGCGACTTCGTCCGCAAGGCTATAACCCTTCCTCAAAAATTGGGCTATCCAATGCAAAAATAATTTTTCAAATCCGACTGGGAGTTCTGGATATTACCCCCTAAATAGGCCGCTGCAGACACAATTTGTCGAGGTGGATCACTGATCCATCCAACACCCAGTGCGAGTGCGGTACTTCTGATCAGACCATGCCCCACTTACTGGAGTGTCCTAGGTGCCCGTTCACCTGCACCTGGGATGACCTAAAGAATGCCACTGATGTCGCAATCAACATGGCCACCTACTGGGCTTATATAATATAAAATAATATAATTATAAAGAAGAGTGCCATCGACACGAAAAGTAGAAGACCCCCTAAATACAAACTTACAAACAAACTTTTACCTCATTATAATATTATTATATTGTAAGAAGTAAGATCAATCATTCATGGGATGAAAGAGTAACTATGGATTTTCTTAGATCTTGAAAGGATTCTTATATTATAGATTTACACAAGTTTAGTTTGAAAATCATTTCATGCAGTCTTATATCGCAGTAGTACTCATCAATTACCCCATAATTCAATCTGAAAACACTATTAAAAAAAAGAGTTTTTTTTCTTGTGTTTAGTGACTAACCTGGTGTCAAAGTTTTATGAGCCTCTGACTTAGCTTAACATGCCGTTGAGAAATATCTCTCAGGCATTCCGGTTTCCTCACGATGTTTTCCTTCACCGCAAGTGATAATTATACAATACACACATGTATCCGAAAAGTCAGAGTTACGTGCCTTGGGCTCGAACTAAACATTTTGTGTGATGAGTACATGTGACTAAGTTTCAAATTCCATTGTCACGTCGTCGGGTTGAAAATAAATGTGGCAGGCCCGAAATAAATACTCGAAGCAAAACCATCAACATTAGACAGCAAAATCCTCATGATTTCACCCGAAAATAACGCGATTATAACAGTCATTTCTTTCCTCGGTTCGTGGAAAAAATTACCTGTGCCCCCCACACCCCCCACCCCGGTTGTACCCAGTTCGTTTAACAGCCTAAATGACGGACGTAAATCGTACGACAAATACTCGTGTGGTTAGTATTTGCATGTATATTGCGTACTGTGTCCTGGAGTCATTGGGATTGGATAGGCTGTTTTGTAAAGGTTTGGGACTGTATGTACACGCACCTGATAAGGGATTAATTCGTGTCTGGAGTATAACTGTCCCGTGTCTTTATTTTGCGGAGGCGTAAGTTATGCCTATTCAGTATAAATATACTGAATAAGTATGACCGACTGGTAGGTATGATGATCTTTGTAAGTCACGAATATTATGGTCAGTAAATCTGACGCTACAAAATGCTCAGAAGGTTAAGAGACATGTTTTTCAAAGAAACGAAATCTTACTAAAGTGTCAATAAAAAAAATCCAAAGTAATATGTAATTTGCTGCATACCACGGCTTTTCTTCATTTTAATTTTGCGGGTTACCTTGACGAATGCCCCTTTTTTTGTGTGGGAAATTATCAAATAACTTCTCCCGCTCTGGTCGGAGCGGAAGGGCGTGTCAGACTCTTACTGACTAAAACCCACCCGTGTTCCTTCAGTTGCCATGTTGCCGGGGGCCACGGTATACTTTTCGGACTTTCCCGCGACCCAGGCTGACAAATGCCCTTTATCAACGATTTCTATTCCACATTCACCCAATCCAAGAGCATATGAATAAAAAAAAAATTGATACCGTTTTTTGTACAGTATTCGCTGTAACGACAGCACTCCGTATCGAATTCTGTTTACCATTGCATATTTTACGTCGTCTCGGCGTTTCATCAATCTAATTTCATCAATTTTTTTTCTATTGAATTGACGTACCTCCCAATCCGTATCCGTATCTACCAATTATACTGCTCCCATACATCATCATCATTTCAGGCAAAAGACGTCCACTACTGGATATAGGCCTCCCCCAAGTACCGCCACTTCAACCGGTTCTGAGCTTCTCACATCCAGCGGATTCCTGCAGTTTTCACAAAGTCATCGGTCCATTTTGTGAAAAGCCTTCCATCGCTGCCTCTTCTGCTCTTATTATACAATTTACAGACTGGTAACAAATAAGCCGTATTGTTTGACCTAGTCCGTTCAAAATGTGATTGTACACCATGCTCGTTCCTTTTTCCAAAAAAAAAAATTTGTTGCAAAAAGGAGGAGGTTTTATGTTCGTAGCGAATGGTTTTTTTTTTATATATATGTCCACCGATTTCTCCGTCAATTGAAGACCGATTAAAAAAAATATGTTTTTTGAAAGGCTGTGCTCTCGAGCAGGGATGTAACGGATAACCGTATCCGTATCCGCAACTGCGGAGCCTCCGCATAAATTTTCAAACATTTATTTAGTGCAGCAGAAATGAACAAAACAAAGTAAACCTAAAACTGTCAAAGACTATTTAGTCTTTGACAATACGTAAAGATTGCGAGGTGAGAAATTTTACCCATATTGATGGGTAAAAAAGCAGTCAAAACATTACTTCATGAAAAGTTGTTTAAATATTTTTCTATTTTTGAATTAGCAAGAGCGAGCGAGCGTGAAGCGTGCACTTTTGGATTTTCCAAATATTTTGAATCATTGATCACCAACCCACAATAAATAAACATAATAGGACCCGCAGGGTGGATAATGGCCCACTCTCTCTCACAGAGAGGAGGCCTGTGTCCCAGCACTGGCATAATCAGCCTCTGACGTTCAGAGACTGATTATGCTGTCATCATCATCATCATCATTTCAGCCGAAAGACGTCCACTGCTGGACATAGGCCTCCCCTAAGCACTGCCACTTCAACCGATTCTGTGCTTTCCACATCCAGCGGATTCCTGCGGCCTTCACAAGGTCATCGGTCCATCTTGTGGGAGGCCTTCCAACGCTACGTCTTCCGGTACGTAGTCACCACTCCAGAACCTTTCGACCCCATCGGCCATCCGTTCTGCGAGCAACGTGCCCTGCCCATTGCCACTTAAGTTTGGTAATTCTTCGGGCTATGTCGGTTACCTTAGTTGATTATGCTGTGCTGGATTCTAAACCAATATACACCAATTTATTAATAACAGAATACATAATTATAATTGCATGTTTACACCGTAAGCGTAACTATTATTACACCTACCTACAAACATAATAGTAGATTCCTATTAACATTCACCACCCCGAACGACTGTTATTACGACCAAACAAACATCCATTGAACGTTCACACATGTAACCTTCCGCTAAATAGAACAGAATTAGGATGTTAACCCTGCAATAACTCTGTGTTTCACGAATCGTTAGGCAGTGGCCTGTTAGGCTCCCGAGTTTTTCGAGGAACTAAACCGAATTTCTTTGGTAGAATTATAGTTGAAGTTTAATTTAGCAAAATAATAATGGCCTGATGGAGCGTTGAGATCGGTTGGTTCCAAATTTAATATATTGGTCGCCATTAATTGAATTTTGGTAGCGTAATTACGGGTTGTCGAGCTAGAAGTGCATAGGGTATATTTATGATGATATGGGTCATTGGTAAACATTTGAGAAATTCTTACCGAAATTGTATTAGAAAACAAGACGTGTAGTGGCGTTAATTATCTATCGTCAATTCTAGTTCCGATTTTAAACACGCGCGAAAAGATTCTTGTTCGGTACGTAAGTTTTCCGTTTGGTTTTTATTTTCAAGCGGCTTGTGTTACTGCGGCATATTTTTTTTTTTTTCTAATTTAATAGCAGATATTAATTTAGCAATTTCATCATTGCACAGTAGCTTTCCTTACAGATTGCATACAGCTACAACAATATTTTCCCTCATAGTTAAACACTAAGCAATACTTTTGTGGATCTTCTTTATGTATTTTTTTCTATTAAGTGTTTTGAGTGTATAAATGCGAAACTGAGTCTATTTGTTTGTTACGCTTTCACGCTAAAACGGCTGAACGGATTTGAATGAAATTTGGCACATGGGTAGACCATGACCTAGAATGCTTTTTATCCCGATATTCTTACGGGATCGCAACTTAAGCGAGTGAAACTGCGGGGCGCAGCTAGTTGAATAATAATAAGTATAATAACGTTCTCCGTTTAATAAACCACACCTCAATTTTGTCATTACCATCGAAAATTCAATTTTCCACCCAAAATAACCTAAAAAGGTAATTGAAAACGCCATACTGTTAAACATCGGCTTGTGAATAATGCATGTAAAGCAATTTCAGTTGGTTGGAGGCATCTCAGCGGGTCAGATGAATTGCATGCAAAATGTATACAGTGCTGAATTACACCGCACTCGGTTGGCGATGCCGATATTGTTAATATTGGATCGCTTTGGGAATAATTTGGTGTGTTGGTATGAGAGTGAAGACTATCGAAATTTTAATTGCCATCGGCTTAGATAGATCGATAGATTCATTTATTTGCCTAAAATATGGTATTTTACAGATTTTATAACAAATACACAAAAGTTCTAAATATTCCGCCAAATAAATTCGGCATGAAAATTTTGTGACAATAACAATGATTCTAATAACAAAATAATTAAATTCCAATGTCAGAAAAATAAGCACTAAATCAAGAATTGTCTAAATTATCAAATTACAAATGTCAAATAAAAATAATTCAATTACAAATTTTCTAAAAATCGACTTACAAAAATTTAAAATTAAAATTAAATTGGAAATATATTAAGAGGCATGGGTATTTCTGCATTTTGAGGTACTACATAACATAAACTCACACCAGAAACTATAGAACGCCACTTGCCTACGCTTCTTATATTATACTTATTTTGCTTCGATTACGTTCATACATCTGGTCATACACGCACACCGGTTTGCGAGTACTACGCAATTGATCTTTCTGAAGAACATCACAAATTAGGTCACTATTATATATGTCCTAAGGCATCCCGTCCCGGTGTTTCCACTCAGATCTGCCTTATAAATACTTTTGTTAGTTGCCTTTCATTCATACTCACAACCTAACCAAACGATCAAAGCATACTCTTTTCAATTTTTGTCACTACTTCTTCTTTTAAACCGCACCTTTGCCTTATCACATAATTTTTCAGCATATCATTCATAGTCACGCCATACCTACGCAAGGAATGCATTTCCACAGCATTTATTCTACTTTCATGCTTCTTTTGCCACACCCAACATTCACTTCCATACATAACCGTAGGCACCAGCACCCCATTGTGAACAGCCAGTCGAGATTTTTTGGCCATCAATTAGTTGGTCACAATCGCATGTATAGCACCATTCACTTTATTTCCCGCACTTACTCTCCTTTCCACATCTTCATCAATCTTTCCATCCCTTGTAAACTGACTCCCCAAATACACAAACTCACTTACTTGCTCCACACTCTTATCATTTATTTTCACATCACACACTGATACATCCTCCTCTCTTTCAAACACATGACCTTCGTCTTATTCACATTTATATTCATACCTTTCATCTTTTATGCTTTATCCATCACAGTCACCATGTCTTGCAACCGTTTCGCTGACGATACAAGTGGGTAATTTTGAGGTATATGTCTGCTATAACTTCGAATCTTCTTTATTAACTTGCAAATTATAAATTCCTCGCTTAAAAATGGCCCACTTTCTCTTGCTTTAGATGCCCTCAAAGGAAGTCAAATTAGATTCAAGATAAGCTAACAACATCTTCAAACATACTGACATAACTGGCGAAATATGGGTGTACGTAGATACCCACCCCCCTCCCTCTCTACCATACCCTCTGCCTAATCCTACGGGGAAAATAAGCCTGATGTTATTTTATGTATCATACAATAATAATGTATCTATTATAGTATATTGTACCTATATACTTATTATTTTGCACCAATGACAACCCAATTTTTATGTCCACGCAATCAATCAAAAGAGATCGCAGAAAGTGATATGTGTTTTATAGTGTAATTTTTTTTCTATGTATTTTCTGGTGTACAAGAAAGTATATAGTTATAAATATAAATAAATCAATAAACATTATTTAACCTTATGACTACGCATATGTCATAAATAATACAAAAACAAAAACAGTGGAAACTTGAACAAGATCGCCTTGGTGGAAGAAAAATACTTGTATAGAATATTGGTCCGTACCCTTATCTAAATAAAGAGCACAATCGCGTTTTCAAAAAAAAAGAACTTCCAAAACCTATAAAGTAAAAATACTTGCATAGAACATTGATCTGTAACATAATATACAAAAAGAGCACAATTGCGTTTACAAAAATGAGATGTCGTTAACGGTGTCGCGAATTCAATTGTTTTTTCCCATTTCAAAAATGAACGCGCCTAAAGAAGTTTTCACTTTAAAAACTAATTTAAACTTAGGACATGAGAAATTCAGGCACGATAGACGTGCAACAAGCCTCACTACAAATTGAATTAGAATGATCTATTAAATCAGATTTCAGCGAGGGTTAAGTGTAATTACCGCTCGGACTATAATAACGTCATTCTGCGGCTGCTAACTAATCCTCCTGTCAAGCGTGATCGGTATGGCATTTTAGTTCCAGATTAATTTCAGGATTAATTGTGGTTGTTCTATTATAATGTTTTATTTTTGATGGAAATTGATAATGTTCAGAATTTGTTTTAAATTATCTGTAGAAACGGAAACTCACGCTTTCTTTCCATGGAGGTAGGCAGAAACTACTGTACGCCTTTTTTTTTAACTGGCAGTTTTGACCACTGAGGTCTTGGCTGCTTAAACGGACTTTCCTGTGGGTGCCTTAAGCTGCTACACTTTAAGCCTCCAGCCAGGTGCAAAAAAAAAACCATTCTAAATTAGAATTAGGTGAACGCTCGCTAAGGGCACCCCCTGTGGGGTACGAACCTCAGCTTAGGGCGTCACTGACAGCAAGAAGGGATGGCTGGATCAAAATTAGATTTACATCACGAATATTATGCGGGGTATTTAAAGCTACATGCTCAGCTGCAACAACTGCTGGCACCTCGTTTTCGAGCAAGGATCGGGAGGAGTATTATTTACTCGAGGGGGTGGTCGCGATCGCAAAGGACCTCGGCGGTGAGGTTGGAATGACGGGAGGCGTCTGTGTTTGTGCACTATACTGGTGGCCGTATTCTTCTCCTAGAGTACCTCGTGTGAAGGGGTCATATGGATTGGAAAGGACTGTACGCCTCCTGCTACGATCCTTATTTATATTCCTTTAGCTTCGTTTACATCCATCAAATGTATAAACGTAAACGAACATACACGCACCCACCGGTTGCGAGTCCTACACACCTGGATCTTTCTGAAGAACATAATTATGTCCGTCCCCTACCACTTATCTCTAGATAATTTCTATACAACCTTGTAAGATTTTATAGAAAACTAATCTTAGGTATAATTAAATTGAATTATGTAGCCGACTCGTACATTTTTCATGGTTACTGAGAATAAAACTGAAACATTTTAAGAGCTACCTACAGTAAAAAGAAAATAAAAAAGGCTTTTAAAGTCATTACTCATTGTAATAAACATAAAATATTGTTTCATAATGACAATTCGGTACACTCGGCATCCCTCAGAAGTTACCTACTGTTATTTAAAGCTTATAATAATAATGTTTTTACGTAAGATAATTTAGGCTGGTTATCATTTCGTAACATTAGTTAGGCTGATTGATAGAGGAAATTGTCCTTGTTGAAATTCGGACCAAGTGCGAGTCGTACTATCACACGAAGGATTGAGCAAAAAATAACCCTTTAATAATATTTTTTTTTGTTATTCGTTGTTATAGTTATTACACAATCTGTGAAAATTTCAACTACAGTCTATCCCTTTTTTTTGGTGGGAAATTGTCAAATAACTTCTCCCGCTCTGGGTGGAAAGAGAGGGCGTGTCAGACTCTTACTGACTAAAACCCACCCGTGTTCCTTAGAATAGAATAGAATAATAGAATAGAATACAATAATAGAATATAATAGAATAATAGAATAGAATACAATAATAGAATAGAATACAATAATAGAATAGAATAATATTTATTTGCTTAAAAACATGGTATAAAAAGATGGTTTAAAAATAACAAGAGCATACACCGGGGCCACGATTTCCCTTTCGGCCTTATTCGCAACCCCGGCAGGCATCGGCTCTAGCGTACCCCGTCAATTCTGCTGCCATCTCTTTGAGGCGCGCGTGGAACACAACACACCGTTGACCCGGACTTGGTCTTTATCGGACGGCGAGCTACCCATTGCTCACCGTCCGCAAGCCCGCGCCTACGGTAGCCGAAAATCTGCCTGTCATTCCAGACGCCCAGGGGGTCTCCTCCTGTGGCGCCTGCATTTCGAAATGCGATAAAAGTGATAATATTGCGAATCCGACCAAATTTAAAGTCACCACTCAATAGCCGTTATATTTTGTGACTATTAAATTTGGTCGGATTCGCAATATTATCACTTTTAGCGTATTTCGGAACGCAGTGTATCTATTACGGTTCATGAGATACAGCCTGCTGACAGACAGACAGACGGACGGACGGACGAACGGACAGTGGAAGTTTAGTAATAGGGTTCCGGTTGGATACGGAACCCTAAAAATCGAGATTTCTTTATTTTAATAATAATAGTTTAAATATGAATGTACACATAAATATTCCGGAAAAAAAAACCACATCAAGATACATTGTACAGTGTAGAAAAAGAGCGACTGTAATTTATAATTAAAATGTAAACCGAAAAACATTAAATCAGACGTTCTCTCTATAAAACAGACACTTTTAAAAGTAAAAATCATAGCAAAATATTAGTATATTTTATCAAAACAACAATGGTAAATATGACAATAATTCAGCGGGCCTAGGGCTCGTTACATAGGTATCATGTTATATTATTCACAGAAATCTTTTTCTTTTCATATTTACGGGCCGAATTTTATGAGGAGGCCTATTCTTCGCGTCCTGACTATTTCGCGAGGGATGTAAAGGAAAAGCTTACAGCGTGAAAACTACACATTTCCCCTTTATTTATCAACGTTCCTTAAAGTTACGATGCGTCTAAACGTCAAAAATGTATGGTTGTAAAGTCGCTAATCATTACTTAAGTTTAAGCAATGTTGATACATAAACCACAATTTCTTTTTCATGTAAGGAAATCTGAGGAACCGAAGACTGTTATACTCCTTTTTATTGGATGGAAAACAATCAAAATCATAGTTAATGTTATACCAACCTAATTTTAACTCTGGCAACAAAGCAACGTTGTTTTCCAGAAATTCATAACGGCCAGGCTTTTAGCACTAATTAGCTCTACAGATTTAAATTTTCAACATCAGTGCAACTCAATTTTGCTACCGCACACAAAAAAAAACAACAGCAAAGCAACCGTAGGACGGCCGAAGAGCAAGACCTATACAATGCGTTGTTTAGACATAGGCAATAGCGCTGGTGGACAGTAGTTATGTACACTGCGTTTGTATGAATGGCTCCATGTAGCATAATCCGCCTATAATGTTCCCACTGCTGGGATACAGGCCTCTTCTCTGTGAGAGGGAGTGGGTCGTAATCCACCACTCGAGCCTCGTGCGGGTTGGTGGATATCACATGTCTTTGAATTTTTTGTTCTAGGACATGCCGGTTTTCCTTGACCGTTTTGAGAGCAGTGGTGATGAAATAATTTACAGAAAGTAAAGAGCCTAACTTGGTTCGAACCTTCGAACTACAACTCGGTAAATCGCGGCCGTTTCTACTGGATCACAACTGCCACACACTGGGCCACGACTACTAAATAGGTCTCCCCCAAACGTCACCAACTTGACAGGTCCTGTTCTTCTAGCATCCATCATTGTCTATTATTATAGAACTCCAGTTGTCGCTGAAAACCAGCGCTGGGGCTCTATTTTGCATAGGGTTGCAGCATTATTTATTTATTTCAATCAACTTTGGATTTTGCTGAGCGATGACCGTTTTGCGTCGATGTGACGCATATTTTTCCCCAACTTGTTCCTTTCGTGTTCGTGTTCTTTCTTTGCGTCATTTTTACCGCAAATAAACGAACTTTCTTTCTTTTTCTTTAACTCTTCAGTTTCTAACTTGTACCACAACATTACGTCACGTAAGTCATAAGGAGCGGGGGTCCCGCATAAAATGTGCATTAGTCTGAACAAATAAACGCTTTTATCCCCACTTTCAGAGGATTTGTGGTCGCCGCGATGTGCTTGCAATAAACTGTATTGTTGGGTCGGGTTGCAATACGAATCCGTTTAGCAATTGGATCTAGGAATATGTACGCAGTATTGCCTTCGATTTAGTCTATATAAAGATTTGGTTTAGGTCTCTCTCGTTTATTAGGCTCTGTGGTTTTACTCACATCTTTTGTAGGTATTGAGTTTGCCAATCAGTTTTAAATTCTAGCAAAGTTCATACAGTCCTTTCTTTGTTATTTTGCCTATGGCAGCAACTCAAGAAGCAAACCATTAGCAACCTTATAGCAACAAGCATAAAGATCACTGTGATTTTGACTGTGATGCAAAATCAGAGGTTTATTTACTGTAAAAGGAGTGTAGTCATGAGATGCCAAGGTGACAATTCACGATAGAGGCTCTAAAAACATCATCTCATAGCTGTTGGAATCCCAACACTAAATGTTACTAAATAACACGAACATCACTAAGTAGTTTGCGCTCTCGGTAGCTATATCTTTTTATTTGAATTCTCTTGTTCAGTTCTACACGGGTCGGGTTCGCGAAAAGTCAACACAATATTTTGACAACGTGCTCTAGCTTAGTTATGTTGTACTTGATTGATGGTAAATTGGTGATTCGATTATATCTCCGTGAAGCAACTGGCTGGTTTTGATTTCATTGGAAGTACCTCCACTTAACACATACAAACTCCCACAATAGCCGTCAATTGCTCTTAGTGCATATCTATAGGTATTACTTTAAATCACACAAATAAATACTAAAGCTCGTGGTATAATTTTAAAATGAAAGACCATCATTCACTTAAAATTTTTAAGCTTCAGTTGTACTAAACAAACCAAATATTGCAAATTCATAAAAAAATCCTTAGAAAAGTTAGTTTCATCAAGTCGACTTAAAAACTATACGAACAACAAGTTTCTACTTGACGGTTTAATAACTATCCCAGTAAGTGTCATGGCGGCTAGCCAGAAATAAAAAAATGAACATGAAGAAGAAAGTTAGCTAGCACTTTGACTTTGGTTGAAAGTTTGTCCTGTTTATCTTCTATGCATACATATAAATAAATAAAATTGAAGTGGCTGTATGAAAGTATATACGGTACATAGAACAAAATCACATTTTTTTTAATTTTTGTCTCTCTCTTTGTTCCAGTTAATCTTCGAAACGGCTGAACCAATTTTAGTAAAAGTTCGCTAGCAGATAGCTGATGTTATAAGGAATAAATAAGGCTACTTTTGTTTTAGGAAACTATACAAACAAATAAAATTGATGTATAGAATTCCACGCGGACGAAGTTGCGGGTAACAGCTAGTCCTATACTATGAAACGAGCAATATTTGTATATATACCTATGTATATATTTGTAATCACGTTCTCGAAAACGGCTCTAACGATTTCGATGATGGTTGCAATATAATAAAAAAAAAAAACGAAAAATCGATCTAACTAGGTCTCATATCTGGGAAAATTCATTTTCTCCGCATTTTCACCCGAGCAGAGGTCGATCGCCCAAAGTTTAGAACACGATGACCATAGAATAATGACATGGCAGCATGGAATAAGTAAGTTTCTACTATCATGGCAACATGGAATTAGTTAGTGCTATAATGGAATTAGTATGAACTTTCCTATACTTTAATAGTGTGATGGAATTTTTAACGGAGAAAGGAATTTCTTGATTACCTTTTATAATGATTGGAAATTGGAAAAATATGACATGTAATTTTTATTTAATTTAACTTTTATTCAATTTAATTTTTATTTAATTCCAATACGAAGTAAGTTGACTGCAGAATTAATTGTGTACAGTATAAATTACTATTGAAGTACATACTTCATAATTAAATTGTAATTATAGTTAATCAATTTTCATATTGATATAGTTTATAATTATTTATTATGTTACTTAACATCTGTAGTGTACTTTTTCATGCCTTTTGGTTAAATATGGCTGTTGCTAATTATATTTTTTATGTCACCGAGTTTTGTACTTACCCATATTTGCAAAATAAATATCTTATCTTATCTTATCTTATTCTTTATTTTCGTCAGGACAGAGCTCTAGGTACTATAAATTGTAAATGAAATTGCAAAAAAGGTTGAAATGATCTATTTCTGCCGTAAAACGTTGCTTTTTTGTTTCACTATTTTGTTTGAGGACCATCCCCAATATGGTACGTTCCTTTATGTGAGTCATTTTCACCTACTATAAATATCAATCAGCGCAACTATATTTTCAATACTATAATTATAGCTTAAGGGCATAGGCATAATCTTCTTTTTAGCGTGTCGATGGCAATTTTTAAAGAGACAGCCCAGAATTTGACTACGAGTTTGGGACCTTCAGTAGCGTCTATCAGCTCCTGCATAGTACAGGCAACAAAACACACTGGACACTATATCAAGTGCCCCATTGTTGCATAATTATTTTGGTACTTTACATAACATTATACCTATTTTATTCAAAGGGCGAGGCAGAGGTTTAAATATATGTAGTATGATGAAGTAGTAGATGTTTAATAATATATGTAGTACACCATCTTCATTTTCAATTTTCATCCAGAAAAGTTACATTAAAAACTTTTTGCTCTAAAAACAAACTGTTCCAACATTATTTAACTCCAACTTTAAAAACGACTAATAAAACACTGGCCAGACAGAAAGAGAGAACTCTTCTGTATTATTCTTTTAGAGCACTTTGTACAGCATGATTTCTTACAGACTCGATTAGAACTCGGATCACGTGCTACGAAGTAATTTTATATCGAGGCAATATCCGATAGGGTGATGGTACTGTCGTTTATTTTGTTCCACGTGGTGGATGGCAGTAATAAGCTTTGTTTTTGCTTGGGTTCTTTGAACTTTAGCTAATAGTTCTGCAGTATTTTCACTGCGGTTGTCAACGTTATTAACTTTTCATAAAGTAATAAACGTGGAATGGGACGATACTTTGAGTGCCTTTTAAAATATTTCCCTACAGTTTTTTCTTTTCTCCTTTTGTTTTCATCATGCCGTGATAAAAAGGTTTAATCAGTCAGCAAGTTGGTATCCCGAGACAGACTACGCACCAAGGGTGAGCTGGACGACATTTTAAACGAATTCTCGGTAACGCCATGTCCACAGGTAGCAGTGTTCACCATCAGGTGAGCCATCAGATTTTTTGCCCCTCTGTAAAGCTTACATTAGAGACGCTTCAATGGAGTGAATGGTTAATTTGAGTGAAAGTTCACATTTTTGTTTTATTTCGCGTTTACACAATACCAGCAAAATTGTAGGAATGAATTTTCATTTGCTCTTTTCATTTAATTTTTCGATCAATCGGTAGGCGAGGTGCCGAAATCTTAAATCGTTGGATCGTTTCACAAATGAAAAATGAACAAAACGATATCATCAGATGCATCTGATATCGGCTTTAAATAAATGCCTGCTTCTTCGTCGTGTCGATGGCACGACGACAGTGTATTCAATTTGATTGGCTCAACACTACACCACTTCCACAGCATCGTCTGTGGTAGGTACCTACTGTAACAATTGTATACGTAGGTAAAGTACTGTACTCCTGTAAGTTACTGTTTATAGTCACTCTCAAAACAAATAAAAAATCAAGACATAGTGCTGTCAACAGTGACGTGAAGCCGGTTTTGTAAACATGTGTGCACTTCGTGAGGTGTAGTTTGATTGTAAATGTGTATGCCAGAGCGGATGTAGTTTTGGCATGCTTCACTGTATTGTTCGCAGCGCTATGTCCTATTTTTTTATTTGGTCTGAGTATACACGTGTGGTCTATTCTTTAACAAGTCCTTTAACGAGCCAATATCGAATAGCGTGTCTCGTCGTGGTTTGTTTTGTATCCACGTGGCGAGGCGCGCCGGTTCACAGGGTGCTTTGTTATTTGTGCCAGGCGATTGTAACGAGAACCTTTGATAAAAGAGCGTTGTGTTTTTGTTTAAATGTTTTCAGGTTGTTTTCGTTGTAGGTACTGGGTTTGTTTAAGACGATGATGTTTTTGGAGTTGAGAATAACTTTGTGTATGGTAAAAATTAAAACATTTGGTGGGCTTGGATATGACCAGATAGACGAAGAACAAAATTGAAAACTGTATATGTTTAATTTAAAAGAGTAACCGTGAAGTTTCTTGCCGGCTCTTCTCCATAGGAAACGACCAATTGGAACCGTGCACCTAGCTTCTGACGTTTCATAAGTGCCCATGTAGGTTTATGTGAAATAAAATATTTTGATTTTGATTTTGATTTTGAATTATTTTTCAGTACATATAGAAGAAACCCATATGTACACAACAGTCGTTGCCCAAGATAAGAACAGTTCCTACATCGGTAAATGCCTATGCCATAGTATAAATAAGTAATAGTATTATGTCTTCATATAAAACGGCCGAAACGACGCGCTTCAAAATCTCAGTGTAATCTCAGAGTGTCTCGAGTGCGCGGCAGTTACGCACGGACGCGGAAGGTTTAATTACCGAGCGGCCGTTGTTAATTATTTCAAGGTCACTGCGAGACATGATACTTTATTATACTGTGCCTATGCTTTTGAGTGATTTAGGCGGTATAATTGAATACAATTGGATACAATAGACGTGGATATGTCACCGTATAATTATGAACTTCGTTAGTTTATAATCTATCGGTATTATTTCCGTTAAATTATAAACTGTCGAAAAATTGTGAACTGCAACGAATCATTTACAATTTAACGCATTATTTTTCGCTATTTTATAATCTTTCAATGGGAAACTGACAAATTGTGAACTGGTATCAAACTTGCTTGCGACGTAACGCACCTTGCGCTAATAGGTATTAAATAGCCTAACTGGCTGCGAGCAACTTGGAAGTAGCGCTCGCTCGGCTCGCGCGCGGATGGTCACAGTTCTAACCTAACCTAACGCATTTCACCCGGTTCACAATTTTTCGACAGTTTATAATCTAACGGAAATAATTTCGACAGTTTATAAACTAACGGTTCTCACAATCTTACGGTGACAGATATATTTAGTAACCTGTTCCGCTTAGCTATTTCTAAAGAGCCATAAAAACTCCTGAAAGAAATCGTCACGTGTTTCACCTCTCAACGAGGCATCCTCAGGATGACGATGGACTTATTGCTAACTCGAACACGGCGTGTTGCCACACCGAGCACTGAGTGCAGACACGTGTCGATTTCTTTCAGGAGTTTTTTATGGCTCTTTAGAAATAGCTAAGCGGAACAAGTTACTAAATATATCCACGTCTATTGTATTTTATATTGGATTTCAGCAAGGTCACGCCTGAATCAATTAATTACATAATGGATCCAAAATTTGTTTTATAACAAAGAGTTTTCCACAACCACACACCAATAAAGAAACATTTTGCTCTATCATAATTCTGTAACTTAAAAACACTCCAAAACTATTCGCTGTACATTAAAAGCAACCAAAAAAGACGAGCAAGCAGGAAGGATCATTATAATAACAACAGCACGCTCCGACCATCAATCGCTTTCTGCAAAAGTAAAGGAAAATGAAGTTCCATAAAATATTTGTATCTTGTACCGCAGTATACATAAATAAGTTTCATAGAAGTGGGAAAATGATAAAATGAGCAGTACAAAGTTAGAAGGTATTTGATCTACAATAAAAACTTTTTACAAAAAAAAAAACAACCGACTTCAAAAAAAAAACACTACAAAGTGAAAAATAACTTTAATTTCGGTAGGCAGTCGGTGTCTTTGGTTTTGAATTTTCGTTCTTTGTCACCGACTTCCGAAATTAAAGTTATTTTTCACTTTGTAGTGTTTTTTTTTGAAGTCGGTTGTTTTTTTTTTGTAAGAAGTTTTTATTTTTCACTTTTTAATTGTGGTACCTACCCCACACAAATTCGAATACTACTACCTGCTATGTAAATATCAGTGACAAGAAGTTATCATATCATCTACATACTAAGTGGGAAAAAATACGTATAATTGAAGCTAACTCAAAAACTACTCAATCAAAGTTAATAAAATTTATATGGGACCACCTCTGAAGTATGATCTACCAAACAAAAAAAGAATCATCAAAATCTATTCATAATTGGCGGAGTAATCGCGTAACAAACATACAAAAAAAAAAAAAACATACAGACGAATTGAGAACCTCCTCCTTTTGGAAGTCGGTTAAATATCCTTTGTATGTTCTTCGTTTAGGTGCTGAAAATGGATCTACTCATAATTATAGAATACTGTCATAATAACCATGGTTGGTAATTAGCATAATCAGCCTATAATGTTCCCACTACTGGAACACAGGCCTCCTCTCTTCGAGAGGGAGTGGGCTGCAATCCAACACGCGAGCCAAGTGCGGGTTGGCAGATGTCACATGTCTTCCAATTTTTGGTTCTAGGACATTCGGTTTCTTCACGATGTTTTCCTTCACCGTTTTGAGGGTAGTGGTGATGAAATTATTTACACAAAGTAAAGCACCTATCTAGGTTCGAAACCACAACCTGCAACTCGTAAGTCACGGCTGTTACGGATTGCCATGCATTGCTATGGATTGGTAAGTATGTATAACTATTAATAACGCAAGGGTATTAAGTTGTGTGCCCTTCTTCTCAATAATTCCTTCTTAGGTGAATTACTCTCACTGAGACTTCCTCAGTTCATTTATTTACTGAAGTGAAAACTTATTTAGGCGCGTTGGGCATTTTTGAGATGGAACTAAGCCATTGATTTCGCGATACTGTTACCGAGTTTATCGACACTGTGGAGTAAAAGACATCAACGCGTTGATGACCACGGTGCCGATATTATTTTATTATTTACTAGTTTTTGCCCGCGGCTTCGCCCGCGTGGATATCGGAAAATATCCCACGGGAACGTACTACCGAAATTTCATACCTAAATAACAGAGGAAAACGTCATTGACTCCTACCGCCGCGCCCGCGTTGCTCCGCGTAGTTTTGAAACTGTGATATCTTTTAAACTATTCATTTAAATTATATGATTAAAAGGCATATTTTAATCTAAATTAAATGAACAATTTAAATAACATATTTTTTGGATAAAGATTAATACTATACCGGTCAAAAAAGCTTCGGCAATAACAATTCAATTTTTATCAAATTCTGAAAGATAAAAATGGTTATTGTGGGTCATCCTTAGAAGATAGACATTTATGCCACCGCAGACTTTTTTGTTGAACTTTTTGAGATGAACAATACCATAAAACATAAATTTGATGTATCTTTTCCGGTTAACGCAGCGCAAATCTTAATGAACTATACACTAAAACCTTTCGCATGAATCACTCCGTCCATTGGTGAAAACCGTTTGAAAATTCGTTCGATAGTTTTTGAGTTTATCGCGTTCAGACAGACGCGGCGGGGGACTTTGTTTTATAATATGTAAGGATAAGGATGTAAACACAGTAAAATATATAGAGATATGACATAATTATAATTTAGAATACAAAGGTACTGCTTATTTCTTAAGAAATTTCTAGCAGACCTGCGAAAGGAGAAATGAGAAAGAAATGTAGACAATAGTGTGTGAGAACAAGAAGAGAAAATATGAATAATTATGCGAAGTATAAACTGAAATATCAAAATATACCTACACGTATTATATAACGTATTAAATTAACATATACTTAAATGAATGCATAATTAAGAGATCACGAAAAAAAAATCAGCTTTTTCATACATTTTGGTCAAGTAGGTATTAAACTTTTGTATAAACAGCAGATTTTTTTTCGTGATTTCAGAGTTGCTCCCATAATGAAAGTTATTTATATTCATGGGTAGAACACCCTGTAAAAATTTGGAGACTGTAAAAAATATCATCCTGTATAAACATACATACTATAGGTGTAAAAATAAAAACATTTTTCCAAAAAAAATACAACCGCTTTCCAAAAAAAATCTGTATAAACATACATACTATAGGTGTAAAAATAAAAACATTTTTCCAAAAAAAATACAACCGCTTTCCAAAAAAAATTAGTTTAGAATTTTCATTTTTTGCCACCGACTTCCGAAATTGTTTTTCACTTTGTAGTGTTTTTTTGGAAAGCGGTTGTATTTTATTTGTCAAAAGTTTTTATTATTTTTCACTTTTTAGTTGTGGTAGTAGGTACCACAACTACCCCACACAAATTCGAATACCACTATCTGATATGTAAATAACAGTGACAGGAACTTATCATATATCCACATACTAAGTGGGAAAAAATAGGTACGTATTATTGAAGCTAACTGAAAAACTACCCAAGCAAACTTAATAAAATTTATATGGGACCACCTCTGCAGTATAACCTACCAAACAAAAAAATTATCATCAAAATCAATTCATAATTGGCGGAGTAAAAAAAAAAAAGGTTGTCACAAAGGAAGGTAGCGGAAATTAGGAACGCAGAATATTTTCTCATGAATGCAATAGTCTTAAGCATTAATATTACATGTTCACATTTTATTTGATAAATTTTCAATTCCTCTATGTACACGTACTTCAGGTTTATTAATTATACAACACACACTTCTAAACTCCACGCTAGTATATGTATGATCCCATGTACATGTATCCCAATGTTGCAATAATAATTATGCAATATTGTCTTTGGTTGACATCAACCAATGAACCAGTGTATAGTTACTAGGAACAATATTGTCAAAATTTTTTACTAATTGAATACGAGGCTTTTGGCTACTTTTGTGTTGTGTGTATTTTGTACAGTTTTTTAAAATGTGCGTTTTGTTTGTGCAGAATAAACAAGTTTTCTTTCTTTCTTTTCATAATCTTTTTTTGGCATATAATAGCAACACACTCCGTTGACCTCTACCCCACATCCAAGCCTACAGATAGTTTTTGCGTCCAACCCGCCTGTTGCTCAGCTAGTGTGAATTTTTTTGCGATGTCACTCACCACAAATGTTCAGCGCTGTTCCAGCAGTAAATTATGAGCTAAGAGGATTTTAACATCATTGTCACTGGATTTAAAATTTTACGAGCTTTATAAAATGAGATTTTAATTTGTTAACGGTTATTTTACAGATGTTGAAATTTTGGTGTCACAGGAATAATAAATTAACTTTTAGAATTTGTTATTTAAATGTAAAACACATTGAGATATAACAGATGATTGTTAAAAACAGTGATGTTTAACTCGAAATTAGCAATATTGAGTAGCACTCCGGGAGTGCCGATAGAAGTGAAAACTTGAAAAAAAATCGGCACTGTGGTAATCAACGCGTTGATGTCTTTTACTATACGGTGTCGGTCACAGGTCGTGAAATCAATTGTTTAGTCCCATCTCAAAAATGCCTAACGAGACTAAAGAAGTTTTCTGTTAAAAAAAAAAACAGTGGCACTCCGGGAGTACCAACAGAAGTGAAAACTTGAACAAGATTGCCTTTGTGGAATAAAAATACTTACATAGAACATTGATCCGTAAGGTAATATAAATAAAGAGCACAATTTCATTTACAAAAATGAGGTGTCGGTAACGGTGTCGCGAGTTCAATTGTTTTTCCCCATCTCAAAAATGCCCAACGCGCCTATTCACTTCAAAAATTACAAATATTCCACGCCAAAAACTTATCATCATTCTTAGGAGCATGTCTTTTCCTGTCATAATTCTTTATTAGTCGTCATCTCTATAGTCACCCCTTTTCTAGCCATATCATCTTTCACAAACCACAAAACAAAACTATACCTTCAACAAGGGATCCCAAAAAGCGAATAGTTCCCGATCCGCTCTCAGGCTCGTAAAGTTTAATTGCAACAGTTCGTTTATTTTTGTTTCTCGTGGCTTCGCTCTATAGAAGTTTCCAAAACTTTTTCGGCCATTCTATCGTGATGGCTTCCGCTTCTGCCATTTCAACTTCACCGTGTCGGAAAATAATTGAGATCTATTAAGGCTACAGCAGACAAGATCATTTTAACATTAGCGATTAGAGATTTTAAGCCATTTTACGGAAGCTCGATGTCGCATGTCATATTTTAAAGCCAAACGCAACGAGAAAGCCTTTAATAACATTCTGCGGAACACGGCTCGATGCTCAATTTTTTTAAACGCGACTAAACGCAAGCGGACTTGTTATAATATTTTAGGATTTCTTCAAGCAGGTTTCAACGATCGAGCCTCTTTTGAAATAAAAACCTTACAAAAGCTGAAAAGAGTACTGTTTACAAAATTGACGGACACAAATGACTGCCCTAAGTTGTTAAACGTTAGTCGAAATAAAATTCTAAATACAAAAACTGGCTGTTAGGCTTGGGCTAAAGTTAGATCTTATTTTGTATTGAATCGGGTTAAATCGCCAAAACGCGATGCATCATTATTGCAGTCACCAAATCACCGATCGCCGATGCTAAAAGTATGGTGTCTGTTATAACCCTTAAAGAGAATCGTTATTTTGTTGTTTTGCGCTTAAAATTTTAAGGCTCGTCTTAATTTTGAGAGCGGTGTTTCCTGATTGTTGTTGAGTTTCAGAGCTATTATTTTGCTGTCAAAATGTTGCGGTGTTGTGCTTGCAATGTTTGAAAGTCTGGTATTGATGTTTAATTTGTTGAGTCGTTTGCGATTATTATGGTTCTATTTTATAAAGGTTCTGTACAACCGCACTTCAGAATTATTTTACTATATACTGAAGGCAATTTATGATTCCCAAAATGAGGTTGGGAATTTAAAACATTATTTCATTTCATTCGATACTTTCAACCAAAACTTTTTAACAAATAGCCTTTTTTGCCATTTCACAATTTTATATGTATTTTCTTTTTTTCACCTATTTGCTACAATTTTTTGTATCATTCGCAAAAAACCGCACCCAACAACACCATATACATAGTCATGCCCCAAAAATTCATCACCTACATACATCTAATACTGTATAGGACAGGAACATATTGGTAGCTGTGACACTTACTCACGACATTCTTCCCCTCAATCAAGTTTTACGACGTGCGGTGAACGACGCAGCTGAAACCAGAGGGGCAATCCCGTATTTTTAAGAACGTTCGCAGTCTAAACTCAGTCTGTCAAAAATCCTATACTATTAAACGAGCAATATTTGTATGTATATAATTATATTTGTTTGTACCTCTCTAACGATTTCGATAAAAGTTGCAATATAGTTTACGGGGGCGAAAAATCGATCTAGCTAGGTCTCATATCTGGGAAAATTAGTTTTCTTCGTATTTTCACCCGAGCAGAGCTCGGTCGCCCAAAGTTTAGAACAAGATAATGAATAATGACATGACATTATTGACATTAGAATAATGATCATGGCAGCATGGAATTAGTAAGTACCTACCTAATACCATGGTAGTATGGAATTAGTAGATACTATTATTAAATGAGCATTCTCTATTTTCACCAGAGCAGAGCTCGGTCGTCCATGTACTATCTCTAATTTGCCTACATTTTTGACAAGTGTTTGACATTGATTGTCGCTGGGATGAGATTGCGACTAGATTTTGTACGGTTTTAAATACGGGAATTGGCCTACGGTAGTGTGTTATTCACAAAATATTTAGGTACAGAGGGCTAGCTTCATATAACGAAAATAGGTGCACGCACACATAGACGATTATGTACGGCGATCTCAAACACCGCCAGTCACGAGTATCGCGACTGTCGTGAGTGCAGTCGCACTCGCTATACGTAGATGCGTGTCTATGTGCGCGTGTGTTTTCGCTCGTTGTATGGTGCTGGCCTTCTGTAACTATCTATTTTGTGACATTAGTATGTCAGAGGGATAGTCTCCATTCATTCCGAACAGCTGTTGCTGTTTTTAGTTCTGTTAGGTGAGTAGAACTACTGTACTGTCGTGTAATGGGCCGTTATTGGGGTAGTTAAAGATTCTAATGATGTAGATATACATAGGTGGTGGAATTGTTTTGAATTTTATGGTTACGGTACCATTCGGTTCTTATAGTTTGAATTCTATGTAGGCACGTGATGTTAATGTAGAAATGCTACTATCAAAATATTAACTAATACAGCTTATTATCAAATAAAACTTTTTTCAAAAAAAAACTACCGACTTCCAAAAAAAACACTACAAAGTGAAAAATAACTTTAATTTCGGAAGTCGGTGTCTTGGGTTTTGTGTTTTCGTTTTTTGCCACCGACTTCCGAAATTAAAGTTATTTTTCACTTTGTAGTGTTTTTTTTGGAAGTCGGTAGTTTTTTTTTGAAAAAAGTTTTTATTTTTCACTTTTTAGTTGTGGTACCTACACCCCACACACATTCGAATACCACTATCTACTACCAGTGTCAGGAACTTATCATATCATCTACATACTAAGTGAGAAAAAAAATACGTATTTTGTAGCTAACTCAAAAACTACCCAAGCAAAGTTAATAAAATTTATATGGGACCAATTTGGGAGCATATCCTTTCAAACAAAAAAAGAATTTTCAAAATCGGTCCTCAAATGACGGAGAAATCGGTGGACATACATAAAAAAAAAAAAAAAAAAAAAAACATCCTCCTCCTTTTTGGATGTCGGTTAAAAAATAGAAGATCGCGACTAAAGGCGCAAGGCGCACTCTGGCGGACGGCGGGGGACGGTATCGAGGAGGATTTGCCAAAGAGCATCCCGCGGACTCTCACGCATACCGTCGCATGCCTTCGCATCCCGCCGCGGTATTCTCCAGCGCGCTTTTCAATACCGCGGAGCAAAATCTACTTTGATGCTCCGTGGTCGGTCTTTGGAATCTGTATCTTGTTACCATTAGATACGTACTAATATATAACTGCAAATGAAAGCTCAAAGCCATTACTAATACATAAGTACAGCTTTGTTCTGAAAATATGTCAAAACTAGAGATACTCTAAATAGTTTTTAAAGAAGAATTTAAGAAGAAGTTTCACTTCAAAGCAATAAAATTTTTACTCACCCCTCAAACGAAATTCAATACCTGTACCATAACAAAATAAATTAAATACTTAACACGCGCGTTTGCACAGAACACCTTCGGTTTGTGTACGTTTATAAGGTTAGGTAAGGGCAGTGGTTTTACCGACCTTTCCTGATGCTATTTGTCCCTTCGCCCTTAATAGTAGGTGGCTTAAGTATAAGTGACAGCGATTTGATTTGTATTTTTAGCTACATTTTTGTAGCAGTAAAAATATAGCTAATAATTTTATTCCTGAATGAATTTGTGCAGAATAAACAATTTCCTTTCTTTTTATTTCTTTCTGATTTGTATTCTGTCTATTGTCCGACAACAATTTATTATTTACCTTCAGATTTAAATGGACGACAGAAATGGCGAAAACATTTTTTTTTGTTATAATTCGCATAGTCCAATTAGAAAGATATGCTATATAACTTTTGTTTAAAATTCTGGAGCCTCAAATCGTTTAATAAATCGAGAAGATTTGGCACTAAGCTTCATTGAGCTAAAAGAGAGTTATACAGGGTGGCAGGGACATCGACGCCAAAATTGAAACCATGGATTAAGTACCTAAGTATATGATTCTGAACCCCTGTGCGTAATTTTTTTTCGTCAGTTATTAATAAAAAAATCTGCTGTTTCATAGAAAAGTGCGGACCTACGCGGTCGAAATGTATGGAACAGCAGAATTATTTTAAAATAACCAACGAGAATTTTTTCAGAATCATGTACTGAATCCATGGTTTCAGTTTTTGCGTCGATGTCCTTGCCACCCTGTACAACTCTCTTTTAACTCAGTAAAGCTTTCGCGTCGATGTCCCTGCAAACCTTTTTTTTTTTTTTTTGGGTTGGGTATCAAATAACTTCTCCCGCTCTGGGCGGAGCGGGAGGGCGTGTCAGACTTTTACTGACTAAAACTCAGCCGTGTTCCTTCGGTTGCCCTGTTGCTGGGGGCCACGATTTCCCTATCGGTTTTCTTCGAACCCTCGGCAGGCATTGACCCTAGCGGACCCCGTCAATTTTGCTGACATCTCTTTGAGGCGCGCGTGGAACACAACGCGCCGTTGACTCGGACCTGGTCCTTATCGGATGGCAAGCTACCCATTGCTCACCGTCCGCAAGCCCGCGCCTACGGTGGCCGGAAATTGGCTCTCGATTCCCGACGCCCCGGGCGTCTCCTCCTGCGGCGGTTAGGTGCGTGAGGGCGCGAAGTTTGCTTTTCCCTCACGCGTTCTGCCTCCTCCTTCGTGAGCATTACCGCTTTGCAGAAGGAGGTGACGGCCTGTCATTTCCTCTCGCTCCGTACCATGGCTTGAACCAGGGCCGGACGCGAGAGATCACCGCCGCCTATCGCCTCCACGAGGATACGGCGATGCTCTGCCCAAGCCGGGCAGACCTCCACCGTATGCTCCACCGTGTCCTCAGGCCGATCCACACAATGGTGACTCCCAGGCATTTCCTCCTGCCTTATCCTGAACAGGAACCTCCCGAAGCAGCCGTGTCCGGTGAGGACCTGCGTCAGGCGGAAGGTGAAGACGCCGTGGTGCCTCTCAAGCCACTCCTCAAAGAGGGGTCTTATCGCCGCAATTGTGGCATGCCCAGTCCCTGCCACCCTGTGTTTCATATTTATATCTTTCATATTCATATTTAAGTCCCATATAAAATGGGGTGAGAGAAGAGCCCATTTGCATCAACTGAGCACAGATTCCTCGGACTCAGACTCCGGGCTGATACTATGAAATCATATATAGATTCGTAATCGTTCTACGGATTGACAGTTGATTCCCGCTTCAGCTTACATCTTATGCTTGTCAATATTCCGATTAGTCCGTTCCACATTGTCCATTTTAAGGTCAATTCACCGAACCCATTTCGTCGGGTGAATTTGCACAATGAGCTGTGCTGAAATTGATGTATTTTTGAGCCGCCTGGATTTTATTGTATCCTCTTATGTATTCTGGCTGGGTGGTTACATTAAATGGTTTTTGGTAAGAGAAGTTTTGGTTCCATTATCATAAGTTACAATTATTATAAGGTCTTTGCTGCGACTGTTAACCCCACTACATTATACTAACATAGTTATGGAATCAGATAAAAGCTTTTGAAATAACCCGTTCTAAATGAGATAGGTACTATCGTGGAGAGCCATAACTAACACTATTCTTGCTTATAGCACTTGGCCGCTATAGAACCGGGGCGGTAACAGATATAGTCATCGTGTGCACGGGATTTTGTTTTCAAAGTGGTTAGTTATGGACTTCCGCGATGGTACCTATAGTGTCATGTAAAGTAGTCTAAATGTGATGTGTTTGCAGATGAATGGAGTAAAATTGTGCGTGCATGTCTGATTAGCTGCGCCCCGCGGTTTCACCCGCATAAGTCTCGATCCCGTGAGAATATCGAGATAAAAAGTATCTTATGTGTTAATTCAGGTTATAAACTATCTGTGTGTCGAATTTCATCCAAATTCGTTTAGTAGTTTTTGCGTGAAAGAGTAACAAACATCTATTCATCCTCACAAACTTTCGCGTTTATAATATCCAAGTAGGATATTACTAATAATGTAGAAAGAAAGAAAGAAAGAAAATAAATTTATTTGACACAAGTTAAGGTACACAGTTTTCAAAAACAAAAAACAAAGAAAGCTTAAAACAGTATTGTGTGCCTCACAGCTGCGACAAATAGGCCCAGTTCAGCATAAATGCCAGACAACTAGTGCCTGACGCTGGTTTTCAACTGAACCTTATGTTACGGGTACGTCTTACGGATGTAAATCAGTTTTATAGTGTGTGTAAATATTTAAATAAAGAATAAATAAATATGTGTAGCAAATAATCATAAAATCGATATGATACAATTAAGTTAAAAGATAATTAAAGATTTAAACAATGGTATTTAAACAAAATAATTAAAATGGCATGGTTGTTGGAAGTAGAATATTCCATGAGAGAAAAGTGTACTGCCTGTGTTACTGTTTGTATTTCTTGTGCGCGTCCCAAATAAAATATTTTTCTTGGGATGCAAGAAAAAATGAAAGAAAAATACCTCCTCTGTCCTCTATTCCGTGTTAGTTTTAAATTAAATTATATACAAAATATTTGTCAACATTATGTAGGTACCTCTTTATATTTCTATGTTAATTAAATTAATTGGTGTTGTACCATTTTATAACTAACTATTTAAAAAAAATGTGGTTCGTAGTAAACCGTTTTCTACAGTGTTCTCGTCCTGTAACAGATTGACATTGAATAACGAACGTATCCCCAAGTTTACCTCAATCTAAACAAAAACAGTTTCCAAAAAACACTTATACAAAGCACTTTTCTATAAACAGTAAAAACATCTATTATTAAGTTACTTAATGCACCATTGGGCGCAAACAACAAACATGTTTTGAAAGGTTTTGTAAAGAAACCGAATCTAATTTACGGCCGAAAAATAATTTCGAGGACTGCCGCCAAAAAGCTTCGCAGTTTTGTAAAAACAAGGCTCAAAAATTAATTGCTCTGAGATCTTTAAACGTTTTACTTCGTTAGTAAATTAAATGGCGGATCTTATTGTAGGCTTTTGTGAAAATTCTTGTGTATAACCTAAGATTAAGTTTGTTTGGTAAACTCTGGAGTTATTCTTCTACGCTTAGAATTCGTTTCAAAATTAAAACCGAGACATTGTCTTCTTCATTTTGTTTGGTGCCTAATCTAATCAGCCTTAGATTATGATAAGAGATAGCTATGGTACCCGGTGAGGTTCAAAACTTTGCAAATCAAGCCGGAGGGACAGAAGTGAGGTGCTGCTATCTTTGAACCAAAATTCCTATCGTTACCAGCCAAGAGATGGAAGTACTTTCTACAAACTTTGAATAATAATATAAAAAGATAACCTTATCTGTAATAAGCCTCGACCAACACCTGAGCACCTGCCCTCGTTAGGCAGCGGTACTTCTGGACACGGCACGTATCGTTAGGAGGTTCCTCTGTAAGAAGCCCAGACCACCGGTAGCTTGGAACCTGTTCCCGATACCGGTGGGCTTTTTTTTTTGTTTGTATAAAAATATTTTAAAATGTAAATGATATGTATATCAATGAAATAAAGGAAATAATAATACCAGTCTATTATTGTCCCACTGCAGGGCAAAGGCCTCTTCTCCTACAGAGAAGGCACGAGCGTCGGTTGTTCACCATACGCTTGCTCAAGACAGGTTGGCGATTTCAGACTTATATTAACTATAAGTCCAGGTTTCCTCACGATATTTTCCTTCATCTTATCTTTACATTTCTTAAAATCAAAATATATTTCCAAACCGAAAGGAATCAACATGGCATGTCGTAAAAAAATATTAAAAAAATATCCCGAAGCGCTTCTTTTAAATAGTATCACAGTAATATTCCCGGGACTTGAATACAGCTGGAATTGCGCCAACTTACTCGAAAAATAGACAGGAATTATGTCCAGGAAAAAAATACAAACAAAAACCGAGTTAAGTATCCCTTTTTAGACAGAAATTGAGTTTAACGGCGGGTGTTTTAGCGAAGACACTGTGGTGCTAATTCTACTTTTAGGCTGTACTTCGCATCGTTTTTAGAAAAATTTGCAGGAAAAGATTGCTTGACTCTGTGTTTACTGAGTTGAGCTCCACGATTATTGGCAAATACTTACACTAACTAGACAGGTCCACTTTGACTCAATCTGTGTGGTTCTTTCCTCAAAACACCATTTCAGACACTATTCTACATAGTCCTCATATGGCTTGACCAAGATTATGTCCAAGGTTTAAAAGAGACTGCGTCCTCTGAGTTTGTTTCGGCCTTTCTTCTCAGAGAGTCAGACAGCAACACCGACCTCATCTGGTTTGTTTTTAATATGACGTATAAAAGAGATTCCGATATATTATTTACAGAATAAACAATTTCATTTAATTTTAAGTAAAACCTTTGGATGAACTTCTAACAAAGTAACTATAAAATAGGTATAAAACACTTGTTAACTAACTCGCACTCCATGGTTGTGATTATTTATTTATCACTTACCTTACAAGATTTTTTTTAACATAGCACTTAAAATGAAAATGTAAAAGGAACCTTATTTTTCTACAGCACTTATAAGTCTACCGAAGCATTAAAGGTAATGGTTGAACTCAATGGTGTTTACAAACGACTTTGGACCGTAAATTCAATACACACGTCCCCTTAAAAGGAAATAAGTGGCGCTTCATACATACAAATTGGTGGAAATTGGTGCAGTTCTGGGCATAATTGTATTTACCAACAATATTTGGAATGAAATCTACGTAATTGTGAATGAAGTTTAATGGAATGTTGTGTTAATAAGATGCTGTGTTTACTTCTCGAAAGTGATAGTTAATTGATTCAGGCGTGACCTTGCAGAAATCCATTATAAAATACAATAGACGTTGATCTATTTAGTAACCTGTTCCGCCTAATTATCCCTGAAGAGCTATAAAAAAACCCTGTAAGAAATCGACACGTGTTTCACCTCTCAACGAGGCATCATCAGGATGACGATTGACTTGTCATGAACTCGAACACAGCATGTTGCCACACCGAGCGCTGGACGCAGAGTCTCTCTGCTCGACTCTTTAGGAATAGTTAAGCGGAATAGGTTACAAAATAATATCAACGTTTATTACATTTATTTTCCTTGAAATTGATTATCTAACTTCATTATTAAAATTTAAGATCATATTTATAATCTCCAATATGTACCTACATTTAGCTTAACAATTAGAGGAGCTCATGGCTAACTAATATCTAGCGTAGTCGATCCATCAGGTTAAACTACGATTGCCGGGGTTGGTCCGTTGATGGGTGACCATACATTACATATCGAGACCCCTCCGTGCCTCGGAAAGCACGTTAAGTCATTGGTCTCGGCTGTCATTCGTAGATCTTTAACAGTCGTTACGGGTAGTCAGAAGCCCAAAAGTCTGACGGCCAGTCTTACCAGGGAGTATCGTGTAAAGCGCAGGCCACACTGTAGCTGTAGCTACTACGTCTTTTCATATTTCGGATCATACAGTGAACTATAAATCGAAGAATATGAAAAGGCGGGAGCTACATGAGCAAAGCTAAACGAACTTCGCTTCCCAGTGTGGCCTGCGCTTTACCCAGTCCTGGGTTGTGGAGGTCAGATAGACAGTCGCTCCATGTAAAATGCTGGCATTCAGCTGATTAGACTGGAAGCCGACCCCGAGATAGTTAGAAAAAGCCTAGAGACATTGTTTTTATGTTGACTTTTTCTGGAAGAAGTTAAAAATCAAGCCTATCTTGAGACATTTGCCAAAATATTGTGATCCTTAAAACCTTACCTCTAGGATAATTTTATTCTAGATCTTGTTAACATTTTTTATTCTAATAGCACCCCTAACAACGTGGTGCCTTCTAAAAATAAATGGTAGTAGTTGTGTCTATTTTGGGCTTACAAAGAAAATACTTAGATTGTTATCACATGGCCAATGAAAATTGTCCTGCGTCAGACTGGCACAATCACAGTCAAATGAAATTGTTTCTATTTTTATTCTCAGTTTTCTCAGAAATTGTACATCTGTACATTTGTCGCTAAGGTTCACTATTCACTGCAGCGTAATAAATGTTTAAAGGTGCTTAGTTTCGTTCAGTGTCTAACTTAACTTTTTGCTAGATGTTCTGCTCTAATTGAATTTTCTGTGGAATGCTCTTTGCTAGAAATATACCACTGCAATACAGATGAAGTTGAGACTGATAGAATTATTACGTTTTTCTGTAAAGTAAAATGACTCTCGTTTATTATTATAGAGATACTCAGCGTTTGTTGAGTTGCCTGCATTATAAAAACAATTGTAGGTGTATAAGTGGAATTGGTTCCCCAGTTACAGTGATAAAATTACTGTAGGGGACTATCAGGAAAACCACAATAAACAAAAAGTTTAAGACCTGACGCAAATTCATGAAATACCTAGATTTTTTTTACTGACACATTTAAAATTTTCAAATAACAAACATTCGATTCCATTACACTTCCATGCACAAAAACCCTAACCAGCTGCCAAAATACGTACACGACTACGTACGACAAACACACGTGAGAAAAAACCGTTCAAGCGAAAGCCTAGCGAATATGAACGAGAAACTCAATTACGACAACACGTGGCCTCCTAAGAGATATGTCAGCGTTTTTATTTAACTTCACCCGTGTCTTACATAAATATAAGGAGCTTAGGACGGTCTCAGGATCGTATGTACGAATGTTACTGCACAATTTGTGGACAGGATATTTTTTTGGTGTTTTGTTTTTGGGTGTACCTAAGTGATTTTCTGAGTACGGATTGGACAGTGTTTCTTTAGTGTTTTTTTTCCGCTTTTCGGCAAGCGTAGTGTGGAACGGCCCCCAGCTAGATGGACCGCGCGACGACTTTAAAAAGGTGATTGGGATAAACTTTTTTTTTTTTTGGGGTGGGAAATTATCAAATAACTTCTCCCGCTCTGGGTGGAGCGGGAGGGGGTGTCAGACTCTTACTGACTAAAACCCACCCGTGTTCCTTCGGTTGCCCTGTTGCCGGGGGCCACGATTTCCCTATCGGTTTTCTTCGAACCCCCGGCAGGCATTGGCCCTAACGGACCCCGTCAATTCTGCTGACATCTCTTTGAGGCGCGCGTGGAACACAACGCGCCGTCGACCTGGGCTTGGTCCTTATCGGACGGCAAGCTACCCATTGCTCACCGTCCGCAAGCCCGCGCCTACGGTGGCCGGAAATCGGCTCGCAATTCCCGCCCCGGGCGTCTCCTCCTGCGGCGGTTAGGGGCGTGAGGGCGCGAAATTTGGGATAAACTGGATGCGGAAGACGGAGGACAGGGTGGGTGTGTGCCTGGGAGAGGCTTATGTCCAGCAATGGAATGCGATAGGCTGAGTTGATTAATTGATTAAGTATTTTTGCAGTGAAAACTTCTTTAGACGCGTTGGGCATTTTTGAGATGGGACTAAACCATTAATTTCGCTACACTGTTACGACACCAGCTTTTGACCATTAAAAAGACATCAACGCGTTGATTACCACGGTGCGTGGAGTAAAAGACATCAACGCATTGATTACCGCGGTGCTGATTTTTTTTCAAGTTTTCACTTCTGTCGGCACTTTTTTTTATGAGTGTCAGAAATTGTTATTAAATAACATCGCGCCTGGTCAGGGAGTGGTATACCTACAGTACAGCCACATTTTGTTTGTCCAATGTAATATGGGGCGATTGTAAGTAAGTGGGGTGCAGTATCTTTCTTGTGTAGTATTCTTTTTTTTTTCTTGTATCGAACTTCTATGAGAGTAACAATGTTTGCTATGGTAAAAATGTATAGTGGTGGTGGAGCTGACCGCCCAACACTAAATTGTGTTAATGCAATATTCTGCAGAACCTTGTGTTAAAACCGTTTTAAAACGATGTTTCTCTGTACATTTTTGTACCTCAATGATATTTTACTGTAATCCTATAGGATATCCAGTAGCCAGTTAAAAAAAAGATTGTGTGGTTATGACCACACGATAAGAAAACGAAGTGAAAACTTACGACTGGAGCCGAGTATACACGATTTAGTGCCGAGTATAAGCGAGTTAGCGTCACCGACCGACTGGATCCGAGTATACCCGATTCAGCGTTACCAACCCGTTCAGTTTCATTCACTGAAGGAGCGCGAAGTGCGCGTAAAGAATTTCTTTGTGTCATTTGATACAGTGCCAGTATAATTTTTAGTATTTATGTGAAACCACAAATTTAAACAGCATCATTTTAACCAAGCCAAAGTAACTCTAAAACTGATTGAATTTTTTCTACACATTATTGCAGTGCTTCGTTCGTGTGAATGTGCCTAAACACTCAGTCCCGAACAAACAGAGTCGGTTCCAACCCGGTTTTATTTGGCACTCCAAGGTCGTGATCTGCATAATACATGAAACTCAATCTCGGCAGGTTTTGCGTTTTACAGTCTAATGAAATATTGATTCAAATTGAGAAGATTTTATTGTGCTAGGGAGATTCGTTCGTTACCTTTTTATGGGAGGTGAGGAAGCAATTAGGGGTTTAATACGTTGAATGGCTATAAAAATGCTGCTGGTTTGAGTATTAATTTTTATCTATAAGGAGCAGCAACGAAATTATGAATCCTAAGTAGGTAATATTATAAACGCGAAATTGAATTGACGGATAGGTGGCCTTGCACACTATGCAGGCAGGCATATTATACGTTGGGGGATTACATCGCCGATAAAAATGCTTGGCTCAATGCTGGTCCTGCTCCACAACTAATTGATTAACATTTGCAAATACTGTTGGAGCTGCTGAAGATTGTAAGACTATCTTTTCATTGTATAAACTCAATCTCCATTGTATTATATAATTGCATAGCACAGGTGTGAGCACTATGTACTAAAGAGTTACCATTTACCGGGTAATATGTCTTGCATTGACTTGAATGTGCCCTGGCGGCTGTGAGTATGTCATGCTCACTCAAATGTTTCGCCGATGGTGGCGCGTGTGTTGGATCATTTAGCTCCCTTCAAAATGGTTGAGCTGAACGGTGCTAATCCATTCGTCATGTTCGTGAACGGGTGCCGTCAGTTGGGACTGGTCATCTCTTAGCTGCCAGGGCTTATTTTTATTTTATTTTATTTTTTTGAATTGTTCTTTGTTTTATCTTTTTATTACGGACGCTTCTAACGTGCACGTCTTTCTACATTGTACTCACATGTATAATTTCAACATCAAAATCAAAATCAATCAAAATCAAAATATTTTATTTCACATAAACCTACATGGGCACTTATGAAACGTCAGAAGCTAGGTGCACGATTCCAATTGGTCGTTTCCTATGGAGAAGAGCCGGCAAGAAACTCCACGGTTACTCTTTTAAAAATAATTGGCTTTTACAATACTTTCAAATAACAGTGTTTCTAGGTATGGGAGGACAGTGTAGGTCTTTCAATAAGTACCAAGTACTTAACAAAATAGAAAATGGTCAACAGGTCTACAATCCACTAAGCCTACAGCGTTCTCATATTCACAAAATACGTAGAAAAGAATCTATACAAAAAAATTAATTAATTTAAAAAAAGTAAAAAACACCTATTTTAAATAAAACGCAATTATATGATTGTTATTACAACTGTAATCAATCTGAATAATTATCATGTCCACAAAAGCCACAAAAAAAAAAAAAAAAGTATATAATGTCAAATAATAGAATAGTAAATATGTCAAGGGCGAATAAAAATAAATAAAAATAAAGATTTAAATAAACGTGGTAATTTGGGAGCAGTTAATAGACTCTTACTTATTTATGCCGTTAATGAGGTACCAGGGAAGCCACATGTGCAGAAGGAATTATTGCCAAATTTCCTTGTCTTCAACGTAGTCTTTAATTTTATAATATGAATTCTTGATAAGGACACGTTTGATGTGGGTTTTGAACTTCCCATCGCTAAGTTCTGTCACAGACTTTGGCAACTTGTTATAAAAGCGGATACTGTTTATAAGAAATGACTTGCTTGTTTTAGTTAATCTAAATTTGGGTATCACAATTTCATGTCGACTACGTGTATTTATATTATGGAAATCGCTTCTTATTTTGAAAAGTCCTAAGTTTTTGCGAACATACATAATACTTTCTAAGATATAAAGTGAAGGCAAAGTCAGTATATCAATTTTTTTAAATTTGTCTCTAAGGGACTCGCGAGGGCCCATTTTATAGATCGCGCGGATTGCCCTCTTTTGTAAAATGAAAATTGAATCTACGTCAGCTGCCGATCCCCACAGCAGGACGCCATAAGACATAATACTGTGGAAATAAGCAAAGTATACTAACCTAGCTGTGGCTATATCAGTCAACTGCCTTATTTTTCTTACTGCATATGCAGCTGAACTTAATCTACCTGAAAGAGTTCTAATATGGGCGCCCCATTATAATTTTGAATCTAAAGTAATTCCTAAGAATATAGTTTCCGTTATTGCATCTAGTTTTTTGCCATCAAGTTTTAGATTTAGACCTACTTGAGGTACATTTGGTAATGAGAACCTAATACATTTCGTTTTGTTCGCATTAAGTAAAAGATTATTAGCTGCGAACCATTTTGAAAGTACAGCCAGACTATCGTTGACATGTAATACATCTGTATCTTTCCTGTCTATTTTAAAAATAAGAGAAGTGTCGTCAGCAAATAGAATTATATCTGATAAGTTAGTCATCATGTAAGGAAGATCATTTATATAAACTAGAAATAAGAAAGGGCCGAGAATTGAACCTTGAGGCACGCCCATTTTCACTAGAGACCCCGAAGACATCGCCCCATTAACATTTACTTTTTGCTGCCTGTTTGATAGATAGGAAAGAACAAGATCAGCAGCTTGTCCACGAATTCCGTAGTGGTGTAATTTACAGATCAGTGTATTGTGGTCAACGCAGTCAAACGCTTTTGAGAGGTCACAGAAAATGCCAATTGCATCCTGGGACTTCTCCCAGGATTCCAAAATGTGACTGATGAGTTTAACTCCTGCGTCAGTCGTCGACCTACCTTTCGTGAAACCAAACTGGTGACTATGTAAAATCCCATTAGAATTAAAATGTGCCAACATCTGGTCTAGCATGATTTTTTCATATATTTTACTCAATGCTGGTAGCACAGATATTGGTCTATAATTAGAGGGATCACTCTTACTACCCGATTTGAAAATTGGTACTACTTTACTATGTTTCATTAAATCAGGAAACGTACCGCTATCTAAACATTGATTAAATATGCCTGTTAGGACAGGGGCAATTGTGTCAATGATATCTTGAAGAACCTTAACGGAAATCCCCCATAAGTCTTCAGTGTTTTTTATGTTAAGACTTTTAAATGCTTTTTTAATTGTGACAATTGAAATGGGCTTAAATTCAAAATTTGGAATGTCTCTACTGAAGTGTTCTTTTAAAAGAGATTCAGCTAGTATAAATGATGAGGGGAGAGATTTCGTAACCTCTATTGGGATGTTGGTAAAGAAGTTTTCTAGTGTCTCAGCAACTTTTAACTTATCTGAAATGGTTACATTATCAATTTTTAATGACAATTCATTCTGATCTCGCTGTTTTGTGTTTCCAGTTTCTTTGTTAATTACCTGCCACACAGCTTTTATTTTATTGTTAGAATTATTAATTTTGTTACTTATTAATTTAGATTTAGCTTGGGCGCAGACTCTTTTAAATATCTTTGAATAGTTTCTTACATAATTATGAATTACTTGATCAGAAGTCAATGATTTTTCGTTATATAAATTATATAAAATATCTCTGCTTTTTCTAATGCCAGGAGTGGCCCATTCATTAAATTTTGGTTTGGTATTGATTGTTACTGTTTTTACAGGACATGCTTTATGGAATTCTTGGCACACTGTAGAAAGTAGTGTACCATAGTTCATGTTGGGGTCTTGTGAATCAAAACTAGCTGATGAAAGATTGCTAAGAACATTATTATTAAACATTTTCAATTTATTTTTAGTAAGAGGTCTTAACTGAATAGTTTTATCTAAGCGTAACTTTTTATCTGATTCAAATGATACAAGTTGACCAGTATGGTCAGACCTAACGCCACTAATTAAGGATGAGTCTTGTATTTTACAATTAGTAAATATATTGTCAATGCATGAAGCTGAGGTTGCTGTTATTCTAGTTACTTCATTAAATATACATTTTAAATTGAATGATTTATACAATGATATAAGCTTATATTTATCAGGTGAGTTAACTAATAGATCAATATTTAGGTCACCACAAACAAAAACTAATTTATTATCTTTAAAAAGTTTACTTAGTATTTCTTCCATAATGATTAAAAATGATGACAAGTTTGAAGCTGGTGGTCTATAAACACATAAGAAAGTATGGCCTTCAACCTCTGCACATGCTACCTCACATAAGCGATCAACAGAGCAAGCAGTGATATCCTTCCTTTCCTTATGTCTGAAACAACTATTACATAATATCAAGGTACCACCCCCTATTGAGGACCTGTTGTACGCACTGGCAACTGAAAAATTATTTACATTAAACAGCATCCTATCTGGTCTTAACCAGGTTTCACAAAAGCATAAGATATCCATATGATATTTATCTATTAACAATTCCACGTCTAGGATTTTGCCAGAGAAGCGATTAATATTTTGATGATACAATAAAATATTCTTATCATGCTTCTCTTTTGTCGAGTACATGAATGATGTAACCAATATTTTGTAACAATTTTTATTTAAAAGAGCGTCCGTGGAGTTTCTTGCCCGTTCTTCTCCATAGGTACCTACTACGCTTTGGAATGGGCAACTAGCTTCATACCTATTTCTGACTGACCGATTCTTTGACAATTCAAAAGTGCCTGTAAATGGTTTAATTGAAATAAATGCTTTGAGTTTGAGTTTGAGTTGAGTTTGAGTTTGGACCTGGAGAAAGACCTAGGCCTTTTCATCCTGGATCTCAGACGAAGTCGCGGGCAACAGCTGGTTAAAAACATTACCCTCCTTCTAGGGCAGCCGGCTAAAAATAAATGCGAATGGTTAATTGTGCGTTGTGACATAAAACTATCGACTATCAAAAATAGGGTGCAAAAAAATTACCCAAGTATATGTAACAAAATTATTTTCGCAAACCACAGGGAAACAATATAACTGCTTAAAGGTGATGCGCTAAGGTAACCCGCGAAATTAAAATTTTCTTACGTTTTTTGCAATTTGCAGGTCATTATCAGGTTGTCTTGATTAAAATATGATTTTTGATCGTAACAAATATGGCTTTATAATCATTAGAATCAGCAATACAACTTCTTATTCGAGAATAATCCTAAAATGACATGATTTCATGAAATACGCATTCAATAGGATTATTACGAACTTCAACTTAGAGAGTTGAATTGATGATTTTTATAATTATACTAGCTGACCCTGCAAACGTTGTTTTGCCTTATAAATGCTTGGGGTGCACCATCTTTATCATTTATTACCTACCCTACCTACCCTACCTACCCTACCTACCCTACCTACCCTACCTACCCTACCTACCCTACCTACCCTACCTACCCTACCTACCCTACCTACCCTACCTACCCTACCTACCCTACCTACCCTACCTACCCTACCTACCCTACCTACCCTACCTACCCTACCTACCCTACCTACCCTACCTACCCTACCTACCCTACCTATCCTACCTACCCTACCTACCCTACCTACTCTACCTACCCTACCTTTTTTTTTTTTTTTTTTTTTTTTGTTTTCGGGGGGAAACCTTCAAAAGGCGCCCGGGCTTTGGGGATAAGACCGAGGAGTGTGGGATTTTTACCTCACTAAAACCACCCCGGTGGTCACCATCTGCACATGGAAGGGGCACCGTTACCTCTCCAAAGACCAATCCGGAACCCCCTCTGTGCAGCGCTTGTTAGGGCACATCTCTGGGGAGACTGTAAAGGAATCTCCCCGAAACCTAACTGTACAAGTGTGCAAGGCAGCACGGGACCACTGTGCACCGTCTACCCTGAGGTCACTCAGTGGGCGGACAGAGTCCCCACTCTAAGCGCCCGTGATCCCTAATTCCCGCCTGCCCTAAAGATTGCAGACGGGGTTTCGGCGTGTTAGGCATCGAGGCGGTTGCCTCCCCGACGCCTTCTCCTACGAGCGGGATCAGCCCTCTCACGATCCCGTTCGGCAGCCTCCTTCTGAACCATCACGGTCTCACAGAAGGAGGCCATTTCTCGCCAATTCTCCGACGCTGCCAGCATAAACTCAACTACTGCTGGTAGAGACAAATCTCGCCCGATCCTGGCGACCAGGACTCGTCTTTCAGCAGCCCACGCAGGGCACTCCTCAAGCGTGTGCTGTGCAGAATCTAAGCCGCCTCCGCAATGATGGCAATTTGCCGTGGCCTCTCGCCCAATCTTGTTCAGGTACTCACCGAAGCAACCATGCCCGGTCAGTACCTGAGTAAGCCTATAAGAGATGCGCTCCTCTCTTTTCAGCCAGGCTTCGAAGTGCGGTAGGACGGCTTCGACAACGCGCTTGCGCGAATATTGCGGCTGTTGCAGCCGTTTACGCCACTGCTCGAGCGCGTGTCGCCGTTCCTGCTGCCTCAGCCGTGCAACAGCGATTCCTGGCACGCCATTGCCACTTTGGCGGATGACACGGATTCGGTTATAGACCCTCGCGTCCATATCCGCCAAGATGTCCAGCGGCGGAAAGCGAGCCAAGAGAGTTGCCGCCTCAAAGGATACAGTTCGGTATCCTCGTGCGATACGAATAGCCATTTTCCGCTGCAGGCTGTTGATTTTAGTCCTGCAGCGTCGGACACCTGATAACCTATTTGACCAAACAGGTGCCCCATAAAGGACCATCGATCGCACGACACCTGCGTAGAGGCGACGAACTTCTTCTCGAGGTCCACCGAGATTAGGCAACAGTCTGTGCAATGTACCCACTGCTTTCCCTACGCGGGGAACTAGCCGCTCGAAGTGCTCTTCGAAGCCCCACCGACCGTCCAGGGTAAGGCCGAGATACTTAATGTATCGACCTACCTGGATTTGCGCATTTCCAACTCTGACCAACGAGCTGGGTGGTTCTCTGCTCCTCGGTAGTTTGTGGAACCAGAGCGCCTCTGTTTTTTGAGGCGCTATCTCTAAGCCCAGCCCGCGGATTGTCGCCACGACTTTTGCCACTCCGAGCTCGGCAAGCTGGATGGTCTCTTCAAATGTGTCGCCACCGGCTAACACCAGTGTGTCATCCGCGTAACAGACGACATTAACGCCAACGGGGAGGTCGACACGCAGGACCACATCGTAAGCGAGATTCCACAAGAAAGGACCTAAAACTGACCCCTGCGGAACCCCACACGTAATCTCCCTGCGACGAACGCTACCGTCCCGACCCACATAGCGAATGTGCCGGTCGCGAAGGTAGGCCCCGACGATGCACTGTAGATAAAGAGGCACTCTGTGATGTACAAGTGCCCCCCTAATCGCATCCCAGGGTAGGGAGTTAAAGGCGTTGACGATATCCAAACTTACTGCTAGCACCACCCCACCCCTAGACACCACCTGTTCCGACAGCGAGCGGACGCGTGGGATCGCATCCACAGTAGATCGCTGCTGTCGAAAGCCATACTGGCAATCGGCGAGGTCGGGACCAACATGTGATAGATGTCCGACGAGCCTTTCAGCAATTATTCTCTCGAATAGTTTGGAAACTTCGTCGAGCAGGCAAATGGGACGGTATGCAGAGGGTGATTCTGAGTCCCGGCCTTCTTTCCTCAACAAGACCAATCCGGCCTCTTTCCAGCCGGAGGGGAATACGCTCCCACTTAGGCAGCTGTTGAATAACCGTCTTAGGCGGTCCCCCAGGGCAGCCAAAGCCAGAACCCACGCCCGACCAGGAATACCGTCCGGGCCTGGCGCGGTATTGCGAGCCCCCAAACGTCTCACGGCTCGGTCTAACTCGCCTTCAGTCACCCCAAACTCGTCAGACCAATCTGAAGAAACCAAGAGTGGCGAAGGACTGTCTCTAACTACTGGAAAGAGCGTGTTAATAACTCTCTCCAGTAGACCCGAGTCCATGGTTTCTGTGATAGGGGGCACCCATGGACGTAATTTGGCCATGACCAACTTATAAGGTCTTCCCCATGGATCCCTGTCCAGCCCGTCGAGAAGCTCTCGCCAGGATCTTGACCTGGCATCCGCGATGGCGTGTTGGAGATCCATTGTCGCCTCCCGGTACACTCTATAGGCACTGTTTATTTCCTCCTCCGTAGCTCTTGGCTGTCGTCTGCGTCTGGTGCGCTGAAACTGGCGTCGGGATCTAAGACAGAAAACACGCAACTGCGCGATATCTTCCGACCACCAGTAAACTGCACCAGGACGCTGGGCGCACCTGACCCGGGGCATGGAAGCGTCGCAAATTAACGCCATCTTATCCCGGAACCAGACTGCCTCTTCCTCCGGATCGGGCGATATTCCCTGGGAACCATGACTATCCTCCGGCCATGCCGCAACGTTAGCAGCTGCGATGAGCATATCTCGATTGAGCCGCTTGAGGGCCCAACGCCGCGCCGGTGGGTTGGAATTTGTACGACTCAAGCCGTCCAAAGGGCGGAGTGTAACTTTAAAAACGATATGGCGATGATCCGAAAGTGTAACTATCTCGTCCGCCACTCTCCATTCCGACACCATGCGGGCAACCGAAGGAGTTGCCCATGAGAGATCCACAATTGACTCCCCCTGCCACCGCACGCATGTAGAAACGGACCCCTGATTTAGAAGGCAGAGGTCAAGCGACGCCGCCCAGTCTTGTAATGTGTGTCCCCTCGGTCTGTCCTGGGTACTCCCCCAAGCTCTGGAGTGAGCATTAAAATCACCCAAGACGAGCACCGGACGGGATGAACATTTGCCCCGAATGCAGTTCGCAACCCCATCCAGATATTCCTCGAATTCAACGAGGGAAATGTTGGGAGACACGTAGCAGCCCACTACGGCCAAAGGTCCCCATTCTACTGCAATAAATCCTTGCCCCCTATCTAGTAGGGAGCAGTGAGGCCCACCGCTTCCACCAGCCCAGTAAACAGCGACAGAGTCCACGGTGTCCCGGAACCAGCGAGGATGATCTCGGAGTCCATAGGGCTCCGCTACCACCGCCAAGGCAACCGACCACTCCGCAATTGTCTGCAGAAAAAGGTTCTGCGCGTTGCGGCAGTGGTTCAGATTGCACTGGAGTACTTTCAGGGCTGGGAAGGCGAGGTGTCCATTTCCTCCGCAGGGCCTGGACCCAGTGGTGCCTGCGCCGACCCTTGCGATGTGACGGGGGCAAGCGAGGCCTGTTTCTTGCGCGGAGCGCATTTCTTACCCCCCAGGCGATGATCCGCTGGAAGACCATGATCAGCACACAACGGACACCGCATGGTTTTCGACGTGCACTCTCTCGCTTTGTGATCACCCCCACAAGCATAGCACTGGGTGCTCCGATCAACCGCACCAGTGCAATGGCGGCGGACGTGCCCGGGCTCGAGGCAACGGAAGCACATCATACGACGCGCCTCTAAAATCTGAACCCTTACTGTCGTCCAACCTAAGCGCATGCATTTGTCGGACGCCAACTTCTTTATCGCCACCAGAGGTCCTCGGACCCAGACGTGTCCCAAAGAAGTGGGCGGACGACGAATTTCGCCCACTTTTACATCTTCGGGGGAACAGCCACCCACTTCGGCAATAGCAGCTGCCACTTCCTCAGGTGTGACGGCGTCATCGAGGTCCATGATCCTCGCCTCAGCTCTTTTGGTTGGGCGTGAAATCTTCACATCTAATTCGGTGAGAACCTCTCGCATTCGGTTGGCGAGACTGTCCGCCTTGGTAGAAGAGTCGGCGCCAGCGACAGTAATCACCATACCACCATCTACAGCCCTTTTCTGGCCGACAGTGTCAATGCCAACATCGGCTAAACGAATTCGCTGCCTTACGGCGGACATAACCTGACCGATATTGGCAGATGATCCTTCTCTTATCGAGACTGCAATAGCTGCCGTGACGGGAACCCTAGGCAATTTCACTTGCTGTTTTTTCCCCTTTACAGAAGTGGGCGTCACCAACATGGCAGGCTTTGCTTTCTTAGCCTTCTTCCCCACCACAGTAGACCAGGCCTCCGTCTCAGTCATTGTTGCGTCCCGCAGAGCCTGCGAAGCTTGCGTAGATGCCGCAGACACAGGGGCCAACTCCACCACCGGAACGATAACTTTGCCTTTGCCCTTTCCTTTACCCTTTCCTATCCCCATTTTCTTTGCTGGATTAGGCTCCAAGCGCGGTTCGTCAATTGGCTGCGCCTGAACAACCGTTGGTGAAGCTCTCCTCGCGTCGGCGGCGAGTGGCGGACGCAGGGGCTTCTCTGGGGGCAACCTCATCTCTATAGCGGCTAGTTTGGCGTCAACCATGCCTCCAATTTCTAAGGCTATAGAACGCCAAAACTCTGCCTCCGACTCATCAGATTGAAAAGGTCTGGCTACTACAGAGACCTGACTAGGTCCCATCGAAGAGGCTGCCACTATGCCCTGGCGATTAAGCAGGGTGACCTGCGCTGTCAGTTTCTCGACCTGTGCTGAGAGACCGATAAGCCGAGCCTTCAAGTCAGCGTTTTCGTTCTCCAACCTCTCAACGTTGACCTCAACGGCCGATCGCGTGGCTAACTCAGCCACCGCGGCCTGTACTGTAACTGCCGCCAACTTGAGACTATGAACAAAGCTCCCTTTGAGGTTGCGTGATTCGTTTGCAACTTCCTCTATTGTCCTAATACTGTCTTTAATGCAGGTATTCAGTTCCGCCCTTGGTTGGTTCTGCATTGTCTTGGCCAACATCTCTGGTTTTGGCAAGTTATGTTTTGCACTTGCCCGAGTCTTCGCTTGCTTAGTTGGTGGACTCGCAAGGTCAGAGTCCCCGCCAACTTCTCCTCTGCCAGTCAGTGGCTTGCTGAGGCTTAACGGCTTAGCAGGCTTCTCCTTCGTCGTGATCGGCTCACAGCTCTCTAACGTCTGCGTTCGCTTGCGCGTGTGGGACAGAGATGATCTCGTCGACGTTTCAGACGCGTATGACATTTGCGAGCAAGAAGACTTGCAGGAGTCACTCACCATCTCAACGGCAGCCGGGGTTGGCGGGCGCACAAATTGTGCCCGTGTTGGTATCCTCTTTGTAACTTTCTGTGCCTTCTTTGCAAGAGCTTTCTTTGACTCTTCTGTGTTGGTAAAAATTTGTGAGCCATACTCTTTCCGATTGCCAGAGGGCAGGTCGGTGGTAGTCTGCTCTTTAGGTTCCGATGCCATAGATGTGCTAGGAATAGAACCTAGCGACTCCTCATCACCGGTAAGTGAGCCACCCTGGCTCAATGCGCCCTTAAAGGACGGATAAAAATTCGATGGGAATTTTAAGCGATCAGTGTCCCCCCCAGAATACGAGTTGGGACTGACCGAGCTCTGCTCGGTGAGGGATTCTCCTGCTGCGGAGCAGCAGGTACCCTCCTGGGGTAGTTGTTTTGTAAGATGCGCTTTCATAATTATTGCTGAACTCAGCTTTGCCTTTTTTATGGGGTGGGGTCCCCAGTTAGTCGATTTTTAAAGGGGTTATCTCCCCACACCTCCCCACAGTCTGCCAATCATGCCTGACTAGCAAACTCGTCGCCTCACTGTCGCCTCGTGCGATCACTCAATATCCAGGACTCCTGTCCCAAAACCACTGGTACACCTTCTTAGTTACGTTTGCTGATCAGACGCGTACTAAAAGTAAACCTCCCTTCCCCAGCCTGCCTGATTGGGCCCTGATCCTTAGCACTTGTATAACCCCACCCCAGATTCGCTCCACGAAAATTTCGAGAACCGAATCACACATCACGTACCGTCCGATGAGCCCGCTCCGTGAGCCATCGCATGGCACACGACGAAATTCCCCATCCCAGATTCGCTCCTCTAAACAAAATTAGAGGAGCGAATCACAAATCACGTACCGTCCGATAAGCTCGCTCCGTGGGCCATCGCACGGCACACGATGAAATTCCCCATCCCGGATTCGCTCCTCGAAATAAAATTAGAGGAGCGAATCACAAATCACATATCGTCCAATCACCCGCTCCGTGGGCCATTGCACGGCACACGACAAAAACGTCAACCCCAGATCCACTCCGCGAAGAATTCGACGAGTGAGTTGCACACCACACACCGCCCAATAGACCCGCTCCGTGGGTCATCGAACGATGAACGACGCAAACCTCCCTATTCACTCTTCAAAAACTCAGAGAATGAATGGCGCATTGTCCAGCGACATGAACTCTGTTCATATATCCAAGCGGTGCGCCCTTCGCAGAAGTACGATGTTATGGACCCTGCCCTGTGTCTCTCTTAGTCTGGTCTCTCACTTGGACCTTTCCGGCATGAGTAACTCTACCGGCAAAGCTCCAAGATCATTGAGACACTCAAGCCCCACCACGACGACAACGTGGAGACACCCTCGGTGGGGCTACCTACCCTACCTACCCTACCTACCCTAAAACCTTGTCCTAAAAATAACGAATATTTTAAAAAAATAATTGGCCAAATTGGTCTAGGCGTTGTTGAGTTATGCGCTTACCAACATATTTTGCGATTCATTTTTATATTATAGATTTCTATAAGTAAATATTTGATACGGCCGCGAATTATATTTAGATCAACATACAACCTGATTTTGACCTACAAATTGTAAAAAACTAAAGAAAATTTGAGTTTCGCGGGCTACTCTGATGCTTTCACCTAAAAAGTATCAACAAAATCCAGGACTCAAAGTTATGTACTTTTCGCCATTGTAACAAGAATTTTCAATCAAATTGACAGTAAAAACCTTATAGTACCATTCTGTACTAAAAACCCATCCGACATTAAAAGAAAATGCTTTAAACCACAAACATTTATAAGACATGTTTTTCCAGAAGTTGATAGTAGAAAAAGGTTACAAAGTAGATTCTCATAGGAATCATTAGCTTGGGAAAAAGTGCATTTGGAGAGCGGTCGGGTCGAGTGGCGTGGTGACTGGCTTTTCAAATAGGGATAAATCGTGTAATTAGGTACATAACGTTTTATTTCTGGTTTATGATACTTTTGGATTTGTAATATTGGTAATGGGATGAGATTGTTTAGATATTTAAAGGTTGCTTATGCTAGAGTTTCCACTGGCTACCTTTAATTATTTATATTAAAAAAAATATGTTGTTTTATCTTTTTATTACGGACGCTTTTAACGTGCACGTCTTTCTACATTGTTCTCACATGTTTAATTTCAACATGAACGATGTTACCAATATTTTGATTTAAAAGAGTGTCCGTGGAGTTTTTTGCCCGTTCTTCTCCATAGGAACCTACTACGCTTTGGAATGGGCAACTAGATTCATCTTTCTGACTGACCTACCCCTTGAAAATTCAAAAGTGCCTGTAGTTGGTTTATTTGAAATAAATGCTTTGAGTTTGAGTATGATATACAGCTCTGTGTCAGACAAACGTAGAAACAGACAGACAGACGGATGAAGTAGGTTTATTTAAATAAATACGGTTCCATTTACACTCTTTGGGTATCGAACACTAAAAAGTTGTAACAAACATGTTTAGAAAAAAGTCGTCAATTTGAAAACATATCACTTCATTATTTTATCTTCTAGAGGAAGTGTTCTCAAGTAAAAACTTCATCCAACGAAAAAAAAAAAACTTAACAACCTCGGAAAATGTCCCAGATAAAAGAAAAAAACATGGCGTCTTCAACGTGAGACTCGTTCACGTCGTTAGAACAAGTTAGCGACACGACGCGATACGTGACGCATCTGAGATTTAAACAGGGACACTATCACGCTTGTAACCTTTAGGGCATAAAACTTTTTGTAGCCCTTAGGTTACTAATCTAGATCTGTAAAATAAATGACGACCATCACGTGCGAAGATTGAAAATTGTGTTAACATTGTGGGTGTTAATTCGTTTTTGCTTATAGTTTTTTTTTTTAATAACTACACATATTGAGTGAAGAACAAAAAGTGTTTTAAAACAGTGTCTATGAAAAACAAGGTCTCCTAAGACCTACCTTTTTAAAACAAATCCACTCAGTAGAACTCCACTCGAAATGTTTTAAAAAGGACTTCAAGTGGATAGGTAAAGATGATGGGCCAAGCAATCCTTCCCATTGCCTTCTTAATCAATAAAAAGGGGTTTCTAGCAACTAGAAGAACTCGTCTAGTTGCTACTATCAACCACGCGCGAGCTAAGCGAGCAAAGCGAGCGGTGCCGTAGCAGCAGCCGGATAGCACCACATCCAAGTTGGTCGGAGTTATTAGGCTAGGTTAGGGCACATTTCAAAAGACCAAGAGTGAATATATTACTGACTTTTTGACATAAAATTATATATTAGTGATACTGATACATTTTAAATGCATAATGAATTTTAAATATTAATGTAATGTTTCTTTATTTGTTATTATTTTGTTTATCCTTTCTCATACTTCTGACTTTGTTCTTTTTTCCTTTCATATTCAGTCCATTCTTCTACGGAATGCGCTTCCTCTTGATATCAGGACAACCACCAGTCGGTATGCATTTAAGCGGAAATTGCAGAGTTTTTATTCAAAATAAGTAGATTAGAGTCATCTCAACACCTCTCTCCTTTGAATTTGTATATATATAATATAGGTATATATTTTATTAAATATGTATGCATGTGAATTTTAAGTACCTATTTATGTACTGTTGTTCCTAAATTTTATTTCTAATGATATATTTTTAATATTTTTTTCTTTGTTCCATCTAATCTCTTCACCACCTTGGTTGACTGGTAGAGAATGCCTAAAACATTAAGTCCGCCTTTGTACCTTTTGTATGTGAAAAGTTTAAATAAATAATCACTGTGATATTTTCAACACAATGTATTTTGTTACGAAATAAATGACTTATGACTTATTAGCGTATCTATTACGATTAAGAACGATTAAATACATCAATCATTAAATAAATTCATCCTATCGCAATCCACTGCTAGACATGACCTTTCCCAAGCTGTGCCACAACACCCTGACCTCCGCCTTCCACATACAGTCTGTCCCACCTACTTTTTAAGGTCATCGGTCCATCTAGCTGGGGGCGATTAAATACATGACGAATAAAAAACACTATTCTTATCAAAATAGAATGATATGACGAGGATGTTTTGTAAACAAAGTCGGTAAGTTTCCTGCAGTGTATTTGCAACGTCTACGGTTACCACAGAGCTAAGTAAGCGAGCGATAACGGCTACTTTAGCAGGAAGCAATAACGCGAGCTCGGGGTACAGAACCTCGCTTTTTTATTTTTACATTACAGTTAGTGGATGAATTAGTAAACCAGTATTGTCATTTATTTTAGCTGTCATTCGTGAATCTTTCATAGTTGTTACGGGTCGTCAGAAGCCCGAAAGTCTGATAATCAGACTTACCAAAGAGTATCGTATTACCACGTAACTGGGTTGTGGAGGTCAGAAAGGCAGTCACTCCGTGTAAACTACAACATATAGTTGGGAAAAGGCTATTCAGATGATGATATTGTTATTTATTTTAAACGAGAGCATTTTTCTATTTTCATAAAATTAAAAAAGCAACTGAAAATGACTTTAGCAGTTGAGGTCGTGGTTGGGGTTCAAGAGGTTGAGGGAGCCATCTTTTTATTTAGTAGAGATAAGAACAATCAAAGGATTAACTATAGTTAAAGTATAGTAGGTATAGCTCTGAAAAGTCTAATGTAAAAAAAAAAATGTCCAAAGTCCCAATCACTAACCATAAAAATAATTCGGATCACTGTAAGAAAACCCATGACCAAGAAAATATCATCTCATCAAAAAATAATTAGGCCTTTACCAAGAATTTATATCTTTACAAAATCCCCGTTCCCCTTTTAATAAGCCTTGAACATGAACAAGAAACCAAAGGCAAGAAAATAATTCTCATTTTGCGTGTACCAGTGAAATTGGCCCGCAGTGTACCACTACGGTTTTGTCTTACAATTTTGTGCTTTCGGTTGCCAGCCTTTTGTTCAGTAGGATGAGAATAGCAATTAAGCCGTCTCATATGAATTAATATAATCTCACCATTTTTTATAGATGCTTAGCTGAGAATATTTATGTGAATTTGGAATAACAATGAAAATATAATTGCGGTGGCGTTGAATAGAGTGTTTTTTTTAGAAAAATATCTTTAGATTTTTTAGAAAATAATTCTTGTAACATTTACTCGTGAATTCTTTCTTGATTGTTCAGGCAACCTTTTGTTTTTTTTTCTGTAATATTATTATGTCAACTTATAATAACGAATTAAGTGCTTAGTGGCACTGCAAGCATTTTTATCCTATTAATAATGAGATAATAAATTACGACAAACCTTGAATATCTGATTATCAATGAATATGGTAATTGTACTCCGCCTTTGATTTTTCATAAGTCTTTTTTCTCGTAATTTGAAGGGCTTTGTCAGTAATGCGATTACGTTACCCAATTCATTTTTTTAACGATATCTTTCTTTGATTTTGACAACCGTATTATACAGCCAGTGAAATTAATTTAATTTTTATTAGGTAATTAATTAAGGAACAAAACAAAATGTAAGATAAAGAAACACCAGAAAAACCTCAACAGCTTTATCTGGATGTTGAAACATTTATAAACTGGTAAGAAAATTTACACCCTACATCAATTTCCTGAGCCATGTCATAGAATTGTCATAAATATTATAATGACATTTGTAATTTGAATTTATGTGGACAATTATAATTTTAATAATTTATTTATTTTCACTTCAAGACACAAACATCAGTGTAGCCCTGGCTCTTGCTACACATCAAGCTATACATTTCCAGTTTATGCTGACATCGCATCGTGTAGGATTTTCGTACAATGCGAGGTCAGCTTATACTGGAAATGTATAGCTTGATGTGTAGCCGTGTGTACCAAGGGTTTCTGTATCATAAGAGCCAATTTAAGTTGGTCATTAATTTACTCTACGGTAAATTAAACAAGTAATAACAAAACCTATTTAGTAGGAACCGGTTATTGAGAAAAATATAGATAAAATTTGGATTTCAAAATTCATAAGTCATTTATTCAAACTAGGCTGAGAATCAGCACTTTTCGAACGTCAAAATTACATAAGACAGTCCCCCAAAAATACCCACCCTTCACCACTTCCTAGTGCCTTTAGCTGGGAAGAAGAAGTGGCGCAACAAACTCCCCAGCAGCACAACTGTCTGTTCAATTTAGAAAAAAAAATATTCTATAGAATAGTATGCAAAATTATTATGCAACAGAAAACATTATTTTAATTATAAATTACTGGCCATATGAGCTAGCACACGCCAATATACCAACCAAAAACATCGAGAACTATACTCAAGCAGAATTATTGGATTGAAGAGGCAACCGGATGGCGAGTGGTAATCTGCATCTTGAAGTGATACCGAACCCCCCCGTACTGTCCGAATGGACCCCGAATGGACCCAAATGGACGGGGGCGGGATTTTTTTTTTTTTTGACAAGGCATCTGTATGGAAATGCGGTTGCTTTGAAGTTTATATAACCCATGAATATTTAAAAAAAATTGCTTTTCCACCTTTACACGCGAGCTGTTTTCACACAAGCGATTTAGAAAAAAAAGATATATAAGGCAACCGCTCCAAAATTTGTGAGTTTATTTATTGGTAAGTTGTAAACAAAATGCCTTCCGATCCTGCTGGGCAGTTTCAGAGAAAGAACCCTTCAAAAAGGGTTTTCTGGCGACTTTGAATTTTACGTGCCATAGCCTTGAATATTATTGAAACACAAGAAAAGTTTTGAACCAGAAAGTTGGTATTCGTTTTTCAAACACTTGAGACTAACACTTATTAACACTCCTTAGTACGAAAAATTTTGACAACCGTAATAGTGCACCAAAGTTTTATTATGTTCAGAAATGAACGGATTATTCTTGCACAAGAGAGTTCCGTATACAATCCATCATACAGGAGATAGTGTCAAATGTATTTCCTCTACTAATAAAATATAACGTCGGTTTATCTGTACGTTGTTTGATTAACAGGAAAGGCTTGTGACATCGGGATATTGATGTTATTATATTAAAATTTGGTTATGTTTACGAAGACATTTATATCGAAAATACGGCACTTTTGTTCAGTGAAGAGTTGAAGACTACCGACCGTTCACTATTTATTGTCCCTTGCCGTTAAGGCTCATACAGACCAGCGCGACACGCGACGCGACACAAAGGCACCGCTCGTCGCGCGACGAACGGTGCCTTTGAGTCGCGTCGCGTGTCGCGCTGGTCTGCACAAGCCATTATGTTGGCACTATTGCTTGTTAAGCCATTTTGAACTCTATTGGTATCAAACTAAGTTTGACAAGCAACTGTGCCAACATGACGGTAAGGGACAAGTTATGATCGGTCTATAGTAACCATTTAAACAGAGAATTCTAGTACATTAAAAGGAGGCCAGCACTAGAACATCGTAAAAAAAAAATGGAAAATCAGAATGTGTCAAACATTATTACCAAAAATAGCAACTGAACCCTGGGGCTATAGTAGTTTACGCATAATTTTCACATAAATAAACCATCCTTTCACTTCTTATCTCTTGCATTTGAGCACCATACCATACAACCACCCCTTTCCTTCAGATGTGTAACGGTTCGGTTTTTGTAACGGTTTCTTAAGATGAGGCTATGCTGCAGCCCTCACTTAATAATAATTGAGATTTTTTATTATGACATTTATAACTTTTTCTATTTATTTTTATAAAAAAAAAAAAAAAACAATCATCAGAAAGACCAGGTGGGTAGTACTCGCAACCGCGAGTATGACCAGCTGTATGAACATAGACGAGGCAAAAAGAATATGTAAGGATCGTAGCAGGTGGCGTTCTATAGTTTCTGATCGAGCAAAAAACGCTGGAGACCTCTTTTAAATATTGACTTTTTAAATTCGTTTTTTATTTCTACTGTCTACCTATTACGGCTCATGAGATACAGCCTGCTGACAGACAGATGGACGGATGAACAGCGGAGGCTTAGCAATAGGGTTCCGTTGGCACCCTTCGGTACGAAATCCTAAAAATAGTAGAACAGGGTCCCACCGGTATCAAGAACAGGGTGCAAGCTGCTGGTGGTCAGGGCTCTAGAGAGAGGAATCTCCTCGCTATGCATGGTGTGACTAAGCCGCGCAATGAGAGCTTTCCGAGGTGTTGGTCGCGGCTCTCCGCTATTAAGCCATTAACCGGAACGATTTCGACAAGCTTGTGTGCCATCGTCAAGATACTTGATTTTTTATCTTTCTGAGCTTTCACGACATTCTCGTCATAGGAACATTATTTTTTATTTTCGTCAATCCAAAAAAAAAAAACGCAAAAAACGCAATTTTTTTTTTCGAATTACTTTGTCTCTATTATTAGGTATGTCATTATATCGAACGTGTAACAAATCAATGCCTAAATTGTTGCTTTGCATAGAACTTACGAAACCTAATAGCTGTTTAGTTAATTTATCGAAATTAGTGTAAGCGATATTTTGAGGCTTTCACGTGGCTTTGATGATCATCCATTAGCAATTAACATCAGTACTACATATAGGCAATATTGTATAATCCAATTAATAGCAACAAAAGCATTTAAATACGTAATTGGTTTATTGAAATCGTACTAAAATAGCAACTATTTATTTAAAACCAATTTGCCTGGGCAGAACCTGTTATTGGATTTTTCCATAAGGATTTTTTTGGGAACAGCCTGAAAACTGAATCTGTGCCCGTTAATTGGCAATAGATTCAGAATCAGAATTTATTTATCTAAACTAATAATAGTAATAATATTTAAAAGAGAAAAGATTTGATTTTTTGTATGTAAATATGCCAAAGTTCAAAAAAAATATTAAAGTCATAATATCCAAGACTTTAATCACTTAATCACTGTTATCTTTGTGTGTATGTTACTGTTACCTTTATGGTTATTGTTTTTATCAATTTCTTTTTAATGTTTTGTATTTATTTTGTTTCCTTTTATGATTATTTTCGTGTTTTATGTTTTGATTTATTTTATCATTATTATTATTTCACTTTGTTAAGCTTTAATGTTTTTACCTAGATTATAAGAGAATGATGTGGTCTACCATAATTGGAAGCGCACACTCGTATTTGTCCTCGTATTTGTAATCTTGCATGTAATTGTGTAGCCTCTGTTGGAGATCTAATAAATAAATAAATATGTTTGTTTGTTACGCTTTCACACTAAAACAGCTAAACAGATTTAAATGAAATTTGGCACATGGGTAGACCATGACCTGTATTAGGACATAGAATAGAAGAAACTTTTTATCCCAATATTCCTACGGGATCGAGACTTATGTGGGTGAAACCGCAAGATGCAGCTAGTTTATAATAATGTAGTTTTACATAGTATGATGTTAAAAAATACAATAGACGTGGATCTAAATATATAACGTGTTGTGAGAATTACTTCAGAATTCGAAACAGAAACTAAGTAATTGTGTTGCTCTGAAAAGAGTTATTTTTATTAATAAATATGCATTTAACCTTTTACATCTTACTTATAAACTTAAAACTAGGTACAAATCTTACGTGAAAAGAGAAACAACATTTAAAGCTAATAAATATTTCGTAATTTTTTTTAGTTTTGTTAATTTACTCTTCAATGAGTTTCACTCGCACGTTTTTAACATAAGCTTCCTGCATAGCCTATTGTATCGGTTGTATAAAGTTTCTACCATAGTCTAATCTGTCATACGTAAAAGACAACGCGCGGGAAGTTTAAGATTAAGGAAGTGTGAACTTCGATTACACATATTTAGTAAACAGTTCCGCTTAGCTATTTCTAAAGAGCCATAAAAAAAGAAATCGACACGTGTTTCACCTCTCAACGATGCATCCTCAGGATGACGATGGACTTGTTGCGAACCCGAATACGGCGTGTTGGCACACCGAGCGCTGAGCGCAGACTGGCTTTATTAGTTCTAAACATTCTACCATAACATATGGTTTACAAATATTTCTCAATGGTCATCCTTCAACTAAGTACAGTTAATTTTAAGATTTTATTTTAACCCAACTTGATACCTGTAACATGGTAACTTAATCTGGCGAAATATGTGTATTCTATACCACTCTGCCTATCCGATTAGGGACAGGAGGCGTGATTTTATGCAAATTTTGTAACAAAATGCACGAACCGTCGGCGGCGTCATGATCCGTCTTCAAAACTTATTATAAGCATTTTACCTACAAATATTCAAACCACATACACTATAAAAGTTAGTAAGACCAATGTTACTGAAGACACCGCAAGTTGGCAGGGTAACGGGTTGTTGCATTGTTGCTAACTAGTTTCTAACTCATGTACTAACTATTTAAGGACATATGGGAGAATATTTTGTAAAGCAATTTGGTTTTATATGACGGTTCAGGTAATAATTATCAACATCTCCATATCAGCGGTAAGACATTTACAAAAGTATCGTGACCACGACCGGTCTTGCACTGCCATTACAATTTACAATACGTGCTACGAAAGATGAGACTTGACGTAACCTCCCGCACTCTTTCCACCCGCACGCCACCCCGATGACGCCCCGGCTCAAACCTCATACGCCTAAAGAGACCTAGAAATCGTCTACTGCGCAATTCAAACGACGTGGTGTGTCAAGTCTCATCTTTAGTGGCACGCACTGTAACACACGTCATACAGCAGAACTGGTAACTCTTCTAACACATTTAGTTTTCTGGTGTTTCAAATTTTTCTACAACCATTTTGAATCTGAAGACATTTCAGGCATCTATCTCCTTTGGCTCTGTTGTCTAATTTTGTACTTCTAGCTCTATCGACAACTTGTATTCAAGTGAAATAAAGCTCTAAATGTGACGTCGCATAGGTTGCCTCTTGGCGTTGTCGATATCAACGAGCGGTAGGTACCACTTGGTCAGGTAGACAGTCGACCATTACGTATATATTTGTAATCACGTTCTCGAAAACGTCTCTAATGATTTTGATGAAAGTTATAGGGGTTTATGGGGGCGAAAAATCAATCTAGTTAGGTCTCATATCTGGGAAAATTCGTTTTCTCCATTTTCACGCGAGCAGAGCTCGGTCGACCAGGTATTTAAAATAATATTCAAGCACATCACCTAACATGCTCGCCACATTTCTCCATCGTAAAAACTAATCAAAGCGTTATATTTATTCAGTATAGCGCAAAGTTGTAAGTCTCACGCATCGCTCAACTTTGTATGAGCTAAGTAGGAGGAACCAACGTATGAAAACGGTACCGTAATCATTTTACATGTAAAGTAAGACGTGATATTAGTTTCCAAGCTAACGTGGGTGTGTAACATTTCACATGACGAGAAAACTGTAGGTACTTTAATAGGAGCTTCAGAGAAGGACTTCATTTGTTGAAGTGAAAACTTCTTTAGGCGCGTCGGGCATTTTTGAGATGGGAAAAAACAATTGAACTCACGACACCGTTACTGATGCCTCATTTTTGTAAACGCGATTGTGCTTTTTATTTATATTATTATTATATGGCAACACTGTGTCAACAAAACATCTCGTTTACGTAATTTTATCAACTACCTATAATAATTCTGGAGCATTTTTACAAGAGTTTTTCCATACATACTAAAATTGAAACCAGAAACCATAAAAAATCCAATAAAGAGATCTAATTTCACGAAAATGTAACAGAATACTATTAAAAACTGCCGAATCGGAGGAGAGATGACAGATGTCACCTCCGATAAAACAACAATAAACAGAAAATAGGAAAATGAAGATGAAATGTTGACAAGATCGGCCGCACGCCTAGCACTATATTATTATTATTATTAAAAGTAGTTTAAAGTTTTAAAGTATTTTTCTTCCACCAAGGCGATCTTGTTTAAGTTTTCACTGCTGTCGGCACTCCCGGAGTGCCACTGTTTTTATCCCTTCCTTTTTGCTTCGAAACAATTGAAATCTCGACTAAAGCCCTATTTAGACGGTGCAAGTTTCTGGAACGTTCAAGAGCAATAATCGCCATGCCATAAGCACGTTCAATTATTACCATTCAAGTGTTGCATGCAAGTGTTTACACTTGTGCCATTTCCATAAAATGGAATACAATAAAATTGAATGCAAGTTTGGCCATTCAATCGCGACTTGTATGACGAGAATGTTGACTTGAGGAATGTGGAAAAATACAGTCTAGATGGGTAGGTGATCCGTCCATGGTAAATGTCGTGACACTCATGACGTAACGAGGTAAAGTTCAAAAAATAAAAAATAAAATTATTTGAAAGAAATCAATTACTAAGAACAGCATTTCTACCGAACTTAATAAAAATGTAACCGACGCAAAATCTAAAAGCAATACCTTCTTCCAAAATTTTGAACAAAATTGCATCCAAGTTATTTTCAGTTAGTCAAAGTTTTCCAAACAGTTGATACGGCAGATGAGAGCAAGGCGCATTCGAGTGCGGAGCAGCGGTGTCTAAGGCATTTTGCTTCCTTTATGAAATCCTACGTGGGAATTTTGGAAAACTGTTATTGCAAGTTCTGGTGTGGTCCCAGTGAAAGATAGAACCAATACAATATAGTGGTATATAGAATAAAACAGGTCAAAATTAAAAAAGCATTAGTAAAAGATGGTGAGGTTTGATTATTTTTGAAACATTTATACACAAAACGAAAATATTCACATTTGAACACTAGCCCTTCCCAAAAAAATATACAGATATAATATGTTACTGAAACCTAAAACTTTAAAAATAGGTTTCGTTCCAATCCAATGCTATGTGTGGTTATGCATTTTATGCCCTTCCGCCGCGTTCAACTCTTAATAATACAATGTAGAATAATGCGTGTATTTTACAGTGACATCTAACGGGCTTTGTTCCGAAATCAGACATTTCGATATGCCGTACGAGAAACAGTAATCACTTTAACAAAGAGTACATTGAAGAAGAAGTGTAAAAAGGTATAAAACTTAAAAAAAAACAGTGGCACTCCGGGAGTACCGACAGAAGTGAAAACTTGAAAAAAAATCTGCACCGCGGTAATCAACGCGTTGATGTCTTTTACTCCATGCACCGCGGTAATCAAAGCGTTCATGTTTTTTTAATGGTCATTTTGACCATTAAAAAGACATCAACGCTGGTGTCATCACAGTGTCGCAAAAATGCCCAACGCGCCTATAAAGTTTTCACTTCAAAAATTATCAAAATTTCACGTATCCACAACTGTTCTAGCCTGTCATAAGCAAATGCTAGAACCTTTCATATTCTTTAACCGATTGTATAAAAATAATCTAAACTGGAAGTGAGAACACACCCCGTCACTATAGGAATGTGTGAACAATATTAAAAGTTTGTACATTTAACAAAACGCGGCTCCGCAGAGATACTTTGTTTCCTTGCGAACATTTTGTATGTTATTGTAAGTTTTATGTGCGGAAAAAGTAGATTACGTTCAGTATGTGGGACTGTGGGTTAAGAACTTTATTCTAGGGTCGTAAATGTAATTTATGAGACTGTAGTTTCTTGTAGATCAGACCGAGTTAACTATAGATACTAAAACTGTCTGTAATTATTATCCCGCTATAAGGCAATTAAGGCTGTTCTCACACAGAGAAGAAACGGTATAAATCACCACATTTCAGTGCTACGAAAGTCTCACTGCTGTGTAAAACAGATAAAATCCGAGCATTAATTATTAATAACCTCGCTTGCTCTGTTAGGGTTGGCGTTCAGATCATTATTTCAGCCCAGCTATCTTCATGATGTTTTCAATCGCCCTTAATCTATGAACTTAGAAAATAAATGAATTTGTGTTTTTTTTAATCGCAGTTTCATATTATTCGCGCTTTCTGTAAGAGAGGACATAGTCTTTGGATTACCATTTGGATCATAACTCCCGAAGCAAATGTAAAAACAGTTGATATAGCCGTCAAGCATTCCTCGCTACTCTAAAATGTAAAATACTACTTCCTCCACAAAAGAAAAAAAACTATTCCGTCAAAATCGACACACGCTCCTACCGAAAGCAAACAATAACAATAACAAATATTTGCATCAAAGCAAAAACGTTTCTCGTACTACAATATTTGCCATCCCTATGAGGTAAACATTCTCAAAAGAAAAGAATCCAGTTTAGCGTGAAATAGGGAAATTCCTTATAGAATGTTCGCGGGCGGGTCGACGTTGATACATCGTAAAGAAGATGTGCATGCAATCTTGAGAGTGTATTTACTTATAGGGGTGTTCAAGGGTCTATGGAAGAATTACAATAGGCCTAAATAAGAATAGAAATGGGCTATGAACGGGATGGGACGGGACACTATTTATTTATTCATTTGGCGCTTCACACTTATGTAGGTACATCTATCTACCTATCCATTTTCTATTTTGAGTACCTGGTACTTGTTGACAGGCCTACACTGTACTTTATACCTTATATCACTGTAAATTGGAAAACATTGTAATAGTAGATTGTTACACGAGGGGCTAAAATAACCCATTCTATCGAGGTAGTTTTTTTCCCGAGCTTTGGCGAGGGAGTAAATAGAAACCGAGTTAGAATGGGTTTTAGCGCCGTACACTCTACTTTTCACTACGATTGCGAGAAAATAAAATAATCAAATACAACATTAAATAGTTTATTTTATTTAAAAAAATATACAATTTGTTCAATCTGAATTTTTAAGGAAACTTTTTATCCCTCTATGCGGTAGTAAAAAGCTAGTTTTACATAAGAATACCTATAGACTTTTAATTTTTGTAGACTCATTGGTTACAGACAAAAATTGCCTTTTCCCCTAGAGCAAAATATGCATTTTTTTCCTGGTACGCTACAATGACAGACTTTTTGAGCAAGAGGAGTGAAAAAGCCATTTATTTTTAAAAGATAACCATGGAGTTTCTTCTCCATAGGAAATAACCAATGGGGTTGACCGGTGAAAACTTTAGATAGATGGCGCTAACATAGCTTTTATTTGTCAAGTTTGTGTTGTGTTTTGGCTTCTCTTGTTGACTGCGTTTTTTAAATAAAATTGAAAGAACTGTTTTGAAAAAACATGTAATCGACATGGCGGATTTGTGAGTTAACAGCTGAATTGAAGAAACGAGGTAGATCTTTACGAGGAAGGAAAGCAGACGTTGTCAAATCAAATCAAATGTCGAATTATAAATCAATGTCAAATCAAATGTTCCTTAGAAAATTCTTCTTTTTTGGTTAAAGCTATGCTAGCGCCACTTTGACAGTTGCCACATTTCTTATGTGCCCATGTGGGTTTATGAGAAATAAAATTTATTGATTTTGATTTTATCTTTAAGGATGAAATGACCTAATGCAGCGAAGTACTTGCAAAAAACATTGAATTGGTTGACATCTCACATACCTACTCAAGCTAAAGACGTAAGACGACCATACAAATATTTTCGACGTGCGGCAACGAAACCCACATGATGTACCATAAAGTCAATGTTTCAGTCATGACTGTTAAAGACTTTTATTAAGTTTCTAAGGTAAAACTAAATTATTTTACAAATAAATACAGAAAACGACTCTTATCACAATTCAGTATTGTAATTGGTTTAAAATTTTAATAAGAGACGCCGTAGCTATCGTCCGTACCTATCGCCTTACTGTTAATTTATTGGCCAAGTTTACCTTATGCAAAGTTGCGAAGCAGAAACAGCGGATAAGGGTGTGTTTTGTAGGAGACTGAAAGCGGGAAATATAATTAAACTTTGATTGTAGTTGTAACATCATCGGGTGGATTGCAAGCAGTGAGGAGAAAGCTCCTTTAACAGAGAAATCAGTCAAATTTAAGTTGCTATGGGCAACATTTACAAGTTTGCGATATAAAGGCAAGTTACTTTAGGATGTTTTTTTTTTGTACCGATAGTGACTAACTTTTTTTTTTTGGGTGAGATATCAAATAACTTCTCCCGCTCTGGGCGGAGTGGGAGGGCGTGTCAGACTCTTACTGACTAAAACCCACCCATGTTCCTTCAGTTGCCATGTTGCCGGGGGCCACGATCTCAGATTTCGGACTTCTTCGCAACCCCGACAGGTATAGTGACTAACCTAATAATAACTTCGTCACTGGAAAGGAGAAAATGCTAAAGCGCCATTTGCCCAAATTCATTCACTTCGTTATTCGAATATTTGATGTTTGAATTTCTCAGTAGCAACCCGGAGTCTAGATTTGTGGTCGCGGTAATAGCAATAGGCTCGCCCCCTATTACATGGGACTTAAGCATAACTAGCGAAATGTAGGTGTACTATAGATACACCTCTGCTTTACCCTTATGAGAATACAGGCATGATGTTATGTTATTCAAATGTGATTTGTAGATATCAAGTTTGAGGCAATAAGCTGTACGAAATTGTTGCACTGTTTTGATATCATTTTGTTTACAATTAGATACCTACATCTAGGTAGACAAAATAATGTTGGTCCAAAATCGAACAAGTATTTATTTCAATGATACCAAATTGATCGTATGTACAACTTTTAACGCAATTAAAAAAAAGAACTACTAGTACAGGTCGCGGCACGAAAGTTGAACCAAAATGGCGGTCGTCCGCGCAGGTACAATTATGATTATACTTCGATTGAGACCCGAAATCGTTTGAATTCGTTTTTAGTCGACTTTTGTTCCAGAATTTCAGTTTACTTTTTACCCTTCTGCCCCACAGAAGGCAGGTAATGTTTTTGAAGATATGAAGGTGTCTACATGGTATTTATTCACAAAATTATTCGCTACTACGCTTTTTCACTCAATTTCACTCTTTTTGTTACACATTAATACTTGGACCATCGGCTATGGAAAATTTTCAGAGCCCTAACAATGTTTGAACGAAGATAATGATATTTTGATCAAAGTTAAGCCTTGTATCATCATTTTAATAATGCCTATTAATACGTCGGCATTTCAATAATTTTCCATGGAATCTTATAATTAATCTAATATTTGATATGGAATGATGCTTTCATGAGTTCAAACGATATTACTGTTCGTGATAAAATTGATATTGACAAGTATCTACTTGGAATTATTACATAAATTCGGAGGTTATTTAATTTTATAGATGTCATTCGGTTTTGTGTTGCAATAAAAAAACCGGCCAAGTGCGTGTCGGACTACGCACAATCAAGGGTTCCGTAGTTGAGATGAATTTATTTATCCCAAGAACAAACTTAACATTGTAGTTGAAAAACATGTTCTCCCATACATTCCAACTGCAAATCGTCGCTCGGCATCCAATACAGCGAATGTGACATAAAAAAAAACAAAAATTGCAGGGTCACTTATTTGAACGTGTAGAATGAAATAAAACAAAAATCAAATTTTCGTAAAAAATTATATAATAAAAATACCTTTAAACCAGCAATTCTTGTATATACCTATGTATATATAATCTGAATCTCGGAAACGGCTCCAAGAATTTTTATTAAATTTAGTGTGTAGTAGGGGGTTTCAGGAGCGATAAATCAATCTAGCTAGGTTTCATTTTTAGAAAACGTTTTTCAAAAAAAAATTATCATCCAGATATTTTTCTTTATTCAAGTAACAAGGACTCATTGCGTTAGTAAACTTATGAACTATGTTAACTTATTTTACGAGGTCACTTAGAAAGTTTTGCGACTAACAGTTTTTGTCTATAGAATACTGGCTGGTTTTGATGTCAATTAAAACAATGACTACATAATACAAAAAAACATAATATTCCAAATTCGAAATTCCCTCCACATTTTTTTACGAGCAAAATCAAAATACTCTGTCTTACTGAAAACTGGATTTATAACGAGAACATTTTCGCGCGATGATTTTGTACGATTTCAAATGTCGACTAAAACCAGAAGAATCGTTTGAAAGACTTCGAATGGTGTTCATAGAAAAAAGCCCTTCTAAAGCGACTGTTTTTCGCTGGTTCAACGAATTTATGGGTGGTCTAGTAATTTTGACTGACAAAGAAAGAAGTGGCCGCCCTATGACGGTTCTTACATAACAAAAAGTGCTGGCTGTGAAAAATTTAATTCAAGATAATAGGCGAATTACATAATATGAAGAGGTTCAGCATACACCGTGAAATTTGAATCACAGTTTTGCTAGAACAAACGTTGTTCAGACCATGGTCTACTACCATTCTACAGCATCCAATTAAAAAAAAAAAACATAATTCGTTTTTGAAAAACACAAAAAAAGCAAAGTTTAAAATGTCAAGATATATAGATGTATACTGCCGATTGGATCGGGAAGTGTGCATGAAATTCTACACATGCTTCTTCGGTTATGAAAGATAGTTTCACGCTGGTACCGTAAAATCTAATGCAGGATCAGAAGGAGGTTCGGGTAGAATGGTGCCGAGACATGATAGCAAAATTGGTAGCAGGCTCGTCTCGGCGCGTTTCAGATATCATTACGGGTGATGAATCTTGGATTTATCAATATGAGCCAGAAATGAAGCGTCAGTCGACCGTGTGGCTGTTTCAAAATGAACCAACGCCTACCAAAGTGAAGCGAGCCAGAAATGCAGGCAAAATGTTGACCGCAAGTTTTTTTTTTTTTCTACCAGGTTATCTGGTGTCAGTACCCTGACGAGATCAAAGAAGCATCAATGCTGAATGGTAGGTTACCAAATGTTTGCCTGAAGTTTTTAATACTGCAAGCAGCAAGTGACCGAACACTGGCCTCCTTGGGCTACTGCTTCACCACGACAACGCGCTGGCTCACACGGCGCTCAAAACAAGGGACTTTCTGGACAGCACACCGGTCAAATTTATAAGTCATCCTCCTTACAGTCCCGATTTGGCTCCGTGCGACTTTTTCTTGTTCCCCAAAATAAAAAATCAACTCAAAGGAAAACAGTTTTCATCACTTGAAGATGCACTGGGTGCATTTGAGAAGGAGATTGGAGAGGTGTCTGATGCGGACTGGAAAATGTGTTATGAAAATTTGTTTAGACATATAAAACTGTGTATAGACGCCAATGGAGAGTTCTTTCAAAAGATATAATAAAAAAAATTATAACCTGTAGTATATTTTTTTCTAGTATCACAAAATTTTCTGAGTGGAGATGGCACTGCAGTGATGGCCCGTACTCTGCGTACCAGGGATGACCACCTCATTCGCATCGTTACGTAAAAGCAATTAATATGTGCGTCCGCGAATATTCCCGATGCGCTACAAAAACGGGGCAGCCCCACCAATACCCTGAAAGCGTTGTTGTATTGGACACGAAGGGCGTTGCATGACCTTTGGGTATATCTAGCCCACAGGCTGCACGTGTAAAACGTTGTACAATAAGCTCGAAACAGAGTAATTTTGGCTTTTTAAGTGAGCAGCGTGCAAACCTGCGAGCCAGCATGTTTGCCCTTACCGACAACGCCCTTCGCTCCCGCTCAATATCGAGTCCGTCGTTGAGGTCAGGGGTCAATATATGACCAAGATATTTAAACGTAAATACTCTTTGTAGTGGAGTCCCATTGAGTAATACAGGTGGTACATAACCCGGTCTGCCCCCAGCCTCAAGACCATAATCTCCGACCTATTGGAGTTATACATCAAACCATGTGTTTTGGCATACTGCTCACATTTGGCGACCAATTACTTTCTGAGACCACAGATTGACGCGCTCAGAAGCACCATATCATCTGCATAGCTAATATTATTTACACAAATACCATCTATATAGCAACCCACTCTGGTGCTGCTGAGCTCGCCAATCCTGCCTCACCCCGCATTCCAACCTGTATGGCTTGGAAAAAGTTCCAGCCCATCGTACACTATTGATCTGGTTACCATACCACTATTTAAAGATGTTTGCTCCGTTAGCAACCTATCCTTCTCCATCTTTCTCCACAATACGTCATAAGCAACCAGATCAGAAACCTTGAATAAATCGAACATAAATCGGCGTCCCACGCTGTGTATAGTAAGTATGTGATAGTATGCTTAAGGCACAACACTGCACTTTCTGTTGACAAACCACGCTGAAACCCGAATTGGTCGTCATGAACATTTACAGTTTTATTTATTTGTGTATTAAGCAGACAGTCAATCTATTTTGATATTATAGTAGCTAGAGAGATGGGCCTTTTGGATGCCGAGCGACGAAATGTAAGTTTTTACGCACAATATTGAGAGATTTACCATGTTATTTTAAGACCATAGACTTCTTATAGGTTTTCCTGTAATCTATGAGTAAAGAACCATACTATGTATTTTTTTCAAAATTTTCGGTCCAGTTGTTTCGGAGATAAGGGGGGGGGAATGGTCAATTTTCATTGAATTTATTAAATATCTTTAAAAGAATTTATTTTAAAATTATATAAAAAATATATTTAAGATCCTCGCAACAAGCCCTTTCATTTGATATGTCACACGGTACTGTTAGCAAAACTTTTTTTTTAAATTTTCTTGTTTGCGCCCCAAAAGTGACACCTATATTCAAAATTAGATTATTTACGTTACACATTCGTGTTTGGGTCGTAGAAATACATATGTGTACCAAATTTCAACTTAATCAGTCCATTAGATTCTTAGTAAATTGGCTGTGACAGACGGACAGACAGACAGACAGACAGACAGACAGACACACGAGTGATCCTATAAGGGTTCCGTTTTTTCCTTTTGAGGTACGGAACACTAAAAATATATGCATATGCAAGCAACGTGTAATGATGTAACAAAAACTGTCCGACCCTTGAGTATGTTTTTAAGAATCGTACCTACTGAGAGTATTTAGTGTTAATTTTCAGGAAAAAAGAATAAAAGTCACCGCATTTTTAATGGGGAATTTTACCGGGTTTTTACATGGGGCGCAGGTCATCGTTTAGCGGGTCAACAAGTCATAACTGACCCCTGTTGAAAATGTACCAATTTTTTATGGAATGGAAATTAAATTAAATGAGATTTTATTCGCAAGAATAGAAGAAATTATATGAAACTATTGTATTTATATTATCGTAATAAAGCTTTAATTCACAAAAACATAAAATAACCCATAGAGAGCGTTTATTCGACAATCAACATTGTCAATCAACATACCGTATCTAGTCCATCTATGTCGTCTTCTATTGCATCATCACAAATGAGACCATTATTGTATTGCTTAAAGGTGATGAAAGATTCTCCAGAGGTTCCAAGGTTCTTCGTTACCTTCTGCTGTAATAAAAAAAAGCTAAATCAAAACAACAAAACCGCATGGTTTTTAAATATACCGACATACCATGAGTATGAGAAAAAGTAGCTAATGTACACCTTTACCTGGTGAGTAATAATATGAAGTTCAAAGTTGTAGTTTAAATATTACCAGTTCATTTCTTTAGTCAAGAAGAACTTTACATTATAATAGGATGTCGAGTTTTCAAACGATTCTCCTGAAAAATTACATCATTTGCATAAGTGACGTTTTTGCACCGTAGGTGCGATATACAGACGGCAAAATATTATTGTGAAAATGTCGTTACTTCAGAAAATATGTTGTATGGTAGACTGGGGTACCCAATTGATGCAGTACATGCGCCATGTACAAAAATCATGCGCAACAGTAACCTTAACTAGTAAAAAATGTAATAAATTTGTTAAATCTTTTTAATTTCGCGGGCTAGGGCGTAGCAATCCACCTTATTCCGCACAATACCGTGGCCTCGTAAGTTTAAATGTCAAACAAATAATTAAATAGCTGTCCCGGCACCGCCGTAAACCATGGATAATTTTCTGATCCACAACAGTACTCTTAAAAGCTAGAACTAACTTGAAATGTATTTTACCAAACTAGTACATAAACATTTACTACACTAAATGGAGCGATCTACTTACTACCATCGATAGTTAAAAAAAATGACAATATCGATCGAACCGAATTCTGATAGTCCAATATTTTAAAATACGGTATTACAGTAATTTCATCTCACGAAAACAGATGAAGGCTCTTTCAAACAGGCGCGACACGCGACGCGACACAAAGACACCGCTCGTCGCGCGACGAGCGGTGCCTTTGTGTCGCGTCGCGTGTCGCGCTGGTGTGCACGAGCCTTGAATCGTAACAAAATTACTCTTATTTCGACGTCATAAAAGTCACGTAACCCGCCTTCGTGAGATAAAACAACTATAGTTTCGTTAAATACGAGTAAGTAGATGTATCGCTCCAATTTTATCTTTAGAATGTTTGCCTACTCCACAGTGGACTCCTCTTGTACTTACTTGTTGCTCAATCTTTTTAAAATCACTCCACAATCGGGAATCAAATGTGGATAAAGCGTACATCTCAGATTTATTAAGTATTTAAATGCTTTTAAATTTAAAAGAAATTAACAACAAGTACAATGTTAACCGTTAAAATTAAAATAAAAACCCGCCACAAACATTTCCTCATTTCCCTTTCCTACTCCATCACTAGACCCTGTTCACCATCTATCTATAACCTTTTCATTGAGACCATTCCAATGAGCCCAAACACAATACCTGTGCTGTAAGTTGGTAAGGAAGTTGGGTATCCTGCAAATTCCAGGTGAGCTGCAGCATCAGTTCAAGGTTACTATGTTCTTCTAATATCATTGAAGTAACAGATTTCAAATCGATCAGACTTGTGAAAGATACTCACATCCATTCATCAACTAGAAAACCGCATTAAAATCGGTTCACCCGTTTAAGAGCTACGGTGCCACAGACACCCCTCTTTTTGCGTCGGGGCTTAAAAGCAATAGAACTTTATTCGCGGAGAAAAAAAAAACGGTCGTCATGCATCCGAACTATTGCATTGAATGTCACCTATTTTGACAGATGTTTGACGTTTTACTTTGAAACTTCGAGTTATTGCACTTTGAGCCATACACGCAATGGAATAAAGTAAATATTTCGTTGTTTAAAGATGAGAGGCATGTAAGAATGTGTGTTGGGTATCAAAACGTTTTAAGCTATCACATACTAGTGGTTCTACTGTTTTACAATATTTATTTATACATGATAGAACCGAATGCTTGTGGTTCCATTTTGCAAAAAATATTAGCAATTAAATTATGAATTTATTTTACGCATAACGATACCACAGAAACTTGGTTCCATTTGGTGTATTCAAAATAATTGTTAATAATAGAAATATGTATAATGACACCAAGTATGTGTGGATCTGTTTTGTATAAAATGACATGGAAGTAATATCGTTCATTTGTTTGAACAATCGAGTCCCGTTGTGCTGTGGTTCAGTTTTGCTTTATATGCAATGTTTGTTGTTGCTGTTTGGTTCTGTTCTGCTTTTAGCATACCTTGTTTCCAAGGGAAAAATCATGTGGTTCTTTTTTGTATAGGAAATTTTGTCCACTTTTATTTAGTATTCTTCAAAAAAAGTAAAAAACATAATTTGTCGTGTGGTTCCATTTTGCATAAATACGGACAATTGTAGTACAGACGCCAGCACATCAAGCTACCCGAAACTGTCAAATATTCCCAATCAACTTTGAACCTTACACATCAACGATAAAGTTGAAAATCCATTAAATAAATTTGACAGATTGTAGTAGCTTGATGTGCTGGCGTCTGTACATTACAGATGGTCGGGTTTTTTAACAGTTTCTAAAACAGTTTGCCATTATGAAATAATAAGCTAATAAAATTGGAACATAGATCATCGTTATTATTAGAAGAATAAAAATATCAATCATTTGTCAAATTATAATATTAAAATGTCAGTGTAAATCTTTAAAGTTTAGATACTCATAAACATAATAAAAATATTTTTCTATGAGCCATTTCAATAACGCTGTTTTAAAACTATTGATTGGCAGTTGTCTATATGATTTGGGTAATTTATTAAATATCCATAAAACCATTGAAAAGCAACTTCTGTGATATAAGAGGCTTTTCATTGGAGGAATAATTAGCCTATCAGGATATCTTGTGTTAAACGTAACAGTGTCTCCAAGACATTGAAATAATTCAGAGTGCATTTTAACAAATTTACAGCATTCAAATATGTACATACCGGGAATAGTTCATATTTTTTAATCTTTAAAAAGAGATTTACATGAAGTCTATGGTGACACATTTCAAAGAGCACGGATACATTGTTTTTGGGCTATAAATGATCTATAAGAACAGAATTGTCCCATAGGACAATGCCGTATCTCATGTTAGAAGCTACGTAACCACGATACGCTAAGAGGGCTGTTTTGAGGTTGGCTATTTTACAAAGTCTCCACAAGGCAAAAGCGAAACGACTAATCCTTTTTGTAATCTTTAAGCAGTGAGGTTTCCATGTGCAGCCACTGTCCACTGTTATACCAAGAAAAACGGCTTCGTGTGCTTCGTTAATTTTCCGATTGGAATACGTAATCATGAGGTCAGAATTTGATTTCCTATTGTAAAACTCAACGGAAGAGGTTTTACCTAAGTTCACATTAAAATTATTATTATTAAGCCATGTTATGATAGCAGAAATTGGAATAATTTTGGTACTAAGAAAGTGAATTTTAAATAGCAATAACTTTTTATTTTTAATAATAATTATAATAAGTCACATTGTACTGGGATCGGTCTATCATTACTGACAGGACTATTATAGCAAATAAGCCTGATATAGTAGTGATAGATCGATAGCGCGCCGCGCAATGATAGTCGATGTTACTATTCCACATGACGAGAACCTCGTGAAAGCTGAGAAAGAGAAACAAATAAAATATCTCGACTTAGCACACGAGGTTGTTGACATGTAGAATGTGAGTTCGGCTATCATTGTGCCGATTGTCATAACGGCAAATGGCCTGATGGCCGAAAGCCTCGACCAACATCTCTCGAGGCTCTCGTTAGGCGGTTGGATCAAACGCCTGATTCAGAAGGCAGTACTCCTCGATACGGCTCGCATTGTGAGGAGGTTCCTGTCTCTGCAACCCTAACCACCGGTAGCTTGGACCCTGCTCCCGACACCGGCGGAACTCTATTTTTTTATATTTTTAAATGTTTTTTTATCCTTTTTATTTTAAGAAATATTTAAAAATGTAATCAAATAAGAATTAGAATGAATAAAGGATAATAATAATAAGATTTTTTTATATCACTTTTTGATCATGTTATTGCAGTACCTATGTACCTTTTTCGGATTGGACACGGTTTTTAAAACACATTGTATGGGATGTTAATTCTAAAGTTCCGTTCTAGCATATACACCAACAATCTAAATCAATTTCTATGAGAATAATTTCTTATAGAAATGATTTTAATTGTTTAAAAAAATGCTTAGATCATTCTGAGCATTTTTTACAAGCAAAAAGATAATTCAGATCTTTTCGTACAGTAGTTTACCATTGTTAGTACATAGCATCTCTGTTTTAACATGCACAAAATTATACTTTTCTATATTTCATAGAACATTTTGCGAGCTCCCCTACATGCTTTCCTCCATATTTTATTGTAAGTACGGAATAACTAACGAAGTCAGATTGTTAGTTCCAGGTATGTCTTCAGGCAGTGTTGTGTTTCCTTAGAAACTTGTGACGTCATGAAACAAGCATAACAGAACGTCTTTAAGTTAGACAACGTCATTTCTGTGTAGAGGAAGTCTAGTTAAAATATCAACGTACATTATAATTGAGCGTACCTCATTTTCTCTACCTTTAGTAAAAATTTATAGCAAAATAAAAAACGTGTGGCACTCGGGGACTGCCGCGGTAAAGCTATTGCATAGCATTTGTAACCTCCATACTTCCTATTTGTCAACGCTACACTTGGGATGATGACGGATGATGACATAAAACAAAAATTACGAACACATGACAACATCACGTTGTCATGGGAACCGTCATTACATGGAAAGCGGAGTGGTGGCGGGTTGTTAGGTTTTATTTTCGTTACGTTACGGAATTTCTTGATTCGGTCACCGCGCTCAAAGCCCGCGATAAAAGCTATGCAATAGCTTAACAATTTTGTTTAAAAACTGTAACTCGACTACGGAAAAATAAACGTGATCTAAAAAGTACGAAACACGAAAATATTTCAGGCAAAAATCAAGACAGGTACAAAAATGGTCAAGGTAAAACCGTCGTCGCATGCCATTATAATTTTATAGGTGTTCCTGGCATCCTCATGCTTGATAAATGTTGCGACAACGTAAATAAGAGTAATACAGTAATGTATAAGTAATAATTTTACAGCCGCGCCATAAGTAACGCAATCTCGCTTTTACTCGTTTTTACCAAATTAAACAGATTTATTTACTTAGACAATATAATAAACACATATTTGTAATGTACTCGTCAAGACCGTTCTTTTGTTGCCAAACCTATCATGATTATCTCAATTTAATTTTTTCGAGGTCAAAAATTTACTTTTTTATAAATTCTTTCTAAATTTAATATGGTGGTATTCAATTTAGAAAGAATTTAAATAGCCTGTGTCACCCGGACTATTATTACAAATCTATTGGTATTTCATTCATCAAAATCAGTTCAGTAGTTTAGGCGCTACGGTGGAACACACGAAGGTAAATAAAAACAGATATACATACATAGACCGCTAAAATCATAACCCTTTCTTTTGGCTTTGCCCTAGTCGGGTAACAAGCCATCCGCCCGATGGAATTTCCTAACTGAAAAAATAACCAACTTCTATTCCCTGATGATTTTTCGAAAATCCTTCCTTAGGCTCGGTTTCGCGTAAAATTTCTTTGAGGAAGGAAGGGAGCAGTGGTCAGTATCGGGATTATTACAGCGCCTGTTTCCGAGTATACGGATTTAAAATGTATGGGGAATGTACAAGTAGCTTGCACTTCAAACGTTTGACGAAGTTTGACTAGTGAGTTAAATTTTACCTAATCGTTACGTAGGTTGATATCGTTGAAGGTTTTGTAATCTATCATATTACTTAATTACTACAAAGGAGCTGTGAAACGTTAAACGCTCATAAATAGTTCCATATACACGCCAAAGTGCTGCTACTATTTCTAATAGGCAGAAAGGGTACGGCTTTAATAATTTTCCGTTGATCGCCCATAGCGGTGACATTGTGGCTATACACAAAGATTAAAGTATTTGAGGTAAACGCCGAATCATTTACCTATAAGCAGATATTAAAATCAGAAGCCTTGGCAAAACAGATTCCCAGAATTTAGTCTTATAGATCAGTTTATGCGACTGTAACAACCTACCCCACGCCAGGAGCGGTTGTAATACTTGAAAATGGTACCCAATTTAATCCTATACTATTACCTAAACTAGCAATATTTGTATATATTTTTATAATCACGTTCTCAAAACCCGCTCTAACGATTTCAATGAAAATTGCAATATAGGGGTTTATAGGGGTGAAAAATCGATTTAGCTAGGTCTCGCATCGGTGAAAATTCGTTTTCACCCGAGCAGAAGTCAGTCATCCAAAGTTTAGAACAAAAATGACACCATAATAATAATGACATGGCAGCATGGAATTAGTAAGTACCTACTACCATGGCAGTATGGAATTAGTATGTACTATTAAATGAGCATTCTCTATTTTCATCAGAGCAGAGCTCGGTTGCCCAGGTACCTACTATTAATTAAAGTCAGTATTATAACAAATACTTTCTCTACTAAGTACATTGCAGTTTATAGTCGTGATAAAACATACTAAGTTTGACATTACGCTTCACCGCTATAAAGACTTATTTATCTTCACGTTATCCAAAATATGAATATGACATCAAGTCCCAACATTACGATAGAAAATGTACTTCGATAACCATACAGTCCCATAGATCGCTTTGAATTTAAATGATAATAGTTCAATGACTATAAATACATACAGAGTAGGTATATAGAAAGTGGAGGTAAAGGGGTCAATTCAACCATAACCCGAGGAAATAATCATCAATTTTGATTGCTTATGGCTACTTGCATCTGTCCCCGCACTATCAAAATGGGCTCTAGTGATGTGTCGTTGGTTGGAATGGGTATCGTTGATACTTCACCATTTTGTTGTATGTTATTGCCGGATGATGTTAAAAGGGATGAGGGGGGATGGGTTATAGATGCTAGAGATATTGATATAGAGCTATAGATGGACCGACGACCTTATGGTGACTGGGACAGACTGGAGGCGGAAGACAGAAGACACTATATCTAGCAGTAGATTGCAATAGGTTGAGTTGAAAGATATCGTTTGAAAAGATTTGTATTGACACTGGCATTAATGCAGGTCTAGAAAAAATTAGTAAGAGAAAAATATTTAGTAACTTATGCTTCCTAAGGTAGTTGATCTGGCATCAGTTCAAAGTGTTGTCAATCTGATCGAGATTGATGTCGCAAATTAAAGTTATTATTTTCATATTTTGCAAACCGATTTATCAATCAAGTCATTGCTTACTCAATCAATGACTGTAAATCAATCAATCAGTCTGGCAAAACTCGTGCCAAAATCTGGCGTAGATTACTTGTTATAGGCCATCTTAGTAATAAAAGGGAAACATTTAACCAGTTTTAACACATATATCTAAAAGAGTGACTAGTTGTTTTTATACGTTCAGCGCTGAGATCGTTTGTTTTTTTTTTCGTGTGCTTAGTCACTAACCTGGTGTCAGAGTTTTATAGCCTCTGACTTGGCTTCACATGCCGTCGAGAAATGTCTCTCAGGCAAGTCAAATCAGTTATTTCAAATAAGCCCATGTATGGCGCTTTTGAACGTCAAAATTTACAAAATAATAGAATTGATTCTAGTCGCCCCTTTCAAAAGGTAGTTTTCGTATGGAGAAGAATGGGCAAGAAACTCCACCGTTACTCTTTTAAAATGTTTTACAATTGTTTGTATAGGTACGTACATTAGTTAAATAATTATATGTGAAGACGATGCACCTAGAATAAAATTACTATACCACAATAGGTAAAAATAATTAAAAATGAACCAACGACAGATAATTTAATATGTGATAGATACATGGTGCTCACATATTTACAAATTTGATTCGTACGGTCTTATCCCTGCACCGAGTTTACCCCAACATACGCTATATTTTTTAATCAACTAGACAAACTTTACTTTTGATTTCAAACAATCAGCACGACTCAAATCCAAAACTGTGGTTTCAGTTTCAAAACGTGTACAATTCTCTTGCACCAAAAGTTTCAGTGTATCTATGAAGTAGAACAGTCTTGTCTCGTGTGTGCCTACCAGGAATTGAACCAATAAACGTTTGGTTCGATGTGTAACTGTCAAGTTCTCGGAAGCAGTGAAATAACTAAGAGTCATGGGTGAAACTTAGTGGGATTAGAAATTCTGTTTCGGAGTATTAGTAGGAGACACAGGTAGTGTCGTTTCGACTTTGAATTTGTTCGTGTGACAAAGAAAGATAAGAAAGAAAATTAATTTATTTGGTCTAGACTAAGGCACACAATAATTAAGAACAAAACAAACAACATAAAATACTTCGTTTTATTATCATTATTCTATTCCTCACGGTTGCGTCAAATAGGCCCGGTTCAGCATAAACGCCCGACAAATAATGCCTGATGCTGGTTGTGTATGTATTCGATTCAGATTGATTGCAAGACAGTAAGCATTCAGAGTTGAATTTGTAAACATGGTTTATCAGCCTACTTTAGAAATCAATAAAAAAAGGCAATATTTAAACACCGTAAATGTAGTGTCAATGTTTTGTCCCCCTTTTTGGCAGTTACTAAAAATAATTTATGCAGTGCAGGGCGTACGACACAATCAAGTTGTAAAACTAAATAAAATTTTAAACAATCACAATCCAACAAAAGCAAGCCACATTAAAATTAGGTCGATTTACATTTTAAAGCACAAATACATGACAATTAATAATTAACTACAGCATTCTGAACGAAATTAAAGTACAATCATGAATTACACACACGAGTTAATTGCCGCTGATAATTTACACTTATTATCATCCTCATTGATATCGTGACAAAATTAATTATCTACCGTCCTATTTAGTCGATTGATGAATTTTGAAAATTTTGTGCATATTCAGTAACGCGATAATGACTTGGCCTCGAAATAAATTAGTTTCACATTTCACAAAACATATTTTTTGTCCACAACGGGGAAGCTCTTGGCCTGTATCTCACCTGATGGTAAGTGATGATCAGGCCGAAGGTGGAAGCGATCTTCACCTGGAATCCTCAACCACAGAAGAATTGGCTATCTTCTAACTGCCGAAACACAACAATGCTGTTAACATTGTTGTTATGGCGACAGAAATAGATAAGATGGTGGTAACCAGACAGGCGGAATTTAGAACCGAGCAGAAAATAAAACATAGTCTTAAACTCAACCACCTAATTTATTTTGTAAGAGAGTGGAGTCGGTCTTCTTCTTCTTCAAATCGGCACAAACTTTGTGAAAAAGCTCACTTTGACACTAAAAGGGTCAGGTAGGGACACTAAATGCTCATTAGGCGTTATAACAATAGAACTTCTATTGTGTTTCCTTCAATGTCCTTGAGTGTATTAAAAAGATAGGACAGTCAGCAAGCATGACACAACTTAACTTATTATGTATTCGATGTCTTATTGTAACTCGTGTAGCATAAGCATAATATTATGCTTCTATGTTACATAAGAAAACAGGAGAAAAAATAAAATTTGTGGCCTGGCTCTCTCGGACTATTCATTTCAATACTGCTTCCTCATATCGAAATGAGTGTCCAAAAGAGCCTGGACCCACAAATTACAAAATTTCTTCTATCTTCTTAGTACCCGCAAAAAATAAGAACCACGAGTTACAATAAGCCGTCGTAAGCCATCAGTGTCTGAGTTAATCGAACTTGCATGCCATCTGTCTCCCGGCACGCAAAGCTAATGGAAAAATGTGCTCATTAATTAGTTAAGTTTATGTTATGTTTAGGTTATGTTTTATTAAGTTTGTACCTATTTCTTAGCATGTCGGTGGCAATCTAAATTGAGTCCACCCAGAATTTACCTACAAGTTTGGCACCTTCAGTAACGTCCATTAATTGCAGCACCACATTTATACTCCACGGCTGAGTCATCTGTGAATCTCCACCTGAGTAGGTTTTCCGTGCTTCGGATTCCGGAGTCTATTTAAAGACCTCCAGGGTACCCAAGCCAACTAAAGTCCAGATGGGAGGTTTTCTGCAGTTGGAACGAATGGGAGTTTGTATTTACAATCATAATGGAACACATAAATGTACAGAAACGACTCCTAATGTTATATAGAAGTGGTCTGCATTACAAAACCAACAACAGAAGTAGAGCAGCCATATTCTTCAAGCTCATATTTCAGCGAGTTCAAAGTAAGCACTCACACAGTCGAACCCTTTAAAGCCATACATCATAGTGACGGGTACAGACCTGGCACTGTGCCAGCTGATAGCAATGCTGATTGACTTATTGCCCGAACGTAATAGAGCAACGGATTAGTTTTGTGTGAACCCCGCGTTAGATTTCGTTCGGCTTTAAGCGTTGTTCAGACAGGGGCGGGCTGCCGTGGCAGACAGTTGTAATGTACTATTGTATATGGAGTTATTCTTTTAAAGAGCAGTGGTGATCTATTGGAAACAGCTGCTAATTACTGCTAGTTGTAGGTCGTAACTTCAAACTACTTACTTTGTGTAAATTATTTCACCACCACTGCTCTCAAAACGGTGAAAGAAAATATCGTAAGGAATCTGGCATGTCCTAGAACCAAAAAAAATTGAAGACATATGACATCCACAAACCCGCACTGGGCCAGCGTGGTGGATTTTGGCCCACTGCCTCTCTCAGAGAGGAGGCCTGTGTCCCAGCAGTGGGAACATTATAGGCTGATTGTGCTACATCGAGCCATTCAAACAAACATGGTGTATACACCGTGAAATTTGAATCACAGGTTTGCTAGAACAAACGTTGTTCAGACCATGGTCTACTACCATTCTACAGCATCCAATTAAAAAAAAACATAACTGGTTTTTGAAAAAACACAAAAAAGACAAAGTTTAAAATGTCAAGATTATCGTTACTCCCTACAACACAGACACCACGCACAGGACACAGCATTGTCTACAGGGAAATGTACCTCCATAAACGAAATTTAGTAAGCAGTAGATAATCTTGACATTTTAAACTTTGTCTTTTTTGTGTTTTTTCAAAAACCAATTATGTTTTTTTTTTTATTTTAGATAAAACTATTCAGTTAAGACCTCTTACTAAAAATAAATTGAAAATGTTTAATAATAATGTTCTTAGCAATCTTTCATCAGCTAGTTTTGATTCACAAGACCCCAACATGAACTATGGTACACTACTTTCTACAGTGTGCCAAGAATTCCATAAAGCATGTCCTGTAAAAACAGTAACAATCAATACCAAACCAAAATTTAATGAATGGGCCACTCCTGGCATTAGAAAAAGCAGAGATATTTTATATAATTTATATAACGAAAAATCATTGACTTCTGATCAAGTAATTCATAATTATGTAAGAAACTATTCAAAGATATTTAAAAGAGTCTGCGCCCAAGCTAAATCTAAATTAATAAGTAACAAAATTAATAATTCTAACAATAAAATAAAAGCTGTGTGGCAGGTAATTAACAAAGAAACTGGAAACACAAAACAGCGAGATCAGAATGAATTGTCATTAAAAATTGATAATGTAACCATTTCAGATAAGTTAAAAGTTGCTGAGACACTAGAAAACTTCTTTACCAACATCCCAATAGAGGTTACGAAATCTCTCCCCTCATCATCTATACTAGCTGAATCTCTTTTAAAAGAACACTTCAGTAGAGACATTCCAAATTTTGAATTTAAGCCCATTTCAATTGTCACAATTAAAAAAGCATTTAAAAGTCTTAACATAAAAAACACTGAAGACTTATGGGGGATTTCCGTTAAGGTTCTTCAAGATATCATTGACACAATTGCCCCTGTCCTAACAGGCATATTTAATCAATGTTTAGATAGCGGTACGTTTCCTGATTTAATGAAACATAGTAAAGTAGTACCAATTTTCAAATCGGGTAGTAAGAGTGATCCCTCTAATTATAGACCAATATCTGTGCTACCAGCATTGAGTAAAATATATGAAAAAATCATGCTAGACCAGATGTTGGCACATTTTAATTCTAATGGGATTTTACATAGTCACCAGTTTGGTTTCACGAAAGGTAGGTCGACGACTGACGCAGGAGTTAAACTCATCAGTCACATTTTGGAATCCTGGGAGAAGTCCCAGGATGCAATTGGCATTTTCTGTGACCTCTCAAAGGCGTTTGACTGCGTTGACCACAATACACTGATCTGTAAATTACACCACTACGGAATTCGTGGACAAGCTGCTGATCTTGTTCTTTCCTATCTATCAAACAGGCAGCAAAAAGTAAATGTTAATGGGGCGATGTCTTCGGGGTCTCTAGTGAAAATGGGCGTGCCTCAAGGTTCAATTCTCGGCCCTTTCTTATTTCTAGTTTATATAAATGATCTTCCTTACATGATGACTAACTTATCAGATATAATTCTATTTGCTGACGACACTTCTCTTATTTTTAAAATAGACAGGAAAGATACAGATGTATTACATGTCAACGATAGTCTGGCTGTACTTTCAAAATGGTTCGCAGCTAATAATCTTTTACTTAATGCGAACAAAACGAAATGTATTAGGTTCTCATTACCAAATGTACCTCAAGTAGGTCTAAATCTAAAACTTGATGGCAAAAAACTAGATGCAATAACGGAAACTATATTCTTAGGAATTACTTTAGATTCAAAATTACAATGGGGCGCCCATATTAGAACTCTTTCAGGTAGATTAAGTTCAGCTGCATATGCAGTAAGAAAAATAAGGCAGTTGACTGATATAGCCACAGCTAGGTTAGTATACTTTGCTTATTTCCACAGTATTATGTCTTATGGCGTCCTGCTGTGGGGATCGGCAGCTGACGTAGATTCAATTTTCATTTTACAAAAGAGGGCAATCCGCGCGATCTATAAAATGGGCCCTCGCGAGTCCCTTAGAGACAAATTTAAAGAAATTGATATACTGACTTTGCCTTCACTTTATATCTTAGAAAGTATTATGTATGTTCGCAAAAACTTAGGACTTTTCAAAATAAGAAGCGATTTCCATAATATAAATACACGTAGTCGACATGAAATTGTGATACCCAAATTTAGATTAACTAAAACAAGCAAGTCATTTCCTATAAACAGTATCCGCTTTTATAACAAGTTGCCAAAGTCTGTGACAGAACTTAGCGATGGGAAGTTCAAAACCCACATCAAACGTGTCCTTATCAAGAATTCATATTATAAAATTAAAGACTACGTTGAAGACAAGGAAATTTGGCAATAATTCCTTCTGCACATGTGGCTTCCCTGGTACCTCATTAACGGTATAAATAAGTAAGAGTCTATTAACTGCTCCCAAATTACCATGTTTATTTAAATCTTTTTTTTTTTTTTTTTTTTACATTCGCCCTTGACATATTTACTATTCTATTATTTGACATTATATACTTTTTTTTTTTGTGGCTTTTGTGGACATGATAATTATTCAGATTGATTACAGTTGTAATAGCAATCATATAATTGCGTTATATTTTAAATAGGTTTTTTATTTTTTTAAATTAATTAATTTTTTTGTATAGATTCTTTTCTACATATTTTGTGAATGTGAGAACGCTGTAGGCTTAGTGGATTGTAGACCTGTTGACCATTTTCTATTTTGTTAAGTACTTGGTACTTATTGAAAGACCTACACTGTCCTCCCATACCTAGAAACACTGTTATTTGAAAGTATTGTAAAAGCCAATTATTTTTAAAAGAGTAACCGTGGAGTTTCTTGCCGGCTCTTCTCCATAGGAAACGACCAATTGGAACCGTGCACCTAGCTTCTGACGTTTCATAAGTGCCCATGTAGGTTTATGTGAAATAAAATATTTTGATTTTGATTTTTTGATTTTATTGGATGCTGTAGAATGGTAGTAGACCATGGTCTGAACAACGTTTGTTCTAGCAAAACTGTGATTTAAATTTCACGGTGTATAATTACTGTCCGCCACCGCCACCGCCTATGTCTGAACAATGCATTGTAGGACTTATTTTTCGGCCGTCCTGCGGCTGCTTTGCTGTTGTTTTTCTTTGTGTTGGCATGGCAAAACTGAGTTAGCACTGATGTCGAAAATGTTAAGTTGTGGAGCTAATTAGTGCTAAAAGCCTGGCCGTTATAAATTTCTGGAAAACAACGTTGTTTTGTTGACTTGCTGAAGTTGAAATTTGGTTAGCAAATACTGGAAATCGTTGTTTGGAAAAATAAAATTTGCAGAATAGAATTTTCTCGTGAATTGCTTCAGTGTTGAAAACTTTTGTATATTTTCTGGGGTCTATCTGTTTCAGTGAATTTCCATACATCATTAACATTCTGCAGAATTATTGGAACTGTGAACAATATTACAATCGACTGTGGTTTCAATAAACAGAACTTTTACACCCAGAACTGTTTTCATTTAGCTACCACAATTCAATTCCTGACAGCTTGGAATTTTCCAACAGAATTACTGTATTGGTATAATTAATGTAAAAGTTGGTTCCAGGTCACATATTATTATACATTGTTTTTTTATACGATGCAACAGCCACAAAAATAACCTACAATCCGACCATAACTGTCCACAGTCCCACAATAATGCCAGCACATTATTTTTTAGCTTCTACACTGCTGTCCGTAATCTGGACACGGTCAGCAAACCAGGCTGGCAGTGCGCCAAACTTGCACATCATTTTATCAAGATCTGTTCGCGACGTGTTTTTTGGGAGTTCCGGGGACGAATAATAAACAGGCAGGCCATTGCAGGTGGATATTTATGGATTTGTTATTGACGATTACTAACAGTAAAACCAGAACAGAAATGCGCTTCGGTAATCTTCGTGACTCCGAATAAGCACGAATGTCGCGCTACAGAGTTACCGCGCTTTGTAGTAGAGCACCTGTCATAGCACATTTGTATGAAGATTTCTCTTTATCGGGCTACCTACCCCGGTCGCACCTCGTCATCTGTCATTCAAAACCGTTTCCGAAGATAGACGATGATTGCCGAAGTACATACTTTTTCTGGGAGAACTTTAGGTACTGCGGTAGGGAAAGAAAATACTCATCTATAAAATGATTGGCTTAATTTGCAGTTTCTGACAAGGGAATCCATTAATGTCAAATGTTTGCATTAACTTGTTTCTTCATTCGGATGTTGTGATTCAACAAACGTCCTGTATTTTGTCGAATAGACAAATGACCAAAGAATATTGGATTCATTCTTTTTTTCGAAATTACTCCCGTGGTAGCCTAGCGTTTCAGTAATAAATAAGGGTGTTAGCTTAAAAATACGGACAATTGTCATAACTATTATTGTGATCTTCGTTTTCAGGTTGTTACCCGACGTAAGCTTGATTCTGTTTAACAAATAAGTCATTTCTCTCCACAGATCACAAGGACAGGCATAAGACACAACACAAAACATATCAACACACAAGCACACAACAACAATTAAACAGCACACTCACTACTACCACACGCACGCACATGCTACACTAAACACTATACAATACTAAAAGTTTCGTCTTACTATGGCTTAGAAATAGATTCACTTCATAAGTTGCTTACCTTTGTACAACTTTGTTCTAAAAGCCAAGGAACATTCAAGTTTAAATCAAATCATGGGAATAGTTCAAGACGGAGGGAAAGTCGTAAGCCAAAGTGAGTCCCACCTACAAGGCGGATATAAGCCTCTTAGCAACTAGCTAGAAGCCAACGTTCATCTTCGTTATAATCTGCAAAATATAGGTCAACTTATGTGCAGCCTGCTTAAGGTCAAGATAGGAGTGATGAATTATTCTACGTAAGTTTTAATTCTGCAATGTGTGTGTCGTTCAAAGTAGTTTTTTTGTAGTGAAAAGTTTTTTAGACGCGTTGAGCGATTTTTGCTAGGAGGTAAACTTATGGATTCGCGTAGTGCTGGGTTATAGAATCTAGATGGCGCTAATACCAGTTTTAAGTCTTCACTTCTGTCGGCAGTCCCCATTACTGCCAATTTATTTTTATTTTTGAGTATGATGTGGCATATACAATGCCTCATGCGAACTACGCATCAAATACCTGACATCACTCAAAATCGTCTCACAAATCCTGCATCACGCATTTAGAGTTTACCGCACGAACAACATAATTGTTGGGCAGTTGCCCGCCAGACACGACACCCGTCTGGTCGGAGGATGTTCCCTTTTCAATAGAGGATGAGTGAAATTTACACCCTGTTCCTCATGCTTCTCGATTGGTGACCACCCCGACGTGATTATTAACATATATTAATTAACTCCTACACTCGTCCAGTTTCAAGATGCAAGTGGAACGCCGTAAAGTAAGTGAATTGGTATTCAAGAGCCAGCAATCAATTATTATACAACAAAGTATCTCACGCCTGAATAGATTCATAAGAGGTGTACCCATAGATATATAAGTTGCCGCCATCGGCCGCAGTGACGGATGTCATGAAAATGATGGCTGTTTGAGTTTTCAGTGTCAAAAAACGCTCTCTAGGGAAACACACCCACTTACTTTCATAAATAAAGTTTCAGTAGATTTAACTTTAGTATCGTATATCCTGGTCAATACTTAAACATAACTGGTGAAATGTGGAAGTCACTTTAATGTATACCTCTGCCTAACCCTTCGGTAATTACAAGCGTAATGTTATGTTATCTCGGTCAGTCAGCAAACAAACACAACTAAACATTATTACCAAAACAAGAATCCAAATATGAAGGTATCCTCAAAGTCAAACTTTTAGTTGCTAAGCCCGAAACACAAACGTTTGCAACAAACCGAGAGGAACTTCGCTATGTTTGGCACGGTTGTGGCTATCGCGGTTGACAGGGAACCCGTTAGGTACCTAGTCGCAAAGTTTGGAATTTGCCCGGATTTGAAAATATAAAACGTTTGGTTCAAATGAAAATCAAATCATTTACAGTACAACTATGTACTTAATGTCTCTCGGCAAACCTCGTGTTTCGTCAGTCGTCGGATTCCTATCAGTTGCTCTATGCACTTGGTGCAGACTGGACGCTCTCAATCGACTTGGAAGTTTATAGAGTTGTTAATACTCTTTTAATGTCATTTATTTAAAAAATGGTAGGAAAGCTGCTAAAGTCGCAGGCACGACATATAGGAAAATAGTTTTACAGCTCTATATAGTTCACACGAAAATCAAAACAAAACAACAATAAAGTACTAGTTCTGAATTCATATTATTATACAAGATAAATCTAATAATTGATGGACATGGAAATTAGCATTCGTTTGTATTCGGAAATGCGATGATACCCGAGGGACATAAGAAAATAGAAATACAGTATTTGCCTGAATATGGGTACATGAGGTCATACGTACAACAAAAGTTAATACCGGATCGGAAAGATGAATTTGCCGATCTATTCTGTAAATATCTAGGTGAAGTGAGCTGTCAACAACAGTGTCAATCCCTAGCATCGTGAAATGACAGCTCACTTTACACAAGTTTTCACGGCGAGATTTTTACAGAATAGACCAGCTAGTGCTCGAGGCATAACTGCCTTAACGAGTATTTTCATTGCGTAAAATTTCTTGTTTTAACATATTAACCTATGATACTCGGCAATACTGTAGCTTCCCATTAGTGAAAAAATAAATCGGAATCGGATCAGCAGTTCCGAAGAATATTCCCTACATACATAGTCACTCTTTATAATATTTAGTACAGAAGTATAGATATTAGTAACTAAATCAAAATTAAGTGACTCTTTAGTCTTGCATGAATATCTGTCAATATCATAAGGTATATCATAAGGTATATCATAAGGTATATCATAAGGTATATCATAAGGTATATCATAAGGTATATCATAAGGTATATCATAAGGTATATCATAAGGTATATCATAAGGTATATAATTATATGTAGATAGTGTCATCCACGAAGACGCGCCCCACTCCGCGATTACTGAACTGTAAGCTGTAGTTTAGTACGGAGCGGAGCGGAGTGAGGCGCGTCTTCGTGGATAGCACTATCTACAGGATGGCAGGGAGAACGACGTGAAAACTATTACAATGGATTTCAGTACATGATTCTGAACCCCCCTTTTTTTTTTGTTCGTTTCTCTTCTTTTTTTCTCATTAATCGGTAATTTATTTTTAAAACATCGTGAGAAAACCATCTCATAGAACCAAAAATTCGAAGACATGGGAAATCCACAAACCCGTACTGGGCCCGCGTGGTAGATTATAGCCCACTCTTACACGAAGAAAGGAGGTCTGTGTCCCAGCAGTGGGATCATTATTGGCTGATTATGCATAGACAAAACGCCACCTAGTTTTTAAGCCCTGTCATTGATGTGTCATCGTAACATTGAAAATATACTTTTCGTCTATTACTACTTGAATGAAAGGTCTGTGAGAACTTTATTATAATGAAAAATATTTATGTATCTCCATGTTTGCAAATAAATAAATGATTTGATTTTTATTTTTTTATTTTAGCTAATTAAAATCAATTTTATTAGAATCACAAATTAATTAATTATTATTTACTGCTATTGTATTTTAAGCTGTATATACCTGTTTGTACTGGAAAGCCAGTTTATCTTGCAGGATATTTTTGAATAGCAAAGTTTTCCGCTGAACACTATGATAATGTTGAAAAACAATAAATTATATTAATGTTTCAACTAGCTTTTATGTTTTTCACAACGATATCCCATTCAGTGACCCGACTCGTGCGATATAAAAGGTCTCTTTGTAGTGGAAACTAAAAAAAAATAAACAATAACTGCGACAAGGACTAACTTTGTGTGGGAAAATGCTTTTAGAAGAAAATAATATATTACCTCGTGTTTCTAGGGTTGCTTACGATACGATATTCTTTTTTTGTAGAAATAAAATACCGAGCTTGTTAGTAGATATTTTTAGTATATCAGGGTTTCTGGATAAAAAAAAACTCATGTAAGACATTTTTCCGGATAAACGAATGAAGTTAATGTCAGAGGAACTCGTAAGAGTGTTTTGAACTGTGTATTTTATTAGGAATTCCCGTCAAAACCCTCGGATTGTGATTGAAAGTGTGTTACACAATTAGGGCGCTGGACTATCAGTAAGATAAAGAACTATAGTCGCTGCGTTAAGAACTGAGTCATCGGGCCATAGGCGTTGGCTTATTGAGCAGGTAGCAAACTATCGATCGATTATTATCTTACTTATTACTTATTGCTACGGGCATTTATGGCTCGACGACTCGGTTCATAACGCGAGTACTATAGCTACTAATCAATTTACTTTAATCTTAAATACGAGTGCTAGATTAATTCTTTTGAGCAAATCGAATCCTGCTAGGCTTTGAAAACTAAAAATAAAAATAGTAGCCCTAAGTAAAAGACGCTGTTTAGAAAGCAGTGTAGAAAAGTCTCTTTGAAAGTCCATAAGGTCAAACAAAGTAATCTTGTAGGGAGGTGCACAAAGTATACAATTTTCTCTATTTTCTACAGAAGAACTGTCTTTGTTTCTCAGAGATTTTAAAATGAATCATATACTTATTAAAAGAACAATATTTGTATAGAGCGACAGGCTCACAATCATCGTCAGAAGGGTAATTATCAATTAAATTATTCATTATTTAACTGTGCTAAGTAATAACAGCCGCACGCGTCGATCGATCAGGTTAAGCTACGCTTGCCGCGGTTTTTCCGTGGATGGGTGACCATCTTTACATACCAAGACCCCTCCGTGCCTCGGAAAGCACGTTAAACCGTTGGTCCCAGCTGTCATTTGTAGATCTTTGACAGTCGTTACGGGTAGTTAGAAGCCCAAAAGTCTGACAACCAGTCTTATCAAGGGGTATCGTGTTACCTAGTAACTAGGTTGTGGAGGTCAGATAGGCAGTCGCTCCATGTAAAATCCTGGTATTCAGCTGCATCCGGTTAGACTGGAAGCCGACCCCAACACAGTTGGGTTAACTGTCTGTCTACTTCGTGGAAAAAGAAAACGCGTAAATATAATCAGTCTAACTAGAAAAGTCTACATAAAACTTATAATCTACGCTATTTTAAATTAATTAGAAGGGCGTAACAAGTCCGCGGATCGTGCTCAGTCGATCTCGCGGTCTGAATTGAACTGACTGCGTGATCCGGGCTCCTCTGATGCTAAACTCTTATCGTCTTAAAACGTTCCCACGAGAAAATGCAAGCCGACCCACGGCCACGTTCGACGCAATCAGATTTACGTCGTCGCTTTAAATATTGGAAACGATTATTAATTATTTAATATCAATAAGCTCTGCGCGCTAACAAAGACCACCATGATCTTGAGAGTTAGACGAGTTGTGACTGACACCTTCGTCTCACGCTAATAAGAACTGGGCAAGGTGTGAGTTGACACTATCGTCTCGCGCCGACATATTTTTATGATCACGTTCTCGAAAACGGCTCTAACGATTTTGATGAAAGATGCAATAGGGGTTGTAGTAGTGGGTTTACGGGGGCAAAAAATCGATCTAGGTACGTCTTTTATCTAGGAAAATTTGCTTTCTCTGTTTTCACCCGAGCAGAGTTCGGTCACTTAAGTACCATGACTATAATTTAGTAGATGGTGGTATTTTTGTTTCGTTTTAACCGACTTCATAAAACGAACAATTTTTGAGTTTAGCTCTAATAACAAGTGATTAATCTACTTTGTGTATGATGATAATGTTATTAGTATTATTTGACTGCCTCGTTGGTCTAGTGGTCGCAAGCGCTACTGCTGAGCATGAGGTCCTGGGTTCGATCCCCGGGTCGGGCAAAGTGTTATTGGATTTTTCTATCTGGAATTTCTCAGTAGCAGCCCGGAGTCTGGATTTGTGCCCGGTTGATGGCAATAGGCTCGCCCCCTATTACATGGGACTTAAACATAACTGGCGAAATGCGGGTGTACCTACTACAGGTACACCTCTGCCCAACCCTTCGGGGAAACAAGGCGTGATGTTATGTTATGTTTATTATTTAGTACCTGGGCGACCGAGCTCTGCTCTGGTGAAAATGGAGAATGCTCATTTAATAGTATAGGATAGTACCTACTAATTCCATACTGCCGTGATAGTAGGTACTTAATTCCCTGCTGCCGTGATCATTATTCTAATGTCAATAATGTCTTGTCATTATTCATTATCTTGTTCTAAACTTTGGGCGACCGAGCTCTGCTTGGCTGAAAATATGGAGAAAACTAATTTTCCCAGATATGTGACCTAGCTAGATCGATTTTTCGCCTCCGTAAACCCCTATACTGCAACTTCCATCGAAATCGTTAGAGCCGATTTCGAGAACGTGAGTAGGTACAAATATATTTACAAACAAATATGTATTCATACAAATACTGCTCTTTTAATAGTATAGGGTTTATAATCAGACCACAGAGATCCATACAGTGTTAGTAAAGAAAAACTAAATCTAATGTTAGTATCCTAATCCTAATTTTATCTGGAGTCGGACCTCACACTATCCACGTTGTAAGTAGTTCATACCATAAGATGTGTGAAGTCCGATCCAGTGATGCAGCATCGGACAGTCCCACCTACCGCACAACGAGCTCAGGATGCTGTGGGAGCTGGAACGCATTCTACAAAGGATCGAGGCACACCGGTTTCGGATGATGACATGAAAGCCGTCAATCCTCGCCTGAGTTATTACTTCCTGTCACTGTTATTTACATAGCAGCAGGGTAATTGCATAACTCATATAAAACGCCAATTGATCGCATTGAGTTTCACTTTGTCAGTTCACCCACGTCATCCCATTATTTACGTTGTTGAGCAGACGAATTTTTCAAATCTATGAAGCAATGTATTATCAATAACCTTCAAAACTCTGGCATTGTAATTTTAAGTGTGTTACGAAATTAGGGTGCTGGTAGTGGTATATATATTCGCGCGGGGTGCCAAAATGTCGTGTAAAATTTGATTTCGATATCCTATTTAGCTACAGAATATACAATTTCATTTCATATTATTTCATAACGTAAATAAAGATTTGTCTACTCTTGGTAATGTTCTATTGACAAAAGACTTTGTAATTCAAGATGTTCTACCACATTTTGTAATAATGGCAATATTAGATGCACAACGTTTGAGTTTTACGTTGGTAAGTATAGGACCTAGATTTGAACTCGAACTGTACCTAATGGAAATATCTTAATAGATATTTTTTTACATTTTAAGTAGGCTTACAGACTAATAACATTATAGTTACAGTCAATCTGCCTATGGCCTTTTCCCAACTATTTTGGGGTCGGTTTCCAGTCTAACCAGATGCAACTGAATACCAATATTTTACATGGAGCGACTGCCTATAAAACATGATCTCCACAACCCAGTAACTGGTCAGTACGATACCCCTTGGTAAGAGACTAGACTAAGAAACTAGAAAAAGACTAGTCACATCTACACGGTAAGTACCTACATAGGCCGTCACCTCCTTCTGCGAAGCAGTAATGCTAGCGAAGGAGGAGGCGGAATGCGTGACGGAGAGGCAAATTTCGCGCTCTCACGCCCCTAACCACCGTAGGAGACGCTCTGAACGTCGGGAGTCGCAAGCCGATTCCCGGCCACCGTAGGCGTGAGCTTGCGGACGGTGAGCAATGGGTAGCTCGCCGAGAAGTTATTTGATAATTTCCCACCCAAAAAAAGGAAGTACTTTTCTTTTTGCACATAACATCACGCCTGTAATCCCCAAAGCGTTAGGCAGAGGTATACCTAAAGTACATCCACATTTCGCCAATTATGTTTAAGTCCCATGTAATTAGGGAGCGAACCTATTGCCATCAACCGGGCACAAAACAAAAAACTGGGCAAAAAATGTATATTGTCAGAAAACTCTAGAAGGACATAATGTAGTAACATTATTGGTGATGATCTTCAGAAAGGTCAGGCGCGTAATGCTCGCAACCGCCGTGCGTGTATGACCAGATGTATGAACATAAAAGAAACAAAAGCATTATGTAAGGATCGTGCGTAGTTGCTGCCTACCCGCATAGGAAAAAGGCGTGAGTTTATGTGTGTCTAAACTAAGATACAGAAAAGATTTGATTTTATATATGTTTGTAAGTTTGTATGTTTGTTTCACTGTCACTCTAAAACGGCTGAACGGATTTGGATGAAATTTAGCACAAGGGCAGACCATGACCTAGGTTAGGGCATATAATGTTTTTTATCCCGATATTCCTACGCCATCGAGACTTATGCGGGTAAAACCGCGGGGCGCAGCAAATGTTTAACAAAATACACCATATTTTTCAGCATTCTCCATCGCTGCTCGACTGGGTAGACATCGAACATGAAAAATCAATAGAAACTTCAATTACAGCACTCTCGGTTAATTAATTAAAATGCGATGTCGGGATCAAGTGGATCACAAAGCGTAACGTCGACACCCGTCGTATAGTCAACCGAAGTGGTAATATTGCACTGCAAAACCGCCCTTACTTCTACGACATAAAGACGCTGTCAACGTCAAATTGTTACTACTGATAAGCGGTTGACTATACCTACTTATACTTCTGTCGTATATTCCTCAGTACATCTATTACATTAAACCGAGGAAAAAAAAAAGTGTGGCACTCGGGGACTGCCGATTGCCGATTTGTAACCTCCATACTTCCTATTTGTCAACGTAGCGTTGACAAATAGGAGGTATGGAGGTTACAAACTTGGGATGATGACGGATGATGACCTAAAACAAAAACTACGTTCCCATGACAATATCACGTTGTCATGAACTACGTTCCCATGACAACATCACGTTGTCATGGGAACGTAATTTTTGTTTTATGTCATCATCCGTCATTACATGGTAGGCGAAGTGGGGGGTGTTAGGTTTTATTTTCGTTACGTTACGGAATTTCTTGATTCGGTCGCCGTGCTCAAAACCCACGATAAAAGCTATGCAATAGTTTAAAAAACTGAAAAGTGAAAAATAAAAAATAACTTTTTTGTGTAACTAAGCTCCTATACCAATTAAATAACAAATTTTGAGGCGGCGCCAAACACGCATTCGACAAAGATCCATCAAGCTACCATTTTACGCTTTAAGTTATTAATTTATTTGTTAATTGTAAAAACAGGAATCGTTCAAATCGGACTACTCAGTAAAAAGTTATGCGTGGTCATACATAAAAAATTGGTTGTCTGTAAAGTCGGTTTACGGACGATAATTTTATATGATAACGTCACAAGCCGAACGCTTAGGCCGATCTTGCCTCTCTATCGCTTGTTCCGCGCTCTCGCTTGCACGCTCAGCTCAGGCGGAACATGACACTTTTTCGTGCGTGCAGCCAGCGTTCATCGATTTATAAAACGTTATCATGGCAAAAAATAAATTAAGTACGCGTTGACTTGAAAACCTCCTTTTTATTTTCGTCGGTTAAAAATTGGTAATTCTGTCAGATCTTTCACCATATTGATGTACCTATATAATATTTTATGCAGACGCATTATTTATGACCCGACTGCAGCGAAGGTCAAAAAGGTGGCAATGTTTAAAAAAGTCTCTTTGAATAACCTTCATGGAGGAGACATTTACAAGTATATACACTAGGCGCCGCTGTGTTGATACCACATTATCTTACGAGATTGCATATTACGTAATGTCAAGTTTTTATAATTACAATTAGCATTTTTATCCACCTAACCTATATAATTCATTCTATAGAACAAAAACGACCCCAATCACACTATTCCTGACCACCAAACAATTAAAACAGATCCCCGACCAATTTCAACTTCTCCCTAACATTTTGTTACGCTCCTCGCGTTTCGAAATCAACTACGTTTCTACTGTGTTATCAGTTTGTGGACTAACAATACCGATTATTAAAGTCTATTCGCTTAATTAGTGCGGCTATTTGAAAATTTTCGCGAGGCGCGTACCGTGGACAATGCCGCCACCACACTGCAAGAAATTTAAAATTGCTATCTCATATAATTATTCGACGCTGTAAGTCGAATCGGTTTCGGGAGTATGGCCCAGTTAGACGTCTTTGGCTGAAATGATTGAGCATCAAATCAAAAAGTTAGTTTTCTATTTATGAATATAGATAACTATAAAAATTCAAGTTGCTTATCGTGTCTGTTTATGTCACCGCGTTGTTCTTCTAAACTACGCAATGGATTTTAACACGGTTTTAACCATTATTTAGAAAAAATATTCCGCAAGATTTAAGTACTTATAATATAATACATAAATATTGAACTTACATGTAATAAAAGCAGGGGCGGGCCGCTGGTTATAATAAAAATAACTATTTATTTTTCGTTAAATTCCACGCCATTTGAGTACACCGTCATTATTTAAGCGGATAGACTTTACTAACAATACGGACTATTAATTAATCCCGGTCAAATAACAGCCAGTAGCAGATAGTGGCTTCCTCCAAATAGTACCGTATAATAATAATAATGGTGGATGCAGTGCGGTGGAAGGTGTGAAAGATTAGCGGAATTTGTATAGACTGACTATTATTACAGTAACTAATTGTATACCTCCCTATTTATTTTATGCCACAAAGTGGCAAACAAGCGGACAGTCCAATTGTTGATAATTATGGTGTTTATTGATAGTTATAACCAAAGGGTTATAATATAAGTCTCCAGAAACTAGGTGAAAAACAACAATGCAGAAAAAGATTCTTGAAAAAAAAAAAACTTTTTCGTATAATCCATTTGCATTTCTCTAAAATTTGTTATAATACCTGTACGTGGGAGGCGGATTGCTTTCATTAAAAGGTTTATAATCTCCCATTATTTTAAAAGCTAAAGTAATAATGTCGTTAGTGTTATTACTAGAACACTCATAGGAATTAGACAGAACGGAGCAAAAACTTTGATAGATTGCAGTCATTATCGTTAAGCTCTTTTATTTGAGGAGCACAAGGAATTTTATTCGAAATGGTATGGATATTAAATGCATTGGAGCTGAGCTATGGAGAAAATTTTAATGTGAGCATGAATGTTCTCAATAAAACCGTTAAGGGGACTACAGGACCTAAACGTACCTAAACGCAAGTTTAATAATGCTTAAAAGTATATGATCCACTGTAGTAAATAAAATCAGAAAAATATATGATACTCTTCAGGATTAAAAATAGTAAGATAGTGGTGCCGATTCTCTTGTTCACAAACTAAACTAAATTTAAGTTCAGTGCATCTTTTTCTTTCTATTTCATTAAGAAAAGGACAGAAGATAAATTTTAGTTTAGTCCTGTCAAATTAATCAGCGCTCGACGTAAATTGACGTAATTTTAGTAGGCAAGTTTTTAATCACGTCTAAACTTGTATGGAGTAGTGACAGGAGCTGATTGATTTGACAGGACTACCTAAACAAAAATTTATCTTCTGTCCTTTTCTTAATGAAATAGAAAGAAAAAGATGCACTGAACTTAAATTTAGTTTAGTTTGTGAACAAGGGAATCGGCACCAGTGTGTTGAAAACATAATACAACTAATATGATATATCTCAAAAAAAATATTTTAACGATTAAAAATCATATTAATAGACATGCAATCATTCAGATTTTATGTCAGATTATTTAACAAGCAACATATTAGCGTAATAGTGTTTCAATTTTTTTGTCCAATCAATAGATTTTTGTAAATCGATAATTGCTTCATATTTTGTAACAAATTACCTGCGCTGTGTCATCACGCTTCTCTTTCTTTCCTATGCAGGCTGACAGTGACCGCGCTTTAGCTGTTGTAAGCCTCCTAATATACATTTATCATCTTCCTGCCCTTGTCCCATGTTACTTGGGTTCGGTGCAACACGTGTTCTTTTTCTACCCTCCCCTGTCAACCATCACGCTATAATTCACTGCCTTCTCTTTGATATCATTCCTCACCAGTCCATCCATCTTTTCTTTAGCCTTCCTCTTCGGCTCCATCCATCAATTCATGATATTCATCATATTCATCACTCTTTTAATCACATGCGTTTCTTCCCTGCTCATCACATTAAAAGAAATAAATTTTGCATATAACATTAAAAGAAAAATAGTCAGAGCAGTTATTAATTTTTTTAACTAGTCATTCAATAAATGCTAGTATCTGAATTTATATTAAACTAGCCGACCGGGCAAACGTTTTTTTGCCATATTTATGTTTAGGGTGGACCACTCGTATCACTTAGGAGTATGAAAAATAAATTACGACCGATTCTCAGACCTACCAAATATACATTTGAAATTTCACAAAAATCGATCAAGCCGTTTCGGAGGAGTGTGGCAACTAACATTGTGATACGAGAATTTTATTTATAATTATAGATTTACTACACATTGTAATAATTATTTTGGGAAACGAAATTGTCATCACCATTATTTCAGCCAAAAGATGTCTACTGTTGGAAAAAGTGTTCATCCAGCGGATAAAAATGCAATGTTTTTTATTAAAACCTTCTGAACTTCTTAATTTTCCGGTAAATTTTCAACAGTCCACTTTCCAGCACTAATGATTTCAAACTCTGACCAACATTATGGAACCAACTTATTACCAGATTCTACAGCTTAGACCACACCAAAACTCCAAATATATTTAGAACTTAGTCTTAAACCGTGGCTGGACTTAGATAACGGTATCCAGACACCATTGGTGTGCGGATCCTTAGCTCCGAATGTATGGAAGTTATCTTAGTTCTAGACATCTGGACCGGATCCCTTGAAATGCATTCATCCAGGAAGTAATTGAAGATTAGTTTTGCTGGTGGAATAGATTTCTTGGAGTTGGAATTGTTGGTTTCCACTTTATGTTAATATTCTCGTGTCCTTTTTAACTAGGATATGGCAGTAACGTTTTTATTTTATTTTCAATTAAATTTAATTCAATTATAGTTTATTAATTTTATGAACATAGGGGTTTAATTTATATCTTTATCATCATTGAGTAGAAAAATGCCTTATGTGAATCTAATAATTACATAATGTGTGTGGCTTATATTCACAGTTAGCTCGCCTTTATAAAGGGTTGAAAATTAAACGTGAACAACGCAAAAAGAAATACTTAATATTCTATACTTCTATAGTTTCTACATTAGGTTGTCCGCAGTCTGAAACAAGGCTGTCTATAGAAGACAGACTCAATGAAAGCAATGAGTACATACACACTCAAAATAAAACAGTTTCATCAAAGTCAAGTCAAGTCAAACTATTTATTTCAAATAGGCACATACATGACATAATCGAACGTCAAAACTAAAAAAAAAAATGTAATTGATTCTAGTTGCCCTTTCCAAGAGGTAGGTACCTATAGTTTTGTATGGAGAAGAATGTGTAAGAAACTCCACCGTTACTCTTTTAAAAATGATTTACAATATTTTGTATACATTAATTATGTAAAAAAAACAACTAAACACAACACAACATAAAAACTTTAAAAAAATAATACAACCGACTTCCAAACTACAAAGTGAAAAATAACTTTAATTTCAGAAGTCGGTGTCTTTAGATCGGTATTTTAGTTTTTTGACATCGACTTCTGAAATTAAAGTTATTTTTCACTTTGTAGTTTGGAAGTCGGTTGTATTTTTTGTAAAAAAGTTTTTATTACTAGCTTTTTAGTGGGTCAATTTGTAATTTGTCTAAGTTACATTAGCCTAATGCCAACTGCTCATCACCTTTTACAAAATATTGCTTTTCCCGATTCAGGAACGTTCATCGTTGAGGAGTTCTCCTGGTACTTCACTCACCATCAGTTCCACTTCTCCATATGCATTGTGACGAGCTTAAATTGCATTGCAACCATATGAAAGTAATCGAATCGCAAACCGTGAAATACTTATTATTGAGTAGTTCCGGTGGCTATTTGTGGTCTTCATCATCAGTTCCACTTAATTAATGGTGCTTTCCAAGAGCGAGTTACTATAAAAATACCCAAATCGCTATAGGTTTGCCTGTAATATTTGAAGAGTTCCCTCGATTTCTCTAGAATGCCATCATCAGATCCTTATCATGGTACCACCCTTGGGATATCTCCTTTCCAAAAATCATCAAAATCGGTTCATAAACGACGAAGTTATCCGCGAAAACACATAAAAATATATATACGGTCGAATTGAGTAACCTCCTTTTTTGAAGTCGGTTAAAAAAACAAAACACAACTGGCGAAATGTGGGTGTACCTGCTACAGGTACATCTCTGCCCAACCTTTCGAGGAAACAAGGCGTGATGTTATGTTTTGCAATTATATAAAGCATATGCTGTGAAGTCGATGCACCTAGAATAAAATTACTACATCACAGTAGGTAAAAGAATTAAAAATGAAGCAATTATACATAAATTAATTTTGTCATAGATACAAGGTGTTCACTTATTTACAAATACTATAAAAGTAGACAATTTTCCTAAAATTTTTACAATTAAGAAGTCAGTGTGTGACGTAAAGTATCTAACAAAGAATTTCACAAGTCAAAACGATTCTTTCTATGATAAACAAAACTATTTTGTTTCTACTTAGAATGCGTGAGTCTCTATTCCCATAGGAAAAAGGCTTGATTTTATGTATGTATGGATTTTATTGTGTTACAGTAGCATTCAATCAAATACAACAGTCTTCCTCAATCATATCGGTGACGTCATCTTCGCTTAGATTTATCATTTGTATACTTACGACCCCTCTCTTCCGTTGCGGATACACATTACCTTATCGTAAATGAGCGCACGCTGTATGTGATGTTCATAAATACGTGGAATGGGAAGATGATCAAAGAAGTATAGGGTTTTACTTTAGATTTTGCTGTCACTGGATTTGTAAATGTATGTCAGTGAAAGAATTCTTCAAAAAAAAAGATATCTTTATGTATATAATTCTATATGTAATTCTTCTGTAAATGTGTTTGTCACCTAACTAAACTAAACGGCTGGACCGATTTGGATGAAATTTTGTGTTTATATTTGAGTGGGTCCCTGAATGGTTTGAAAATACAATTGGACCCGGTAGGTGGCGCTGTTCGGACAGGACAACGTCTGTCGGGTCCGCTAGTATTCTATTTTTCTAGATATAGTCTATTGATTTATTTTTTAGCTGTGACTCTTCTGAAGACAAAAGATATGACATTTAAATTGTAAATCATTCACAGTGTTAATCAAGTGTAAATCTATACCAACAATTTTCATCACATTTACAAGCCAGTAGTATAATAATATATTCAAGAATTAAGTTTGCGTGAAGGCCCAAAATTCCTTGATGTAACGATATTAAACATTGTACAAATGTTCTACATACCGAGCATATTTTTTTTTCCTCTTTATAGCAACTGCGCCAATTGCAACTCTTCTGCCAGACAGCATCAAGTTGATTTATTATTACAAGCAGATAATTTCATTAATGTTGCTAAATGAATCGTTTCTTTCACGAATTCAAAAGAAAAATCTGCCAGAAATACAAGAAAATGGTATACCTGAATAAAAGCTACGACAATTGACTAATAACAAGGTGACAGAAACTAATGGAAAAGTAACATAACGTGTAGATATAGGAGCGATAGTAATTATTGCAATAAGTCAACGTCGTCGCAAGATTAATGGCGAGGAATTATGATTGATTATAATGAGGATTGAATCTCCAAGAAAAGAAACTATTTCGTTTCCTGCTACGCCTTGTAATGAAATGAAATTGTTAATTCTGTAAATAGGATATCGGAATCACTTTTACACGTCATATAAAAATAAATAAGCGAAATGGAGCCGATATTTCTTATCTAACCATCCCTGAGAAGAAATGACGAAAAAAAAACTCAAGGATCAAGTCTCTTTTAAAGTCCAGACATAATCTTGGTTAGGCCATATGAGGACAATGTAGATTAGTGTCTGAAAAGGTCTTTTGAGGAAAAAACCACACATATTTGAGAGGACTTGTTCAGTCAGTGCAAGCATTTGTCAGTAAGTAATCGTAAAGCTCAACTCAGAACTTAAAGAGCTTAACGACTCGACGAACAATACCAAAGAATGTACATTTGGGTAGGCCGCATAACGCATAAAGTACTCAAACTGCCAGACCGTTATTAAAACTAACTACGAAAGGAAAAAATAAAAAATTGTGATCCGCATAGTCTTCACATTCACAATAATTAAAGTGATATGATACTTTACAAAGCCATGCACCTATTTATTGTCTGTATGAGAATCTAAAAAAATGGTGTCACAATAGTTAGTCAGTTGAAAAAAGTATGTTTCATACAAATTAAAGTGTTTTTACTAACTGTGTAGGTACTGCCAGGCAAAGGCCTTCCCCGAATTGCTCCAGCTGCTCTTTTCCTGGGTAACCTCGAACCTCATGTTACGTGTCCTGGTCTTCTCAGCATTTCTTTCTAAGCCAGCCTCGACGAGGCCGAAGCTTTCACGGTGTGGCAACTATTATCCATCGATCGTCATTAATTGTATGGGGTATTGGGGGGGTGGGGGGGGTATTGGGGGGTGTAATTTGGGTCACACTTAACATCTCAGTGCTCCAAGTCAAAATTACTTACTCGTGGTAAACCCTGCTGAGGCCCTGACAGCCTACAAATGGCGGTATAACCATTTCTAAATAAAACTTCGCAGGTAAATAGTACAGACTAGTGACGAGCAGCAGCGTCACTAGTGCGAGAAGCTGTGATCTGCGATCGTCAACTCACATGCCCAGCGTCATGATTATGGGCAAACCTTCCAATGGTAAGCCAAAATCAACTACGGTCCCCAGTTCCCGGCCGCCTTGCTATTCCTGATTACCGACGATCTTCGCAGGGTAGCAGCTGTATGAGAGTTGCCGAGAATCGAGCTGAATGGCGTGCGATTGGAGATGCCTATGTCCAGCAGTGGACTGCTATAGGCTGATGATGCATGTCATTCGTTTGGCTGACGTGACCTAACCAATCCAATAATCAAAAAGACAAAATACTGAAACTTTACCAATATTATTTAAGCAAGTTAATAATTTACTTCCAAAATATTCTAGTATTATTACTTCTCAGTCTCCTGGGATCCAAAACGTAATTACTTTTAATATTCGTTTCACTTCCCATTATAATAGATTTGACAGGAAGCCATTTCGTACAACATTATGTCAATATCAATTTACACAAATTCTTTTTACTAAGGAAGCTTCATTACAATACACACGGGAGACCCGTGCCTTCGATCAATTTTAAAAGAAAATAGCTAAAACTATACCACAAAAACTGATTAGGTATTTCACATCCTGTTAAATACCTACATTTTAATTAGTGGACTGCTTCGTTGGTCTAGTGGTCGCAAGCACTACTGCTGCGTATGAGGTCCTGGGTTTGATTCCCGGGTCAGGCAAAGTGTTATTGGGTTTTTCCATCTGAAATTTCTCAGTAGCATCCCGGAGTCTGGATTTGTGCCCGGTTGATGGCAATAGGCTCGCTCCCTATTACATGGGACTTAAACATAACTGGCGAAATGTGGGTGTACTATAGGTACGCCTCTGCCTAACCCTTCGGGGATTACAGGCGTTATATATGTATGTATGTATTTTAATAAGTAAGGAACAACTGTTTTTTTTAATCTTCATGTTATTGAATTACATAACATAACATCACGCCACGCCTTGTTTCTCCAAAGAGATGGGCAGAGGTCTACCTATTGTACACCAACATTTCACCAGTTATGTGTAAGTCCCATGTAATAGGAGACGGGGGTAATTGAATTCTTCCCAGAAAATGGGGAGATACTATATTTTGGTATTCCCTAGTACGAATTTCATGTTGATACTGACAAAGTGCACTTTAGCAAAATAATAATTTCAAATGCTTCAGAAAGACGTGTTATATTGGCTTGCATTCATCGCAAAAGTTTTGTTAGGTTACAAAAAGGACTCAATAATGATTTTCGAATGTTATGTAAGGGAAATTACTTTCGAGTTTACATGTTTTTAATTAATGATCGATTTTGTATCGTGGGGCTTGTGGCTAATTGATAAGAGCCGCACGGGTCAATCGATCAGGTTAAGCTACGCTTTCCGCGGTTGATCCGAGTATGGGTGACCATCTTTGCATACCAAGACTCCTCCGCGCCTCGGAAAGTACGTCAAGCTGTTGGTCCCGGCTATCATTTGTAGATCTTTGACAGTTGTTAGGGGTCGTCAGAAACCCAAAAGTCTGACAACCAGTCTTACCATGGAGTATTGTGTTACCCAGTAACTGGGTTGTGGAGGTTAGATAGGCAGTCGCTCCATGTAAAATACTGGTATTCAGCTGCATCCGGTTAGGACTAGAAGCCGACCAACATAGTTGGGAATAGGCTGGGCAGATGATGATCGTTTTTGTATCGATAAGTGGACAAGTAAGAAATAGAATTTCAAAAAGCTTTTGCCATATACATAGGTTGAAAGATAATAATTACCACTAAGGGATGTCATGTAGAATAAAGTCCATACAGAAATATACATCCAGCGTACCGTCAGTCATATTACCATGTGATATTTTGACCACGGCTTGAACAATCTTCTTATACATACATACATAATGATACATGACATCATCACTAGAATAAGGATGCAGTACAAAAAATGCTTCATATTCTTCGTGTCAATAAAAATAAAATGGAATGACAGTATTATTTAATAGACTTAATATCGATTCACTCTTCGTCCAGTATCAATAACTTCACAAACACCAAACAATATCCCCTTTATAGCAATAATAAACAAAGTTAACTAAACTATTATTAGGCGGTAGTCACTCAATTTGGCTGACGAACTATTTCATCAGTATCGGTTTCCATAACTTTAGTTTGTAAGTTCGGGTCGTGGCGTTTGGACTACGGTAACAGTCTTCAGAATTTATGGACTGGATATTGCTGCGTTTATTGGTACGTCCTCTTCATAATAGTGCTTATGTTTATTTCTTCATCGTCTTTTACAATAACACAAAAAAAAATCTCGCTTTACACAGCGAGAGTTGGTCAATTCAGAACTAGTTGACAAAAATCTGACTCCGGGCATATCAACTTGTTCAATATTTTCATGTCAATATTTTAAAACGGGTACTACTTTATTACAATAATAATAATAATTGCCTTTGCTTTTATTATTGCTGAGCGTGAGATCCAGCGTTTGATTCCCAACCGGTTGGGCAAAGTGTTATTGGGTTTTTCCATTAGAAATTTTCCAAGTAGCTGACTGAAGTCTGAATTTGTGACACGTTGATGGCAATAGGCTCGCCCCCTACTACATGGGACTTTAACATAACTGGAGAAATGTGGGTGTTAGTATACACCTCTGTCCAACTCTTTGAAGATTATACGCGTGTTGGTAATTCTAGTTTCCACGGTACGACGCCAAATTCGATTCAAAGCCGGACAAATTGTAGATCTAAATGAATGAATACGAAATGTGTTATGTTCAGAGGTTCAGAATGACGTTAGGGACACGTGAAGCACGCTATGATATTCCATATCTAATATGGAATATCTGAGAGTACTGCTGCGGCTGTCGTGGCGCTGCAGTGCATCAGAATAGTGATGGTTTTGCAACCATTATTAGAAAAAGATGTGCAGTGATCTGTGGGGTTCCCCGATATTGCGGAGGCGACTACAGCTCTAAGCTGAATTGAAATTTTAACAAAATTACCCGGTGGACTTCGTACCATGTTTCAAATTTCTCGTATCATATTATTATTTCGTTTTTTTCGGCTGTTCCTATCGGTCCTACCGGTCGAGCCATTTTCGAGTTTTTGCAAGACTAACGTCACATCAATTGATTTTTATATACATAATAATATAGATTGTACGAGTATGTTAATCTGTACCTGTACCTACTAATACTAGATGTTATGTAAAATTGTTACTAACCCTACGAATTCTGTCAGAAAATAAAAGTATTCTATTATTTTAAGGATCTTTTGACGCTTGAATGACGCTGACAATGTGGCGCTGTTGGTACACATTATTTGAAATGTAAAAACAATATGGCAGCGTTAATTCCAATTTTGGCCACGTGCTAACAGACCCTCGGCCTCGTACTACTGTTTAGGTATTTCATAATTGTTTAAAGCGATCATAGTGCAAAGCTGAATACAAAAAAAAGAGAAAACAGTGACGTCATAAACCTCGCCAGAATGCAACAAAAAAAAAAAACTAAAAGCATCCCTCATCCTTTATGAAGAAAAAAAATACTGAGGAATTCTTTTAACACCATTCGAGAACATTGTACGGACGACATGTTCGCCTCAAGGGAAATTAATAGATGTATCAGGGACTCCAACATGCGTTACAGCCAATAAAAAAATTCTTCCCCGTCTTGACTATGAAAAATGAATGGGGATACAGCGGATTTGTTTTGACAAGGCCAGGATGATTTACTTAGGTTTTAAATGTTTTGTAGATGAGTAAATTGAGTGTCTTGTTCGAGTTTCTAAAACCAGATCGTTTTCTTTTTTAGGCCTCTTTCAATAAGTATAATAGAGAATAGTAATTAGTACGTTTAGGCTTCGCATATAATTTTCAAACGTTTAACAATAAACAGTTTCGTGAAAGACCATTCGATGCTCCATTTACACAAGAAATGTTTATAATATATCTTTCCTATTTGTCAACATAGTATTTTTTATTTTATGTTAATCATTTTTATTTTACAGTTTTAAACACAGCTAACTATTTACATTAGGTACTAAATTAAAAGACTAACTAACTATCTGTATGAATAAATATAATAAAAACAAAACATAGTAGGTACTATCGGACCAGAAATATCCATTACAGAATACAATCCTTTAAGTGACCGTTATCACAGTATAAATAAGTAACAGTATCTTCAAGGAAAACGACAGAAACGACGCGCTTTGAAATCTCATTGTATATCAGCACGTAACAGTATTGAGTGCGCGGCAGTTACGCACGGACATGAAAGGTTTATCTACTGAGCGGCCGTATGTAATTATTTCAAGGTCACGCCGAGATGTAATACTGTTGCTTTAATATGCTGTGCTGTTACCATTAACTTTCAAAAAGGTTATAGCTACATTCACATCAATTTCAAGACTGAACTTGTCAGTTTGTTGTTATTATCAGATCCTCTAGACTTTTATTGCTTATCGGATATCAACATTTCCAAATTCTTTGGTATTGTTCGTCGAGTCGTTAAGCACCTTATACAAGTTCTGAGTTGAGTTACACGATTGCTGACAAATGCTTGCACTGACTGGACAGGAACATTCAAATCTGTGTGGTTATTTATTCAAAATACGATTTCAGACACTAATCTATATTATGGTCCTCACATGGTCTGACCAAGATTTTATGTCTGGACTTTATAAGAGACTTCGACACTGTAGTTTTTTTCGCCATTTTTTCTCAGGGGCAGTCAGATAGGAAATGTTGACTCCACCTATCCAGCTTTAAAAAAAATTAACGTGAAAAGGATTCAGATTTTCCATTTACAGAACAAACGGTTTCATTTCATAAAGAACAATGAGCTACTGGCGTGTGGCTATAACCGAAACATCCATTTGCCATCAGTTGCCATTTTACTTTTCAATGCAATTTCACAAATGTACCAACAACCCCCTACCAATGTCATTTAAGCGTCACAAGTTGCTCATGACGCTTGACTTTGTGTAAATAATTTCAACACCACTGCTCTCAAAACGGTGAAGGAAAACATCGTGAGGAAACCGGCATGTCCTAGAACCAACAATCCGAAGACATGTGACATCTACCAACTCGCTCTGGGCCCGCGTGGTAGATTACAGCCCACTCCCTCTCGAAGAGAGGAAGCCTGTGTCTCAGCAGTGGGAAAATTATAGGCTGATTATGAAGTTCCTTGTAGCACTGTACATTCAGTTAATAGTTATCTCGTATTTCGCTGGAATACACGTAACGTATGTCAGTTATGTCTGCTTTCACGCATCTGTCAATTCATGGTGCAATACCAGTAAAATAATCGTTAGCTAGTATGTATTCACGAGAAGCCATTTTGCGTCCACGTTCACAATGGGCCATCGTCCTAAGATAGAAAGTAAAATTCTATTCAGGAAGTACAATCTCTAGACACTTCGCTGGCTTCCTTCATTCAGTCTATTTTCTTTTCAAAGCACTGCAATCTGTGGACAACTTTGGTATCTTACTTTGCACATACTTCATCAGTTTTTTGTTATGATATATTTTGATTTTTTAACCGACTTCCAAAAAGGAGGAGGTTATATGTTCGTAGCGTATGTTTGTTTTTTTTTATCTATGTCCACCGATTTCTCCGTCATTTGTGGATCAATTTTGAAAATTCTTTTTTGTTTGAAAGGGTATGCTCTCAAATTGGTCCCATATAAATTTTATTAACTTTGCTTGGGTAGTTTTTGAGTTAGCTACAAAATACGTTTTTTTTCCCACTTAGCATGTGTTAGCATGTGGATGATATGATAAGTTCCTATCACTGGTAGCAGGTAGTGGTATTCGAATATGTGTGGGGTAGGTACCACAACTTAAAAGTGAAAAATTTAAACTTTTTACAAAAAAAAAACCGACTTCAAAAAAAAACACTACAAAGTGAAAAATAACTTTAATTTCGGAAGTCGGTGGCAAAAAATGAAAATACATAACCCATGACACCGACTTCCGAAATTAAAGTTATTTTTCACTTTGTAGTGTTTATTTTGGAAGCCGGTTTTTTTTTTTTGTAAAATCTTTTTTATTTTAACCCTTAATTTGATTATGTTCACTGTGATAAACATTCATAAAAATTAAATATTGAGCGACTATTATCTACTATTTTTCGGTTTTTATTTTAGTTAGAATAAGTTTAAAGTATATTTATCGGTATAAAAAATAATTCTACTAGTGTCAACATCGTTCATCTGTCATTATCGAGATAAGATGTCAGCGGGGCACTGGCACTCGATTCTCCGCAAGGTAAATGTTTTTATTTTACATGTTTTACACAGCTAAACTAACTTTTTTGTGGTTTTTATTTACTAAACAATGTTTATGCTTTGGTTTGAAATGGGTTTTACGTAGTGTTTTGTGTTTTTGGTAATTTTTTTTGGAAGCAAACTTTTTTGTTCATCACAGTGAACACTGCCAAGTACTCGAACAAGTATTGTCAAGTTGATACGTTCATTGTGATGAACATTGCCAAATTAGGTATAACGTTTATTTACAAATAATATGCTTTTATATGGTGGGTTTCTACTCAGCTTATTTGTTTTTTCGGCTTGTTAATAAAATAAAATACAAGACCGCACGCTTACAATACTAGCAATTGTTCCTGTCGAGCATGCACCATCCGACACTAGTGATAAATCCGAAAATAACAGTGACAACGAATTGCCGCCACCTTCTCCAAACCCTATTTCATCTTATGTGCCTTCCATCAATTCTTCTTTAGAACGCTTAGACATCAATAGTAGTCCCGAACCTGACATACTCAAAATGACGATGAACAGCCGTTAGAACCATCAGATTTATACCGCTCCGAAGCTCTCCAATTAACTCCAGTTTTGTAGGAAACTTGCCCTAATACACCATCCAGAGAACCAAACTATGATAATGTTCCATCATTATCTTCAATAATATCGATTCCATCTGAGATACGATCACCAACACCTGGTACGTCTTATACTAAAAAAACTAGAGCAAAAAAGCAGATAGCTCCAGCTGCCAAGAAATCAATGAAAATTCCAAAATTTTATCTTCCTTGCAAATGAAAGAAAGGCATTTTTATCACCGTGCCATAATCGAAGAAAGAACCGAAACCTATGTCGATTTTCCAGATTATGACCCCCAAGATCAGCCAGGCCTACAAGCCCCATCAGATTTGATAATACAGGACATTATCCCAGCCCAAAAAAAGACATGGGGCGATGCAAGTTCTGCCAAAAAAATACTACTGTGTGTTGTATAAAATGCAATATAAGACTTTGCTTTGTTACGGGAAAAAATCCTTGAAATTGTTTTTTACATTTCCATAATAAATAATTTGATTTATTGATATAAATAGTGTTTTTATTTTAACTGTTTAAATGACACTGATTTGACAATGTTTATCACAGTGAACAGTTGTTGTTCTCAACGTTTTTCGCAGTGTTCACTGTGATGAACATTGATTTCCTGAAAACCTGTAAATAAAATATTTATTTGTCCATTTTTCCTAAGTTATATTTAACCTTAGGACTTCAGAAATACATCTTATTTCATAAAATAAAACAACTCGGATCTCTGCCAAATTAAGGGTTAAAAGTAGAAGAAACTAGTAGTAGTAGTATACTGGCACGGCCTGCAAAAGGGGCATCGATGGACGATCGTGAAAATGTGGGCCGAGGAGAAACTGAAGCACACATACCTGAAACCATCAATGTCTGGTTGCGGCCAAAGCTTGTATAGTACTTTTCTCAGATAATGCGAGGAAATTCAAACTTATTAAATTTATTATAAATTCCAGAATCATTCATGAACAACGAAAATTTTTCACGCACCAATATATTTTGATCGTTTTTTTCCTTTTACTTTAAACAGCTCTATTTGCAAGGCAAATCGACATTTAACTAAAATCTTTGATGAGTTACCTCCTTGGTTGCCATGTGTCGAATTAAAAAGTTGGTTCTATTTTTAAATGATTCAAAATATATTATGAGTTTTCATAGTAATTTATTTGGCCGGTTAACACGAAAGATATTAATTTTCATACTACGATTGCCCGCCGCTTGCTCGCATGTGTTTGACCAGTACGGCATTTTCGATTTATTTCCAAAATGGTTGTCAAAATAATGCTCGAATTTCCAAGCATGTTTGAGAAAAATATATATCTCGCCAGAAAACTATACTGCAACGTGATCAGTTGCTATGAAATATATGAAACTAATCGAAATGCAACACAGCAGTTTCTAAACACACAAACAAGAACATACATAAACTGTTTGTTCTAACTTTTGCTGAAGCATTGATAGCATATTGTACAGTAACAGTTGGAAAACCACTAATTCAGACAATCAATTAACAACCTAAATGTGCAACTTATAGAGTTCTAAACTGCTTATGGTACTATCAAAGGGGAGGCTATTGAGGGCACCACGATATAAATAAAGGTTTATGCATGTGGGAAACTTTTCTGAATCACGTGACGAAACTAGGTGAAAAGGGGAATCTGTGTAGATTTTTTTTTGTGGATATAAGCAGCACATTTCGTGGTGTTTTTGCTGTATTTGTGTATTTTTTACTGTTGCATTCTTCATCATCATCATTTGCTTCGTCTTTTTCCTACTACGTTGGGGTCGGGTTCCAATCTAACTGGATGCAGCTGAATACCAGTATATTATATGGAGCGACTGACTATCTAAGCTCCACAGCCCAAGTACTGGGTAACACGATACCTCTTGGTAAGACCGGTTGTGCACTTATATTTCTCAAATAAAGGAGGGTCAGAAATATATTGGACTTGCCCCCACCCACCAATAACGACTTGACACAATGTCTCTGAATGCTCTTTCTGGAATATTTTTCTTTATTTGCGGTCAAATCTAATGAACCTAAATGTAGTAACATTAAAATTTTAAAAGTGGAAACCTAACAAAATAACTTCTGTTTATTTTACTTGTCATCGAAATATAAACTCTATGACAATTTTAGACTAAAGTCTGGGAATTAATAATTATTAAGGGAAATGCTATCCAACTGAAATTAGTCGCTATAATCAAATGACAACTAGCATTCTTTGACAGTTCCATGAAAAGAATATACATAACTTGTCAAATTGACAGAGAACAATACAATACAATAAAAAATAAAGAATATTATTATTTAATTTAATTTATCTTTATTTCAGACAAACCATTGGTCCCGGCTGTCATTTACAGATCTTTGACAGTTGTCGGGTCGTCAAAAGCCCGAAAGTCTGACAACCAGTCTTACCAAGGAGTATCGTGTTACCCAGTAATAGAGTTGTAGAGGTCAGATATGCAGTCGCTCCATGTAAAATGCTTGATATTCAGCTACATCCGATTAGACTGAAAGCCGACCCCAACATAGTTGGAAAAAGGCTAGGCAGATGATGATCTTTATTTTAGACACACAGTCCATAAAAGGCGTAGTAGTACAAACAAAAATAATAAAGAGTTAGTAATTTGTTAGTAAAAAAAAAATTGGTTGTCTGTAAAGTCGGTTTACGGACGATAATTTAACGTGATAACGTCACAAACCGAACGCTTAGGCCGATCGTGCCTCTCTATCGCTTGTTCCGCGCTCTCGCTTGCACGCTCGGCTCAGGCGGAACGTGACACTTTTTCGTGCGTGCAGCCAGCGTTCATCGATTTATAAGACGTTATCACGTCAAAAACTAGCTACACAATAATTACTTAGTCGATTTCCTCTTCCTGTGCAGGTGTACACCTGCCTAGTATACAGTAAAAGGACTATCAACTTTTTACGCTAACGTATATTCTAGGTTTATTTTTTTTACATTTACACCTCTGAAAATCAACTCGAAAATCCTCTGGACTGCTTCATTGGTCTAGTGGTCGCAAGTATTACTGCTGAACATGAAGTCCTGGTTTCGATTCCCACGTCAGGCATAGTATCATTGGGTTTTCTATTTTGAATTTCTCAATAGCAGCCCGCGGAGTCTGGATTTGTGCCCGGTTGATGGCAATAGGCTGGTTCCCTATCCATTTGCATAAAATTTTAAGACCTAATATAACTTGGCATACTTTTGTTTGTCCTAATTATATTTTCGCATAATATTATTTACGCATAATAGCTTACGCATATTTTTTTACGCATAATTTCTCTAATCATAATAACGATAAGCATAACATTCTAAAGCATAACTTTAGTAAGCATAACATTCACAAGCATAACATTTTTCGCTGTAAAAAACATGCAAACAAGCATATACCATGCAAGCAGCAAGCATCCATCATGTAAATAAGCATACACCAGGCATGCAAGCAAGCATGGTTTCTGTCACGGCTTCGGCGCTGCGGGCCTCCGGCGCGGCGGCCCCACGCGCCTACGCGATTTTTAATTACACTCTAGGGGTAGGGCAGACAAGACTACGTGGAGTCGGTTTTGCAGCGATTCGGTTCTGTCACTAACATTATTAGCACAACATAATGATTTTTTGAGACAATACTTTAATTTTATTTTAGGGTTAAAAATGGAAATCATTTTCATGAAAATCCAAAATAAATACCTAAAAATAACTCAAATTTATTTCCGTTACTCCTATTAATTGTATGCCTAAATATTATTATGCTAATAGTCATTAGGCCTAGTAACGTTATGCGAATTAAGTTTATGCCAAAACAAATTAGCCTTCAAGATAATTATGCCAACATAAACGGTATGCTTAAAAAAATATGGCAAAGCATTATTATGGCAAAACAAATTATACCAAAATCGTTATACCAAAGTATATTAGGAAAAAGAATATTATGTGAAAAGAAGGGATCCCAATAGGCTCGCCCCCTATTACATGGGACTTAAACATAACTGGCAAAATGTGGGTATGCTATAGATACTGCCCAACCCTTCGGGGAAATAAGGCGTGATGTTACGTTACCTCTGAAAGTAAATAAATAATATTTTTGTATTTATGGTTTTAATCATGGTTCAACATAAAATTTAAATATTAATTCGACATCATAATGAGAAACCAATTCTTTACGTATCAGTTTTAAAGAGTCAAATGATCGAAACGTTAATTAAAGTATTTTAATTAATTCCAGTGTAATCATTACACATTAACGTATATTAAATTTTATTCCGATACTCGAGACCACAAAGCTGTCACCATTTTAAAGGTTTATTAATAAAGCGAAGAGCCCTATCGTGACACGGATAATAATATTATTAATGTAACTAGCGGTTTTTGCCGCATTATTACAATGTTTACTATGGTTTATTGGTTGATTGATAAATAGTAGGCATTTATGTTGGTTGCAAAATATTAATTTTACTATGGATGATCAATTTTTTTTACCGTTTAGCAGTCCACTGCGGGATTTAGGCACCTCGATATTCGGCTACTCTGATCAAAATCAAAAGTTCTCTGCCTGGTCTTTTCTCAACTATCTTGGGGTCAACCTCCAGTCTTACCGGATGCAGGTGAATACCAGTATTTTACATGGAGCGACTGCCTTCCGACCTCCACAACTCAGTTACAGCAATGGGTAACACGATACCCCTTGGCTTACCAAGGGGCTTCATAGCGGAAGTTCTTTAGTATGACAGGTAGAACCATCCCCCTGACTGATGCAGATCACTAAATCGCCACCCTCAGCATCACTGTCATTCGGAAACGTGCCCAGAAGACGGCGGAATTGTCACGTTGAATACAATTCCTTGGCCAAAGAACGATCCAGCTCGGTCACGTTAAGTGTCAACCAGTCGGCTAGAAATTTCCATAAAAAAGAAGACGCACACTTCGATTCGACCCCAATTGACTCAAAACAATAGTAACCCATAAAGTTATTTTAAATGAAATAACTTAAGCCGAGGACCCCACTTACTCCACAAATGTATGCACATTTAATTACATAAGCAATTTATGTACACTGACAATTCCAAAGTAATGGACTCTCTAAAGGCACTCCTTACGCACTTACCGCGCGTATAATTCTGCAACATACCGATAATACGTTAAGTACAGCGTGAACGGGAAACATCTCATTATCACACCTCGGTATGGTTTAATTGTCAACCCCTTTGTTTGGCAGACAAAAGCCTCGAATTAAGGGTGGGGGCCGAAATGTTTGAAGCGATTGTGTCGTGTGAGAGACGGCGGTTTGAGTCTGGGTGTATGGAGTGTCCTTCACACGATTACGTTTTGCGTAGGTCTAGACTTTAGTCAAAGGTCTATTGGAAGTTGTTTGAGCGAGAATTTTGATTTAAAACTAGATTAACCAGAAATCTAACAGAGTTAATATTATAATTGTTTAAGATTATGGGCCTAAAGGTATGCACCAAGCCCATAATATTTATTGCATACAAAAACTCACGCCGGCTTCCCATGGGGATAGACAGAAACTGCAGAACGCCAAATGCTACGATTCTTACAAACTCCTTTTGCTTCGCTTACGTTCATACATCTGGTCATACATGCACGCCGGTTGCGAGTACTGCGCATCTGACCTTTCTGAAGAACGTCACCAATAAAGTCACTATATGTCATCAAGGGTGTCTCCTTTTACTTTTTCACGGAAAAAGAAGACCTGAAGAAGCGCCAGGGTGATTGAACAAGGAAGGCGACGTACCAGATGTTCTTGCTTAACTTCAGAGAAACCATTTTAAAGAAAAAAATAAAGACCATCTACAATATCGTGTTCTGTTAGGATCGCCGCCTGGGGGTCCTTTTGAAATGAAAATACTTTGGTTTTTACTACACAATCTAAATTTAATTAAAAACATTGTACACGAAATATTACAATACAAATATGCATCGAGCTAAATTTGTGGGTTGACTGCATCTCATAGCGATCAGTTTAATATAGCATATTAAAGTAACATCAGAAATAATTACAGTGAAATATGTAGAGTTCGTATTATGACTGCCAATATCCCCATTACCAAAGACTTTGAAAACAAACAGGCAATCTCAACCCTACAAACCTTTCCTAAAAACGCCTACATCACTTAGTAACATGACTTACATACTCCGAATTACTCCCCAGAGAAGTACCACCATTCCACGATATTTTCCTAAGTCGTAAACCAACAGATAAATGTATATATCGGAACATAGAAACCGATTCAAATCCCAGAGGACGGGAGGGTTTACAAAATGTTGGCCAACGTTTTGAGTGATTTTGTTCGCAATGAAACGAATACGTTTGCTCCCCTTTTAATTTGAGTTTTATTTGGACTGTTCTGAGTTAATATTTGGTGTTTCGAATGATCTTTTATTGGAGATTTTACCGATGTTGCTATTGAAGATTATCCGGGATTTTGTGTGGGTATAAAAATGGACATTTATGAGAAGAGAATTATAAACATGTCGTGGAAGACTGGCAGATACGTAATGATAAAGATCTTATCCATCACTAATTAATTCATATACCTATTCAAAAATGTATACGATCATAGGACTCAATATATCACTCACGCACTTTAGTTTTAAAAGTCGCGGCTCACTGAGCTCTAAGCATGACTAGCCTAAAGTGAAAACCCACAGAGTAAGCAATTCATTCAGCCTACTAAAAGGGAATCATAATGCCACAGGTAGGTAAAACAAACAAAGATCTCATCTTAAAATCAAAGAAGTCAGATGCCAAGTCTTCATCCAACATTACACACGTCCTACAGCTAACCAAACCAGACATAGGTTTTTTTAATACAGCTTTGCATACAAATTAATTTGGTACCTAAACCGGATTAAGGCCTACTTTGGTAGGTATATTTTATACAACAACCCCTAGGGCGATCAAATTGGACACGGACTTAATTTTCCTACACGGCAGACATTTGATTAGAAAAATGTGGTCGGATGAAATTAATTGGGAGCTTTTCAACTCCTGTTTTTTTCGGGAATTGGGGTTCGAAAATGTATAGTGACGCCATTACCTTTATGGGTTGGGTAGTGATATACGTTTTTACGCTTCATTTCTCGCACAGTGTAGGGGGAAACTTGAAGCTATTGTAAGTAACTTTGGAACAGTATTTTGCTCTGACGTCAGAGTTAACTTTGTCGGCAGTAAAATGATATTCGAAAGGTACGTAACCAGTGTAAAATAGTAAAAAAGATGTGATGGGAACATTAAAAGAGTGTCGACATAATTATGTGACCTAAGGTAATAAGTTCCGATACTTTTGGCCACGGCATAATATGAATATTTTCATGTAGCTCGAACCGATCTTTATGAAAAAACTTCAAAGCGCCAACGACTGGGCGGGCGAGGTTTTTGTAATCAACTTAATAAAAGTCCGGGCTAATAAACTCTATGTATTATAGCATCAAAAAAATAACCGCGAAATAACAACAGTTACTGTGACATTGTTGAAATGACTGCCTTTTAGAATTTTTTGTGAAAAGTAAATGGTGAATAGATTACATTGCTAGATATTTATTGCTAAATATCGGAACTTATTATTCGTTTAAATCGAAATAACGAAAAGGTTATAACAGTTATTTTTCTAATGTCATAATAAATGGAATATAGGTAGTAATAGGTACCCACAGTAAAATTCGTAATGACCGCTACTTAATAATTTAAGTAGTAGGTTGGCTCAAAGACTGCACAGCTATCTTCTTTCAAAAGCCTTATTATCCCTCTTCAATATTGTTAGACAACTTTGCTATGATCAGGAAACGAATGATATTTTTTTCGTTTTCTTCAAAATCTGTAAAATAATTAAACGAAGTTAATTGTCCCGCTGAATTGTCTGACGGAATTAATAACGAACTTTTTAACTTTCTGTTTTTTTGCTCGAATTTGGTAATTGTTTTTAATCGTGTTCCATTTTAGGTTTTCGTCCAGCTGTCAGTTTAACCCTTAACGTCGAATTTAATGTTGTTTTGATGAAAAAGTCTTTTTACCCGACTGCCCCAGAAGGAGGGTAATGTTTTTCGAGAGTTTGTATGTATGTATGTATGTATGTATGTATGTTTGTATGTATGTATGTATGTCTATTTCTTTGGCACGCTCTGTAGCCTAAACGGCTTGATGGATTTTAACGTATGAGGTGTCGTTAGGTTCGTCTTAATAGTAGGAGTGACATAGGCTATATAATATTTATATATTGCATCTGCAAATAAAAAAAAGGAGGGGTAGGTTTAAAAAAATACATTATTGGTATCAAATAAAAGTTAGTAATGAGTCAATTCCAAATACATAATGTATAATCTAAATATATAAATGCGAAAGGTCACTCACTCACTACGCGACTCACACTCACTGACTTCATCACGAAGTATCGAAAACCACTTGACGTAAAAAGATGAAATTTGGTAGGGAGGTAGTTTATACTTAGTAGACGTTCGCTAAGAACGGATTTTTGGAAATTCGCATATACAGGGTGGATTTTGAGATGGGGCAATAAGGGCAGGTACAAAACCGTTGTCGCTACAAGAAAACAGTCTTAGAAGACTGTCCTTAACTTTTTGAAACATTTTGATTTGCATTCACAGATTTTGAAAAAATTGTACAGTCAGCAAGAAAATGGCCAATTTTCACAACAACTTTTTTGATACCGGTCGATCCTATTTCTTATTACTAAGATCAAAAAACTATATTAGGCCAACTGAGGTTTGAGTACGAAAGAAGAAAGTCAGAAATTGCAAAAAAAACTTCCCATACATTTCGTAGGAAATGAGAAGAGATAGAACACAATATACCTTTGTATGTTGAAAAATCTTTTTAGTGAGGTTACCATTATTTAAATGAACACAATATACCACTATACAACAGTTGAATTATTCTAATACTTCACTGGGCTGAATAAGGAACGAATGTAGCAGATAGTTAAAGATTTAACCTTTTAAATGATTATCATCATGCTATACTTTTATAGAGCTAAGCAGTCAATCATCAATTCATCCATACTAATATTATAAATTCGAAAGTAACTGTGCCTGTATGTTTGTTACCTTTTCACGGCTAAACCACTGAACGGATTTCGATAAAATTTGGTAAAGAGATAAATGGCATCCTGGAGATGGATATAGGGTACTTTTTGTCTCAAAAATAATCCTAAAGGGCATGAAATGAGAGATCCTATAGGGGATGACAGTTTGTATGGCAAATCCAGCATTTCTTAAGTTAGAGATATGAAAATTAAAATTTATGCTTTTGTTAAGAAATAAAGAAGTACACATTTTGGCGTTTTTTTTTAAATCATCCCCCAAACAGGTAAACCCCCTATTTTACCTGTTTGGGGGATGATTTTAAAATTCACATGTTAAATTGATTTTTTTTGTGTCTTCTTTTTAAGAGATTTAAGGAAATTGGAAATATAGCCATAGTCTGTATCTTGAATTATATAATTTTGTCTATATTTAATTAAAATCGGCCCACTCTGTCAAAGTTATCACAATTAGTCGTAAACTAACCTTTCTAACATGTGGGTTTTACTTCGGTTCAATGGCGGCACTAGAGTAGATATTACAAATTAATGGTGGTGATAATAGTAAAGTGAATAATAATTAGTATTTTAAGTAAGGCATTTAGAATCATATAAACCTGTTTTATTTATGTTAAAAAGCCGGACAAATATGAGTAGGATTTACGCCCTAAAGGTTCCGTCTCAAAGCTGTGCTTGATTGGCTGCCTGAATTCGCAAATCAGGATTGAAGGACAAACTTAACTTTTCAATTGAAAAATAACTTTTAATAGAGTGGAGAGTACCGATTTGAATGAAATACGTACTAAATGTTACTTCAAGACACGGTCTATAATTTTTGATCCCGGATTGAAGAACAAACTTAACTTTGCAGTTCATAAATTTTCGGATTTTCCTCTTTACTTGACCTTGCTTCTCGCCAAACTTCATGCTGCTGGGCCAACGGAAATTACCAAATAGACTGGTTTATTTGCGAGTGTCAAAATATGCGGCATAAATTGTCGTTTTTTTATTGCGTTGACTTGGAAGTTTGATTTCGTTACAGATCCAAGAGACCGTAGATCTAAGTTTTTGATATCTATTTCAACTTGATGCCTCTTCGTTCCTGAGAAAAAAGGTCTTAACAGACAACGAAGTAGAAAAAAAAAAAGTCATCATTTAAGGGTTAAAATTTTTCATTTTGAGATACGGAACCCTAAAATAGATTTATTATGTGCCTGTTACCTTTTCCTGCCGTAAGGGCTGAACGGATTTCTAAATGAAAGGCATAGGATAGGCCATGACCTAGATAGGTTAGGGCATAGGATACTCTGAATCCCGGTAGCACGTTCCTGTGGGTTATTTTCCGACATCCACGCGGGTGAAGCCGCGGGCAAAAGCTAGTTATTTATATATTAATAAAACTAAAAACTTTGAAATAAAACAAATTATTAAAAAAAACAAAAAACCCGACTGCAAAAACTCAACAGAAAAGAAAAAAACAAGCATTATAATCTATAGGATTTTGGTATTGCAGGCGGGGACAAACCAATAACCTGAAATTTTGGTGAAACTTTTGTTTGTCCCCCGCCTGCAATACCAAAATCCTATAGATTATAATGCTTGTTTTTTTCTTTTCTGTTGAGTTTTTGCAGTCGGGTTTTTTGTTTTTTTTAATAATTTGTTTTATTTAATTCAGTTATTTGCTTAGACGCAGTATTAATTCATTTTTATCAGAAATGAAATGATTAATAATAATTAAGAACATTATCAAGAACATTTAGGTACCTACCTACTAATGCGAGATCCTACAGTTTTAAACTGTATAAAAAAATTGGAATAGTTCATTATTTTTAATTTACTATAAATAAACATTTTAAATAATCACATACTGAAAATTCATTGCGTAACACAGACAAACTATGTCACCATCATTTCAGCCGAAAGACGTCCAGTGCTGGGCATAGGCCTCCCCCAAGTACCGCCACTTCGACCGATTCTGTGCTTTCCGCATCCAGCGGATTCCGGCGGCCTTCACAAGGTCATCGGTCCATCTCGTGGGAGGCTTTCCAACGCTACGTCTTCCGGTACGCGGTCGCCACTCCAGAACCTTTCGTCATCGGTCATCCGTTCTGCGAGCAATGTGCCCTACCCATTCCCTTAAGTTTGGCAATTCTTCGGGCTATGTCGGTTATCTTGGTTCTCCTGCGGATCTCTTCATTTCTGATTCGATCACGTAGGGAAACTACAAGCATAGCCCTCTCCATTGCCCTTTGGGTGACTTTTAGCTTTCTAATAAGGCCCATTGTGAGCGACCATGTTTCAGTACCATAGGTGATCACTGCCAACATACACTGGTCAAAGACTTTCGTTTTGAGACACTATGGTATTTGGAACGAGAAGATATTGCGTAGCTTCCCAAACGCTACCCAGCCGAGTTGGACTCGACGATTGACCTCTTTCTCGAAGTTGGACCAACCTAGCTGGACAGTTTGTCCTAGGTAAACATACTCGTCCGACAAACTATGTAATCAAGTAATTTTTTTATTAACGTCAAATCCACTATTTGTCCTTTCTCTGTGACCGGCACTGTGCGCACAGATAACCCAATTTTTCTACATTGTGTCTGTGCGCGTGCGTCGATGGAGGAGCAACAAAATGCTTCCATTTTGTGTATTACCTATCTAAATATATAAAAGCGAAAGGTCACTCACTCACTCATTCATCACGAAATCTCGAAAACCGCTTGATGTATGAAGATGAAACTTGGTAGGGAGGTAGTTTATAGTTAGTAGACGTCCGCTAAGAACGGATTTTTGGAAATTCGACCTTTAAGAGGGTGAAAAGGGGGGATATTGTTTGTATGAAAAATCTTATTCCTTGAGTTAATAAACTTGAAACTTGGCACGAATACTTATCTATGTAAATTATAAAGGAGGATTGGGGGGTGTCAAAGTTTGTATGGAAGAATTTTAACGAGCGGTCTGATTAACTCGAAACTCAGTATTTATAATTAAAACTGAAAATAAATAAAAACGTATATCAGGGTTTTTTGAAAATCTACCCCTAACGGGGTGAAACGGGGTATTAATTTTTACAGTGGAGGGTTTTACTGTGTGGCTTAATTAACTTGAAAATTGGTATAAATAATATATAAGTCAAATAATCGTAACTTCACAATAGATTTTTCAAAACTATTATCACGCTATTTGCTATGGGGGATGAGCATTGAGCAATATAGCATTAAGTTTGTATTCTTTTAGAGTTTACCGCAAATTGTAAAAAGGCTAGCCAAAAGGTTAGAATATTGCAGATAGTTACGGATTTAACCTATTAAAAAATTATCATCACGCTATACCTTTATGGAACTAAGCAGTCAATCATAGCATATACAGGGTGGATTTTGAGATGGAGCAATAAGGTACCTTAACCGTTGTCGCTACAAGAAAACAGTCTTAGGAGACTGTCCTTAACTTTTTGAAACATTTTGATCTGCATTCACAGATTTTGAAAAAAAATTTACAGTCAGCAAGAAAATGGCCAATTTTCACAAATATTTTTTGATGCCGGTCTATCCTATTTCTTATTTATTACTAGAACCAAAAAACTATATTGGGCCAACTGAGGTTTGTTACTCCAAGACACGGCCTATGAGTTTTTAACCCCAGATTGCAGAAAAAACTTAACTTTGCCGTTCATTATAGAACTATAAATTACCAATTTTCGGATTTTCCTCTTTACTTGACCTTACTTCTCGACAAACTTCATGCTGCTGGACCAACGGGAAGTACCAAATAGACTGGTTTATTTGCGAGTGTCAAAATATGGGGCACAAATGGCCGTATTTTTTATTTCGCTAACTTTTTTTTGGTTGGGAAATTATCAAATAACTTCTCCCGCTCTGGGTGGAGCGGGAAGGCGTGTCAGACTCTTACTGACTAAAACCCACCCGTGTTCTTTCAGTTGCCTATATTGCCTGGGGCCACGGTAACCCTTTCGGACAATAACCGCAACCCGCAACCGGCAGGCATCGGCCCTATCGGACCCCGTCAGTTCCGCTGACATCTCTTTGAGGCGCGCGTGGAACACAACCCGCCGTCAACCTGGGCCTGGTCCTTATCGGACGGTGAGCTACCCATTGCTCACCGTCCGCAAGCCCGCGCCTACGGTGGCCGGGAATCGGCCTACGATTCCCGATGCCCAGGGTGTCTCCTTCTGGTACTATGCTATTATGATGCCTCCTCTTTCGTGAGCATTACTGCTTCGCAGAAGGAGGTGATGGCCTCCCATGCCGTCTCGCTCTCTACCATAGTCTGGACCAGGGTCGGACGCGAGAGATCACCACCGCCGATCGCCTCCACGAGGACACGGCTGCTCTGCCCAAGCCAGGCAGACCTAAACCGTATGCTGCGCCCGGGTGTCACCATTGTTTTCTCCCGCCTTATCCTGAACAGGAACCCGAAACAACCGTGTCCGGTGAGAACCTGCGTCAGGTGGAAGTTGAGGACGCCGTGGCGCCTCTCTACCACTCCTTAATGAGGGAACTTATCGCCACAGTTGTGGCGTGCCCATTATTGCGTTGACTTGGAAGTTTGATTTTCGTTACACTTCTAAGAGACCGTAGATCTAAGTTTTTAATATCTATTGATATAAATTGATGCCTCCACGCGTTCCTGAGAAAAGGGTCTTGACAGACAATGAAGTCATCCTTTAAGGGTTTTAATGTTTAAATTTTTAGGTACGGAACCCTAAAACAGATTTAATATCAGCCTGTTACCTTTTCATGGCGTAACGACTGAACGGATTTCTAGATGAAAGGCATAGGATAGGCCATGACCTGGGTTAGGACATAGAAAGAAAAAGAAAGAAAGAAAATTCGTTTATTTGCGGTAAACATGACGCAAAAAAAGATTAAAAAAGAACACGTAAATAACAAATTGGGGTAGCACGTTCCAGTGGGATATTTTCCGACATCCACGCGGGCGAAGCCGCGGGCAAAAGCTAGTAAATTAATAAAACTAAAAACCTATTTTAATAAAACGCAATTATATGATTGCTATTACATTTTTTCTTTTTGTTGGTACTTAATTTTTAGTTGTTTGCGTCATAACATTAGAGGCAAATAAACTCATTTTCTTTCTTTACTCCATGTTCTTAAGAAATCTATAGGTACAGTCAACAACACAGCACTCTCTACTGCTCAAAGGCCGTAACATAACCTCACTTACACTTAGTCTGTGCTTCCACGTTGTTACTTCAAAGCTCAGAATCGTTACTCTAAGTCATAACACATCTCATTCATTCCGATTAAAATATTTACGTATGGTAATCATGTACGTGTTGGATATCGCGGACTTTATTCCGTGCAATTTATTCCGCGTACAGTCTCGGGGGCGCATTATGTACGTGACGGGGACGTGACGGAGGTACATGTGTTCTTAGATGTGACTGTGTGTTTGTTTGATTGCTGGATTTTTTCTTTGTAATGCAATTTTACTTGAAGTTAAAATAATTAGATACCTCAGAGTATAATATATGAAACTTTTATTTCATATTCATATCTTGTAGATCTTTAAACGTTATGGAATGCAAATATTCAAAATAATGTTTAAAGATCTTGAAATTACTTAAAAGTAAGGTACAATTACAGACCCTGGGTGCAGCAAAAAGTATAATATTTATATATATTCTTAAATAAAAATATAATGAAGAATCAATTAATAATTTTCAAACATGTTAGTTATTAATAAAGTTAATTATAACTCTTAGCAGTTTTTTTTGTAAGTTTGCGTCTGTAAATGCAATGGTCAAATCATAAATAAGGCAAAGGAAATATTTTTACGACTACTTAGGTTTCTAAAAACATATTTTTACATAAATGCTCGACATAAAAACAAAGAAAATTTATTTATTTCACGAAATTCATAAGAATTTATTACACAAATAGATACAAATTTATTTATTTTTGCTTTAGGTACTGAAACTGATACCCAAACTAAGCTAGATCTTGTATGTGGAGCATTACAAAGAGATCGTGTCAACGTGAATGTCGTTAATATTGGACTTCATATTTTGTTGTTACTTCCAGCCAATCCAGTTCTAGTCTTCCAGTTAAAGTTAAAAAATGCTATAGTATAAATAGAAGACACAAAATATTAACAGCGTAATCCATTGTTTCCAAAAATTTTAGTCCATTTTCCAGACAACGCCGCGCGCCCTTACTAGACCAACAAAATAAGCAGCGGCAATATTTCGTCATTATCCATGAAGAATGGCCGTTGGTCTCCTGTTCCTTTGCAGCTAAATTCTCATTACGAAGGAGTCGAGTAAATAAACTGAACTGTCGCCTTCGCATTATTAAGATTTTTTATAATAAAGTTTCTAGCATAAAGGGTGAATGAGAGTAGTTTTCTTTTAAGTTTGTGCAACGTCGCCTTTACATTTTGTTTGACACATTCACAATTTGCAATTTGGAATCTAATATTTATACCTACTTACATTAGATACAAAATTGCAAATTATTATTAGTAGCGTTATGCGTCTGTAGCACTATGCATTTACCCATAGACATAGAGAATGGACTGGGCCTTAGCCTCACAGAAGTGACCACTCTCTAGAGAGAGAGAAAGCAACTGTGCGGCCATTGCCTGTCTCTTCTTTGACATTCTAAATTCAAATAGATTTTTTTAAATTTTTTATTCATAATTCAATAGAACAGGACATAATACTCTTCATTACGTACACCATACAAATTACAGATCAGATTTGAATTAATTATTTATTAATCAGAAATATGATATTACATTAGCACTGGACTTTACGGATTAATATGTAGTAGCACTGTATATAGTAGTACTGGACTTCCAGTTGTACATGCAGTGCAGAACGATGCACTCCTGACCGTCAGTGATGTGGACCAATCAGAATTCTAGAAAGAGAAAACTACTGGTCGCACATTCGCTTTGTCTCACTCGTATTTTTCGGTCTGTATTCACTGCACAACTGAATACGGAACGTTCAGTCCATTCTCTATGCCTATGCATTTCATTACTTACTTGTGATATTGACTGTACTTACAAAATAATTATTTAAAATCCAATATTAACCTAATCTATACTATTATTATAAAGAGGTAAAATTTGTTTGTTTGTATGTTTGTTTGTAAGTTTGTATGTAGGGGGTAATCTCCGGAACTACCAGTCTGATTAGAAAAAATATTTTTGCATTGGATAGCCCAATTCTTGAGGAAGGTTATAGGCTCGCGGACGAAGTCGCGGGCAGAAGCTAGTCTGATATAAAATTATCAAAAACATCATTTAATCTGTTTTATTTATTGTAATCAATTTAGCTAATAGTCGTATTCGTGAACTCATTGTTGAATAATTATAATAATAGAAATAATGTGCCGATAGTCGTGATGGCCAATGGCATAATAGCCAAGAGCCTCGACCAACACCTGAGGAGGCTCTCGTTAAGCAGCTGGATCAAGGGCTTGATCCAGAAAGCGGTACTCCTGGACACGGCGCGTATTGTTAGGAGGTTCCTCTCTCAGGAGCCCTGACCACAGGTGGCTTGGATCCTGTTCCCGACACCGGTGGGCTACTATTTTTTATATTTTTAAATGTTTTTTTAATCATTTTAAAAGAATATTTAAAAATGTAAATTATATGTTTATAAAAGAAATAAAGAAAAAGAAATAAAAAGAAAACCAATATATAATTTTTGCAGCTATTTACACCTTAGTTTATAGACTAAGGCTGCGTTTCCATCAGAGATGTGCGAGGTAGCTGAGCAGTGCGAGGATGCGTAACGAAGCTGTGAAACGATGTGAGTGTTTCCACCAGAGATGTGCTAGGCCGCTGAGTGGTGCGAGGATGCGGTGCGGGCTCTTTTCAGATACGATTTCTCACTCGCGTCCATCCCTAACACACATCCGTCGCACCCATCCCTCGCTTGTTTTGTACGTACAAAAACCTCGCACCGCTAAGCCGTTTCCACCGGAGCTACGCTGAGCGAAGCTAGTTAAATTAATCGATTCTATTGGTTCTTAACAAACACATTCCTCGCTACGCATCCTCACATATCTCTGGTGGAAACGCAGCCTTAGGGTCAATTTTAGACCTTCATTTCTCCTACCTTAGTCACGGTCAGCGTATGTAATTTTAGTCCTAAACCAAACTCAAACACGTGAACTAAAGCAATAATCTAGCCAAGCGTAGACGACTATCAGAATAAAATATTTAAAATTAAATTTTCAGTGTCAGCCCACAATTTCAGACACACAAAGAAAATTCACGTTATTTTATAGAAAGCGTATTTTTTGTTGTGTTTGTTATTCTATATCGTTCATTTGATATCTTTTGTACGTTGGTTGGGTTTAAGTGTACCTACGGTAATTATAGAAGTTTTTTGTGGATAAAATAATATATTATCTTTGTTTGAATGATCAAAAGATCATTATAGTTTTTTAGTGTTCGCTAGCGTGGTAATAATCTTGATCGTTTTTTCTGTGAATGGGACGAGGGCTTTTTCCTGCAGAGTAGGCATTTTGTACACGGCACGGTTTCTTTATGGTACAGCGTAAAAACCACGCTGTAGAAACAACAATGAAGGACGACCGTGCCTACACGGCGTACCCGTAGTTTTTCTCGGCAAGAAAAACGTGTGTCCTTACAGTGACGTTCTGTAATGATTAGCACAGCTCTATTATATGTTTATGTAGGTATATAAACATCTACACATCATTTTAAAATCCTTGAAAATCAGAAAACTTTTTAAATTTCAAACATTTTATTTGTAGAAGCGTATATGTAGGTACATAGGTAAAGAACAGATTAGGTTACAGGGGGGTTGAAAATGTCCTGAATTGCTTCAAGAAAAAGATGTTTCGGCTGTGCCTTTGTTTGTTTAGTTTTGCTCGACTTGGCACTTCCGTGTCCCCAGATAAAATGAACACTTAATGTCTTGTTTTTCGTGTTCGTGTTTCTTATTATAATTTATAATCTTACTAGCTTTTGCCCGCGGCTTCGCCCGCGTGGATGTCGGAAAATATCCCACGGGAACGTACTACCGAGATTTCATACCTAATAACAGAGGAAACGTCATTGACTCCTACCGCTGCGCCCGCGTTGCTCCGCGTAATTTTGAAACTGTGATATCTTTCAAACTATTCATTTAAATTATATATTATGATTAAAATACATATTTTAATCTAAATGGAATTCCTAATTTAAATAACATATTTTTTTTTGGATAAGGATTAATACTATACCGGTCAAAAAAGCTTCGGAAATAACAATTAAATTTTTATCAAACTCTGAAAGATAAAAATGGTTCTATGTTCTATGTTCTATGTTATGGGATTTGGTTTCCGCACTTAGTCCGTCAGGTGGACCATTGTGCGTGGGCCATGGCGGCCGTTTGGTAGTTATTCCAACCAGCCCACCTCCCTCCAGAAGTTAATCAAAACTCCTGGTTTGTTCAGAACATCTGTGAAAGATCTGGGTGACCCGAGGGTTTCTGTTCTCATCTGGGTGACGCCTGTGCATTCGAAGAGCACGTGCGCGACGGTTTCCTCAGCCTCCATGCATGCCCTGCACAGAGGGCTGTCCGTTATGCCTATTGTGTGGAAGTGTTTGTTTAGCGAGCAGTGTCCCGTGATGGTTCCCGTCACCAGGCGCAGGCCGTTCCTGTCCAGGCGTAATAAGCGCCTGGTTAGCCTGCTATCCAGGGATGGCATAGCTTCCTTGGACTGCCTGCAGCCCGGTGTCGAGGTCCACCAGTACTCCGCTTGTGTGAGGGTGAACTCCTGTAGCCACCTGCGTATTTGGTTGAAAGGTATTGGTACGATAGGTTCGGGTCCACAGACTGCCGTGCCAGAACCTCTTCTAGCAAGTTCATCAGCTGCGTCGTTACCTAGTGAACCGCTGTGTCCTTTTATCCATTGTAGCGTCACCGTGTTGCGACTAGATACCGTTAATTGTTCTAGTGCATTGTGACATTCTAGTATTAACTTTGAGGTAATATATTTTTTCTTCAAGGATTGGAGAACTGAGGCGCTGTCAGAGAGTATACGTATGTGAGTGTCCGTAACTCTCCTGGCTTCAATGGCGTGGACCGCTTGTATGATGCCCACACACTCCGCCTGATAGACGGTGTTGAACATTCCTAGCGGTCGGGATATCTTAATGTTGAGGTCGTATGAGAAGACTCCGACCCCGGTACCGGAGTCGGTCTTCGATCCGTCAGTGTAAACCCTCAACTCTTCCGAGCCTGAGTGGTCACACTGTTCTTCTGTAACTATTATGTTGTAGCGCCTTTGAAAATGGTGTGATTTCGGGGCTTTGTCGCAGGGTGATGCCATCATTGGCCGACGTTTGATTACATCTTCCTTTATGCGTGTGTGCTTAATTCTAGAATCTCTGCTTAGAGTTCCTGATAAATGCAGCCTAAAGGCAGCCAGAGCCGCCTCCTCCCGCACAATGAGGTGCAGAGGCGGCAGTCCAAGCATTGCTTGTAGGGCGGCTGTGGGTGTAGTTCTCATGCTGCTAGTGATTGCAACACAAGCAAATCGCTGCAGTTTTTCGAGATCTCTTTGGGCTGTACTCAGGTCTGTCCTGGGCCACCAGACCAGTGAGCCGTATGTGATAAGCGGTCGAATGACTGTGGTGTATAACCAGTGGGTGACCTTGGGGCTAATCCCCCAATTCCTGCCAAGCAGTCGCTTACACTGCCACAGGGATATGCTGGCTTTAGTTGTGACATAGTTCGTGTGTTTTGCCCAGTTCAGTTGCTTGTCCAAAAAGATGCCCAAGTATTTGGTTTCAGTTGAGAGGCTTAGGGTTGTTCCAAAGAATCGTGGTAGCTGTAGTGTCATCAATTTCCTCTTTTTTGTGAAGAGGATCAGTTCGGTTTTAGTGGGGTTCACTGAGAGTTGGTGCATGCTGCACCATTCCTCTACTATTTTCAGAGCTTGACGCATGAGATTGCATAGGGTGTTTTCGTGTGTCCCGTTTATTATTATGGTTATGTCGTCGGCGTAGCCTACGGTAAAATAACCTTTGTCATTAAGTGTTTTGATGAGGCTGTCTACTACCAGGTTCCATAGCAGCGGCGAGAGGACGCCCCCTTGTAGGCAGCCCTTCGCAACGATGGCTCTCGTAGTGTCATTTACTGTGACTTGTACAGCTCTCAATTTGAGCATGTTGGTGATCCAGCCACTCAGGGTCGAGTCTATGCCGTATTGGTCGAGGGCCGTGTTTATACTGTTAAACATGGTTTTGTCAAAGGCGCCCTCGATGTCAATGAAGGCAGCCAGTGCTGAGCATTTGTGGTCCACTGCGCATTCAATTTTACCAACCACGCTGTGCAGCGCTGATTCTGTTGATTTGCCTGTGGAGTACGCATGCTGTTTTTTGTGAAGTGGTATTGCCCGGAGAGGTCCGTCTCGGATGTGCCGGTCACAGAGTCTCTCGAGGGTCTTCAGTAAGAAAGATGTAAGGCTTATTGGCCTATAAGCCTTGGGTTGTGTATAATCGGTTTTGCCAGGTTTGGGTATGAAAATGACTTTCACCTCGCGCCATGCGAGAGGTGTGTGTCTAAGTGCTATGCAGGCTCGATAGATCTCCACCAGCCATGGTGTCAAATAATCTACCCCCCACTGCAGCAGGGCTGGGAAGATGCCATCCAGCCCCGCCGACTTGTATGGCTGAAAGGTGTTGATAGCCCACTTTACTCGCTCTTCTGTCACTATGTTGCGGGCTCTTGACCAGTCTTGATCCGTTGGGGTCCATTCTGGTTCAGCCTCCCACGACCTGTCCTCCAGGATTCTACAGTCTGGGAAGTGAGTTTCGAGAAGGACCTTACTGGTTTCATGGTCAGTTAGTGTGTATGAGTTATCGGGTTTTTTAAGCGCGCCGAGGGTTCGGTCCTGATCGGTTGATAGGATCTTCCTTACCCTTGCTGCTTCGTTATTTGTTTCGATAGACTCACAGAATTTACGCCATGCTGTCCTCCTGGCGGTTCTGATTTGCTTTTTGTATAAATATTGGGTCTCTTTGTATGTCTCCCAGTCGTCCGGGAGTCTGGTGTTTTTGGCTCTGTTAAATTGTTTACGTAGCGCATCTCTGAGTTTACTGAGTTCAGCGTTCCACCAAGAGCTTCTCTCGTTCCTGGTTTTTGGCGCTCTTAGTATACAGCATGCGTGGTATGCTTCAGTTAGGTATTCTGATAGTTTTGTTACGGTGTATTCTAACTGTGCTTGGTCTCTTATGGTTACCTGTGTTAAATGTCTAGCTAATAGGGAGGCCAGGAGACGTTTGTACCCGGGAACATTAGTGCGCCTCGGGTTTCGCCTTGATTCTGGTTTCCTAGTATTGGTAGTTAGGGTAAAGCGGATCCTTCTGTGATCTGAGCAGGAAGGCTCGTCCGATACGTGCCAGTTTGTAATAAGGTTTGTCGCGTTTTCCGTAGCAAGTGTTAGATCTATAATCGTTTGTCCTCGGGCTGTGACCCAAGTGGGTTCTGAGCCACGGTTTACAATATTAAGGTTAGTAGAAAATGGTTATTGTGGGTCATCGTTAGAAGATAGACATATGCCATTGCGGACTTTTTTGTTGAACATTTTAAGATGAACAATGAACAATACCGTTGAATATAAATTTGATATATATTTTTCCTCTCAGCTCCCAGTCGGCATAATTTTTTCCGACTTCATCAACAATAATCGTCAAATTTCAGCCAATTTACACAAAACCTTAATTAATTATACACTAAAACCTTCCGCATGAATCATTCCGTCCAATGTTGAAAACCATTTGAAAATCCGTTCGGTAGTTTTTGAGTTTATCGCGTTCAGACAGACAGACAGACAGATAGACGCGGCGGGGGACTTTGTTTTATAATATGTAAGGATAAGGATAAGGATGGCTGTTATGAAGTAAGTATTCGAGGTTAACATTACGTCCCACTTTTCCAAAACCCATTAGCTTCACTAGCATCTGATAAATCACAGATATTTTCGTCCACCACAATATGGCCGTCGTTACTAGTCGATGGAAATTGGATTCTGAGTCTATATGAACCACAAACGTCAGTTGCATTCGAACAATTGCTGAGGCAGCTTCGTACTTGTGGCTGACACTAAAAGTGTGGTCTCGTGAGAGGTGATTGAGGGTATTTATGGTAAGGATTGATCAAGTTTATGAGTAATAGGGAACTCACATTAAGAAGGGAAGTTGAGGTCCAAAAGTGACTAGTGACTGCATTGTAACCACACTCTATTCTTTATAATTAACTAGCCACCCGCCACTGCTATGCATGGATACTACTTGACAAAACATCAAAATTTCATTTTGAAGTGAAAACTTCTTTAGGCGCGTTGGGCATTTTTGAGACGGGACTAAACCATTGATTTCGCGACACCATGACGACACCGCATTTTTGTAAAGGCGATTGTGCTCTTTATTTATATTAACTTACGGATCAATGTTCTATGTAAGTATTTTTACTTTAAAGGTTTTGTAAACGCGATTGTACTCTTTATTTATATTATATTACGGATCAAAACAAACTTGCCTAAATGGACACTGGCACTCGCCGGCCGCTAGGGCGGGTGGCAGCGTTCGCTTCGCTCGCTCGGCTTGCGCGGTGTTTTATGTGGTCACAGTTCTAACCTAATCTAACCTACCTTTCAGCCATTTTCATTTACTACAACTAAGTTTAACCAACTGCTACCGGTCAGACCTAGTGGTAGCCAGCTAAAACTAGGTGTAGCCGCACTTCGGGTTTTAGCCGTGACATATGCACTTTAAAATTAATATACTGTAAACATAAACCTTCCGAAATTCTCTAAGTGATTATGAAAACCGCATCAGAATTCGTTGTGTATTTTAGAAGAACAACACCGTCACACAGTCATGCACGAAAAGCGATGTTATTTTATAATATGTACAGATTATGATTAATTTTATTTCTACATTAATCGGTACTAAAAAGAGCTTTCAATAATTCCCTCGCACCTCGGTGTAGCGAGAACAAAACAACATTAAATAAATCGAACGCGCCATGGTGAAAATTCGTAAAATATTTTTATATTTAAAGCACCTTCGGCTTCTAAATCCATTTCGAGGTTGCTGGTGTTAATTCCATACGCACGATGCTCTTTCAAAGAGACCATTCATCTTAATATTTCAATTTATCCTGTAATCTAGAAAAGAATATTCATATTTTCAATTTACGTTTACAAAAAAACGAGCATTCACGTATAAATTCATTCCAAATTGAATTCTCACACGAAGAACTCGTTTAATATTTCATCCAATGTTTGTATAAATATTAAATTAGGTCTACAATTTTCTGCTGGCGTTACTTATATCACGTACTCGTGTTCAGGTTACTCAAAGTCAGTTCGAAACGCGACGCGTTCGCGCGAATTGAAGCGCATCGGAACGCATCGCAGCGCTTAGTAGCGGCACACAAACTCACCTTCGCATTTTTAGTACAGAAATTGTGTTCACATACAAAACTATTAAATTCCAAAAAGAAACTGGTGTGTGCACAATAGAATTGCTATCGAGTACGTTGGTACTCGATAGCAATTCTACAGACAGACATGTGTTGATCAGACAGATGTTGATCTGTCGCTAAATACAGTATATTAGGATAAACAAAGTACATGCGTAGAGTGCAAGATATACTGGGAAGGAAACGAAACGAAACTAAGTTAGTTTAACTTTCTTCCGCGCGTTCTCATACGTCCGCGTCGGTTCACGCGTTCACACCTCGTAATCAATGGAAGTATGAAAAAACTTGTGAAATTGTGTAATGAACATAGTATTGTGAACATGAACTACTTTAGCTATGAGACTCACTCTTAATTATTATTGTTAAGAAAGATAGGAAAGAAAAGAAAGAAAAATAGGATTATTTGTCACAGAAACACGTCCTTACAAAAGACAAGAGTAGGTAAATAGAAAAAAAATAAGTATAACTTAGTAAGTACATATGAAAATTTGAGTATAGAACAGAAATAGTCGGCAGCTGCCCCTCATGACTGTGACAAGAAGGCTTACACTCAGCATGATTCTGTGCAATGGGGGACCCACAGCGCTGATTAGAAGAGCGCATTTTCTCCTACTTCAAGGTTTGCCTCAAAGGCCTCTCTACTATTTTTTCACTTGTCTCAATGTAATTCGACTAAGAACCAAAGGATGAGCTGGTCTCTTTCAACAAAGACAAAGATACATTTTGATAGTATTGAATTTTTGTATGGAACAGCTGTTTTTTTTTTATATTTCAAAGTTGGTCATAAAAGCTGTTCTGTTTTATGAGTTCTACACTCTCTTAAATTATGCCCCTCTCTTAGGTACTGCATGAGCCCATCTACTCGTTAAAATTTAGCACGGTAGGTACCTCAAAGTCAGTTTTGTTACTTTACTGTTGAAGTCGAGCGAGGGAAGAGTTTGGGGATTGGGCGAAGTTTTAAGTACTACGGCACGTTTTTGAGACTTTTGATGAAGTCCTTGACGTGAAGTTGGGTGAGTAGATAATATTACATTCCTAGTAAAGATACGAAGGTTGGAACAGTGCAGTTGAAACTACATGCACAAGAGACTTCATCATGTCTGCTAATCTTTGGTTCAGCAGTTATTATACATAACATAACATAATTGTAACAAAAATAAAAACAACACAACAACAACAATATAATTATAACAACTTGCAAATATTGCCAGTTAAGTATTAAGTCTCGTGTAACAGGGAGCAAGCCTATTCCGAGCAACCGTACACAAATCCAGACTCCGGGCTGCTACTGAGAAATTTTAGATGAAAAAACCCAATTACACTTTGCCTGACCTAGAAATGGAACCCATAACTCCATGCTCAGCAGTAGCACTTACGACTACTAGAACAACGAAGCAGTCAGCAGTCTATAATGTTCCCACTGCTGAGACACAGGCCTCCTAACAGTAAGAAGCTGTGGTATACGTAGTCCATCTCGCGGGCGCAGTGCGGTTTGATAGATGTCACATAATTTCTTCGAATTTTTGTTCATAGACATACTGGTTGCTTCACGACTTCTTCACCGTTTTGAGAGCATTTTATAATGAAGAAGATAAAATATCATCATCTGCGTAGCCTTTATCCAACCATATTAGGGTCGACTTCTAGTCTAACCGGATGCAGCTGAATACCAGTATTTTACCATGAAGCGACTGCCTATCTGACCTCCACAACTTAATTATTAGGTAACACGATACCCCTTGGTAAGACTGGTTGTCAGATTTTTGGGCTTCTAACTACCCGTAACGACTGTCAAAGATCTACTAATGACAGCCAAGACCAACGGCTTAACGTGTTTCCCTAGGCACGGAGGGGTATGTAAAGATGGTCACCTAACCATGAACCCATCGCGGCAAGCGTAGCTTAACCTGATCGATCGATCCGTGCGGCTGTTATTACTTAGCCACAAGTCCCTAAAGACGAGACGATAAAATGTAATGTATTTAAATTACATTTCAATTTTTAACTCCGATGACTGGAGCTATTTGATTTGTACCCTTTATCAACATTAAACTTGCTTTTCTTCTCAGAGTAAATACTTAGTTACTCATTGTAGATACTCTAAGTCTCAGTTACTTGTTGGTTTTAGCGAGTAGAATCAACATTCTGACGATTCAAAAGTGCTTGAAATTGAAGAATTGTGTAAAAAGTAAATGGGTAAAGTTGTGCTGTAATCCTGGGCTTGACTAGCAGCGGCTAGTCAAGCCCAGAATTACAGCACAGGTTACAATCAGGGCGTAATTTATAAAAGAACAATGAGTAGGTACTTCGAGTTGTAATTTGATAAGCCTCAGTATTTAATTAAGGTGAAGTTAATTTAGGATCCAATTAAATCGTAGGTAGATAGCGTTTAAGGCACGCTCAGCAGTTTGTTTGTGTAAAAAATAGTAATGAGAAATATATACCTTACTGTCGAAATGTACTTCTTTGCCTCGGCAAGCAAGGTAAGCCGTTGGTCCCGGCTGTCATTCGTAGATTTTTAACAGTCGTTACGGGAAGGCAGAAGCCCGAAAGTCTGACAACTAGTCTTACCAAGAGGTATCGTGTACCCAGTAACTGGATTATCATATGGAGGTCAGATAGACAGTCACTCCATGTAAAATACTGGTATTCAGCTGCATCTGGTTAGACTGGAAGCCGACCCCAACATAGTTTGACAAAGGCTAGGCAGATTGATTGACTGTCGAAGTGACAAATTGAAAACGATTCCTAAAATGAGTGTGTTAAGTTTGGGTTTCTTATGACAGCGGTAGCCGTCACATAAGAGTTAGAAATTTGTATGTATTTATTGGCTTTGTAGGCAATTTTTGACTCCTAGGTGCGAAATGATTATAATACAAACCTGTTCGTGCTCGGGGGCACGCCAAATGCACGGGAGAGGGTGTACCGACTATTTGATGTCCAAAAAAATTTAGCGGCTACCTATTTTGTGGTAACTTAACAATAACCTTGCACCTAGGAGTCAAAAATTGCCTACAAAGCTAATAAATACATACAAATTTCTAACTCTTATATCTCATTTCGGACTGAGTTTAGAGATATGCATATCAAATAAGTTTCGTTTGTTACACTATTGTGTAGTAGAAAAACAAAATTTGGCAGATGGCCGCGAGAAAAACAAAAGACGCCATGTTCCATACTACAATCGGCATTACCCTTTCGGACGCTATGTTGCGGCCACCGTAGTATTAGGCAACCCTAGCTTTAAGAAAAAGCCTTTGTAATCGCTAAATTCAAAACCGTAATTTTATGTAAATTATTTTATAAAACGGGTACTTAAGCCATCACAAAGTTAATACCTAACCCATAATTCCGACGATCAGTTAGAATACTGCTGACAATAATTAACTTAGTGTAAAAAGGTCAATAAGATACAGGCTGTGCCTACTTTGGGACCCGCTGTTAAATCTGTCAAAATTCTTCTGTTGACTAACAGAAGACTTTGAAGAGTGTGTTAGTTCAAATAAATGAATTTGAAAGTTATCTGCGAACCCTGCGAGCTAGATCATTTCGCAAAGTGTGTCATTTATATCTGTTTTCCGGGTGGACGCGCTAAATAACGCAGGTAAGTGGAAAAAGCGCCCATTAGGTCTCAAAAGCGCTTTCGACGGCCGATAGAGTACTACGATACAAGACAACCAGAAGGTTTAAAGTATAAGTCTATAATGTTCCCACTGCTGTGACACAGACCTCCTCTCTGTGAGTGGGAATGGGCTGTAATCTGCCACGCGTGCCCAGTGCAGGTTAGTAGATGTCACATGTCTTCGAATTTTTGGTTTTAGGATATGCCGGTTTCCTCACGATGTTTTCCTTCACCGTTTTGAGAGCAATGGTGATGAAATTATTTACGCAAAGTAAAGCATCTGCCTGGATTCCCACCCTTAACCTACAACTGGTAAGTCGCTGCTGTTACCACTAGGCTACCACTGCTTCCTGCTAGTGGTGCTATTTCTTGATAATGGCAGGAACTAAATACACACAATAATACACTTATGTAGTCAGAATCCAGTGGAACTTCTGTATTGTTTCTGATTAGTGGTTCTACGTTCCATCGATTTTGTGTTGCGGTTTTGGAATGTAGAGGCTTTTTGGTGCTGTTATGGTTTCCTAAATGTTACATTGTAAATAATGGTTATGCTTGTTACGGAGTTCGAAAATAGTTTTCGGATTTTTAGGTGCATTTTCAGTTCAATTGAATAGCATATTTGGCATTTATTCAAAATGTAGTCACAAAATTCGTTGAAAAATTCACGATATTATTTCGTTTCCAAAAATAATATACCTTCATCGTTAAAAGTATAAATATTAATATCGACAGATCAAGTTTCGAAACAAATATTGTGAATGTGGAATGTTTTTTTTCGCGTGCCTAATAATGCTGCTCTAAAAATGTTTTCTGAACCTTTTTCCTTAAGGTATCTGAAACCTTTTATCGTTAATTTATGGCACTTTTTACCTTGCTGATATCGAATTATCTGTCGCTGAAAGCAAATACGTAATGCAGGCTTCTGGGGTGAAACCTAAGTACCATAGAGGAAGGCTGTCGTACCCTGAATGAAATAAAACACAATAAGTTGGTACCTAATATTATTGAATTGGATTCATCTACCCATGGAAATAAATACTGTACAGTAGGTAATATTTGATTCATACCTCGCTTTCCGTACATACACGTGAAAATAGAACATGTCACTGTAATAGTTGCCTACTAGGGTTCCCAGATTTTTTTGATCCTGTAAGGGACAAATGCTCAGTTTCGTTTAAAAAAACGGGATCTCAAATTTTTCCCGGGACAAATAAAAACATGTATTTTAAGTTCCTATTATTTATTTATTGCTACATAAAGTTTAAAGAAGCTCGTGTAAGTTTCAATATTTATCTTTGTTTGATTTAACATACCTGTTTGTAAAATTCAATGCAGTTATTGTTAGAGTCATGGTTGAAAATGGTACTTAATTCACTATTTATCAAATCGGGGGTACATTTTTTGCGCACATCAGTCCATTTCAAGACCATCTGCGAAAAAGTCCTTTCCACAAAACAGTTGGACCTAGGGATACTGAAATAAACGGTATAATCAGAAAAATATTAGGGATTTCATTCTTTCACTCTTCCATGATTTTCTTCTACTTCTCAATGTCAATCAACCGTAATACGATAGATTTCTTAATAATTAATCAAATGAGTCTTAAATACGGGACAGAATATGTCCCGGCGGGACGTTTATTATTACGCTTGAAATACGAGATGTTCCGGGAAATACGGGACCTCTGGCAACGCCAATGCCTACTCCTGCAATTATGAATGCAATTTGTTCATTTAATTTTATATTTCAGGTGAAACATATATGAACGTAAACGAAGCAAAAGGCAAAGTGATCTCAGACCAAATAAAAAACCAAGACATAGGGTTGCCGGGGTTGCGAAGAAATCCGAAAGGGAGATCGTGACCCCGGCAATATGGCAACTGAAGGAACATGGGTGGTTTTAGTCAGTAAGAGTCTGACACCCCCGCTCCCCTCAGAGCGGGAGAAGTTGATTGATAATTTTCCACCCAAAAAAAAGGGCTGTCAAAAGTGACGTGAGGCTGGTTTCGTCAACATGTGTGCACTTAGTGAGGTGTAGTTTGATTGTAAATGTGTGCGTGTAAGCGTGTTTGCACAGAGCGGAGGTGTAGTTTTGGCATGCTTCACTGTATTGTTCGCTGCGCTGTCTTGGTTTTTTATTTGGTCTGTCGAGTATGTAAGGATCGTAAGGTTCTGTAGCTTCTCCCTACCCCGATAGGAAGAAGGTGTGAGTGTATGTGGTTATCATATGAAACTAACATACACACTTACATTAAGCATATAATGTAAAGTCAGATAAATAAATTGTTTATCAAAGTGACTACTAACTTAATTATCCGTATTGAAATTGAAATCATAACTTTCCTTCTTTGACAGTTACATGAATGATTGATTGAATGAATGAAAACATGTATTAGTTAAACACAGGTACATATTACTATAACACGGCAAATTGGCGTAGTATGTCAGTCTATACTAATAATTGAATATAATATACTGAAGAATTTGTTTGTTTGTTTGAACGCGCTTATCTCTGGAACTACCATAGAATTTTTAAAATCATTTTGGCGTTTGATAGCCCAATTCTTGAGCAAGGTTATAGCATTTTAAAGCAAGGTTATATACAATCAAGTTACGATCCCGAGGAGCCGAGTAAAAAGAAAATAAATCAGAAAGAAAACTAAGATCAGATTTCCTTCAAACTAACAGCAGATGAAACTGCGGGGTTTTGCTATTTTGAAATAAATAATTAATTTGCCTGAAAGTACCCAACTATCAATCAGCGACCTCCAACTAAAGCATCGCACTTTGTCAACAAAAACAAAATACCGTTGAACATAAACAATACAGCAGACGCGGAAAAAATATGAATCTACAAAGACCAAACAAAAGAATAGGAACCAATCCAATCGACAGCGAAATAAAATCCAAAAAATATATCTTGAAATCTATACGGAGCAAAAACAATACGTTCTTCTTTAGCGCGATAGGTATCTAGGTGTCGAGCGCGGCAGGTGATGCTGAGACATAAACAGGGCTAGGAAAACAGCGGTTACAAACGACTACACCGGAAAATTATATTTTTGAAGTGAAACTTCTTTAGGCGCGTTGGGCATTTTTGAGATGGGAAAAAGACAATTGAACTCGCGACACTGTTACCGACACCAGCTTTTGACATTAAAAAAACATCAACGCGCAATACATTTTCTTTGGGATTAATGACATTCCAAACATTGAGACATGACAACGACATGATTGACATTTCCCTTTTTTACCGACTTCAAAAAAGAAAAGTATTTCCTGCACAATGAAATTGTTCAAGTTTTCACTTCTGTCGGCACTCCAGGAGTTCCACTATTTTTTACTGGGTGGCACGAATACAAAACTGCTCTTGAATATCTGCAATACCAGAGGCATCGTAGGTGCGCTGATATCCCAGAGATAAACAGTATTCTGATGAAATTGTGTCTGTTGTTGTGTGTGTGTGTGTGTGTTGTGTTGTTGTGGTTCTGCTATTCTGGTGGTTAGGTATCTTTTAGTGTATCTTTCAGATTTATTGGAGTGATTGCATGTCACTGTTACAAATAATTCGCGTCCCCGAGACCATACCATACTATGTGTACTAATGTGGCATTCGCAACAAATAAATTGGTAACCCTTTTTTAATAACCATAATAATTTGAATGTGTGATACTGCTCATGCATATAAATAATATACGCTATTCTATCTGTACCTACGCAGAGATTGCGTCATATTATTTCGGTCTTGTACCTACTTAGAATACACAAAACCATTGGTATTAAAAGTCAGTCTAATATGCGCAATATTTACAAATAAATGTACTCGTGAGTACCCAATTCTTTTCCTTTATAGACATTGTTATCTAGAATAGTATTATTTTCTTTATTGAAGCTTGAAATACAATATTATACTGTCAATAGAGCTAAGATACAACAATATATTTTATTGTTACATCGGTTTTATAAATTAGTTAAAATGTTATTGGTATTAACGTCTATTTCTTATTACCTCTTATTGACTCAAGCAGCTTAATCTTCTACATCTTTTTTTATTTAATTGGCTTTGTATCATTATCTCCTTTAAGTCTGTCTGCAATAATTTGATTCCCATAATTTGATTGCTATTAAAAGCATTTTTATTAAAAATACGCCCGGTTGCTGGCTGTAGGCTCGCCCCCTGTTACATGGGACTTAAACATAACTGGCGAAATGTGAGTGTACTATAGCTACACCCACATAATCGGTTGAGGAACACTGACCGAGACACAATAGAATTTTTATTGTTATTACGTCAGGGGGCGTTTAATGTCCCGCAAAGTGTTAAAAATAAGTAAACCAATCGCCACTTTTGGAGCTCCACATGGTAGTTCGTTTTGTTCCCGAAAAAATACGGGATTTGATTCCGTGAAACTGGCACCTATAGATTGGCGCGTTGGCGATGGCACTTCTCCGGCACGTTATACCGATCACTTGCAGCGCTCTTTTCGGTACCCGCTTGTATTTTCAAGCATCTATGAATAAGTGTTTGGATCAAAAACGTTTCATACGTATCTGCTGCGTTTTTTTAGTTTGGCTTTTTGTTTCTAAAGGTATGAGTATAAAGGCTGTGGAATTTTCACACTTTTTAAAGTGAAAACTTCTTAAGGCGCGTTGGGTATTTTTGAGATGGGAAAAACAATTGAACTCGCGACACCGTTACCAATACCTCAGTTTTGTAAACGCGATTATGCTCTTTATTTATAATACGTTACGGATCAATATTCTATTCAAGTATTTTTACTTTAAAGGTTTTGGAAGTTTTTTTTTGTAAACGCGATTGTGCTCTTTATTTAGATAAGGTTACGGACCAATGTTCTATACAAGTATTTTTCTTCCACCAAAGCATCTTGTTCAAGTTTTCACTTCTGTCGGCACTCGCGGAGTGCCACTGTTTTTTTTAAGTTACGTGGACCCCGCACTAGGTATCCCCCGGTAAGGCTCCTGTACTATAAATCAATTTGCAAAATACACAATCTCCTCCCCTACGTATCTGAAAACTTAATCAATTCCAATATCTCTTGACGTATGGCGAGATAGTATTGGCTTAAAGTAGGTAATAATTTTATCATACATTCTTATGGGTTTTTTTTGTGAAACCTACGGTCTAGCCAACCTACTTACTTCATATTCAATTCCCAGAATCCACCTATATATTTCTTCTACAATGTACAATAATAATAAAAAAATCCAGTTACAATATTATCTCAATATCACGAAATATCTCTGGAATTTAATAAGCATACAAACAATGTTAGTAGTTCAGCTGATGGCGCCGATAGGATTGCGTTGTGGAAATATTTTGGCCGCCATCTTTATTGAGTTTCTTCAGGATATTGGCAATTAAGGGGCGAGGATGGGATGTATTTTTGTGATACGAAGGAGTAAGGAATGAGAAATAGTTGCAACACTAATATACTACCTACCACTGTTCTTTTTCTTTATTGCAATCCATAATGTACACAAACAGATGGTAGGGAAAAATAAATTGAAACAATTATGGACCCTGTCGGGCACAGCAAAATTTTAAATAAGTAGGAGAGAGGAAGCTTATTACGAAATATTTAAATTATGTCCTATCCGTCCATTACTTTTTTTTTTTGCAGCAGTATTAGTTATTATATTTATTTATGTTTTTACTTATTTATTTATTCTCTGAATATAATATGAAAGAAAGAAAGAAAAAGTATTTATTGAGACTCGCACAAGGAATAAAAAACTAAACTAAACACCGTCACCATAAAAAATTAAGAAAAAAAAAAAAAAAACAAGGTAAAAAACCAAAAGCAGAAAGTCCTGTACGAGGCCAAAAGGCTCCTATCTCAGCATATGCTGCGACATTTAAAAAATAAATGTCGCAGCGCTGGTATTCTGATAGGGCCCACAGTGATGTCATGGATAGATAGATCTCTTAGATCTATTTATTTACTTTTGTATAAGATTATATATTATTAATGATTATTTGCTTGAATATGTTGCTGTTTATCTCTGCACAACCCAAAGTTTGACTGGTAGAAAATGCTTAGAGCATTAAGTGCACCTCTGTAGATTTCTGTGAAGTTTTTTTTATTAACTAACTGTACCCCGTAGTTTCACCCGCTTAAGTCTCGATCCCGTAAGGATATCAGGATAAAAAAGTATTCTATGCCCTAATCCATGTCATGGTCTACCAACGTATCAAATTTCATCCAAATCTGTTCAGCTATTTTAGCGTGAGAGCGTAACAAACAAACAAATAAAATCACTTTTGCAGTTACAATATTAAGTAAGGATAATGAGTATCCGTACCACTGCAAGGAAAAGGTCAGCTAGAGAAGAAACGCCCATTATACACTACGCTTACTTACAGCATGTTGGCGATTCCAGATTATTATAAGTCCATGTTTACACGAGGTTCTCCTTTACTGTATATTAACGATGACTGGGCTTTTACCTTATTTCTGAGGTCTTCAATAAACTCTCAATAGTTATTTAGTCCACAAAGCTATCAATTTTAGCATTTCACTCATATTCTGAGTATTCATAAGCAAGATCTAACTACAAATACTGTAGTTCTATTTTCTTAATGTCCCTCGGCAAACTTCGTGTTTCGTCAGTTGTCGGATTCCTATCAGTTGCCTTTTGCTCTTGGTGCAGACCGGACGCTCTCAATCGACTTGGAAGTACACAGAGTTGTTAATACTCTTTTAACTTAATCTAATTTATAAAAAAAAATGGGAGGAAAGCTGCTAAAGTCGCAGGCACGACAGATAGGAAAATAGTTTTACAGCTCTATATAGTTCACACGGAAATCAAAACAAAACAAAAATAAAGTACTTAATTCTGAATTCAAATTATTATACACAATAAATCTAATAATTGATGGACATGGAAATTAGCATTCGTTTGTATTCGGAAATGCGATGATACCCGAGGGACATTAATAAAATAGAAATAATGTACTATTGAATAGATAGACTCCGTCAAGGAAACCGCAGAAACTTCTGTCAATGCTCCTATCGTCGTTCACAACATAATTATCGCAACTGTACATTTTATTTTACTCAACCCTATAGATCACTGGTCACCAATAATCGAGCAACAGAGCATGAATATAATTGGCTCGTAACACGTTCAATAAGCCACTTATGTATTAATGGTTTGGGTTACGTTAGTGATCCCAGGAGAATCGGTTAATGGCATTTGCCAATTACATAACTCTATTCTACTCTGTTTTAGAAGATTGTGTCCCTAATTCCTAGATTGTGTCGTATTTATTGGTTTTACTTCGGACATATTACTAATTTATTTCATTGAAGTAAACGTGTGTGTACTTCAATAAAATAAATTATTCAATCCGTTAAATCAGTTTAAATCTGTGTCACCTCACACTTCAGGTCCAGTTGAAAACCAGCGTCAGGCACTAGCTGTCTGGCATTTTTGCTGAACTGGGCCTATTTGGCGCAACAGCGTGGCACACTTTCCTGCTAATTTCTTACAACGGGCTTTACACTTTTTATTTCTTTTTTACTTGTAGTATATTATGTTGTGTTGTGTGCCTTTTAGTCTGTGCTAAATAATTCTTTCGTCTTTCTATATTAATGTATCGCGTCAATTATAATGGGGTGGTCCTTTTACTTAAGCCGGAGTTCCGGATGCAAAACTTGCGAGCTACTCCGGTAAAGTGTGCATGTTACCTTACTATAATGTGTGGATAATCTATTTGAACGAAAGATGAAAATAATTGTTGATGCTTTTATCATTTTTACTATAATTTTAGATCATTAATTGGATGAGGCCTGTGCTCCAACAGTCGGAACATTATAGGCTAATTTTATTATGCAATACAATTTAACAAGTGGAAACTGTAATGTTGCTCATATTTTATTTTAAGGCCTTACCTAGGTAGTAGGTAAGAAACTATTTTCACCACAATATCAATAACCTTTAAGATCCCGATATCGCTACAAGTGACGTCATTACAGGAACGAGGTCAAAATGGGGATTAGTGGGCAATATATCATCTTGTATGGGCGCTAATGGCGGCATGGGGTAAGGTGGTTATAATGTGGACAGGTAAGGTAGATAGTGAATAATATAACCCTAGTTGGGTGTGTGTTTTGTTAATTTATTTTATATTGTGCGTCTTATTCGAGCAGAATTTCAAAAAAAACTTTCTTTCTAACTTCATAGTATCAGTTGACTAAAATTTTGTCGACACTTGTGGCACTCACAAAGCCACAACACACTCGTCGACATCGTGGAAAACAAATGTCACAGTTGGACACTAGTATGACACTCTGGCTCCATTGTGACACTCTGTAACACTCTTGATAGTCTGTCCGCTTCAATAATGCCCGGTTAGTGGCAATGGGCTAACCCCCTTTTTTCATGGATCGGACACATTACATTCTGGCGAAATATGAGTGTATGTCTTAGTTTAGTAGTCAGGGAATTAAAATTATTGTGACCTAGTTATAAGCCTTATATGCTCTTAGTTTTTGGTTCTTGTATTGTGATGGCTTTTGGTGAAATAAAAAATATTTATATTTTATATTTATGTATTTACCAGAGGCAGAAAGAAAAATTAATGTAACTAATCAGTCCAATCTAAAACAAGACGTTTTTAAACAGCCATATTTTTAAAACAAAGTTATTTTTGAACGCTGCTGTTGCAATCACAGTGAAATGGACTTCAAACAAACATAATTTTTGGTATAAATAAGTACATAAATAAAGATATCATTTAAATTAAAACAATACTTTCAATGGAAATGGACGTAAATAACTTAACATGACGATCCTGTTCGCTTTAAATAACAGAGCTTAGGGCAAATGGAATGTCTGGTCCTGCTGTACGTGGATCAATAGGTTATGGATAAGAATAAAATGATTTCGTTCAAAATATAATTAGCGATTTTTAAATTACCTCTTACTATTCTTTTGCAAAAATAGCATGTAACTTGAAGTTACTGCTTCTTTTTAATTAATACTCAACTTCGGCTGCGTATTTTAGGAGATTAGTCCCCAAGGCTTCATTTAAAGTATAATTAAATAAATAGCTATAGTTATGTCACTAGAAAAATAACTCTCTAAAAGTGGTGTCCCCCACAGAGATAGATTTTTTTTATGGATGATTCAAAACTTTCAACGTTCAAAATATCAAATAACTCAACATAACAACATCACGCCAGTAATCCCCGAAGGGTTAGTTAGAGGTGTGCCAGTAACACCCACACTTCACCAAGTCCCAGTTGGGCGAACGAGCTCTGCTCTGGTGAAAATAGAAAAAGCTCATTTAATAGTATAGGATAGTACCTACTAATTCCATACTGCCATAATAGTAGGTACTTACTAATTCCATGCTGCCATGATCATTATTCTATTGTCATGACATTATTCATTATCTTGTTCAAAACTTTGGGCGACCGAGCTCTGCTCGGGTGAAAATACGGAGAAACCTAATTTTCCCAGATATGAAACCTAGCCAGATCGATTTTTCACCCCCGTAAACTCCTATATAAATATAAACTATTTTAAAGTACAATTATACTCTAAGCTTGGGTCCAATACACTTCCTCATTTTTGTGGTAATTAAAAAATTATTGGTTGAAATGCATTTTTTTTTTTTCGACTTTCACATTTTTTTTCAAAAGTTTTGGAATAGTCAATACATTTTTTTGTAATGCAGAGGATAGAAAATATTATTGCCTTTCGAATAAGCCTATTTTTATCTCAGTATGACTAAAACTTTGAGAGATATGTTTTTTTTTTGTACTAGCATAGAGATTATTTCACCAAAAAAACAAAATGGCTGCTACATAGCGGGGAAGTGTATTGGACCCAAACTTACGAGTGTTATTGTACTTTTAAATAGTTTATATTTAAGTATTTAGAATATCGCTAGTCCATGTCCGGACACATTGTATATATCCTATGTAAAGGGGGCGATATCAAATATTTTTTTCAAAAAAATTATCTTCAGTAATATTAATTTTTCGCTTCAAATAACCTTATCCACATTCAAAACATCCCAACTCATACCTTATTACAAAGGCAGAACTGAATGGTTGCGGACAAATTAAAGTTTGGTTAGGACAAACGCAAACGTTCGCGTTATCGTCCACCATATTAAAATATCCACATTTTAATTTACTCTTTTTTTGCAAAGCGATTTTAATTTACATGGCGGATAATGTTTTTGATGTAAGAGATGAAAGGAAAAAAGGGGCTGTTTGCTGAATTTGAGATAATAATGAGTTTGAGATCTTGCTATTACAATATTATAATGATGATCCTGGCTTCGATCCCCAGATCGGGCCAAATGTAATTGGATTTTAGAAGTAGTAGCAGCCTGAAGTGCCCACAATAGTACCTATAGCTTTTAATGACGAAACAATTTGAATCTACCCTTAATCCGTACTAATAATAAAAATGTGAAAGTAGTTCTGTCTGTAAGTCTGTTTGTTACCTTTGTAACCAATTTAAAAAAAAAAACCGGTCAAAAGCGAGTTGGACTCGCGCACCGAGGGTTCCCTTACTTGACCATTATACCGCCATAATAAAATTGGTAAAAAGGTATGGGCAAATTTAGATTTTAGCGAAAACTTGTAAATACCAAAATTTACCTTAATTTTCAACTTTTTTTATTTTTCGGAATTTTCCCTTTACTTGTGATGGCTTTAAATTTGGCAAAAAGCAAGGTCTTACCTTGCTTTTTGCCAAATTTCGTGATTCTAGGTCAGCGGGAACTACCATGTAGGTTTTCGACTCAAAACCTATAGGGTACCACTAATTGGGACTATAGATTTCAGTATCTGGTATAAATTTCAACTTGCTAGGTCCACCTTTTCCTGAGAAAATCGGTGGTGACACACAGACAAGAGAGTTATCTTATAAGGGTTCCGTTTTTTACCTTTTGAGGTACGGAACCCTAAAGAGAAGTAGGTTATTTATGTTCGTCCGTATGTAATTTTTTAAGCCTTTTTTTTTAACGTTGCCCCACACTAGGAATTTCTCTTGTATTGTGGGTGCGTTTACAAACATTTAAACAGCCAGACCCGGAACAACTACGTATAGGTCACACAAATGTTTGTTCCGTGCGGGAATCGAACCCGCGACACGCAGCGCAGCAGTCAATCATTTATCCACTGCGCCAACCGTGCCGTCAATTGTGGACCGATGTTGAAAATTATTTTTTCACTATACATTTTGATAGATAGGTAAGTGGTAGGTGGTGGTAGGTGGGGCCTGGAATCTGGAGAAGCACATAGGCTACTTTTCATCCTGGATCCAACAGCTAGTTTTCTATATTTCTCATAATTTCAGTACCCACTTCAAGGTCTTGTCTCAAAAACAAACCCCTATGAGTATTTACAATACGTACAAAGTAAGCAAATAAATTGAAATTTAACCAGACACACAGCTATTCCCCTGGCCCCATCCTTTTCAGCATTCACCCTTTGGGATATTGTGTGTTCCTGTAAGGACTTAATGTTCTATTATTACGGCCTGTAGGCCTTTTGCTCGAGGCTTGGCCCCGAGACGCAATTCATTTTAGACCACTAAGTACCCCACCTGATTACGGCCCAGGTGTATTGGGAAATTACTTCGTCTGATGGAGGTAGGTGAATTATTTAGTAATTATTGGTGTATAAAGGAATTTGCCTCTCTGGCAAGTAATCTTGTTGTGTTAAGATTATCTATGCGTGTCGCAAAACAGAGCTCAAAATTCAAAATATTTTAGTTCACATAAACCTAAGTACATCAGCACTTATAAAACGTCAGAAGCTAGGTGCTCGGTTCCAATTGGTCGTTTCCTATGGAGAAGAGCCGGCAAGAAACTCCACGGTTACTCTTTTAAAAGTAATCCCATCAAAAACATAAATGTGAAAATGGCAGCCAAGTTCAATAAATATGGTTGTCGACTTCGCCGACAAAAGAATTGAGATCTAAATGGGTGCCAAGTTCTGTAGATAATCCTGAAATTTATTTATAAGAACATACAACTTTCTAAAATAAAATTAAAACACAAATTCTTGTTTTTTCTGCTATAACAATGTTTGCTATTTAAAAATATAACTTCTTAAATTTGAACAGTCGAATTATTTACACAAAGCACTTAGGATAAATTGAAGCTCAAGATTTGACTTGGCTAGTTTTTACATACAAGTTATCTTACAACTTTATATTTGATTTTATATTTGTCTACAGTGTCGTGGTGCAAAAGAACTAAAACAAACAGGGTAACTTTTTATGCCGGTGTGCGTTACAGCTACGTCTTACACTCGCGCCACGTCATTGTGCTGTAATTTTACTTTTCTAGTGTGCGTGCATTAAGCGGCTAACAGTTGGATGCTATTTTTTTCATCGACTTTACAGCTTTGACTGTCTACCTAGGCATATTTAATTATTATTATTTAATTTTAAGTAGGCACTCAACATCAAATAAGTCATTCATGATGTGACCTGTAAGAAATTGGTACTCTAGTCTATAAGTTTATTGGATGTATCTCATATCTTTGTATCGGTATACTCAATTGTTGGTGAGTCCAATAAATAAAATAAAATGATGATATCTTTGTTCTTTATGTTATGCGCAAGTTACTGTTTCTAATTATAACTGTTTACAGCTTTGACTGTCTGCCTAGGCATATTTATATTATGCGCAAGATACTGTGTCTTATTGTAACTGTAAGGTCAAAATATATTCCTCCTCTAAAATTTCAGCTTGCTGGTAAAAACTAGCCAAGTCAAATCTTGAGCTTCAATTTATCCTAAGTGCTTTGTGTAAATAATTCGACTGTTCAAATTTAAGAAGTTATATTTTTAAATAGCAAACATTGTTATAGCAGAAAAAACAAGAATTTGTGTTTTAATTTTATTTTAGAAAGTTGTATGTTCTTATAAATAAATTTCAGGATTATCTACAGAACTTGGCACCCATTTAGATCTCAATTCTTTTGTCGGCGAAGTCGACAACCATATTTATTGAACTTGGCTGCCATTTTCACATTTATGTTTTTGATGGGATATCATTACTTTTTGTAAAGAAATTATTATTATTTGTCAATCAAACGTGATCTATAAAATTCTTTTTGCAAATATGCGTAGCAATATTGTGTAAGAATGTAGGTATTTCTTTCGTAACAATTGTTACAATTGTCCGCAATGATGTCAGGTCGCTGAGCCGGCGCGGTAAGTATTATTATTTAAAAAAACTTGTGCAGTCGGGGAGCCCCGTCAGGAACAAAGTTCCTTAACTATTTACTATATTAAACGACAATAGTCCCTAAAACAATAATCATACGATCTATCAATTCAAAAACGTCTCAAGCACAGTACCAACCTACAAACTACCTTGATCATACCAACCTGAGGTTTGTAACAACGTTTTTCGAGATCAGAGAATGAATGAAATGAATTCACTACCGCCTAACATTAAGGACCAAGATTTTGACACGTGACACATCAGTTGACTCGACGGGGTGTTTTGAATTCAGTCATGAAATTCAGGAATTTACATCAACTTTTAGCATTCGAATCAAAAATGTATAGTTAGCTGTCAAATTATAAGACGCTGGAGATCAGCGCCATCTGAAGTGAGCAAGTGGCAGTTTTTAACACTATTTGAAAATTTTTCGTCATGACTGTCATTTTCGAAAGATAGTGCTGATATCGAATTAGATGGAAATTCTGGATTTTAAGATGGCGGCTATTCCAAATAATAATAATATTGTAGATCAATTCTCATAGACATCAATTGCATGCCGATTATAAACTTGATAATCAAAATCCGTAAAAAAAACGGACCTCTTAATTTCGTCAAGTTCGTCTGTCCGTGTGTCCGGATGTCATACAGCCATTTTAAATAAAGAAAATTTAAAAAAAGGTGTATTTTTAGCACCGTTAAACAATGGTGTAATGAAATTACGATAAACATAATAGTGGGGGTGGCATTCTCCATACCTACATATAACCGAGAGATGAAAAAAATCTATGCATATAAAGCGTGTATTGTTGGATCTCATAATTAAAATGTTAAAGATGTTTCTAAGTGACTTTGCTTTTGACGTCAATAGTTTTTGAGATACAGTTTATTTTCGGTTACAACCGCAGAATTAACTTTGTTTTTTATAGTTTTTTCGAGAAACACAAACTTATTTTTGCAGTCGATAAAATTGATACTATGCAATGTTTATGCGTAAATATTCATCCCAATTACGGAACCCTTCACTGTGCGTAGTCCAACATACACTTGGGCAGTTTTTTAAATTTCATTTTGAAACTACCTCAAAAAAAAAGCAATTTCTATTACTCGAGTAAGATTATCCTATTAAAAACAAATACTACCAAACTCATACAACTAACAAAAAATATAGACGTCATTTAAAAGCGTTTGCGGAATACCTACCTAATTTATAGAATTAATTTAACATCATTCCCGAACAAAATTTTCTTGCCTACCTAAAAAATGTATACTAGGCATTCTGTAGCAAACTATCAAAAATAAAATCCTACCAAAGTCATACAACTAACAAAAAATATAGACGTCATTTAAAAGTGTTTGCGGAATACCTACCTAATTTATAGAATTAATTTAACATCATTCCCGAACAAAATTTTCTTGCCTACCTAAAAAATGTATACTAGGCATTCTGTAGCAAACTATCAAAAATAAAATCCACATTAAATAATTGTCCAATAAATTAAAAATAATTTTGAACAACGTTCCGAATTCAAATGTAGAAACAATTCGGCGCGAAATTCAATAAATGAGGTAAGTATCTATCCACGTCCTGTCTGTTGACTCGTTTTATATTGAATGTCCTAAAAACGATTAAAATTACACTAGAAAAGTATAAATAATTATTTTAAGCAATGCTTATTGTATTTAATGCTTAAAACAATTTTATTTAAATTTTCAAGTATAGATTTCAGACATTCGACATTTAACTAAATTAATCGAGACAATCAAAATTGAAAAAAAAAAAAACATTTGGCATAATCGTTTTCGCACATCATTACAATAAAAAAAAAAAAACAATGATCGGCGATTTTTAACACAAATTGAGTAGTAGTAATGAATATTACGTGTTATTGAACGTGTGTTCGTATAATAAGTTAAGATCTGGGCATTTTCTAGTTGCTTATAATATTTTTAATCATATTTGTCACATTTTAAATCATATCTACATGTGTATGAGTGTTAATTGTGAAAAGTTAAAATGTTAACACGCACGATTGGCGCGAAACTTCGACTTTTGATAATAAAAAACTTCATTACCACTACTTATTTAACTAGAACAATAGATGAATTTGTCAAATAATTAAATGTTGTAATAGTCACTGTCCTTGTGGTGGAGTTTGGATGTTCGAAATCCCCAATTTTTATGTTTTTTAGCCTCGACCTCGACTGTCATCAAAATGGCGATTGTTGCATTTACAGACTTGCAATTTTATAAAGGTAAATTAATAATCTTGCGCGCTAAATATGAAACATTTAATGGCATAAACATTATTTTAGCCAACTCTCTTAATTAAAGATGAATAATCTTATTGGTAGCAGCATTTTCAGCGCTTCTATAGGAAGGTTTACTCTAACAAATAACACAACAATAAATACTAAAAACATTTTATTTCTCATAGAATTTAAAACGGCTTCAGCTTCATTCTCATAACTTAGTCATGGTATGAAAGCAGCGTAGGTACAGTAGGTGGTAGGTGTACGCTTTCCCACGAAACAGTAATAAGCAATGATGATCTCTTAAACGATTTGTCCTATTTTGCTCACTTATCAATAATTATGTACACCAAGTCCTGCTGCTCACACGTCACGATTTGATTCTGGCCCTAACCAGATTATTGTTTTGACCTAAGGGTAAATCTCTTAAACTCTAGGGTGGCTCTGTTTTTATCATCACTTGCTTGCCTATAAACATCTCTGGTAGCAGCCTCTCTCAATAAGCATGACAAATTTTATCCAAATGTATGACCTAGAAAGAAAGAAAGTACTTCTTATTGTTGTTTATTTACTTTTGTTTAGTAATTATATCACTCATAATAATTCTGCCATTTTAAAAACACTAACCTGATGACTTCTGTGACTTGCAATTGACATGCCACATGCAAAACATAATATGCTTAGATTTCCATGAGCAAGTAATACTTGGGATAGAGTTGTAGATAATATAATCAATAATATTTCAAGTCTTGCAATAACACATGTCATCGTCATACCTGAAAAAGGTAAAAAAAATCAGTGTATTTACTTATGTAATATAATTACATCATACTATAGAAATTTACAGCTGACGACGCGCGACGTACCCCTGACTGAACATAGGCCTTCTACTAATAGGCTGCTAAAATCAATGAGGTTATACAATACGCTAAAATAGTGAAAGGTGAACGGGTGTTTACAACAAACATTTAAAGAACTTATTAAACTTACCCAGGGCCATGGAAAGATAAGCAATAGTTCGTCTGGCTTAAATTTAAATTAACAGTATTAAATCGTAACGTAATTTAACTATAAAGTAAATACGGAAAAATAAATTCAAATCAACTTAAACAAACAGCCAACAATGCCATTGATCTGACAGATATTTTTTTGACAGTTTGACATTATGCATGGTGTCAATGTTACCAGGTTTAATTATTTTGGTAATCGATTGACGAAATCGATTGGCTGATTAGCAGTGATCAGAGTAGGTAGATTGATTTTACGTAGGTACTCGCATCATGAATAGTCATAGAAATCATAACATGGATAAGCCTTTTTTCTGGGATTTCATTTTGGTACTTACGGGATTTAATCAAATATTGTTAAAGTAAGGATTTTTAAACTACTACATTAGAAATTTATAGAATGCGATAGATAAACATTTAAAATAACATAACATAACATAACATAACATCACGCCTTGTTTCCCCGAAGGGTTGGGCAGAGGTGTCCCTGTAGCAGGTACACCCACATTTCGCCAGTTATGTTTCAGTCCCATGTAATAGGGGGCGAGCCTATTGCCATCAACCGGGCACAAATCCAGACTCCGAGCTGCTACTGAGAAATTTCAGATAGAAAAACCCAATAACACTTTGCCCGACCCGGGAATCGAACCCAGGACCTCATGCTCAGCAGTAGCGCTTGCGACCACTAGACCAATTATTATATTGTTTACAGTATACCTATCCTTTTCTTGGAGTCCGATCACCTATATACTATTAAAAAGACAGCAAAAGGGTTAAACATTTCTTATTTACATTTCTTAAGGGTTAGAAATTCCTTAAAAAAATCTTAATAATTTCAAAATCCCGGAATCCCGGAGGCATATCCATACTACGTGCCAGTTCATTGACACCAAATCAATCTACCTACTCCGATCACTGGTGATTAGTTTATAAAATAACATTACTGTCTCGAAACACTTTTAAGTTTTTGAGTATATTCAGACCAGATAATATTTTAATTATTGTGAAATCATAATTTTACAGTATTTGAGTATAATTAGAAACATAGAACAATAGAGCATTTGAAACATACTCGTGTAGTGGATACTCCACGTACTCCATGTGGGTTAGAATCGATTTTTCAATCGATTACAAATTATTTGCTTGGAATAGTCTGTCATTTGGCAACATTCAGGTTAGGATTGAATGGCGGATGTACAAAATTACAATTAGTCAACCAAATAAATATTAATTAGGTTCTCTAATGCTAGCAGAAAGAAATTAAAAAAAAAAACGACTTAACTTGAAAAAAATACGACATAATTTTTGATAAATAAGCTTTGACACAGTACCATACCGTGGGCCTGCTTTCGAGAAATCTCCTTTCAACTTTATAGGTCATCCGGAAGTGGATTAAAGGTTTTTGATGACCATGGCTATGTGGTTGATAAAAATGCCGATTTTTAGACGTTAATATCTCAATAACCGTTTGAGCTTTATTTATGAAATTTGGAGTTCTAGTTAATCTAAGTGGTTTTAATAAATAAACCAAATTTCATGTGCTAATGTTACATAGATTTTGAGTTATTAAGGGGTCAAAAGTGGCTCCAAATGGTTCGTGTAATATAACACACTGCAGCCGTGTCTTGCCTGGAACTTGGCTCGACACGCTATCGCGTGTCTAGATAGGCTTTTACAATATTTATAGGTATGGGAGGATAAAACAGCTAAAATGAAATGTTCTGGATTTGGTAGATTTTTGACATCTTTCATAAACAGGGTGTGTTGATCTAACATCATCCGTTTATGTCGAACAGTAAAGATAAACATGCTGCAAGATTTGTGTTCTGCCAGTTTCAAAATATAATTTTGTAGCCTTTTTAGAGGTAGTTATTTTTCAAACGCTTGAGTTTATAGGTTCCATTCGATCCTAAGAAATGACTTAGGAATCGTTTTTTTTTTCCTTATTTTAAAACACTAGCTGCACCCCGCGGTTTCACATCCTGTCCTTTTCAAGGTTATGGTCTGTGTCAAATTTCATCCAAATCCGTTCAGCTGCATTACCGTGAAAGTGAAACAAACAAACTCACTTTCGCATTCATAATATTATTAAGTTAGGATTTGTGTTAAAGAAATGTCTCAAAGAGAATATTATAAAGTCATGGTCAAATCCAATCTCTCATTTCTCATTCCAAAAGCGATAAAGAATAAAAAAACAGAAACCATTAACACTTAAGTGCCACATTCCTACAGCAATATAATTTACCATCACAGCTAATCAAAATAAAAAATCTTAAAACGTTCATAAACAATTTATGAATAAAAAACTCCACGTTAAAGCTCTCGCAGACAGGCACGACGCGACCCTGGTGGAACAAGCTCTATGAAAACTTTATAGAGGTGTGTGGAGCAGAAAAGTGAGGGTCCTAAGACCAGACGGGTGTTTTGTTTGGTGGGCTACTGCCCCACAATTGATGTCGGGACGTTGCATATATGCTAGTTATGCGATAAACGCTGCTTGCGCGATGCAAAATTTTGCGAGATGCGTAGTTCACATGTGGCGATGTAGATGGAACCACATCCTCAACTTCATGGAAATTGTTCTACTGGAGTCGCGTCGTGCCTGTCAAAGGGAGCCTTTATATTATTTTTTACTTCACGAAGCAAACGAAACATGGCGACGCCGGCGTTAAGTCATTTACCGCCAATTTTATAGCGAGTGATATTAAAATGTGTTTTTTACAATTCTGCGTCAAATATAATAAAAACCAGAGCATTAAATCTGCTCTTCCTGATGGAAATCAGTTATTTCTAGGGCTATAAAATCTACACAAATATAAAATAGTAACGAAGTCAAAAATGTAAGTTGAATATTTTCGAAAAAAGTAATTGCTACGATGTGTGGGTTTCCACACCTCGTATCAGAATCAGAATTTTCGTTTTTCTGTTTGTTTGTATGTGTTTCTGCATTGACGCAAAAATAGCTGAACGGATTCAGATGAAACTTGGCAAACAGATAGTTTATAACTTGGTTTAACACATATGGTACTTTTAAGCCCGGAAGTACGTTCCCGTGGGATATTTTCCAACTTCCACGCTGGCAAAGCCGTGGACAAAAGCTAGTATAATAATACAAATAAAAAACTTTGTTGCTAACTAAGTTATGTAAAGTTTTGCCCACTGAGTTATGTTACAGAGTTCCTAACTGAGCTACGTAAGAGTGTTGCCAATTGAGTTTAGTTAAATTTTAAAAAGAAACACAGGATTCTTATCAGCTTGTCAAGACAACTCAGTAGTAGGTCAGTGGTTTGACAGGTTTCATCATCATTTCAATCGAAAGACGTCCACTGCGGCATAAGCCTCCCCCAAGCACCGCAACTTCGACCCGTTTTGTGCTTCTCGCATCCAACGGATTCCTGCGGTCTTTACCAGGTCATCCGGAATGCGGTCGCCACTCCAGAACCTTTTAGCACCATCGGCCATCCGTTCTGGAAGCAATGTGCCCTACCCACTGCCACTTAAGTTTGGCAATTCTTCGAGGTATGTCGGTATCCTTAGTTCTCCTGCGGATCTCTTCATTCCTAATTCGATCACGTAAGGAAACTCCAAGCATAGCCCTCTCTATTGTCTTACGTGTGACTTGCAGCCAGATTTTAGAAAGATTTTATTCAACTTAATTTGACAACTTAAATTCCATTTCACTATTCTCTTTCTGCAAAAACTGATGAACTCTTATTCAAACATCTTACTAAGAAACCTTCTCAGACCAGCAAGCTTCATACAAAGGAAGCACTGCATTTAATCCATGCCATGACTGTTCTAGCCAGTGACAGTTCCACACGACCATCTTCATTTAAATACATTTTAAAAAGCGGCAAGTCACATCTAGGACATGCTTGACATGTAACAAGATTAAGTGCTCCAGCTTCCGTTGCCATGGTAACGGAGTGCCTCTGAATATTCAGCGTCTGCGCGTTTGGAGAGAATTAACTGAGCATCAAACCCGTTTGTTAACCCTTGGAACTGCTCTTGTTTTACTACTAAGTGGATTTTATTATTTTAAAATTTAGAAGGGGCTCGTGGCTAAATGATAACAGCCACACGGGTCGATCTAAGGTTAAGTGGTCAGTTCGTGGATGGGTGACCATTCTATTACATATCGACCCCTCTGTGCCTCGGAAAGCATGTTACGCCATTGGTACCGGCTGTCGTTACGAGTAGTCAGAAGCCCAAAAGTCTGACAAGCAGCCCGACCCAGGGGATCGTGTTACCCAGTAACTGGGTTGTGAAGGTCAGATAGGTAGTTGCTCCATGTAAAATACTGGTATTCAGCAGCATCTAGTTAGACTGAAAGTCGACCCCAACGTATTTGGAACAAGATAGATTAATACGTAAAAGTTTAACTTTGTAGGTAAGTTACCTGAAACCAATGAACTTTAGATTTTAGCACTTGGCTTACACTTTGATGACTGGTTAACTTACATTTGCGTTTTTTTATGTGTAATAACTGCCTCGACCTCTGTTGCCTGCTTTGACTGCCTCGTTGGTCTAGTGTTCGCAAGCGCTACTGCTGAGCATGAGGTCCTAGGGTCGATTCCCGGGTCGGGCAATGTATTATTGGATTTTTCTATCTGAAATTTCTCAGTAGCAACTCGGAGTCTGGATTTGTGCCCGGTTGTTAGCAATAGGCTCGCCCCCTATTACATGGGACTTAAACATAAATAGCAAAATGTGGGTGTACCTCCTACAGGGACACCTCTGGTCCTCTGCCTTTCCTTCGGGGAAACAAGGCGTGATGTTATGTTTTAAAATATTAAAGGAGACTGAAACGATTACAAGCACTCTTGGGCCTGAATAGTAACGAGATGTAAATGGTGTGAAGAATGATTTAATTAGTGTATTGCAGTGACTAGTTGGTATCCCACAATTCACATAGCGATCCATAGTTTCAACAATATCCAATCCAACAATTCCAAAACAATCTATTATAACAATTCCAAGTCAATCGTGTGAGCGATCTTCGGTGTCCAGTGGAAAGCAAGGGTCGTACAAGGTAGGCAGGGTCAGAATCCGTAAAATCAAAGCAGTGACCGTTGAAAATTAAAAATAATTGGGAAAGCACTCAAAACACATCCGAAAACACGAAATAAGTGACAGCTGTCTAGGTCTAGCAGGGATGGACGTTGCGACAACGAACCGTTTACAAAGACCGTTTTGTGATGATGAAACCGTTTTACGTCCTGAGTTCAACTTCAAACAGTCTTCATTGCACAAACCAGTCTTCGAATTACTTGGTGCGATTTTTACATCTAAGAAAATACAGTCGGGAACAATGATTTGACTATCTATCACACTCGTAAAACAGTCCTTCCAATAAAAAGTGAACTCTTAAAAAGTGAACTCTTTGAAATGAAATACAGTCAGTAATGTATTACCAGTTGTCAATGCTGTCGGTTGAGATGTGAAAAAACCATTTCATACATTTCAAATCGTTGAAAGTTTTAAGAAACTGCGCTCGACGAAAAGGCAATTCTATTCCATGTTGGATAAGTTTCGTCTTTTAACCATTTTCTGCAACCGTTTTCGCCGTCGGGAAAAATTCGAGAATGACACCACTAATGTGTCAAATTGTCAATGTCAATCTGCCAGTGCAGAATATGTACTTCCAGTGACATAGACAAAAAAAAAAAAAAAACTGAATTTAATCAATATGAAATTGATAATCATTATTTTGGTTTTTCAGTAATTAATGATGTTTTATTTCAATTAAATGCACTATATTGTATAAAAGTATATAAAGTGTATTTAATTACTTTGAGTTAACATATTACCTAGTGCTACTAAGTGGGTAGGTTTTCTTTTTGTAGTTGTGTAATCGATTACTATAATCGATGATCTCACGAAAACTATCTTTATCATATTTCTCCGCTTCCAGGCAAAGAATTGAGCTGACTTTTGATATTCAAGGATAAAAAATATGACTATTTTTTAGATCATATCTCAATTTATTACACTAGGGCCCAACATTTTCCATCTCCTTTACTGTTTACCTTTAAAGTTTACTGATTCTATCTCCACTTTTTGTATTTATACTGAAAAAATTATCGTGTCATCTGTCCTAAAAAAAGATCGCGTTTGTAGGAGCCTACACCCAAACGGCGCGCGTGAATGATCAAATTTATGAAAATGGAACATAAAAGCAAAAGGAGTAAGCAAGGATCAAAGAATGTGGGGTTTTGTAATGTCTGCCAAATCCCTTGCGCGTGACTATTCCATATATTTTGTATGAATCGTATCACAAAATAAATTACCCAAACCAACACTCCCAAACAAACCACCAACCAACCACCACCCAAACCGACTGCATCACCCAAATCAAAATAAATTTAAATCCCCTGAAAATTGATGGACCGTTTAAAAAAAATGACGGTGACATATTTCGCAGGCCGGTACAACTGTCGGAAAACAAATGACGTGCGAATTCATGGAAGCAGGGTGGCGATAAGTGGGCCATATATTGGTTTATGTCGTTTCATTTGCCGCACCGTTAGCTCTTCCATCGGGCTGTCACCGTAATCGGGGCCGTGCCATTAGATTTACAATTCTGAACCATTTTGGGTGTTGACACTGGGTAGCTTTCTTATTATTGGTACAGTTTGGAAGGTGTGTTTTGGTGTAATGTTTTTTAGGTGTATATGGAGTATTAATAATGATGATTTTCAGGTCCGTCTTTTTTCGAGTCGTATTCATAACACTTAGCTCACTCTCTTAATTTGTTTGCATTTTTAGGGTTCCGTACCTCAAAAGGTAAAAAACGGAATCCTTATAAGATCACTCTCTTGTCCGTCTGTCCGTGTGTCACCACCGATTTTCTCAGGAACGGGTGGACCTAGCAAGTTGAAATTTATACCAGATACTGAAGTCTATAGTCCCTATTAGACGTATAAAATAATTTCCTGAGTCAACACGGTAAAAAAATATGGGAAAATTTTGATTTTCGCAAAAACTTGTAAGTACCAAAATTTGCCTTCATTTTCAACTTTTTATTTTTCGGAATTTTCCCTTTAATTGTGCTGTAAGACCTTGCTTTTAACCAAAATTGACAATTCTGGTAAATTTTGGTACTTACAAGTTTTCGTGAAAATCTAAATTTGCCCATATCTTTTTACCAATAAAAATGATACCAATTTTATTATGGCGGTATAATGGGTAGGTACGGAGCCCTCGGTGCGCGAGTCCGACTCGCTCTTGACCGGCTTTTTTGTATACTAACCCAATGAACGGTCCATTTCTGAAAAAGAAAGTTGCTATCGATGATCACTGCACTCTTTTACAAATTCGGACTAAAAGACAAAAAAAATACAGCAATATTAAGGTTAAATTTTTATACTTTAACACGACAAACAACGCTGAATTTCACGAGTAAGTACCTACTTAAAAACAAAGCTTTAATGTCCAGGGCTTTCAACATAATGAAAGATAATTCTAGCATTCGAACACTGTAACTCATGCTTGTTTGTTAACCTTACACTATCCGCAACACAGTGTATGCGCCTTAAGAATGATTAATGGCCCTATTAGTCTTGTTTGGCGCTTGACATCGGCGCAACGTGCATACAAGTGCCATTCATAATCTTAAGTGACTATTAATTTAATGTGTATGCTCATTTTGTTAAGGAATATAATTTATTATCGTGTTATTAATTATGGTATTACACCCCTGGACAGTCAAATCAGCCCCAACAAAAAAGTTTTTGTTACCACATAATGAATCTTATACCACGCGACATAAGGCGTTTAATAAGGGTGAGGATTTCCCCTCAGATCGCAAAAGGGTACTAACTTTCTATTGCATCATTGCATGATACATTTTAATTGTGACAATACAAAGTGATTTCATTTATAAGGTCAACATACAAAATGTTTTCCCAAACTTTGGATTATGTTTTTATCATTTTTCAAATTTCAATTATCTTTCCTTATTTACAATACCTGCATTTTAAAATGAACTTACCCTAGTTAAAATACAATAGACGTGGATATATTTAGTAACCTGTTCGGCTTAGCTATTTATAAAGAGCCATAAAAAACTCCTGAAAGAAATCGACTCGTGTTTCTCTCAACGTAGAACGCAGAGCTCTGCGTTCAGCGCTCGGTGTCGCAGCACGCCGTCTTCGGGTTCATGACAAGTCAATCGTCATCCTGAGGATGCCTCATAGATAACTAGTTATCTATCTATTAGCCATAAGAACAGCAAGTGCACACAAGCACCTAATTAAAATGTCCAGCTCATCCGAAAATAACGAGTTATTTCCTTTTAAATTATTTATCTTCGTACCGTCTAAGAAAGTCCAAGAGCGCGCAGTTGATGGGAAATAAATATGATTCCATTTCGTTTAGTTTGTGCTACTCCAAGAGCGATGGAATGAAAACAAGAGGAAACGGAAATTCTTTTGATTTAATAGGTAGGGATTTTATTTAAAAAGTGGTCTTTCAGATACTTGATTATAATAAATTATTGTTTACAACTATAATCGATATGACTTTTAAATTATCATTACTTGTTATATACGAAATGTTTTAGTAATTTATTGAAGACTGCTGACTATTCCTGTACTCCTCCACATCGCTGTCATTCGGAAACGTGCCCAGGATACTGGCAGCATTGCCACGTTCAATGGCAATAATTATACAATGTAATAATTGTATACCTAATACTTTATACCAGGAAAACATGCAAATTGTAAAACATAGGAACGAATTATAAATTTTGATAAAAAACTTCAGTTTTTTTAAGTGAAAACTTCTTCAGGCGCGTTGGACATTTTTGAGATGGGACTAAACCATTGATTTCGCAATACTTTGATGACACCTCATTTTTGTAAACACGATTGTGCTCTTTATTTATATTACGTTACGGATCAATGTTCTGTGAAGTATTTTTACGTTAAAGGTTTCGGAAGTTTTTTTTTTGTTAACGCGATTGTGCTCTTTATTTTTAGATAAGGTTACGGACCAATGTTCCATACAAGTATTTTTCTTCCACCAAGGCGATCTTGTTCAAGTTTACACTTCTGGCGGCACTCCCGGAGTGCCACCACATTTTTTTTTGAGATTTCTTTATTCTTACATTATTATAACAACAAAATTGGGAACATCCTACCTTCACTAGGTTTCAGTACCACAGGTAGGTACAGTAAATACGTTACAGCTTTTACGATTAGGTATAAAAACGACGTAAAACCCAACACATGCTGTTATTCTTTATATTGCACGTAAATGTTTCACTGTACTATAAGAAGGATTATTGACACGGAAAATATTAATGTTACCCTGCCAGCATAACGTGCGCTGTTCGACAAAATTTCTCTCGCATTATCTTGTGTTTAAACGAGATGTGAGTGTGTTTACTCATAGTCATGTCTCGTTTTGGCGCAAAATATCGCGATGGCAAAATTTTGTCGTGTGTTTTTGCCCCGTGTGGCTTTCCCATTCGTTACCTTTACAGTATGACGCACTTGATACTTTTGCGTAACTTTTTTTTCGAGAACATTGTTGAAGCATCGTCAAATTGGGAAAAAATTGTTCGTTGTGTTGAAAAGTTTGAGACATGCAAAGTTCGTTTTTTGAATTTTATTTTCAAGCGTTGTTACTGGTTGGAAGTTTTTTTTTTGTTAATTACGTAGAATTCAGATTGTGGTTTTCTTTTACAACTCGAAGTTTTTAAAAGTATAAGCGTTTTAAAGAGTAGTTAGTAGACCGCTGTAGAACGAATAAATTGTAACATTTCTTCACGTTTTAAATTGAATCATATTTTTTATTAAAGAGCATGACTGCCTTGTTTTTCTAGTGAATTTAACAGCTACTTCTAAGCAATAAGCATGCTTCTAAGGTCCAAAGAAGCGAGGTGCCCGAGTCGAGCAAAATTTTATTTCATTAACAAATTCTCAGCAGCCATCCCAGCGGGATAATTTGTAACACATATAAAACGACAATTGATCGCAAAGGGTTTCATATTAATAGTTCACACAAGTTCATTGCGTTGTTTGCGGTGATGAGCAGACGAATTTTTCAAACCTATGAAGCAATGGAGTAGCCTTAAAAATCTCGGGTTTTTTATTGAAAGTGTGTTACACAACACTAGGGTGCGGGTTCTGGATTTCTTTAACACTGGCGTAATCTAGACCTCTTCCTATCCCTTCAGGGAATGGCCCGATGTCACCTATGTATGTACAGACAAACTAAGTTCTTAATGTCCCTCGGCAAACTTCGTGTTTCGTCAGTCGTCGGATTTCTATCAGTTGCCTTTGCACTTGGTGCAGACCGGACGCTCTCAATTGACTTGGAAGTATATAGAGTTGTTAATACTCTTTTAACTTAATATGATTTATTTAAAAACTTTTTCCAAAAAAAAGACAACCGACTTCAAAAAAAACACTACAAGTTTTTATTTTTCACATTTTAGTTGTGGTACCTACCCCACACAAATTCGAATACCACTACCTGCTATGTAAATAACAGTGACAAGAAGTTATCATATCATCTACATACTAAGTGGGAAAAAATACGTATAATTGAAGCTAACTCAAAAACTACCCCAGCAAAGTTAATAAAATTTATATGGGACCACCTCTGAAGTATGATCTACCAAAAAAAAAAAGAATCATCAAAATCTATTCATAATTGGCGGAGTAATCGCGTAACAAACATACAAAAAAAAAAACATACAGACGAATTGAGAACCTCCTCCTTTTGGAAGTCGGTTAAAAAATGGGAGGAAAGCTGCTAAAGTCGCAGGCACGACAGATAGCAAAATAGTTTTACAGCTCTATATAGTTCACACTGAAATCAAAACAAAACAACAATAAAGTGCGTAGTTCTGAATTCAAATTATTATAAAAGATAAATCTAATAATTGATCGCCATGGAAATTAGCATTTGTTTGTATTCGAAAATCCGATGATACTCAAAGGACATTAAGAAAATAGAAATACTGTATAACAGACCATTGACCTCAAAACACGGTGAGCAGTACAGCACGCCTGGAATGAGGACACCGATCTATTACAAGTATCCGTAACGTAATGCTAATCTGATACCGTTCGCGGTTTACACTGTATTAGGGATGTATTGCACCTGACCTTTGACATCTAGTAGTGTATGGACTATGGAGGTGGGTTTAATTAATTTTCTGTTGGTAATCAACATTGGACGTGTTTTGTTTTTAACGTGGACTGGTCGTTTAACAGACATAATGGGCTATTGAGACTTTGTATCTAGGGTATAGAACTCACTAGCGATGCTTATCGTATTCAAAATATGAAAGCAGGGTTGAAGATGATAAAGCAAGATCGTTACTAGGATCTGAAAGAATATCGGTAAAAAAAAACAAGGAAGTATGTACAGGGTGGCAGGGACATCGACGCGAAAACTGTTACCATGGATTCAGTACATGATTCTGAACCCACCGGCGTTGAAAATTTTGGCGGTATATTTTTTTTTTAATCTGCTGTTTCATAGAAAAGTGAAATACATACGCGGTCAAAATGTATGGGACGAAAAATATCAACGCAGATGGAGCTATACGTCCTGTAGAGCTTCATGTCTTTCCCACACTGAAGTAATATTAAAATAATACTGCTTTATGAGCTGGTGGTAGGCCCCCAGAATCATGTACTGAATCCATGGTAAAATTTATGGTATATTAATTTTGAGTTCATTCAAATCTGCATGGCTATTACCCCAAAATGGTTTTAAAACTTTAAAACTTATTTTTTTAACTTTTTTCTTTTTTCAAATACTCATGAAAATGGTCTTAGTACCTCCAATACGTCACGTACAAAAACATTTGCAAATTATAATGTTCTCCATACAAACACAAATAATAAACCATACATTTTTAAACACGCTGTTACTTTAAAAACTAACTTTAGTATCAACCACTAAAAACAGCTTCAAGTGGCTCCTAAAATTTTAAACTCACGTTTAACTGCCCCATAAAGGAGTAAAATGCAACCTGGGTATAATATAACTTGATACTTGATACTGTAACTTCCCAATGAGTATAAATGTCGTTGGGATGTTGTTGAAAGAGGAGTATTATTAGTAAAGTTTATGTGCCGACCAAGAAATAGTAACAGTAGTAGTAGTGATAGCCTAGTGGTGTGACCGTCTGACTGCTAAGTCATAGGTCTCGAGTTCAAACCCAAGACACGCACCTCTGACTTTTCGAATTCATGTGCGTATTGTATAATTATCATTTGGTTAAAAAACGGTGAAGGAAAATATCGTGAGGAAACTGGCATGCCTGACAGATATTTCTCGACGGCATGTGAAGCCAAGTCAGAGGCCCATGGGTGACTTTAAAACTCTGACACCAGGTTAGTCACTAACCACACGAAATGAAGCAGAATAGTAAGTAAAGTCAGGGCATTTAATTGCTAAGAAAATTGGCTACTGCTAAAGTTTGCCCACATACAGCAGTTGATACGATAAGTGGAAGAAGAGAAGGGATGCCTTTGCGCTGCAGTGGTACACAAGCAGCTTTAACTGCCCTATAAAGGAGTAAAGTGCAACTTGGGTACAATATAACTTGATACTTGACACTATATTACTACCCTATAGATATAAATGTTGTTGTAATATTGTTGAAAGAGGAGTATTATTAGAGAAACTTCATGTGGCGACCAAGAAATAGTAAGTCCGGTCAGGGAAATTAATTGTTAAACAAATTGACTAACAAATTTTAACTATCCGTATATTCAAAACACAACTGTCATTCTTTGATAGTTGTATGAAATGGCTGTAACACGGAAAATTTATGGGATTTCAATTTCCTTGACATGTGCATAATGGATAAAGGCTCCCTTCAAAATGGTTGAGCTGAATGGTGCTACTCCATGCGTCATGTTCGTGAACGGGCGCCGTCAGTTGGGACTGGTCATCTCTTAGCTGCCATGGCTAATTTTTAATTTATTTAAAATTTTGAATTGTTCTTTGTCTGCTCTATTTATTACGGACGCTTCTAACGTGCACGTCTTTCTACATTGTTCTCACATGTATAATTTCAACATGAATGATGTAACCAATATTTTGTAACAATTTTTTATTTAAAAGAGTGTCCGTGGAGTTTCTTGCCCGTTCTTCTCCATAGGTACCTACTACGCTTTGAAATGGGCAACTAGCTTCATATTTCTGACTGACCGATTCCTTGACAATTCAAAAGTGCCTGTAAATGGTTAAATTGAAATAAATGCTTTGAATTTGAGTTTGGAGGTGTGGAATGGCATACTGAAGGTTATGCAAGACGCACAAAATAATTCATACCTTCTTTAGTATTGGATAGGCCCGCGTTTGAAACACTACCTTTAGAAAGGAATCATGTGGTACGCGAAGGTACGATTACCCAGAAGATACTAACTGGCATCATCTATAAATGCGAACTAAGAATCAAAGAAAGAAAGAAAGAAAAATATTTTATTTGGGACACGCACAGGAAATACAAAACAGTAATAAAAGATAAAAAAAAATAATTAACAAAAATAAAAAGGAGCATTTTAAAAACTAACAAACAAAATTAATAACGACCTGTGCGAGGCCAAAAAGGCTCCTATCTCAGCATGATGCTGCGATATTTAAAAATAAATAAATACCGCAGCGCTGGTATTCTGATAGGGCCAAAGACATGATGTCACACAAATCCTGCATCGCGCAAGCAGGGCTTCCCGCGCGATCAGCATAATTATACAGGGTGGCAGGGACGTCGACGCGAAAACTGAGACCATGGATTCAATACATGATTCTGAACACCCCTGCGATGAAATTTATCGTCGGTTATTTAAAAAAAAATCAGCTGTGTCATAGAAAAGTGCAATACCTACGCGGTCAAAATGTATGGAACAGCTGATTTTTTTTTAAATAACCGACGAAAAATTTCAACGCAGGTTCAGAATTATGTACTGAATCCATGGTTTCAGTTTTCGCGTCGATGTCCCTGCCACCCCGTATAGAACTTCCCGACTTCAATCATCGGGCAGTTGCCCACCAGACACAACACCCGTCTGGTCGGAGGATTCTTCCTTTTCTATGGAGGATGAGTGTACTTTACACCCTGTTCCTTATATAAACCTCTATAACTTTAAGAATCCCAGATAAAAGACATCGTAAAAATACAGACCTAAGAACAGAGTTCCACTCCTTGTAGTAAAGCGGTGACAGAATAGATACTCTCATAGTCCGCCATAATGCCTGTAACATAAACGAAGATATTGTAACAGACACTAATTAGGTGTAATGTCATAACGAGGCCTCATAATGAGTAATATTAGATGGAAAATGGTCAGTAAAATTTGATGCTAATTGTTATTTCTGCCAGTGATACTAGTAACAGTATATCCATAATCATTCAGCTGTAATGTTCTTTTTTAATGGATAAATATTCAAAATAACACTTGAAATACGAAAACAGGTGCAACTAAATAAAGATAGGTACTGTCAAAGTTAACCGCTAAAGGACCGCGGACTGTAACCATGGTATGGTTGACTGTACTTCTTTGATATAAATGAATAAAGATGTATCTAAAAGTCAAAGATTTATGCACATTCAAATTGTGTAAGTTACAGGTAAGCCTGCTATGTCCCGCTATTGAGGCATATAAAATTCATATTGTCTGTTCGAAACATAGTTAAATAAAATACAATACATCAAATTGTCATGCAAAGATTAAGTTACTATAATATTTATGTCAAATTACAACTAGTCATGTAACTAAATGGTTTACAAAACGATTGCACAGTGCGTACTTCACAAATTGATGTCCGTATCTCTGCAGAGGTACCAAAAGATCCCGAAAAAATCTTTGTTATTATGTTGAGCCCGTCAGTTAGTGGGCTCAGGAGACTTCTGGGTATTTGTGAAGATTATGCCTTGTCACATGGAGTCAAATATAATGTTAGTAAGAGTGTTCTCATGCTATACAAAGCAGGAAGCAAGGCTTCCTCTAACGTGCTGCCAATTAAGATCGGTGAGTGACTCGTGACATTTAAAAGTTAAATATTTGGGTCACATGCTGACAGATCGGCTACTCGACGTTGATGACCTAGAGAGGAAAAGGAGGGCGCTGGCAGTCCGCTGCAATATGTTGACCCGCAGATTCGCACGATGTACCACAGAATATGTAAAACTGTTACTTTTCAGAGCTTTCTGTCAGCCTTTTTACACGTGCGGTCTGTGGATCAAATATAAGCGGCGAGCTTACAATGCCCTGCGTGTTCAGTACAACGACGCTCTGAGCGCAGTGTTGAGAAAACCCCACTGCAGTGCTTCCGCAATGTTTGCGGAGGCATCCATCGATGACTTCTTTGCCATCATAAGAAAAAGAACAGCATCGGTGATGAGCAGGGTCCGTGGTAGCACCAACACTGTCCTTAGAACGTTAGCGTGCAAAATTGACAGTCCTTTTACTGTGTACTGGGCAGGTGTACACCTACATAGAAATAGAAAATAGGATTATTGAGTAACTTGTCTTGTTTACTAACAAATTACTAACACCTTTTATTGTATTTTTTGTGTACTACTAACAACCCGTTATTAAGGGTTAGGTTAGCTATGTAGAAAATATATACTGTACTAGCTTTTGCCCGCGGCTTCGCCCGCGTGGATGTCGCAAAATATCCCACAGGAACATGCTACCGGAATTCAGAGTATCCTATGTTCTAAGCCAGATTATGACCTATCCGTATGCCTTTCATCTAAATACGTTCAGCCGTTACGGTATTAAAAGGTAACAGGCAGATAATAAATCTGTACTCAAAATGAAAAATTGAAATCGTTAAAGGATAACTTCGCTGTCTGTCAAGACCCTTTTTCTCAGAAACGCCTAGATGCATCAAGTTGAAATAGATATCAAAAACTTAGATTTACGGTCCCTTGGAGCTGTAAAGAAAATCAAACTTCCAAGTAAATGCAATAAAAAAACACGGTCATTAAATTATACCGCATATTTATATTGACACTCGCAAATAAAACAAAGCCTATATGGTACTTCCCGTTGTCCTAGCAGTATGCAGTTTGGCGAGAAAACTTTCATTACCTATATATCACCTCCTTTAGGATTATTTTTGAGACAAAAGTAGCCTATGTCCTACCCTAGGATGCTGTTTATCCCCTTGGCAAAATTGATCGAAATCGAATTCGAATTTGGAATTTGATTGTGGTTTAGGCGTGAAAAGTTTAACATACAGACAAACATTCTTGTACTCAAACCTCAGTTGGCTCGATATAGTTTTTGGAAAAGTTTGTGTGAAAATTGGCAATTTTTAAGAAATCTGTAAATGCAGATCAACATGTTTCAAAAAGTTAAGGACAGTCTCGTTAGGCCCTTTCCTCATTGGTCGGTACGGTATCGTTTCGGTACCGATTCTGTACCGTTTCGGTACTGCTTATGTTTCCTCACTGGTCGGTAAACCGAAACGATACCGCACGCGCGCACTGCTCTTTCATTTACAATTCTAAATTCAAATTAATTCTAATGGTTGGCGAGCCCATGACCAAAATTTTTGCCTCATCGTTTTACAAACAAAATCATATAAAATCGATAGATTTGGTTATTCTGAAATTTAAAAAATCCTAATTTTAGAAAATTTCCGCTTTACTTCTGACCTGACATTATTAAGAAACCAGTAGAGTCACACGTACCAAGGAGACCATAATTTGAGAAAATAAAAAATGAGGCGAAAATAAAACCCATAGCATCCCGTAAATCTTGTTTTTATGTGAAGATTGGTCAGTTGATGCGAATGTTGGCAACGTCGCAAATAGCTGTCAAATATTTGCGACATTTTATTTTTTTAGTAGTAGGAGCGTTTTTTAGCTCCGTGAAGTCCAAACCCCGCTGCCATTTTCATGTGGCGGCCGTTATTTGGCAGCCGTTATCTAGCGGCCCTTATGTGGCGGCCGCAATTAGCGGCCGTAAAGTGGCGGCCGCAATGTGGCGGACGCAATGAGGCGGCCGCTATGTGGCGGCTGTTGTGTTGCGGCCGTTATGTGGCGGCGGTTGTGTCGGCCGCTATGTGGAGGCCGTTATATGGCGGCCGTTATTTGGCGGCCGTTATGTGGCGGCTGCAATTAAGCGGCCGCAATTTGGCGGCCGTCGAGTTGCAGCCATAATGTGGCGGCCGCTATGTGGTGGCCGTTGTATTGCGGCCGTTACGTGGCGGCCGTTATGTGGCGGCCGCAATTTGGCGGCCGTCAAGTTGCGGCCATAATGTGGCGGCCGCTATGTGGTGGCCGTTGTATTGCGGCCGTTACGTGGCGGCCGTTATGTGGAGGCCGTAAAGTGTCAGCCGCAATGTGGCGGCCGCTATGTGGCGGCCATTTTGTTGCGGCCGCTATGTGGCGGCTTTTATATGGCGGCCGTTATTTGGCGGCTGTTATCTAGCGGCCGTTATGTGGCGGCCGCTATGTGGTGGCCGTTATATTGCGGCCGTTACGTGGCGGCCATTATGTGGCGGCCGTTATGTGGCAGCCGTTAAGTGGCGGACGCAATGAGGTGGCCGCTATGTGGCGGCCGTTGTGTTGCAGCCGTTATGTGGCGGCTGTTATGTTGCGGCCGTAAAGTGGCGGCCGTAAAGTGGCGGCCGTAATGTGGCGGCGGTTGTGTCAGCCGCTATGCGGAGGCCGTTATATGGCGGCCGTTATTTGGTGGCCGTTATCTAGTGGCCGTAATGTGGCGGCCGCTATGTGGTGGCCGTTGTATTGCGGCCGTTACGTGGCGGCCATTATGTGGCGGCCGTAAAGTGGCGGCCGTAATATGGCGGCCGCTATGTGGCGGCCGTTTTGTTGCGGCCGCTATGTGGCGGCCGTTAAATGGTGGCCGTAATGCGGCGGTCACAATGTGGCGGCCGCTATGTGGCAGCCGTTTTGTTGCGGCCATAATGTGGCGGCCGTAAAGTGGCGGCCGCAATTAGCGGCCGTAAAGCGGCGGCCGCAATGTGGCGGACGCAATGAGGCGGCCGCTATGTGGCGGCCGTTGTGTTGCGGCCGTTATGTGACGGCCGTTATGTTGCGGCCGTAAAGTGGCGGCCGTTATTTGGCGGCCGTTATGTGGCGGCCGCAATTTGGCGGTCGTCAAGTTGCACCCGTAATGTGGCGGCCGCTATAAAGTGGCCGTTGTATTGCGGTTGTTACGTGGCGGCCGTCATGTGGCGGCTGTAAAGTGGCGGCCGTAATGTGGCGGCCGCTATGTGGCGGCCGCTATGTGGCGGCCGTTTTGTTGCGGCCGCTATGTGGCGGCCGTTAAGTGGCGGCCGTAATGTGGCAGTTTCAATGTGGCGGCCGCTATGTGGCGGCCGTTTTGTTGCGGCCATATTGTGGCGGCCGTTATGTGGCGGCGGTTATGTTCTTCTGACTATTATTTTCAAAATCTGTGAATGCAGATCAAAATGTTTGTTAGCGACAACGGTTAAGGTTATTATAATTATTATACCCTTATTGCCCCATCTCAAAATCCACCCTATATTTACGTATACGAGTATGTTATGATTGCTTAGATCCATAAAGCCATAATCTTTAAAAAGTTTAAGTTAATATTGGGTATTTATTTGGGTTATTCTAACCTTTTGGCTAGCCTTTTACAATTAAACGAAATAAAAAATAGCACGATAATAATGTTTGAAAAGCCTATTGTGACGTTTCCGTTATTTGACTTATTGATTATTTATTTATACCAATTTTTAAGTTAACCATGCCACACAGTTAAATCCTCCCCTGTAAAAGTTAATACCCGTTTTCACCCGGTTAGGGGTAAATTTAAAAAAAATCCCTGATATACGTTTTTATTTATTTTCAATCTGAAGTATAAATACTGAGTTTTGAGTTAATCAGAACGCGCGTTAAAATTATTCCATACAAACTTTGATACCCCCCAATCCTCCTTTAGGTGGTAGTTTAGAAAAACTAAAAATGGCAAAGTTTATAATTTACATAGATAAACTAGCTGACCCTGCAAACGTTGTTTTGCCATATAAATGTTTGGAGTGGACTATCTTTATAAATATTCGTGCCAAGTTTCAAGTTTATTAACTCAAGGAATAAGATTTTTCATACAAACAAAATTCTCCCTTTTCACCCCCTTTAAGGTCGAATTTCCAAAAATCCGTTCTTAGCGGACGTCTACTAACTATGAACTACCTCCCTACCAAATTTCATCTTTATACGTCAAGCAGTTTTCGATATTTCGTGATGAAAGAGTGAATGAGTGAGTGAGTGAGTGAGTGAGTGAGTGACCTTTCGCTTTTATATATTTAGATTAGATTGTCTGAAATAAAGATATTCAATTGAATTATAACCGTGCAACACACTTTTTCGGGTCCGCAATGTCCGCTTAATTCGGCACAGCAGGGCGGCAAGATCAAATATATTATTATGTAGATACTAGCTTCTGCCCGCGACTTCGTCCGCGTGGAATAGTTACTTTGGGCTCACGCTAACTTTAACCCGCGACTTCGTTTACGTAAAAGGTGTTTTTTTTTTTTAATAATACGTACGTTACGGAGCTATTTTAGGTACCTATATCACGCTTTTATCAGTAAGAGTGGAACTTTAAAACGTTAAGTAAAAGTACTGGTTCTTATAATCTTACATCATGTAGATTGTATTATTCTCAAAAAAACTCAAAACTAATATTTTTTTTTAGTACCTCTACTATATTATTTTTTTTTAGTACCTCTACTAATATTTTTTTTTAGTACCTATACTTTATTTTTGTTTTCTTCCGGCAGAAGTAGATATTGATTTTTACCAGAACCAAATCTCGATCTAAGGGCAACATTATAGTTACCCGTGCGAAAAACACTCTTGGCGTAAATCTATTCCTACGTGCTTAAATGTTTGCCCCTGGGCGTTATTAATTGTTACCGCAAACGATACCTTCACCGAAAATCGCGCGTAGTACTTGATCATTATTTTGCTGCGATGTTATTTTAAAACTGCGATATCTCTTAAGATATTAATTCAAATCGAATGATGTACAGGTCAATTTTGTTTTAAATTAAATACTTGTGATGAATAACGTATTTATTTAGATAAGGATTGATATCATGTTTATAAAAACACCTTCGTAAATAATGCATTATTTTAGAACAAATTTGGTTAGCATAAAAAAGGTTATAGTGAGCCAACCTTAAAAGATAGACATATATGCTGTAGCGGATTTTTTTTTTTAGAACTTTTAAAGGGGAACATTTCTGTAATACTTGATTTTTGCGAAACTTTAACCGTTTACGCAGCGTACGCAGCGGAAGCTCTCTAAAGGAAAAAAAAAACCCGATTTGGAAACATTCTTCATTAGTGTTCCGCAACTATTGGTCTTAGTGTGTTGATATATAGCCTATAGCCTTACTCAATAAATGGGCTATCTAACACTGAAATAATTTTTCAAATCGGACCTATAGTTCCTGAGATTAGCGCGTTCAAGCAAACAAAGAAACAAACAAACTCTTCAGGTTTATATATTAGTATAGATAGGTGTGATCGCAAAAAATCCGCTCGGCTTAGCTCCAAGTCGACCCGAACATGATACAGCTGTACAGAGTTTACCGAAAAGCTCGAGCCGAATGAAAGCTGAATCTGTAATTGTTGTAATTGGTTCAGGTCGGCTTTATAAATACTGTCGAATCGAATGTGATGACCCAAACAAATATAAAGCAAGCCCTATGCAGATTAAAACATTTATTTCTTTCGAATTCTAATATCCAGATTTGCATACCCAACAATAAAGCTACACTGTCCTATAATATTCTTCCCAATGGTACATTTAAGCAAGAAAATAAACAATTAAGAGTCCAAACAGGCCATCCATATAATTTACTGTTGCTTTAGTTAAATTAAAATAGGTTAATTAGCCATTATAAATTTCTTATAACGACTATGCTTTACAATTTGCCCAGTGAATTTCTCCGGTTTGCCCCACCCTTAATACTTTAACGGCCCATCGACAATTTCATTAAATGTTACGATTGTTGTCTGTGAATTTAATTATTATGTTTTGTTTACGGTTTCAATCATGTTTTTGCTGTGGTATGGCCCGACTAGTTTCAAACATGGACTGGCCCTTTTAGTCACGAACTCATATCGCGACGAGATCATAAATAGTAAGTAGGTAATATGTATTGGACCTTACTGTGGACTTACGTACAGTCCGACTATTTTCTTAATATCCCTCGGGTATCATCGCATTTCCGAATACAAACGAATGCAAATATTCATGTCCATCAATTATTAGATTTATCATAATTATATAATAATTTAAATTCAAAACAAAGTACTTTATTGTTGTTTTGTTTTGATTTCCGTGTGAACTATTTAGAACTACAAAACTATTTTCGTGCCTGCGAGTTTAACAGCTTTCCTCCCATTTATAAAATAAATTACATTAAATTAAAAGAGTATTAACAACACTATATTCTTCCAAGCCGATTGATTGATTTTGAAGTATGTCATAATGTCAGTCCATTTTTATATATTTGATGTTTTTTCTTTTTTGTATATTGGCGTCTTGTTTTTATATTTTGGTATATAAATATTCATACCAATGCCAAAGTACAGCTTTCTAGTACTAAGAGTCTCTGAGCTAAGAACAAACAGACATACTGACAAACGGATATGCTAAACTATAAACGGATATGCTAAACTACGAGCTCCCTTTCACCGGCTTCATAAGGTTCATAACTCATTTGTTGGGCTTGGTATAACCTTTTATAACAAGCTACCCTCTTCTTTGCTAGATTTGCCTTTTAATGCGTTTAGAACTAAAGTAAAATCCAACCTCTGTTCAAAGGCATACTATTGTATCAACGACTACTTAAATGATAAGAATAGTTGGTCGCTGTGATAAACTCAAGACAATGTTTATGTTCTTTCTCCAGATTTAGATTACTTACTGACAGTTTATATAATTGTTTATTTTATTTGAATTTATGTTTCAATTTTTATTTATTTTTTACGAGTCAACTTATTTTTATTTTATTTTATTGTTGACATAATCTACTCATTACAATGTTTTTGTTATGAGTTGTATTGCAATTTGTGGTTAGCTAGCGACCTCGACAATTGATCATATTATTTTTTGCCTGAGCAACCGGCAGCAAGTTCGTCATGCTCCCTTAGATGTCACTGCTTGCGGTAGCGTCGGGGGTCGGGTTGCCTCCTTCCCTCAAATATGGCGAGGGGGGTAATGGCTGATCTTTGCGTTATGCTCGTGAACGGGTGCTGCTTGTGGTGACTGGTCGTCTTGCTGATCATGGTTTTGTTATTGTTACTAGTAATTAACTGTTCATTTATTTTATCTCGATGGTCCTAGTTTATCATTTATAACTGCCAATTACAGCTTTATGTAAGCGGGCACGCCCTTTATGTCTGGAGGCTTTTATTTAGATATTTAGTTCTGTTTACGTTTAGTTTTATTTTCTTTTATTTTTTTAAATAATGCTTGAGTATAGTCCTCGATGTTTTTGGTTGGTATATTGGCGTGTGCTAGCTGACATATGGCCTATAATTTATCATTTGAATTATGTTTTGTGTTGCATAATGTAAGTTATTTTGTATACTATTGTATAGAATCATTCTCTAACTTGAACAGACAGCTGTGCTGCTGGGGAGTTTGTTGCGCCACTTCTTCATCCCAGCTAAAGGCACTAGGAAGTGATGAAGGGTGGGCGTTTTTGGGGGACTGTCTTATGTAATTTTGACGTTCGAAAAGCGCTGATTCTGAGCCTAGTTTGAATAAATGACTTTTGAATTTGAATTTGAATTTTGAATTTTGAATTTGAATTATAAGGGTTCCTTGTTGACTACGGAACCCTAAAAATGATGTTTTAGAAATCTTCTCCAGAATCTCCACCCAAAAATTCACTCTACAAAATTATCATAAATTATGTTAAAAGAACTTACTGCTCTGTAAAAATAAATTTACAAATAAACACACATCGCCAAAAAATCTGATCGTGAAATTTCAACCACCCTGCACGTTTTATAATGACAGCTGTACCTACCTAACGCCGGACAGTGCTGAAAAGAAAAAAAAACAAAGCATTTTACAAAAATTCTCGCCAGTATTTTTTAAACATCAAATTAAAATACATACGTCGCTTTGCATTTTTATGCAGCAACTGTGATATCGTAAAAAATCTCATATTTTTTATGTAACGTTTGCATTGGACGAGTATGTAATAAAATAGCTATGTACAGGGTGTTTTATGAACGTCAAGGAATATTGAACGAAGTGTGAGGTGACGAATTTAAAACCATAACTTCCTGGATTACACAAATAACTTTTTAAGATGAAACTAAAATATATTAAAATTCAGGTCAACGGTTTCCATCGCTTAAAGTGAATTCCTTAATCGACCGAGATAATATGTTTCATCTCAGAATTTCACCCATGATACTTAAAAGCTCATTCTTCGAGCATTTCCGGGAAAAACAGGAAAATAAGAAGAAGTGCACTTCATATTTTTGTTGGGTCATTTCCACTTTGTAGATCCAAGTGAAGTCTCCCAGGTAAAAATGAAAGTGGAATAAATCATAAAAACAAAGGAAGTTTATCACAACTAGACTAACGTTATTTTGTTTGTAGCGTACATAAATCCTCCTTACCCAATTCTTTATTCGTTTTTAGTCCTAGTTACTACCATTTCGTTGCTCGGCATCCAATACCGCGAATGTGATATTTTTGACGAAAGTCAGGTTTTTGTTTTATTTCATTATACACGTAAATACGTGATCCTGCATTAAAAACATGGCCGAAAGTTATCCAGTCAAATTGTATTAATCGAGTATAAAATATATTATTTTATAATACCTATACATTTTGTAAAGTTTTTTTTTGTCTCCTGTAAAATTTGGTGAATATTGCATTCGCGGTATTGGATGCCGAGCGACGATATTCTATTTTTTTACCATAATTATTGTAGACTTGCCTCCTAGTCGTAAGATCAGCCGCGCGGGATACCTCGTTGACATAGGCGTGCACAGTTCAGCCCATAATGACTGTAATGCTCGCTTCTAGTTGGGCGGCCGTCTTCGGCTTCCAACCGACCACATCGCATCCCCTGCCCGCGCTAACTTCATTTTCACCTATAACCTTCCTCAAGAATTGGACTATCAAATGCAAAAATATTTTTTTTAATCCAACTAGTAGTTCCATTGATTACAGCTGCGTTCAAACAAAAATTAAACAAACTCTTCAGCTTTAATAAATAATATTATAGTATAGATACCTAACTAGTTTCACTTTACCTAACCCCTACCATACGAAAAGTTAAAGAGATAAAATAAAGTTAAATAGAAGACAGCATTGCAAAATTTGCAAGTAAGGAACCATATTGTTAAACTAAAAATTCCTAAACACACTTCACAGTACATTCCCTTGTCACTGTAAAATATTTCTCGAACCACTTTAGCTGATGCACTTGTGTCGGACACACTAATGTATTACTCCACTGCGTTTGATTTATTGCATACAGATATGTTAGGTCACGAATGTAGAAACCGGAATGGCTTGAATAATGCAGGAAGAATTATGTGGAACTTTGTGAATTCAGAACTGAAAATAAATAAAAAAAGAAAGAAGAAGATTTTATTTAGAACATGGTATAGTAGTTCTAAAAATTTTAATGGAAAAAAGAACCATAACATTATTATTTTTCTTGACGAAGAGCTTAATTAAAGCACCATACATTCACGCACGAAGACAGAGAGATACTGAAAGAGTCACCAGGACTGATATTTTATTTAAATCCGGCTCGAAGGATCAATGTCAAAAATTTGATATGGATTGTATGCAGATGATGTAATACAGCGGTGACAAACAGACAGAAGTACATAAATCTAAATAAAAAAGAGTTAGGAGTTCATTATACATCCATCTACGATAATATTAAAAATATAAATGTACAAGTTTAAAGAAGGAGGAAAATAATCATAGGGGATCAAAAATAGGTCCGTATCGCTGTCAACGGGAAAAGTGGCCAAAAGGCTGGCAGCATTGCCACGTATATACGAGTATGCCATAATAAAGAAAAAAAAACTGTATTCGTCCACTAACTAAACCTGATTACAGAAAGGCGATGAAAATTCGATCACAAGATTTAACTTCGTTGGTTAGAGCAGAATCATTTTTCATTGTGGTGCATCCTTTACAGCTTTACCCATCCCTATAACAAATAGCGGTATTTTGAATTTCCGCAGTTTACATAACAGAGCTACAATATTCACAAAATTCTCATAATGTTCATAACATTAAAATTCCGTTCCGACACTGCACATTCCATGTCAGTGCATCGTTTATTACATTTCTCATTAGTGCAAAAAAAATGTACGCCTAGTTATAATGAAAATGTATGCAGGCTGTTTTTGTTTAAAATAAACCGTTGGCAAGTCATATATAGATTCAATGCAGATAAAAATAAGTGCTTGAGTTTAAAAAATGTTGGACACACATTCTTCTCAATGCAACAGTTTCTTGTTCACTCAACTTGTCAAGCCTAGACAAATGGGACACACTTAATCCTAAACTATTAACGAGCAATATTCGTATATATTTATTGTATATAGATTTGTACTCATGTTCTCGAAACCGGCTCTAACGAGTTCGATGAAATTTGCAATATAGGGGTTAACGGGGGCGAAAAATCGATCTAGCTAGGTCTCATATCTGGGAAAATTTGTTTTCTCCGTATTTTCACCCGAGCAGAGCTCGGTCGCCCAAAGTTTAGAACAAGGTAATGAATAATGACATAAGAATATTGATCATGACAGCATGAAATTAGTAAGTACCTACCTACTATCATGGTAGTATGGAATTACTATTAAATGAGTATTCTCTATTTTCACCAGAGCAGAGCTCGGTCACCCAGGTATTATCTAAATTGAGGTAAGCTATTCACGAGTTAGTAGATACCTACAAATTTTGTCAGTCAGCCATTTATGTCTGAGTATCAGCCAATACTTACTGATTTTGTAAGTCTTCCACCCGTCTTCTGAGCTTTAAATCAACTTGTTTCAAGATTTGAATTTTTACGTAAGCCAAAACAAAAATACGAATGCTTCCTTCCTTTTGTGAAGAGCTCAGAAGTTTCTTGCAAAACAGTTCTTAGTATTTATTTTGACCCGCATCTCGCCTCCCACTTCCCATTAAACAATTATTTTACTAACATTCGTTTTTTTTTATAAGCAGGCTATGTGGCACAGCGTCGAAAACCAAATAGTTCAGCCGGTCTATTCTACAAAAAACTCACCGTGTAAATTAAGGTGAAGTAAACTTATAGTGAGCTGGAATTAGTGTCTCCCTAGCATTAGGTGGAATGACCGCTCACTTCAAGATTCTGGATTCAAGGAGATCGACTGGTTCGTGCTTAGCGTAAGTTTGTATCTCTCTGCGTTCCACAAGGTAAAACAAGATGTTAACAAAAAGCTTAAAACTAAGAGCCGTTGTAGACCCTGTCAGGGCACAGCAAAAAATCTTATTAGATACGTAGATATTAATTAAAGTTAAAAATCTAAGTCGCAGACAACTAAAAATAAAATTATCATGAAAACTGAATTATTACATTTGCATAAAATGTCAATAACAATTACATAAATAATTCTATTATTGGTAGATAGGTAGCTATTTACTTAAAATACTATTATTGCATTTATTTAAAGTTATATTTACTCAGGTAATATTATTACAAACACTTATTTAAGCCACCAGTCATCTAAGTCAACCATCAGCGTCTTATAGTTACTCGTATACCATTGTGTGGATTCCCGTGATTATTCTACTTCGTACGGTAGCCGCGTTATACGACATTGATTTTACATTCTGTGATTACTTCCTCACACACTGACTTACTGACTATAAAATTTTAGGAAAATCGTCTACTTTTACAATGTTTGTAAATATGTGAGCACCATGTATCTATCACATACTTAAATTGTCTGTTGTTGCTTCATTTTTAATTCTTTTTACCTATTGTGGTATAGTAATTTTATTCTGGATGCATAGTCTTCACATATAATTATTTGACAAATGTAGGTACATATACAAACTATTTTGAAATTAAAAGCTACCTTTTGGAAGGGGCGACTACAATCAATTCTATTATTTTGTAAATTTTGACGTTCAAAAGTGCCATACATGGGCCTATTTGAAATAAATGATTTGACTTGGCCTTCCCTAAACTTATAGTTCCAAGTATATATAAATAAATAAAGCACTCAAAATAAACTTAAAAAGCAGTTCCTCAACACCAACATCTTGCCTCCCATTTTCACCTAAACAATATTTTCCTCCATAAAAAGCATCTTGTTACACAATTGCAGACTATGCGGGCCGTCCACTTAACATCGTCCTGGGCGAAGTAGTCCAGGTACGTGCTTAACGCAAGTTTGCATCGCTCTCATTGCTCGCTCTTCACCAGACACAAACTTGTGTTAACTAGTGAACGCGAAATACGTCGACCCTTAGTAGAGAATTAACTGTCGCGTGAGGATGTTATTATTTTTGCCATAAAAAATAGGACTTCACTTACAAAAAGGTAAGAAACCCACAGATTTTTTTTTTCACTTCGCATTCCTAGACACTTCACTTAAAATACTTTTCTATATTCCACGTGAAATGTCTGGTCCTGTGCGGTGCTACTTAAACTTACCTGTAAATGATTATGGGCTCTAGTTTTTTATAAGACATAACTTTTTCGATCAACTTTTAGAATGGTCCTTAAGATGATAATGATAAAAATGTAAGTAAAAAAACAGAATAAAATAAAAGAAGATCGTTCAAACCTCCTTCATTCAATTCACTACCCATTGCTGTTCTCGTTAAAACTTCTGTGCAATTATAAAATCATCTTTAATTACATGGATATAAATAGTAAAATATTCCTCACAACTGCTAAATAATGCGCGATGCAAATTTTCAATACCTCCCACTAATGGAGCTTGGCTGTCGGTCTGAACTTCTGAACTTCGGAACTGCTGAACTTCGTCTGACGAGATCTGAATCAGCCTGCGTTTTGTACTTCATCTCTCTTGCAGTATTGTTTAGAGTTTCTTACTACTTGATAAAGGTCCGGAAGTTCAGTGGTGTGGAATTGTTGAAGTTATCATACTGGGGAATATTCGTATTTAAATGGAAAAGCATTTGATTATTCTCAGACTTTTTTTCTTGACTTTGTACCCCGTTTTATTACGGCGAAGCAAAAAGGAGGGTTATGATTTTGACCGGTATGTATGTATGTTCATCTGTTATATCATAATTTCTAAACTACCGATCATAACTGACAAATGAGGTATCACTGGAAGCGTCTTAATTGTCCGCTGGTTAAAGGTTCACATTAAATGCAATATGGCGCCCTTTAGAGGACATAAAGTCTGGAACTAAAAAAAAGCCGTTGTCGCATGCCATTATAATTTTGCAGGTGTACAGGCATGCAACCACTTGCTTTACCTTGACCATTTCTGTACCTATGTTTTGATTTCTGTCTGAAATATTTTCTTGTTTCACACTTTTTAGAGCGTGATTTTTCAGCAGTCGGGTTTTAGTTTTTGAATTTACTTTTTGTCTCAAAGGGTTGACAAAATTTTATAGTACACTTTTCGTCAGCTATGTTATAAGTCTCAGAGCTAATCTGGAACAAATCCAGAATCCAGGCTGCTACGGTATATTCCGATGTGGAAAAGTTTCCATAACTCCATTCTTATTGGTCACGCTTGCAGCTCTGAACCAACGAACGAGGCAATTTTATGGCCGGTAGTGATAATATTATGTTATCATCAGACTTTCCTGTGGGCCTGGCACGAACGTACGGAGTAAACGTAACATCAATTCTAACAATTTTATAATTGAAAATGGCTCGCTACCTGTCTGCGTCTGGGTGCTCCTTGTGTGACTCCGCATCGCTGCCAATGCGGTGAAGGTGTCGACTGTCTCGGACACAATGGCCTATCCTGCAGCACGGATAGCACGGCACGCCAGCATCAATGACATCATCCGTCGTGCTCTTGTCACCGCCGGAGTGCCAGCTGTTTTAGAACCCAATGGCTTGGCACGCGACGATGGGAAGAGACCAGACGGAATGACCATAATGCCTTGGAAGGTAGGTAGGCTTTTGGTGTGGGATGCAACGTGTGTCGACACCCTTGCGCTATCCCATCTTCCTAGCACGGCGAGCTGTACTGGGGCTGCTGCAGCAGATGCGGAAAACCTCAAACGGCGCAAATACTCCAATCTTATTGGGACTTATATGTTTAAGCCGTTTGGGGTTGAAAAACTAGGGCCATGGGGTCCGAGTGCCCACCTTGTTTTTCAAGACATCGCCAAGCGACTGGTCGACTCTTCACGTGACCAGAGGGCTGGCCCATTCTTTGGTCAAATAATCAGCATTGCCATACAACGTGGCAATGCTGCCAGCATTTTTGGCACGTTTCCTATTGATAGCGATACGGACGAATTTTTTTATGACGTATGATTATTTCCCCGCCCCCCCCTTTTTTATATACTTGTACATACTATTATTTTAAGTCTGATAAAATCAAAATCAAAATATTTTATTTCACATAAACCTACATGGGCACTTATGAAACGTCAGAAGCTAGGTGCACGGTTCCAATTGGTCGTTTCCTATGGAGAAGAGCCGGCAAGAAACTCCACGGTTACTCTTTTAAAAATAATTGGCTTTTACAATACTTTCAAACATTGATGTAAATCACTTTCAAATAACAGTGTTTCTAGGTATGGGAGGACAGTGTAGGTCTTTCAATAAGTACCAAGTACTTAACAAAATAGAAAATGGTCAACAGGTCTACAATCCACTAAGCCTACAGCGTTTTCACATTCACAAAATATGTAGAAAAGAATCTATACAAAAAAATTAATTAATTAAAAAAAGTAAAAAACCTATTTTAAATAAAACGCAATTATATGATTGCTATTACAACTGTAATCAATCTGAATAATTATCATGTCCACAAAAGCCTCAAAAAAAAAAAAAAAGTATATTATGTCAAATAATAGAATAGTAAATATGTCAAGGGCGAATGTAAAAAAAAAATAAAGATTTAAATAAACATGGTAATTTGGAAGCAGTTAATAGACTCTTACATATTTATGCCGTTAAAGAGGTACCAGGGAAGCCACATGTGCAGAAGGAATTATTGCCAAATTTCCTTGTCTTCAACGTAGTCTTTAATTTTATAATATGAATTCTTGATAAGGACACGTTTGATGTGGGTTTTGAACTTCCCATCGCTAAGTTCTGTCACAGACTTAGGCAACTTGTTATAAAAGCGGATACTGTTTATAAGAAATGACTTGCTTGTTTTAGTTAATCTAAATTTGGGTATCACAATTTCATGTCGACTACGTGTATTTATATTATGGAAATCGCTTCTTATTTTGAAAAGTCCTAAGTTTTTGCGAACATACATAATACTTTCTAAGATATAAAGTGAAGGCAAAGTCAGTATATCAATTTCTTTAAATTTGTCTCTAAGGGACTCGCGAGGGCCCATTTTATAGATCGCATTTTATAGATCGATAGTTTTTAAATAATTGAAAATACTTGATCGATTTTTTGAAGTGAAAACTTCTTTGGCAATTTGAGATGGGAAAAAACAATTCAACTCGCGACACTGTTACCGACACCTCATTTTTGTAAACGCGATTGTTCTTTTTAGGGTTCCGTAGTAAACAAGGAACCCATACAGTTTCGTCATGTGCGTCTGTCTGTCTGTTTGTCCGCGGTCTAGCTCCAAGACTAGAAAGTTGTAATTTGGCATGGGTATACAACATATTAATCATGCCGACAAAGTGGTAAAATAAAATTATGAAAAATATATTTTTTAGGGTACCTCCCCTACACGTAAAGTGGGGATGTTTTTTTTTTCTATCCCTTGTTGTGGGGTATCGTTGGAAAGGTCTTTCAAAAAGAGTGTGCTAAAACCATTTTTGAATTCAGAGATCCGTTTGCGAAATATTAAGCTTTAAAGTGCAAACTCAAACTCAAACTCAAAGCATTTATTTCAAATAAACCAATTACAGGTACTTTTGAATTGTCAAGGGGTCGGTCAGTCAGAAAAATGTAGCTAGTTGCCCATTCCAAAGCGTAGTAGGTACCTATGGAGAAGAACGGGCAAGAAACTCCACGGACACTCTTTTAAATCAAAATATTGTTACAAAATATTGGTTACATCATTCGTGTTGAACTTATACATGTGAGAACAATGTAGAAAGACGTGCACGTTAAAAGCGTCCGTAATAAAAATATAATATCAATTCAAAAATTTAAATAAATTAAAATAAACCGTGGCAGCTAAGAGATGACCAGTCCCTACTGACGGCGCCCGTTCACGAACATGACGCATGGATCAGCACCATTTAGCTCAAATTTAGTGCAAATTGTTGTTAGAGTCAAGTGTCCCCCCCTGCCAGCTAAATGGTTGGTTTTAGATATGTGAAAAAATTCGCGGCAGTAGCTTATATAACGAATTTAAAAGGAAAACTATCACAGCTGAGTAGGCTTTACAAGTTAACGAGTAATAATTGACCAACTTAAATTTGCGGTTGTAAAAACATGTTCATCCATACATTCTGTATGAAAGATTTTTTTATTCAACTACAAAGTTAAGTGTGTTCTTGGGATAAATTCATCCCAACTACGGAACCCACATTGTGCGTGGTCCGACATGCACTTGGCCGGTCTTTTATTTATATTACGTTACCGATCAATGTTTTATGCAAGTATTTTTACTTTAAAGGTATAGGTTTTTTTTTTTTTTATAAACGCTATTGTGCTCTTTATTTAGATAAGGTTACGGACCAATGTTTTATACAAGTATCTTTCTTCCACCAAGGTGATCTTGTTCAAGTTTTCACTTCCTTCGGCACTCCCGGAGTGCCACTGCCTTTTTTGTTTAAACAAATGCTTGTATTTTTTTAAATTAATTACATTATGTTTACTTCAAGCGTTCATGCTAGGGCTGTGTGCTAGGGTCTGTGGTTTGAAATACGTAAAGATTGACGAAAGCATCTTCAAATTATTATCACTAATCTGTTTACAAGTGCAGTAATTTGGGAACATATATTTGGGAACCTATATTCAACTGGCTGATGATGCTAACCTGTTCAAAACAGCCCGCTGAAAGCAATTTCAAAACCGAAAGAGATATCCGATTCCATTTCCACACGATAGAGAGAGACCACACAAGTTCAGTGTTCGAACATCAAGCAGATATTAGCCTAGTAATTTTGTACGTCAGGTAATAAAGCGAAAATCCCTAGTATCTAGTCTGTAGGATTGGTAACTACGCAACTAATATGGCGTAGTTCTAGATAATGAGCTTAGTCACTTGTGAGAGTATCGAAACTGAGTCATGCGTGTTGGGGATTGAGTTATATTTATGTAGCTTAGTTGGTTGGTAGTCAAAGAGCCAGGGATTTTAATTAAGATTAGATTGATTTTAATGTATACCCATTATATATTTTGTGTTCGTGTGTACTTTTTACATTGCTTCCAATTTTAAAATAAATATTTGGCTTCAGAATGTACATTTTCTTGTGGTTTTGAACAATATCATTTTTGTATTATTCAAACACACATTCGTTTAATAATGAACCGAAATATCAACGCTTGCATTTTGCACATGTTCATGTCATGATTGATTCCTTTTTGTTTTGTTTTTAATTTTTTCTCATTAAGTTCTAATCATGGTCTGACAGTTTGAGTAATTTTAAGTGGCCTACCCAAATGCCCTTTTTTGATATTGTTCGTCGAATCGTTGAGCTCCTTAAATTCTGAGTTGAGCTGCACGATATCTGACAAATGCGTGCACTGACTGGACAAGCCCTCTCAATCTGTGTGGTGCTTTCCTCAAAAGACCACTTCAGACACCAATCCACATGGCCTTCACATGATCTGACCAAGATTATGTCTGGACTTTAAAAGAGACTGAGACCTCTGAGTTTGTTTCGGCCTTTCTTCTCAGAGTAGTCAGATAGGAAACGCCGACCTCATCTAGTTTTAAAATATGATTGACGTGTAAAAGTGTTTGTACAAACCTACTTACAGAAATAAAATCATTTATCAAAGTATTGGCATTTTAGTAGTCAGTAGTCTACGAATTTTGCTACGGCGTAGCTCCTGATTTGACGTAGCGGCTACGCCGCCTACGTTATCATCTTAGGTATTTGAACACGCGGTTTAATTAGTGAATTTAACACTTTAGCACTACAGACAACAGGTATAATTATGTTTGTTCGCTTTTCGGGAATCATTAGCAGATAACTCAATCCTTTGCCAGCATGTAGGTACAGAAAATATTACGTTTTTAGCTCCCAGATAAAAATGAATCCTTACATGCTAAAATCCCTTCAAACATAACAGCGTGTTTTATCACTCCTGCAATGGCCTAACGGTATTAGCAGATGATTTATACCCTAGGCTTAACCCTTGAAAAATTGCTTACACCCCAGGTTTACGGGCGTGATAAAATGTTAATGTTGACCCCATTTTACTGCCAAAGGTACGTTGATATCAATTAAATGTCATATGCGGCTATAAATCATGTTTTGTAATAAAAATTCTATTCGATTTTGGGGTAATAATTCTTGCGAAAATTATTAGATTTTAGGTTTTGATATATCGAATGATCAACATAAAAATATAAATTTTATTTCAGTCGAGTAAAGGTCCGTAGATATACATTGTGATATATTACAATTAACTGAAAGAAAATTTAAAACGCATATTAAAAGTACTCTTTGTAAACAAGCATATTACAAATTAGAGGATTATATCCTAGATAAGAATGCTTGGAAACATGCTGGTCTAGCTCCATAGGACAATTTTGAGTCTAGACAAAATCAAACTGGTTGCTAATTTAATTGTGTAATTAAATATCCCATCAAAAACATAAATGTGAAAATGGGAGCCAAGTTCAATAAATGTGGTTGTTGACTTCGCCGACAAAAGAATTGAGATCTAAATGGGTGCCAAGTTCTGTAGATAATCCTGAAATTTATTTATAAGAACATGCAACTTTCTAAAATAAAATTAAAACACAAATTCTTGTTTTTTCTGCTATAACAATGTTTGCTATTTAAAAATATAACTTCTTAAATTTGAACAGTCGAATTATTTACACAAAGCACTTAGGATAAATTGAAGCTCAAGATTTGACTTGGCTAGTTTTTACATACAAGTTATCTTACAACTTTATATTTGATTTTATATTTGTCTACAGTGTCGTGGTGCAAAAGAACTAAAATAAACAGAGTAACTTTTTTATGCCGGTGTGCGTTACCTCTACGTCTTACACTCGCGCCACGTCATTGTGCTGTAATTTTACTTTTCTAGTGTGCGTGCATTAAGCGGCTAACAGTTGGATGCTATTTTTTTCATCGACTTTACAGCTTTGACTGTCTACCTAGTCATATTTAATTATTATTATTTAATTTTAAGTAGGCACTCAACATCAAATAAGTCATTCATGATGTGACCTGTAAGAAATTGGTACTCTAGTCTATAAGTTTATTGGATGTATCTCATATCTTTGTATCGGTATACTCAATTGTTGGTGAGTCCAATAAATAAAATAAAATGATGATATCTTTGTTCTTTATGTTATGCGCAAGTTACTGTTTCTTATTATAACTGTTTACAGCTTTGACTGTCTGCCTAGGCATATTTATATTATGCGCAAGATACTGTGTCTTATTGTAACTGTAAGGTCAAAATATCTTATTCCTCTAAAATTTCAGCTTGCTGGTAAAAACTAGCCAAGTCAAATCTTGAGCTTCAATTTATCCTAAGTGCTTTGTGTAAATAATTCGACTGTTCAAATTTAAGAAGTTATATTTTTAAATAGCAAACATTGTTATAGCAGAAAAAACAAGAATTTGTGTTTTAATTTTATTTTAGAAAGTTGCATGTTCTTATAAATAAATTTCAGGATTATCTACAGAACTTGGCACCCATTTAGATCTCAATTCTTTTGTCGGCGAAGTCAACAACCATATTTATTGAACTTGGCTCCCATTTTCACATTTATGTTTTTGATGGGATATCATTACTTTTTGTAAAGAAATTATTATCATTTGTCAATCAAACGTGATCCATAAAATTCTTTTTGCAAATATGCGTAGCAATATTGTGTGTAGGTATTTCTTTCGTAACAATTGTTACAATTGTCCGCAATGATGTCAGGTCGCTGAGCCGGCGCGGTAAGTATTATTATTTAAAAAAACTTGTGCAGTCGGGGAGCCCCGTCAGGAACAAAGTTCCTTAACTATTTACTATATTAAACGACAATAGTCCCTAAAACAATAGTCATACGATCTATCAATTCAAAAACGTCTCAAGCACAGTACCAACCTACAAACTACCTTGATCATACCAACCTGAGGTTTGTAACAACGTTTTTCGAGATCAGAGAATGAATGAAATGAATTCACTACCGCCTAACATTAAGGACCAAGATTTTGACACGTGACACATCAGTTGACTCGACGGGGTGTTTTGAATTCAGTCATGAAATTCTGGAATTTACATCAACTTTTAGCATTCGAATCAAAAATGTATAGTTAGCTGTCAAATTATAAGACGCTGGAGATCAGCGCCATCTGAAGTGAGCAAGTGGCAGTTTTTAACACTATTTGAAAATTTTTCGTCATGACTGTCATTTTCGGGAGATAGTGCTGATATCGAATTAGATGGAAATTCTGGATTTTAAGATGGCGGCTATTCCAAATAATAATAATATTGTAGATCAATTCTCATAGACATCAATTGCATGCCGATTGTAAACTTGATAATCAAAATCCGTAAAAAAACGGACCTCTTAATTTCGTCAAGTTCGTCTGTCCGTGTGTCCGGATGTCATACAGCCATTTTAAATAAAGAAAATTTAAAAAAAGGTGTATTTTTAGCACCGTTAAACAATGGTGTAGTGAAATTACGATAAACATAATAGTGGGGGTGGCATTCTCCATACCTACATATAACCGAGAGATGAAAAAAATCTATGCATATAAAGCGTGTATTGTTGGATCTCATAATTAAAATGTTAAAGATGTTTCTAAGTGACTTTGCTTTTGACGTCAATAGTTTTTGAGATACAGTTTATTTTCGGTTACAACCGCAGAATTAACTTTGTTTTTTATAGTTTTTTCGAGAAACACAAACTTATTTTTGCAGTCGATAAAATTGATACTATGCAATGATTATGCGTAAATATTCATCCCAATTACGGAACCCTTCACTGTGCGTAGTCCAACATACACTTGGGCAGTTTTTTAAATTTCATTTTGAAACTACCTCAAAAAAAAAAGCAATTTCTATTACTCGAGTAAGATTATCCTATTAAAAACAAATACTACCAAACTCATACAACTAACAAAAAATATAGACGTCATTTAAAAGTGTTTGCGGAATACCTACCTAATTTATAGAATTAATTTAACATCATTCCCGAACAAAATTGTCTTGCCTACCTAAAAAATGTATAAGTACTAGGCATTCTGTAGCAAACTATCAAAAATAAAATCCTACCAAAGTCATACAACTAACAAAAAATATAGACGTCATTTAAAAGTGTTTGCGGAATACCTACCTAATTTATAGAATTAATTTAACATCATTCCCGAACAAAATTTTCTTGCCTACCTAAAAGATGTATACTAGGCATTCTGTAGCAAACTATCAAAAATAAAATCCTACCAAAGTCATACAACTAACAAAAAATATAGACGTCATTTAAAAGTGTTTGCGGAATACCTACCTAATTTATAGAATTAATTTAACATAATTCCCGAACAAAATTTTCTTGCCTACCTAAAAAATGTATACTAGGCATTCTGTAGCAAACTATCAAAAATAAAATCCACATTAAATAATTGTCCAATAAATTAAAAATAATTTTGAACAACGTTCCGAATTTAAATTCAAATGTAGAAACAATTCGGCGCGAAATTCAATAAATGAGGTAAGTATCTATCCACGTCCTGTCTGTTGACTCGTTTTATATTGAATGTCCTAAAAACGATTAAAATTACACTAGAAAAGTATAAATAATTATTTTAAACAATGCTTATTGTATTTAATGCTTAAAACAATTTTATTTAAATTTTCAAGTATAGATTTCAGACATTCGACATATACCTAAATTTATCGAGACAATCAAAATTGAAAAAAAAAAAAACGTTTGGCATAATCGTTTTCGCACATCATTACAATAAAAAAAAACAATGATCGGCGATTTTTAACACAAATTGAGTAGTAGTAATGAATATTACGTGTTATTGAACGTGTGTTCGTATAATAAGTTAAGATCTGGGCATTTTCTAGTTGCTTATAATATTTTTAATCATATTTGTCACATTTTAAATCATATCTACATGTGTATGAGTGTTAATTGTGAAAAGTTAAAATGTAAACACGCACGATTGGCGCGAAACTTCGACTTTTGATACTAAAAAACTTCATTACCACTACTTATTTAACTTGAACAATGGATGAATTTGTCAAATAATTAAATGTTGTAATAGTCACTGTCCTTGTGGTGGAGTTTGGATGTTCGAAATCCCCAATTTTTTATGTTTTTTAGCCTCGACCTCGACTGTCATCAAAATGGCGATTGTTGCATTTACAGACTTGCAATTTTATAAAGGTAAATTAATAATCTTGCGCGCTAAATATGAAACATTTAATGGCATAAACATTATTTTAGCCAACTCTCTTAATAAAAGATGAATAATCTTATTGGTAGCAGCATTTTCAGCGCTTCTAGAGGAAGGTTTACTCTAACAAATAACACAACAATAAATACTAAAAACATTTTATTTCTCATAGAATTTAAAACGGCTTCAGCTTCATTCTCATAACTTAGTCATGGTATGAAAGCAGCGTAGGTACAGTAGGTGGTAGGTGTACGCTTTCCCACGAAACAGTAATAAGCAATGATGATCTCTTAAACGATTTGTCCTATTTTGCTCACTTATCAATAATTATGTACACCAAGTCCTGCTGCTCACACGTCACGATTTGATTCTGGCCCTAACCAGATTATTGTTTTGACCTAAGGGTAAATCTCTTAAACTCTAGGGTGGCTGTTTTTATCATCACTTGCTTGTCTATAAACATCTCTGGTAGCAGCCTCTCTCAATAAGCATGACAAACTTTATCCAAATGTATGACCTAGAAAGTAAGAAAGTACTTCTTATTGTTGTTTATTTACTTTTGTTTAGTAATTATATCACTCATAATAATTCTGCCATTTTAAAAACACTAACCTGATGACTTCTGTGACTTGCAATTGACATGCCACTTGCAAAACATAATATGCTTAGATTTCCATGAGCAAGTAATACTTGGGATAGAGTTGTAGATAATATAATCAATAATTTCAAGTCTTGCAATAACACATGTCATCGTCATACCTGAAAAAGGTAAAAAAATTCAGTGTATTTACTTATGTAATATAATTACATCATACTATATAAATTTACAGCTGACGACGCGCGACGTACCCCTGACTGAACATAGGCCTTCTACTAATAGGCTGCTAAAATCAATGAGGTTATACAATACGCTAAAATAGTGAAAGGTGAACGGGTGTTTAACTTATTAAACTTACCCAGGGCCATGGAAAGATAAGCAATAGTTCGTCTGGCTTCAATTTAAATTAACAGTATTAAATCGTAACGTAATTTAACTATAAAGTAAATACGGAAAAATAAATTCAAATCAACTTAAACAAACAGCCAACAATGCCATTGATCTGACAGATATTTTTTTGACAGTTTGACATTATGCATGGTGTCAATGTTACCAGGTTTAATTATTTTGGTAATCGATTGACGAAATCGATTGGCTGATTAGCAGTGATCGGAGTAGGTAGATTGATTTTACGTAGGTACTCGCATCATGAATAGTCATAGAAATCATAACATGGATAAGCCTTTTTTCCGGGATTTCATTTTGGTACTTACGGGATTTAATCAAATATTGTTAAAGTAAGGATTTTTAAACTACTACATTAGAAATTTATAGAATGCGATAGATAAACATTTAAAATATATTAAATTATTATATTGTTTACAGTATACCTATCCTTTTCTTGGAGTCCGATCACCTATATACTATTAAAAAGACAGCAAAAGGGTTAAACATTTCTTATTCAAATTGATGTATTCTTTATTTTACACATCACAACATTTGAAATTCCTTAAAAAAATCTTAATAAATTTCAAAATCCCGGAATCCCGGAGGCATATCCATACTAATATATACGTGCCAGTTCATTGACACCAAATCAATCTACCTACTCCGATCACTGGTGATTAGTTTATAAAATAACATTACTGTCTCGAAACACTTTTAAGTTTTTGAGTATATTCAGACCAGATAATATTTTAATTATTGTAAAATCATAATTTTACAGTATTTGAGTATAATAAATAGCATTTGAAACATACTCGTGTAGTGGATACTCCACGTACTCCATGTGGGTTAGAATCGATTTTTCAATCGATTACAAATTATTTGATTGGAATAGTCTGTCATTTGGCAACATTCAGGTTAGGATTGAATGGCGAATGTACAAAATTACAATTAGTCAACCAAATAAATATTAATTAGGTTCTCTAATGCTAGCAGAAAGAAATTAAAAAAAAAACGACTTAACTTGAAAAAAATACGACATAATTTTTGTTAAATAAGCTTTGACACAGTACCATACCGTGGGCCTGCTTTCGAAAAATCTCCTTTCAACTTTATAGGTCATCCGGAAGTGGATTAAAGGTTTTTGATGACCATGGCTATGTGGTTGATAAAAATGCCGATTTTTAGACGTTAATATCTCAATAACCGTTTGAGCTTTATTTATGAAATTTGGAGTTCTAGTTAATCTAAGGGGTTTTAATAAATAAACCAAATTTCATATGCTAATGTTACATAGATTTTGAGTTATTAAGGGGTCAAAAGTGGCTCCAAATGGTTCGTGTAATATAACACACTGCAGCCGTGTCTTGCCTGGAACTTGGCTCGACACGCTATCGCGTGTCTAGATTACAACATTTTTTTTTTTTTTACATTCTGTGATTACTTGAACTCACACACTGACGAATTAGTATCACTTGTAATTTTTTTAGGAATATCGTATAGGTTTTACAATGCTTGTAAATATGTGAACACCATGTATCCATTACATAATTATTTTTTCTATCATTGCTTCATTTTTATTTTTACCTATTGTGGTATATAAATCTTATTCCAGGTGCATCGTTTTCACATATAATTATATAATTAATGTATACAAAATATTGTAAAACATTTTAAAAGAGTAACGGTGGAGTTTCTTGCCCATTCTTCTCCATACGAAAACTACCCTTTGGAAGGGGCGACTAGAATCAATTCTATTTTTTGTTTTTGACGTTCAAAAGTGCCTTTTTGTGCCTAATTGAAATAAATTATTTGACTTTGACTTTGACAAAAAAAAAAACTTCATCCACCGTAGAAAAGGGAGGATCTTCCGACCAGACGGGTGTTGTGTCTGGCGGGCAACTGCCCATCGGTTTGAAGTCTTGTATGTATGTCGATCGCTCGGTAAACTCTAACTGCGCGATGCAGGATTTGTGTGACGTCATGTCTATGATGCGTAGTTCGTATGTGGCGGTGTAACCGCTACACCTACATACTTACACATAGGTACATAGGTATCTCAAGAGACTTTAGCTCAACGGATAACACTATAGACTGGTGACTGTAATGTTGTAAGTTCGAAATCCACCACAAACACACAGCGATATTTCACAACGTTGACAATATTCTACAAAAATGTGGAAATACTGCATAACGAACCCTTTTTGTTTGTGAATCAAAATAGTTTATTTTATGGCACGATCATTCAATGTCGGCTATACCTTTTATTTCCGCGCTTTTCAATCAATTTTAATCCATTTACATGAAACGTGTAATATGTATTTGGCTTTTCGAAAAATACCTATGTAAATAATGTAGATTCATTGTGTACAGTTCGGCTGCCGTGAGCATGCTTTCTTGACAAATTCTGACTGGACAGGCTCTCTCAATCTGTGTGGTGCTTTCCTCAAAAGGCCACTTCAGACACCAATCCACATGGCCTTCACATGATGTGACCAAGATTATATCTGGACTTTAAAAGAGACTGTGACCTCTGAGTTTGTTTAGGCCTTTCTTCTCAGAATAGTCAGATAGGAAACGCCGACCTCATCTAGTTTTTAAAATATGATTTACGTGTAAAAGTGTTTGTACAAACCTACTTAGAGAAATAAAATCATTTATCATTTATCAGATGTCAGTTTCATACTTAAGTATATGTGTTTTGTGTGGTGGTGAATTTGATCCTTATTACTACTAGAAATTGTCCAATTGACAGGTGTCAGGAACGCATTCCTTCGACGGCCAGACTGTACCTGACAGAATTTACATTGCACTTAAATTTTATTTGGAGTTGTGGCACTGCGGGAGTGCCGACAGAAGTGAAAAACAATCGGCACCGCGGTAATCAACGCGTTGATGTGTTTTTAATGGTCAAAAGGACCATTAAAAAGACATCAACGCGTTGATTACGCGCTGGTGTCGTCACAGTGTCGCGAAATCAATGGTTTAGTCCCATATCAAAATGCCCAACGCGCCTAAAGAAGTTTTCACTTCAAAAAAACATTTAAAGGCAATGTAACAATCTCAGTGTAACATTAACTAAACCCCAAAACCGACAGTCACATCAAATTAATAAAACTTAACACCAAAAGTAAACGGTCCGAAACCGCGTAAGTACCTACCAACGTAATTGCATAACCTAATAACTAAAACGTCGGAGTGTTCGGTTGTAATGTAATTAAATTATTCAACAGAGTGCAAGAAGCCCTATCATTTAACAGAAAATAGAATAGTACAGAAGGTCAACTCCATACAACAAGCTAAAACGCACGCACACAGACACGCATTTGTTTTATTTTAGTTTTTAATTGCCGCCACTACAAATAAGCATCCACTGGTAGGTTTTTTAATCCATTTATTTACATTTTTTACCGACTTCCAAAAAGGAGGAGGTTATATAATATGTCCGTAGCGTATGTATGTTTTTTTATTTATGTCCACCGATTTCTACGTCAATTATGGACCGATTAATTTTGAAAATTGTTTTTTTTTTTTGTTGTTAGGCTGGGTATGCTCTCGAGATGGTCCCATATAATAATAAAATGTGGTGAGTTAGCTTCAATAATATTTATTTTTTCCCACTTAGTATGTGGATGATATGTATGATAAGTTCCTGTGACTGTTATTTACATAGCAGGCGCAGTGGTATTCGAATTTGTGTGGGGTAGGTACCACAACTAAAAAGTGAAAACTTCTACTACTAAACTTCTACACCATCCGAAATTAAAGTTATTTTTATTCCCTTTGTAGTGTATTATTTTGGCAGTTGGTTGTTTTTTTTTGGAAAAAGTTTTTTAATCAGATATATTTTGAATAGACTATACGTGTGCACGCACCTGTGCTCGTTGTATGGAGCCAGCCGTCTGTACCAATTGCAGCATAACTCTGCATTATCAAACTTTTTTACGCGTACATCATAGGCCGCCTTATTTTTTCTTTTCAAGTTGACGCAAATTTAAAATTTTTAAATGAGAATTTTTTCTGGGTTGACATCAGTCAGTCGTCAGCCAAGAGAGTCCATGGATAGACACCAAAATTTAACTCGTTGAAGATTTATATTGAAATTATTTCCTGAATATTCGTGAGCAGACAAGCAGCAAGTAAATTTAAAGCCGTTGCTGCCAGCTGGTGCCCATTTCCGGGACCAATCGGGGATACGAGTATTCTCCCCGATCCCAAATTGTTCCTTTGATTGTTTTACCGTGAGTATTCCAATTGGTTCATCATCACCCACTATCAATCTTCACAATTTTGCCTTGCTTTCTGGTCCTAATATCCTGTTTATCTTGGATCCAGTCAGACAAGGCCGATTCCGGCTCCACCCCCAGGCCAGGGACGGCTACCTATTTGGTGCGGGTTCCCGCCACATCCACGCTTGGGCCAGAGCCAGCCAACCAGCCCTATCCTCTGCGGGGTCCCTCCGTATCCGCGTTTCGCCTGTGGTCCGGGCAGAAGCCGGTCGTGCGTAGCCGAGCGCCGCGGCGGGACGAAGGACGGTCGGAAGCGGTGCGCGGTGAAGTGCCACCCTCGAGCGGATCAACCTTTTTTTTTTTCTTTTTCTTACTCTAGCTATTTATTCTTAAATCTAGTTAGCGCGTTCTAATCGTTTTATCTAATTACGTAATCCGATGTTTAGGTTCATCGCGACTACTTTTGATATGCGTGCGTCCTATATGACGTGGGGTCGACATTAGCTATTGGCGATAAATCCGCGTCGTTTCGTCGTACACTAAAATTAAATTACGAAAGTCGATGAGCCTAGGTATAAAAATTTAAACTTTCTCCCATCCCTTGTCATAATATTTTCCCAAAAATAATTCGCAAGCTGACGGCTACTCATTTTCTATTTGATTTGTTTTATTTATAATTATTTGTGTTTAGTTTTACAAATCTAATAATTATAGTGTTATTTTACCACAATTAAACTTTTCATTTCTTAACCTTACAACGCACCGGGTTCGATCCCCGGGTGTCGTTGGATATGTGGCAAGAGAACCCATAATTTATGCTACAAACTGGCGCCCGAACACAAGTAAGTACATTTAAGATACTATTACTAATATATATTAATAATAACTTACGAGTTTTTTTTTCTTACTCCGTATGTGGTGTGCTTCCTAGCAGCACAAATTTAATTTCTTCTTGATTGGTATATTTTCAGGTAACGAGTTGTGCACGAAGCCCTTCGGAGCTTGTTGGAAGGACAATTGACGCAGCCCGTATCTTCTACTATTTTGATCATAAATATTTAATGTTGTGTGATTGTTCTTGAAATGTTTTAATAACAAATGCATGTAACCATATTCAAGAATTGAACTTTTATTTTCTCCCCGCAAATATATAATTTATCCTTGAATTTCATTCACCTCTTGTAGACATAGTTTTAGCTAGTACCCAGTAGTGTGTGTTTGGTGTGCGATTGTTTAGGACGCAGCATAAGGTAAGCCTTTTTGAGTGGTGATTTTGCTAGATGTCTAGATTTTTTTTGTGTATCTAGTCCCACCTATTTCGTTATATTGCCGTTTTGTTGCTGTCGTTTCTTTCACACATCGGCTACACGTTATTAGACATAGGGTTTGGCTACCCACAGCGAATTCCAATTCGAAACCTTTCCTTTCAAATACTTTCCCACCTTAGGTCGAAATATTCCCCTGTCTATTACCCGGTCTACACGGATTCGATTAGGATAATAGTTTTACACATAATTCTATACTTTGACATAGGAATTAGCGAAATATTCGTGTAAACAAAAATTTACGTTTTCAAGTTACGTAAATATTTGTTACAAATATCGTTCAAAATATAAAGGAGAACGACCATTCATTTTAGTTCTATTTGAAAGGACGTTGACCACTTTCATATATTGCTTTCGGTTCTGTGAACGTTGGTCTGTCGTACTTCGGGTCTTCAATCTTATCGTGTTTTTTATTTTGTCTTGTTTCGTTAATTTGCGTCAGTATGGAAGGCGAAGATCTTCCTATTGTTTCAACTCCATTCCGAAGCAGCCCCATAATTTCTAGGCCTCCTCCGATTCCACCCAGAACATCCAGAGCTTCAACGTCGTCTGTTATTCCATCTCCTATGAGGTCGGAAGATTGCCCCCAGTATTTAAAAAAACAAATCTCACTTTCAAAATGGAAGATTGATTATTCGGGGAATACTTGTGTTCGCGAATTCTTCACCAACATCGACGAACATAAAGACGCGGACGACTTACCGGATTGCTATTTGCTTAAACGGTTTCATGAGGTTTTGTCCGGTGCCGCTTTGAAATATTTTAGATCGATTCGCAGACCCGACTTATCCTATTCAGAACTTAGACAATCGTTTATTAGGACGTTCGGCCCCACCGATTTTGAATACAAAACCGAACAAGAAGTCAGAAATTATAAACAGAAGTCGGATCAACCCGTTAGAGATTTTATAATCCAAATTTCCTATTTAAACGATACTTTGAGCCGTCCGATTACTAAACCTGACTTGTTGGAAATCATAACCCATAACATGCACCCGAGATATTTCCCATGTCTATCTATCCATAAGTTTACTGATTTTGATGCACTCATCGATACTGCTTCACATTTTGAGAGTTTCCTACCCAAATCCACCAAAGCTGTTTCGGTCGTGTCGTCCGAAGCTCAATTGTGTCCCAAGTGTAAAAAAAACGGACACTCGTATCGTGACTGTCCAGATTTTCCTGGTAGGCTTTGTTTCAAGTGCCGGACTCCTGGCGTGATTACCCGGGATTGTCCAAATTGTAATCCAAAAAATGCATAAGCCACCGGCGACACGCCGCCTATTTTTCTCGTACAGTGTCACCGGTGATAGCGTCGGACTCTTCCGATAATAGACCGTTTATTGAGGTTTGGTTGAAAGGCCATTTGGTTAAAGCATTACTAGACTCGGGAGCTCAGATGTCTCTTATTAGTGATAGTTTGGCTCGCGAGCTAGGAATTTCGATGACATCGAACATTTCGTGTCCTCGTGCCATTTCAGCCAATAACTCGCCAATTGATATTTTGGGAACTGTTTATCTTCCGGTTCAATTTAACGATACTAATTTTGTTCACGAATTTTTGGTTGCGCGTAGTATGTCTTCTTCAGTCATCTTAGGAATAGAGTTTTGGAACAAATTTGGTCTAACCTCAGTTTTTAGTAAGGCATTTAACAAAAACATCAAAGGAAACATGTATATTCCTGCTACTAGTCATTCCTCTCCTCGGGTTTCTTGTGTAACTGAACCCCGATACATTCATCCTCGTAACGTCTTGTTACCTGACCAAGAGCGAAGTTTACAACAGGTCATTGATGAGTTTGAAGTCATCTCATCTGACAAGGTTGGACTTGGAAAAACTACCTGGCTATCACACAAAATCAATACGACGGGACAGCCAATTAGGCAAAGGTTTTACCCTCTTTCACCCGTTAAATTAAAGGTTCTCAATGAGGAGATCGATAAGATGCTAGAATTGGGCGTTATCCGACCATCTCGTTCACCTTGGGCTAGTCCTGTGGTCATGGTCACCAAGAAAGACGGTTCCGTTCGCTTCTGCGTTGATAGCAGAAAGTTGAATAGTGTGACCATCAGAGACTCTTATCCCCTCCCCCGCATTCAAGATATCCTTGACAACCTTCGCGGTGCAAGGTATATAAGCTCTCTCGATTTCAGGAGTGCCTTCTGGCAGATTCCTCTCGCGGACGATGAGAGTTGCAAAAAGACTGCATTTATAGTCCCTCAACGCGGCTTATTCGAGTTCGTCAGAATGCCATTTGGGCTCACTAATGCAGCCTCTGAGATGCAGCGTCTTACCGATATGATTGTCAATTTCGAATTCACTTCGACTAGCGACGACTGTGTTTTCGGTTACGTCGACGATCTTATTTTAATTTCCAAGGACTTCCACAGCCACCTCGCTCTCCTGAGGAAGGTGCTAAGCCGTCTCAAGGAGGCTGGTTTATCTATTAACCTTAAGAAATGCGAATTTTGCAAAAGTGAGTTAAGGTATCTGGGTTATATTGTAAACGAGAAAGGTCTACAGACCGACCCGAGCAAGCTCGATGCTATTAAGGACTATCCCACTCCTATCACCGCTAAATCATTGCGCGGGTTTATTGGGATGTGTTCTTATTATAGGCGTTTTGTTGACGGTTTTTCCTCTATAATAGCTCCTCTCACTGCTCTTATTGGCAGAAAGAAGGGTCGAGACCCAATAAGCTGGGACGATGCCGCCGAACAAGCATTCGTTAAGCTAAAGGGCGCATTAGTTAACACTCCCGTGATGGCTTGTCCAGATTTTTCCAAGCCATTCCTGTTACAATGTGATGCATCAGCTGTTGGTCTCGGTTCCGTTCTTTCCCAAAAGATTGATGGTGTGGAGCATCCCATTGCTTACTATTCCCGTCTTTTTTCCAAAGCAGAACGCAACTACAGTACCACCGAGCGGGAACTTCTGTCGGTGCTGGATTCTATTAAGCATTTCCGCTGTTATTTGGATGGAATGAAGTTTTCAGTTTTAACTGACCATATGGCTTTGAAATGGCTTCTCACGCTTAACAACCCTTCCGGTCGTTTAGCCCGATGGGCCACTATCATCTCCCAGTATACTTTTGATATAGTCCATCGCAAGGGATCGCAACACGTAGTTCCAGATGCCCTATCCAGGATTTACGCAAGTCCGGTAACGTTCGACCAGGGTCCCGAACAAACTAATGACAGATGGTACAAGAAGGTTTACTTGGGTGCTCGCGATTCACCCCAAATGTTTCCCGCATACGCCATCCAGAATGGTGTTCTTGTGAGACGCATGCCTGTCGCTAGTCCCCTGTCATCTGACCCATGGCGTGTGGTTTTGCCAGCAGAGAAGGTTCCCCTTGCCATCTGGGAGGTTCACAACAATTTCCCGTCTATACACCCTGGGGTTATGAAGTCTTACCTTAAAATCAAGGAGCTCTTCTATTGGCCGAACATGTTCCGGGATGTTGCTGAAACCCTGAAGCGATGCGAAGTTTGCAAAGCGTATAAGATAGCCAACACCCAGCCACGTGGCCAGATGTGCTTCCCAAAAGAAGTTTCTTTGCCCCTACAAGTAATTTCCATTGATTTGATTGGTCCCCTACCTATCGCTTATTACGGTTATAAATACATCTTATCTATGGTTGATGTTTTTTCAAAATATGTTTGGCTAATTCCCTTAAAAAAGGTGAATGCCACTGCTGTAGTAAAAGCCCTAGAATCCGAAATATTTTTCAATTTCGGCGTTCCACGGGCTATTCTTTGCGATAACGCTACGGTCTTCCGCAGCAATCAATTTGTAAGCTTTCTTAGGTCTTTTCACATTGATTCTCCATTTTATACGCCTTATTATACTCCACAAGCTAACACAGTGGAACGCTATAATCAAAGTGTTGTTACCTGTTTGAGTATTTTAGTCGGGGAGAATCAAAGAAACTGGTCGAAATTGCTACCCAAAGTTAAACTTTACCTCAATTCGTGTATCAATTTAGCCACAGGTTTCACACCAAACTTTCTTATGTTTGGAAGGGAAGTCCTTATGGATTTGACCCATGCTCAGGGACAGACTCAAAGCACCAATTTGGCTGAAAGTCGGTCTCGGCATGCGTCCAATCTATCCTCCCTCACCGAGGTTTATGCTAAAGTTGCCGATAACCTCTCTATAGCCTTCCTCCGCAATTCCCGGTCTTACAACGCAAACCGTTCGGCTATCACCCTCAACGTTGGTGACACTGTGTGGAGACGAAATTTCTCCAGGTCCTCGGCGACGGACTATTTCTCCGGAAAGCTTGCACCTCGCTTTATTAAATGCCGTGTTACTAGGGTTATCTCTAGGACTACCTATGTCCTTCGGGACTGCGATTCTGTTCATTCTGGATCATATCATATTAAGGATATCCTGAAATGATGGTTTCGCAAGACGTAGTTTTTGGCAATCTATGTTTTACTCCCAAATTCTTTCTACGCCCTTTTGCATTTTGCCCTACAAAATTCGCTTGAACTACGTTACATTAAAAACATCGTAGTACACAGAACGCTCATTTTGAAAATACACTGGGCATTCTGTACCTACTTCAGTTTTTCCCTTCCCTAAATTCGTTGTTTCTTTGTATATATTTCCTACTTGCGTTAACTAATACAAATGAATCCAACGTACATATTAGTTTTACCCCTAATTATTTTCTAACTACGTAATTTTATGATATAAAATTAATTATGGTTTCAAACTATTTACAAACGGTCTTAGTATATGACCTTATTTTTCAGACTAACATTTTGTTTTTTTTCACATTGACATTCTGATTGTCACTGTCCTATCAGGGAATAATAAATAATATTTATAACTAAATAATAAATAAATCGCTTAAAGCTACGAACAAAAGTGGTAAGCAGATCCCTTCATAATAATTATATTAGTTTAAAAACTTGCAATTTACGTTATTTTAGGCGTGGAACGCTGCAGTGTTTTTTTCTCTTCCTTTGCTAGAGTTAGTAGCGTCTTGTCGCCGGTCTCATCTTACCCGACTACGACGAAGAGGGTGTTGTTAACCTCTAGGTATGTCCCAGAGGCACAACATCCCTCTCATTTTACTACTCATCCCGTTAGTCAGACTCTAGGCACTAATTAGGCCGAAAGTCGATTAGGATGCAAATCCTACAGACGGTCACTTAATTTGTCCTTTATTTTATTGGACTGAGGTAGTTTTTGGACTCAGGCTCATTTCCATAGCCTGATGCTCTTTTTTGGACTTGGTCTAATTTTTGACTTTAATGTTCTCCCCTTTTTACCTCAGTCTGTATTTTTTTTCCTAACTTCAATAGGTATTGTTTTCTTCTTTTATCGTTACTTTTTTTTCATCTTCTCTTTATTCTATGCTAATGTTTCCTCTCTTCACCTTAGCTATTAGTCTCTTTGTCTTATCTTGTAACTTATTCTTGTCTTAGTTAGTTAATTGGTAAGTTTAGTTGGCACTTCTGGAGCTCGCATCGGTAACGTTTAGGTTCGATCCGGTTCAAACTTATTCCTTATTGGTAGCACTCCAATTGTCGTCCTTTAGGTTACTTTGGTTATTTATTAGTCTAGGATTAGGTTCTATTTATCTTTTAGTTATTTAACCTCTCTCGTAATACCCTCGGAGATATCTGACACTAGTGATGCTACATTGTTTGGATTTTATATCGATAGTATAGATATTTTTTTGTTAGAAAGGGGGTACTGCAGCATAACTCTGCATTATCAAACTTTTTTACGCGTACATCATAGGCCGCCTTATTTTTTCTTTTCAAGTTGACGCAAATTTAAAATTTTTAAATGAGAATTTTTTCTGGGTTGACATCAGTCAGTCGTCAGCCAAGAGAGTCCATGGATAGACACCAAAATTTAACTCGTTGAAGATTTATATTGAAATTATTTCCTGAATATTCGTGAGCAGACAAGCAGCAAGTAAATTTAAAGCCGTTGCTGCCAGCTGGTGCCCATTTCCGGGACCAATCGGGGATACGAGTATTCTCCCCGATCCCAAATTGTTCCTTTGATTGTTTTACCGTGAGTATTCCAATTGGTTCATCATCACCCACTATCAATCTTCACAATTTTGCCTTGCTTTCTGGTCCTAATATCCTGTTTATCTTGGATCCAGTCAGACAAGGCCGATTCCGGCTCCACCCCCAGGCCAGGGACGGCTACCTATTTGGTGCGGGTTCCCGCCACATCCACGCTTGGGCCAGAGCCAGCCAACCAGCCCTATCCTCTGCGGGGTCCCTCCGTATCCGCGTTTCGCCTGTGGTCCGGGCAGAAGCCGGTCGTGCGTAGCCGAGCGCCGCGGCGGGACGAAGGACGGTCGGAAGCGGTGCGCGGTGAAGTGCCACCCTCGAGCGGATCAACCTTTTTTTTTTTCTTTTTCTTACTCTAGCTATTTATTCTTAAATCTAGTTAGCGCGTTCTAATCGTTTTATCTAATTACGTAATCCGATGTTTAGGTTCATCGCGACTACTTTTGATATGCGTGCGTCCTATATGACGTGGGGTCGACATTAGCTATTGGCGATAAATCCGCGTCGTTTCGTCGTACACTAAAATTAAATTACGAAAGTCGATGAGCCTAGGTATAAAAATTTAAACTTTCTCCCATCCCTTGTCATAATATTTTCCCAAAAATAATTCGCAAGCTGACGGCTACTCATTTTCTATTTGATTTGTTTTATTTATAATTATTTGTGTTTAGTTTTACAAATCTAATAATTATAGTGTTATTTTACCACAATTAAACTTTTCATTTCTTAACCTTACAACGCACCGGGTTCGATCCCCGGGTGTCGTTGGATATGTGGCAAGAGAACCCATAATTTATGCTACACAATGTAGTTTGAGATAGCTAGGAATACCGCGATGAAACTCCTGAGAAAATGACCTGAAAGTTGTGGCAATTCCGTAGAAAAGTTCCGCGACAGGTTTACAAGTAACAGGAGTAGTGATGTCTAGTACGTTGTGTTGTGAGTAATGAATGCTGCTGGCGAACCTTTGGATTTAAAAAAAATATGTATTGAACGCGGTGTTTCTGCAATGTGTTTAGGTTTGAAATGTTTAAGTGGAATCCGGCCCTTGGAGACTTTTCAGCTGTGTAACTCTGATTTTCTGAGTGTCAAATTGGGTACGTTATTTTGGGTACAAAATAAGCAAATACAGATAGCGATGGTTAATAATGGTAATTTTGCAAGTGTCCGCATAGTCGCAATCTCCCAGATAAAACTTGACACTGTACAATTTTCTTCTAAAATCATTTTTGTTGGTAATAAAGTTAAAACCAAAATGAGTGAAAAGTTTCGTCCGGGGAAGTACCTACTGACTTTATTTGTGTTATGCCGCTAAGCAGTATCTACATATTGACCATATTTCAGTTTGACATACAATGTTTCACCTATAAAAATTACAAATCATTTTCATGATAATTTTTTTAACGCATTTAAAAGTATGCAGGTAAGTAGTACGTTCTAAACAAAATTCGTGGAATAGAGAAAGTGCCAACAAATTGAAAGTTTTTGATTTTTTTGGGAGTGAAATTATGTCCCCGCTATGAATATTTTCATCATCATCATCAGCCTATAATGTTCCCACTGCTGGGACACAGGCCTCCTCTCAGTGAGAGGGAGTGGACCATAATCCACCACGCGGGCCCAGTGCGGGTTGGTAGATGTCACATGTCTTCGAAGTTTCGGTTCTAGGACATGCCGGTTTCCTCACGATGTTTTCCTTCACCGTTGTGAGAGCAGTGGTGATGAAATAATTTAGGTACACAAAGTAAAGCGCCTGTCTGGGTACGAACCTACGACGTACAACTCGTAAGTCGCGGCCGTTACCACTGGGCCACCACTGCTCTCATTGAATATTTTATGAGTAGTGAAATTTATGCAAGCGTAACACTTGTTTTATTCATAAACAAAAAGGATTAAAATTTTGAAAAAAAAAAAAACAAATTCCATATTTCACACTTCAATCTAGATATTACAAGCGTTTTTTTTTTTTTTTAACAGGCGCGTTTCTTTACCATCTTTGCCAATTGCATATTTAAAGACAATCGTATTAAGGAGTAAACTCCAGTCGTGCGTCAGAGCTGACACTCACACACTTTTTTATTTGTTTAAAAACCTTTTGCAGTGATACAGTTACAGCCCTCTGAGTTTTTCATTAAAATCTTAAACAGTAAAAGCAATTTTAATCGGAACTGTGAAATTGTAAGTAATTTTTATTATTACTACAAAATTCGGCACAAGTCATAAGTGACTTGTGCCGAATTTTGGGATTGTTGAGCAAACTTTGAAAATGTATTCTAAAGCCTAAGACTAAGCCTGATTGATAATAATAATTAGACAGTTGGTAAAAGTTAAATTTGGGGCTGTTTGGATTACAACTGAATTTGTTTGTAAGGCTGTTTGAAAGTTGAGTCAAGACAAGACTGCCAAATTAGACTGACTGTATTATTGAAAACAATGCTAGCACGCTCATGTTTAACTTATCTATAAATAATCAAAGTTGTGAAAAGGTAGTCCGTACTTCTTCTGAGTGTATCGATGTCAAATAAAGGACATATCCTAAAATGTTTTTTTATTATTCAATAATTCTAACCAGGATAAGTAAAATATATTTGAATAGACATCCCAAAAACTAGTGATTCCTACTATATCATAAATTTTTAAAGACCTCCAATTTTGAGAAAAATCTTTTTTATTTTAGTAAGAATTTACTCCTAAAACGAACAAACCTTTCTAATTATCTAGGATAATATAGTGAACACACCCCATAAAATAGTAAACTTGTCAAAATTGACACATAAATTAGTACTGTCATTACTGTCAATGAATTGACAGTAATGACAGTACTATGTGTCAATTTATGTAATATTGACATATTCAAAGAGTAAACTTGTCAAAAATATCTTATTTGTCATAGTTTCCATCAACAAATAAAATATGTGTACTTTAAATAGTTTATAATTTTTCTCATAAATGGAAGGGTCTAAAAATATTATTTCAGTGGTTCCTAGTTCCACATTTTGTCGTTTTTATTTAGATGTGGTTTGATGCTGGTTAGATTTTTCTCGGAATAAAAAACCAATGTCCCTACAAAAAGCGGACATCTCCTTTAAACGTAGCATAACATAACATCACACCTTGTTTCCCCGAAGGGTTGGGCAGAGGTGTCCCTGTAGCAGGTACACCCACATTTCGCCAGTTATGTTTATGTTCCATGTAATAAGGCGAGCCTATTGCCATCAACCGGGCACAAATCCAGACTCTGGGCTGCTACTGAGAAATTCCAGATAGAAAAACCCAATAACACTTTGCCCGACCCGGGAATCGAACCCAGGACCTCATGCTCAGCAGTAGCACTTGCGACCACTAGACCAACGAGGCAAAAAAATTTAAAATATTAATAAATATGTGTTATTGTGTTTAGCTCCAAAACTTTGCCAAGCGAACTTCGTTCGGTGACTTAGTCATAAGATCCTTAAGTGCACAGGTGACATATACGGCGCAAGAAGAAAACCAGTTATGATATAAAAATACTTTTCTGTCAAACTCACAGGTCTGTAAGGGTCCGTACCTAAAAAGGAAAAAAAAACGGAACCCTTATAGGATCACTCGTGTGTCTGTCTGTCCGTCTGTCACAGCCAATTTGCTCCGAATTTAAAAGACCGATTAAGTTGAAATTTGGTACACATAATTATGTATTTCTGTGACCCAATAAATGTGACTCATAAATTACAGAAAAACCTATAAGAAGTCGATGGTCTTAAAATAACATGGTAAATCTCTCAAAATTGTGCGTACAAAATTACATTTACAGTTGGAATGTATGGGAGTACATGTATTACCCTTCATTGTGCGTAGTCCGACACGCACTTGGTCGGTTTTTTTGTTTCTAGTACGCATAGTTAAAGTAGTCGCAATTCGTTTCATGTCTCAAAAAGAATATACATACAAATCTATACTCACGATCTGTGTTCACGGCATACACCATGTTTTAAATGAGGAGATTCTTCTCTAAGCCACCATGTCAAAGAGTGATTAATCCAGCAGAAAATAAAGTATTTATTTTTCACTTTTTAGTTGTGGTATTTATCCCACATAAATTCGAATACCACTACCTGCTATTTAAATAACAGTGAGAGGAACTTAACATATCATCCACATACTAAGTGGTAAAAAATACGTATTATTGAAGCTAACTCAAAAACTTCCACAGCAAAGTTATTAAAATTTATATGGGACCACCTCTGAAGTATTATCTACCAAACAAAAAAGAATCATTAAAATCAATTCATAATTGGCCGAGTTATCGCGTAACAAACATACAAAAAAAAACATATAGTTGGATTGAGAACCTCCTCCTTTTGGAAGCCGGTTAAAATTAAAATAAAACGCATGATTTCATCAAAATTAGTTTAATTCGAAATTCTTTCCTAAAAAACTAATCTCAAATTCTCAAAAAAAAAAAAGTAGGAACATCTAGTTTTGAAAAGAACCTCCTCAAATCATCATCGACATCATATACAGTCCCACTACACCCACTGCTGAAAATAGGCCTCTCTTTGCAGACATGTTTTAATTCAAGTTTTCAACAGGCTTGATAATCTAACTCTACAATTTCTCAACTAAACAAGAATATGTATCCCATGAATTTTCCGATATCTCGAACATTAATTATTCAACTTATTCAAGCCTTTTGCTAGTAGCTCATCCATAAATAGTTCATGCAAAGCTCATCTTGATAGCCCGAGGCTATGAAGGAAAAAGCACAACCAGCGCAAAATAACCTAAAGATTTTAAGGCAATAACAATACCGTTGCTTATTCAATTTTCGACTCTATCTAGATAAACCTAAGGTTTATTATTCTTTAGTAAAGTGTCTAATTAAAATGTAATTTGATCGACGTGTGCTGAAGGCGAGTGTAGAAAACTTTATTAATTACAGCTAACATAAGCGTTATCTGAAATATTTAAGAAAGTAGAAGGTCTTAGGAAATTATAAATGCTGTTTTGATGTTAATATTGAATAGAAAAAATAGTTACATATAATAATTGAGAGCAATGGTATCCCAGTGGTAACGGCAGGCAGGGTGTGTCCCAGCAGTGGGAACATTAAAGGCTGCTTATTCTGTTACGTTTATGTAAATAATTAACGTTGAACGAAACTAAAATTGGATGATGTCATATCTTGAAATTGTGATAACAGTCGCCAAATTCTTTTTGTACTTCTAAATCTAAACTAGATACTTGATGGGTTTTTAAAAGCCAGTCACAAAAAGCATTTATCAGATTTTCAATTCAAGTTTTTACCAATAATATATAGTGTAATATATAGTGTATACAACATAAAACTTAAACCGAATGCAAGAGTGCTCTTGGTTTAAGTTTTATGTTGTATTTCAGCCGTGCCAAATCCCAAAATAACGAAGCGGAGTCAACTATCATCAAAAGCAAATCCCTATTTTCAACATTGAGTAATTTTTATCACGGAAAACTAAGCGATTAAAACGGAGGCAAAACTCCGTTAATTTATAATAAACTTCAATTTAACTTTAGGCTAAGTAGAATTTAAGGCAAGCAAGACTACTCAGCTAATACTTTGAAAGTAAACACGCTTAAATAAAATAATAAGTTAGTTAAGCAATTACTTGAAAATCTGTTCCGTCTTAAAATTCGATGAATAATGAATTTGAAGTCAATGATTTGGATGAACTAACTTTAGGAAATTCTTAGGAGAACTGAGGTAAACGAATGTGTCAAAGTAAGTCTGTCTTGTCTGTCTGTCTATTACCAGAACGAGTGTACGGATTTGGATTAAATTTGGCACACAGATAGATCATGATCTGGCTTATGACAAGTACTACGATCCCGTATGATAATATCTAACCTCCACGCGGGCGAAGCCGCAGGAAAAAGCTATAAATCTATAAGATTTCCTTAACTTACTTTAAAGTGAGCAGAACTTAATACTCGCAAAACGGACGAAGGCGCTACGTGGGTGGACCAAAGGCTTGGTGAGGTTCACATTAATCCACTTGATATGGGCAGAGGATCCGGTCGTTGTGACAATGCTTGCAAGCGGCCAATGTCCTGCAGTGGAAGACTGAAATTTTGACAATGATTTGTATAATACATTCACTGTAAAAACCTTTCCTAAATAATTTTGTAAACGAATGTTGAATGTATATAATAATGCTGATACGCATTGGATTCTTGACATGCGATGTTCAGGACTAACTTTAACACAACATGAGATAACAGTTTTTCGTCGATTCTGAAAAATGAGCTGTTTTGACTTAGTGCAGTGTTGTTTTGGGCGTGCGATATGTTGTTGGTGTTCTTTAATAAATAAATTATGACAACAATTGAATAGTGACAGTAAGATATTGTTAAAATATTAGTTGTGTAACCCTTGTAGCTTAGTCAAAATGAGAATGTGGATAAAATCTGGAATAAACTTGACATGAATCTCGGTACATCAATATTTCCTCACGAAAATAAATTACGCATCACTTGCCTTACAAGGAAGCTTCAATACCTCCCACAATTTATGTTCGTATAACCATAAAGATACCAGAGAATATGATTAAAACACAGCGTTGAACACGTGCAGGAAAATAGCGCGCTATAATTCCGTTTCGTTACGTTACGTAATAAATTTACGCAAATCAGTCAACTGACGTGCATTTACGCGACAAAATGTTAACAACGGAGCCATTGAGAATAAATGTTTTAAAATTTACTGTACATATCGCGCGCATGCGACAAATTTGCTGTCAAGTTGTTGTTCAGCAATGAATTGATTAATGAGAAATGTATCGGATTCCGTGGCGAGTGTGTTAAGAACAATTGTGTCGTGACTCGTGAACATATTTAGGTACTCGTGTGTTGTTACGTTATCATATTATACTATTAAAGGCACCAGGAAGTGGTGAATGGTGGGCGTTTGGGGGACTGTCTTATTAATTTTGACGTTTGAAAAGTGCTGATTCTCAGCCTAGTTGAATAAATGACTTTTGAATTTATACCTACACGTATTACATGCACTCCGAACATTTTTGGTTTATTTTATAGTGATTGATAATGACACATGTGAAACAAGCTTTTACGCTTCTAGCGAAATCAACTGTTGGCAATTCAATTCTCTGTCTACATAGATCGAAAACAGCATTAATGCATAAGAGTTTTTTCTGTATGGCCCCTAAAATTTTCAATAAACTCCCAAATAGTTGGAAGGAGCTTAATGTCCGTCAATTAAAAAATAAATTAAAGATAATGCTAGAAGCGAAAGCATACTACAGTATCCTAGAATTTCTTAATGATAACATCTAATACAGTATAGTAACCAATATTATCAATACATCTTTGACATAATCTACATAAAGCAACATATTATTACTTTGATGATACTTTTAATTGACATTTAATAATTATTACGTAACTATGACCATATTTTGAATTAATTTGTTTTCAAAATTGACATTTACTATTTTTGTTTTTATATAATCTAATACTTTTTGCAATAACTTTTATTACTGACATTTAAATATTTGTACGCCACTAAGGCCAAACATGACGGATCTTAAACTATAATGTAATTCAATAACTTGCATGCTCTGTATGTGTACTCATGTTTCCACAAATAAATAATCTTGAATCTTGAATCTTGGCTTTTAATAAATCAATTATTGAGTAACCAGCTTTCGATGTGTTGAGAGAATGAGAAACTCCTCCTTTTTTCCGTCGGTTAAAAACCAATTTACATCTAGCTCTAAAAATAATCATTCAGTCATTGAATGTGACTATCAAAAATCATCAATTAAACAAAGTATAGTTATTAATGATTTCAAAGAAAAAAAAATCGTTTTCTTTAAGACTGGTGTGGCTAGAAAAAGGTTACCTATATTTAACCCATTATAATATTAACTAACAATAATATTTAGAAACAATCATCGTTGCAATTATATAAACACAATAACAAATAGCACTTGCTGACAATATTTCTAGAAAAAAAAAGAAAACTTGTTTATTCTACACAAACAAAAGGCACATTTAAAAAAAAAATGGATATTTTTGTCTATTTTAATACACACATAAAAAAGTAACAAAAAGACTCGTGTTCATCCAATAAAAGTTGGACAATGTTGTTCATTGGTTGATGTCAAGGCCACGGACTACAGACAATATTGCGTAATTACAGTGTATATATATGGTATTACAGTTGCAACATTGGCAAATGGCAACAAAAACATTACAAAAACAAAATAAAACTAATAACTATGTAAGCATCTACCGTTTACTGTTGTGAACGGTCGCGGTGGACTGTAGAGTAGATGCTTAGATGTGGAGTGGAAAACAACAGTGTTCCGTTCTGCATTAGTCGCAATCATCGATTCGATTACATGAACGTTTCTATCATTAAAAACTCTGAAATTCCATCATTCTGACTTTGAATTTCAACATAACAAACAGCACTCAGAAACAACATACCTCCAATATATAGGCATCTATAAGACTGTAGAGGTTTTAACCTGGATGGCTTCCTCATGTAATCTCCACGAATATTTTAGAAATTAATAGACGTGGATGTATACAATCAGCTTGTAAGGCTAACAGCTCCTGTTAAGATGTTAACATCTTTTTAGCAATATCTAATAATTATACTAAAATAATATAGCGCGGGCGACCGAGCTCTGCTCTGGTGGAAATAGAGAATTCTTATTTAATAGTATACGAAAGTTAATTCAATGTACAGTAAGTACATACTAATTCCATGCTGCCACAATAGTAGGTACTTACTAATTCCATGATGCCAATCTGCCATGTCATTATTCTAAGGTAGCCATCTTGTTCTAAACTTTGGGCGACCGAGCTCTGCTCACGTGGAAATACGGAGAAAACTAATTTTCCCAGATATGAGACCTAGCTAGATCGATTTTTCGCCCCCATATATTGCAACTTTAATCGAAATCGTTAGAACCGCTTTCGAGAATAATTACAAATAAATAATTTTGTTCGACGCGGAACACGGGGCCTCAATGAGGCCGATGACAGAACCGGCACAAATTTTAGCGGAGGGGACAAATGCTAATTTAATAGTATAGGATTAATATAAAATACAAGTTTGACTTTATTTGGCAAAAGATCGTGAAACACAAAATATCAATTACAAAAATTGATATGTTTCTCTAGTAGCTAGGAGCTCTACGATCCCATAAACTAGGTATACCATTCACTGTTGTTCGGTGGCTTGCATTTTCCAACACACATTAGTCGCGAGCAAAAATGCAAAATCATCGATTCGATTACGTAAGCGCGAGTGAAACGTAGATTGTAATCGAAGCTGCGTGACGTGGGAATAAGATGTTGAGAACACGTTTGTTATATTTAAACGTGTGCCTGGTTCCTTTGATACACGTACCAACCTTTTTGATACATGTGTACATGAACTGTTAGGGACCCAACCTAAATAGTCCAACCGATTTAAATCGTCCATATATTCAAGTAAGATCTTACGATCTTAAAGATTATCTTTGCCGTGTTATAGCAATTTCATAACATACTAATGTGTGTAGCCATTTTCTTATAGGGAACGCCATGTGCTACGATCCTTACAATTTCCTTTAGCCTAATTGCGTACACTTATCCCAATTTCTTTTATTTTGACAGGTCAACAACACAAATTGCTTTTGGTGCAACGAATACTGTTTTATTAACCGACTTCCAAAAAGGAGGAGGTTATATGTTCATCGCACATGTTTGTTTTTTTTTTTTGTTATGTATGTCCACCGATTTCTCCGTCAATTGTGGACCGACTTTAAAAATTATTTTTTTGTTTGAAAGGGTATGCTCTCGAAGTGGTCCCATATAAATTTTATTAACTTTGCTTCGATGGTTTTTGAGTTAGCTTCAATAATACGTACTTTTCCCACTTAGTATGTGGATGATATGATAAGTTCCTGTCACTGTTATTTACATAGCAGGTAGTGGTTTTCGAATTTGTGTGGGGTAGGTACCACAGCTAAAATGTGAAAAATAAAAACTTTTTACCAAAAAAAAACTACCGACTTCCAGAAAACATTACAAAGTGAAAAATTACTTTAATTTCGGAAGTCGGTGACAAAAAACGAAAATTCAAAACCAAAGACACCGACTTCCGAATTTTTTTTTTTTTTTTTTTTTTTTTCAAAATGTGTGGATTTCATATTGATAATATAACAGTATGTCATGACGAGGTTGACGCACAATTAGATGGCTGGTCCTACACGCGTTACGTTTCCAATTACCAAACACTTGATCTTTATAAGACATCGACAACTAGGTACCTACTCGGTGTAATATTACGTTAAATCCATAATTAAATTTCCATCCAAATTCTGATGCTAATTACGACTGGTATAGCAGAAATATATAATATAGTTTTAGTGACGTTTTAGTGTGTCCATAACGCAAGCTGGACAAATCTGATTAGTAGCAGGAGATCACAAATGGTAATGAGGATTTAGGGGCGCTAATATGGCGCTTGAAGACGAATATTAAATTGCCTTTTTTAGCCACTTGTTGAGTTGGCCTTAAAGTCTTCGTAGATTGTGGCTGAGTATTAATATTTTACACAGAGTAAACGCCATCTGGCAGGATGAACTGGACTACTTTACAAAACTTTTGTAAGTGGTCCTTGGCAGCTCTGGACAGAGAGAGGCGGAAGAAAAGTAGGTACAGCAGTGGGACAATAAGAGCTTACAAAAAACGCCATCTGATATAGAATAGTCTAAGGAAAAGAAAGAAAATAAATTTATTTGACCCAGGTTAAGGTTAAAAAACAGAGAATGCTTAAAACAGTATTGTTATCCTCACGGCTGCGACAAATAGGCCCAATTTTGTACTTCAAAGACACTTATCTTCATAAATATTGGTGTTACAACCCAGTAACTGGGTAGATAGTACGATACTCCTTGGTAAGACTGGTTGTCAGAGTTTCGGGCTTCTGACGACCCGTAACGACTGTCATATGTCAAAGATCCACGAATGACAGCCGGGACCAAAGGCTTAACGTGCTTTCCGAGGCACGGAGGAGTCTCTGTATGTAGAGATAGTCACCCATTCACGGACCAACCCCGGTAGCCGTAGCTTAACCTGATAGATGGACCCGTGCGGCTGTTATTACTTAGCCACAAGCTCCTCTGGATGGTAAGTGGTCACAGCCACTAAAATACATCCGCGAAAATAAAGCCATCGAAGGTGCGTCGCCATTCTAGATACAAACCTGAAATGCCTCATGTGCCTGTTATAAGATGAATAATACTTTATGTGATAGGTACCTATATTTCATTAATAATAATAATAATCTTTATTACATACGAAGTGGTTACAAAATGTGTGAAGTCCCTGACACTTGTGCTAGGTGGTTAACCTGTGTTACAAGAGCCAGTGCCCTCTCCCGGGAGGAAATACAATTGAAAACTTATGCAATAAGATTAACAACGGAGAAAATTAAATAAAAAGATTAAAATAATACAAAACAATAATAAATGGTTAGAAATAGCCTGTAATGGTGATTGTATGTATGCGTGTAGTGTGCAGGGGTGCGTGTGTTCGTGTGTTTGTGTGTATGTATGAGTGTGTCTGTAAATTGAGTTGAATGTTCAGGAAAGATTGATTGGGATCGCGCGTAATGATGAAGTTGAGTGCCTCTCATAGTGTAGACTTCGTATTACGAAAGAGTTACAAGAATTTGCTCTGTTTCTTCATAATTGAGTGACAGTAGCCATGACTTAAGATTCTGCTTGACCTTATGCAGGGTGAGTTTATAAATTGATAGATTCTTGTTGATTTTGTTATATATTTTGGAGCTTTGGGCACGATAGTGTCGTCGTCATTTAATGTACATTGTATGTGATGCTTGCCCAAATCGCAATGCAGCGTCAGTGTAACACCACCCACATTTCTATTGTTAATCCGTTCCGTCGCATCAGCCGTCGCATCAGTACAGTCTGCAGATAAGTACATTTTGAAACTTAAGGGGGAAGCGTTAGGGTAGCCCGCGAAATTCAAATTTTCTTACGTTTAGTGTCAGGTTTTATGTTGATTAAAATATGATTCACGTAACAAATATGGCTTTACTCAATTATAATCATTACAATCAGCAATACAACTCCATAAGTTAGCAAAGGTGTCAAATTTCATAATTTCATGAAATCATGACATTTGACACCTTTATCTTCTTCTTAATCACTATTGCTGATTGTAATGATTATAATTGAGTAAAGCCATATTTGTTACGACCGCGAATCATATTTTAATCAACATCAACCCTGACACTGACCTGAAAAATGCAAAAAACGTAAGAAAATTTGAATTTCGCGAGATACCCTGACTTCCCCTTAATGGAATGCCGGAGCCCGGTTGTTATGGGATTTTGTGTTACCCGATATTGGAATGGCGGAAATCATTTTGCTAACGGTACCGTTCGTAATTATAATCCTGATTTCAATAGATGGGATAAGCAGAAGTAGAGTATCAATAGATGAATGCAGTGAGTCAAAGCGTTTTACGAACTTCCCATGAATTGCCAAAGGATTTCCCAGGGGCAGAGGTATTGATAATATCGTTTCTTGCGATCAGCCAGTGATCTATGCATTGATACCTGACTATTTCCAAAGATTCACCGCTTGGATTGAATTTTAAGAATGGTCCTTTACAAAGTTACTACCAACACACTACACACTACACACACACACTACACACTATGGGGTTATGCGGTTTTTTATAAAGATAAAACTTATAAGTATTATAATACTTATAAGTTACATTGTAAAAGCAAATATAAAAATTTGAAAAAAAAAAGTTTATGCAGGGTTAATAGAGCGTATGTTTTAAATCGTATTTTCTAAAACAGCTTTCAAAGAATAATATCTAGATCTTAGCTAGAGTTCAAACTGAACTGAAACTTTAGCAGCATCTAACAAGTTTAATGCCAGCAACCCTAACTATGATCATAGTTATAACTATGGACACAAGAACTTAGAACTAACTAACAGAATCAGGCATGAATATACTCCGTTCTAAGAAGTACTAGCAGAGCTTTCACACTAATATTACAAATAAATAAAAAATTATCTTATCTTATCTTATCTTATCTTATCTGCGTCTATCGTGACGCAGCAATGCATGCCGAAGCTTCGTATATTTTGCTCGCTAAAAAGTTATCGCGCTAAAGCGGTGGTCACATTAGCGTTAGCGCGCTAAATCCCTTTTATGTACCCGGGCAATAAGTGCTACGCAGTCCGAACTATCGCAACGATAGCCGATAATTGTTGGTCACATCTGCGTGTATCGTATTACTGTGCGAAGTTTCGTCACGATAGATGCAGATGCGGCAGCAATAAGAAAAACCACGGTAAAAACAAAACTTTGCATGCGTTCTTATTTCCTTTTTTGAACGTATGTTGAATATGTACGACAAAGTTTGTTTAGTTCATCATCATCATTGATAGCCTTGTTTCATCTACCTGCTGAGTATAGGCTTCTTCTCTATTGTGCTATGCTTCCTTGGTCCGTAAGAGTCGTCATCTAAAGGACATCGCCTACTGTAACAGCACCGCTCCAGTGCAGTAACGCCCCGGCACCGCCTCAAAAAAGTCGCCAACGCGCCGTATGCAAGGCGTTTCTTCACCGGGGAGCGGGCTCGTCGCTTGAAGCGTGCTGTCGGCGCGACGTGTGTCGGCTCGCGGGCCGCTCACTGCCCGCGAGCCGTCCACTATTCTGCATAGCCATCGTAAAATAGACTTTAACACATTTGATTTAAAATCCTAACTTGAATGACAAGTTAGTTGCCGTGTCTGAGCGGTGCTGCTAAATGAGCGATGTCTTTTTGTCTTAGCCGCGGTCTTTTAGAGGTTATCCACCCATCTGGTTGTGGGTCTGCCGACACTTCTTAGCATCTCATGATAACTGTTTATTTAAAATTATGTTCCATTTGTTATCACCACGTCTTTGATTGACCTAGAATCGAATTCAGGAGTTCAGAAAGGCTTTTGCAAGCGTAGGCAACAAAAAACACTTTTTACGTTGTTTTTGGAAAATAAACACGAAGAAATTAGAATTGTCTGTTTATATTACTATCTTTTAGATTTTCTCAACATAATTATCAATAGTCACATCACATTATGGTTTTTATTCCCCACCAAACCGCACAGCACTGCTCACATCTCGATAATGTAGCGAGCTCCTAAAATAAGCCCTCCAAGTAATATATATGTAAATCACTTGGACACACGTACAAGTAGCACATAAGTGGACAATGGACAGCCGGTCTAATAATCTCTTTGATGTCATGCTCAACGGTCTAAGCGCCCACGTACGGAGAAAATGTGGGCAAGAAATTAAACTCTAAGTACTTTGGTTATGACTTTGTTGAAGACTTGCTTTGAGCGATTTCTGTAAGGTTCTCTTATGAATGTTTCAAAGTGTTTCGTGTAAACCTTACTTTAGTGAATAGAGTAAATTATTTACCTATACAAATTATATTAACAGTACCTAGTCGACCGAGCTTGGGTGAAAATAGATAAATATATCATCCAGGTATACGGTACGGTAGGTTACGTTGGCTGCGAATATGGGCCGAAAGGGAAATCGTGGCCCCCGGCAACAGGGCGACCAAAGGAACACGGGTGGGTTTTAGTCAGTAAGAGTCTGACGCGCCCTCCCGCTCCAGCCAGAGCGGGAGAAGTTATTGGAAAATTTCCCACCCAAAAAAAAAAAAAAAATGTATGCCAACGTTGTATCACATTCCCGATGCTGTGAAAATAGAGAAAACGAATTTTCCCAGATATGAGATCTAGCTAGATCGATTTTTTTATATTCCCTATGTGCAACTTTCATTGAAATCGTTAGAGCCGTTTTCGAGAACGTGATAACAAATAATATATACAGAAATATTGCTCATTTAATAGTATAGGATTTCTCAGCAAGGTTTTTCATCACCTAAATCGACTTATAATGTTATGCTAATAAAGCAGTTATTGAAATTTTATTCATAATTAAATTTAATTATTGAAACAGCAACTAAATATACATAATCACAGATTACCTAAATAAAAATAATTTACATACATTTTTCTATTACAACCAAATGAAAGTCTGAAGACGAGTTCTAGGAAAATTGCTTTCGTAATTCAATGAATGAGCTCACGGTTTGAACGACGGGCGTCGAATCAATCACTCGTCATAATCAGCGAGGTACTATTAGTTCTCGTTCATCATTCATCACTAGTAATTGACGTGTCAGAGGCATCGACACTGTTTTATACAACTTAGGCCCTGTCCTCACTGGTCGGTACTTCAGCGGTGCGAGATCAGAATACTCGGTACCGAAAGCTTACCGAGCGCCTATATTTGAATGAGCGTTTCCTGATTGGCTCGGTATACGCAGGAGTGGGGCGGGGTCGTTTCGGTTTACCGCGTCTCGGTAGAAACATCCAGTGCGGTACCCGCTCACGTCACGCGTTTTATAGCATGCTCGGTACCAAAGCTTACCGACCGCCTATATTTCAATGCATTAAGCGCTATTGCACAAGTTATACCGAAAATATACCGTCAGGTCCGTAAATTAAAGCAGCGTGGTATCGTTTCGGTATACCGAGCATACTATACCGAAGCGATACCGCATCGACCAATGAGGAAACGGCCATAATTATGTTGCTTAAAAGCTAGGTCAACGTAAAAAGTGACATCGCGCGCGGCTTAGTTGTGAACAAAAAGCGGAGTTTAGATTCTATTGGTTAAAATTAGCACATTTCTCCGCTCCAATGGACAGGCAGCCTTTTTTTTGGGTGGGAAATTATCAAATAACTTCTCCCGCTCTGGGCGGAGCGGGAAGGCATGTCAGACTCTTACTGACTAAAACCCACCCGTGTTTCTTCGGTTACCCTGTTGCCGGGGGCCACGATCTCACTTTCGGTTTTCCATTCGGTCCGTTTATTTTTAATTTTCGGAAATTAGTACACGAATTGAAAATCAGCCTTAACGTGTAATTCTTACGTATTTTAAAATTGGTTTATGTCATATTTTCAAATCGTGTACTTTTTTTTTTTAGCCTTTATTGGGTCCCACTGCTGGGCAAAGGCCTCCCCTATTTCCTTCCAAACCTCTCTGCTTTGTGCGATTTCGGGCCATGATGGACCCGCAAACATAACTAGATCGTCACACCATCTTCGCCGCGGTCTACCTCGACGGCGTTGTCCTCCTTCAGGCGTCCAGTGAGTGACGATCTTTGCCCATCTCTCCGGGTGCATTCGTGCGACGTGGCTGGCCCACTCCCACTTCAGCCTGGCTGTTTTTTCTCCAACATCCGCTACTTGAGTTATGGAGCGCAGGATGGTGTTTCTAACGTGGTCCGTTCGTTTGACACTTATTATGCTGCGCTCCATTGCCCGCTGGCAAATCTTGAGTTTGGACTTCTGTTGTTCAGTAAGTGACCAACTTTGTGCACCAATTCGTGTACTAATTTCTGAAAATTTAAACATTCCTGACTGGTGGTGAAGAAAACATCGCGAGGAATTTTAGACTTAAATACTAAAATAGCTAAAAATAAACCACCCAAGTAGGTGTGCTGATTATTGCTCGTTCTTTATCTGTATGAAAAGAGGCCTCAGCCTTGTATAATTTCAGGCCTGGATCAGTAAAGTCTGCCAGTAATATATGCTGCCATTGTACACTTATCCCCAACAATTAATCACACCGTATTTGTCTACTAGATAAGTTTTACAGCACGATTTATCTTCACAGTAAATCACTGGAATGTTTTGTAATAATTTCAAACGGGCGCCACCAAGATATGTGGGTACAGTCGCGTTCAATATGATAACGTAAAACAAATTGGTTTTGTTTTTGAACCTCAGTGTTTTTTTGTAAATGGAATTCCGATTCAGAAGGTTTTATTTATACCTTTTCAATTTATGTTGGCTGGTATTATTTTGTTTTTTTTAACAACATCTGTATATGTTTTTATGACTTATTGATTTGGGTTGTTAGTAGAAATAATTTCGTTGTTTTAATTTAATTAAGTTATTGGCTCACACCAATAAAAATAACGAGTTTAGTCACAAATGAGGTTTGAAATAAACCTTACATAATAGCACTCAACGGTTATCATGAAACACCTACTTAATAATGCACCTTTCATGTAACAAGGTGCCAAATACATTCCATTTACAAGCTTTGAACTCAATCGTCGCACGTAATTCAAGTGAATTTTGCCGGGTATCGCTTTAGAGTATACGGGCGTGTACACATTTAGGCAAAAGCGTTAATGTGTATTCACCCTTTAACGTGTATGGTGTGCATTAAAAGAGAGATGAATGATGGTACTTACGTACGTCCAACAAGCCTTGGGCACTCCCGCTGGCTATGTACTGTAGTTACATTGCTGAGCGTCTTTTTTGTCACTACGACGGGGATAGCTTTTTTAGTGGGTAAAGTTTGCGCTGCACTGGTTGAGCAAATTGGATTCAGAACTGCGTGTCGCGTGGTAGATACATGCAGGTTTTTTTTTTTAAGTCCTCCGTTTCCTTTTTTTAGGTATTGCTGAATGTGTATGTGAGTTTAATAGTGTATTTAAAACAGCACTAATGATGAACAAAAGTTAAAATAAAACAATAATTTAATTTGAAATAATATTCTAGCCTGACAAACAGATTCTCCAAGAGACTTTAGAGATACCAATTTGTATTGAACGCAAACAAAGAAAGATATTACAAAAAAACTTTTTCATAAGTTGATAATTTAATTACATTCCAGCCGTTTCATACTAACAAATATGTGTTTTGCGAATTTAATCCATATTACTACTAGAAAGTGTCCAACTGATAGGTGTCATGAACGCATTCTCTCAACGCCGACGGCCGGACTGTAATTAAATTATTAACATATAAAAAAGTTTGTTCGTACGTTTGGCCGGACTATAGCACTATTCTAGCTGACTGTACTTGTAACACACTCGTTTATTATTCACTTCAATTATGCCTCCACTGTAATGATTACGTAGAATAAACTCATTAACATTGTATACAGTAGTAATAGCGAGATAATGTTCTCCGCAAGTACTTAATTTTCTCATTAAACGCTGTTAATATCTTGTTTACTTGAGTATTTAATTCACATAATTAATAAAGTACCTACTTATCAGTGTTGTTTCGATTTTTATTTTGTACGGTTTTCGCTACTTGACGTCTTAATTTAATTATTATTTATTTAAGTTCATAACGCGACGCGAACTCATTTCGAACCGCTCCCGCTACAATCCGCTCGTCCAAGAAGGGTGAAGGGTGAAGGGTGAAGCTTCTAGAATGTTCTAGAACCCATCTGAAAGACACGACGCGCAACTTTTTTGACATGAGTCGTTTGTCATCCGTCAGTTGTGCAGCGCACCAGGATACATTTTTATTTATGAAACCGGTTCTTCGCCCCAAAACCCTATTGTTTTCATACATATTGTGATGTAATATATTATATTGTGATACCTGTATGTTAAAAGTTTTATATTAATAATAATATATACACAAAGGCCTTCCGGAATTAATTCTCAAAAAAAATAAAACCGTATCCAAATCCGTTGCGTAGTTTATAAGAACAACGCGGCCACGCAGACAGACACGCGAACGTGAAATGAAACGCGACTTTAATTTATAATGTGTTTTGATATAGATGATTCACAATGATGTCTATTATAGACCTGTATTATTTCACTATATAATAAAAAATTGTTACTAGTTTCTGCCCCCTTCTGTTTTAACATAAATTATCCTTTGAAATTTGGCAATAGTGTAACTTTTAGTGGAAGAACTTTTGTAATCTGATCACTAGGTACTTCCAGAGATTACATTTCAAACATAAATATAAACAAACAATTTGACCTATTCATAACAGTAGTTTAGATTATTTAGATTTTGATTACGAATTCACAGTTTTAATTATTTATAGCATAAACATTAAACTACTAAATATTTACAGGTAAGCCGCAAACAATAATAACAAAACATTCACTATTATTTATAATACATTCAGTACATTTTGCTTTCAAGTGTACATTAATACAGAGCACATTCGTTTTAAACCATAACAAAAACACGTCTAGTTTAGTTATCTGATAATTTATCGATAAGATACCTTTGAAAACGTATTTGAATGCTTATTACAATGGCAAAAATGTTATAATAATATAAATGTAGGTATTATGTCACCCCTATGATACCGTAAGGGCGTACAGATTAGAACATCTTCACTTTGCGAATAGAATATGGAGAAATACCTATCCACGATGTTTTGTTATCTACAGCTTGTTATCTACTGGGAATGCTGTATCTATTGTGTGTATATATTTAATAGAAAAACTTTTTTCCATTTAATAAAATACTTTCTTAGCTATTTTACAGGCAGTCGCTCCATGTAAAACACTGGTATTCAGCTGCATATGGTTAGACTGGAAGCCGACCTCAACATAGTTGGGACAAGGCTAAAAAGATGATGATGATGGCCTTCATAGCTATTTTGCAAAAAAAGAAAAACATTTCATCCAACAGAATTCTCTACATGACTATACTGCAGGAAGTTATTTATTTTAACAACGTTGGATTCATTTTCGTGTTTTTTTTATTACTATTCTAATCGAATGTGCCACTACGAAAATAATTTACAATCCCCTGTAGAGATACACAACAATTGTGAATGTGTTCTATCAAAAACATTCAGTAACACAGCTACAGTTCGAAATAGTGACAAATTGTTTTCATGCACGCCCATTTAAAACTAACGGACATGTATTTTGTTGGGATTGCGTGAAACACACTGCCTGTTTCAATTTAAGCTAAAAATGAAACTGTCTCGTTATTTATGTGGTGCGATTTTGATGAGATTTATTGTTTTTTTTACTGACTTCCAAAAAGGAGGAGGTTCTATGTTCTTAGCGTATGTTTGTTTTTTTATGTATATCCACCAATTTCTCCGTCAATTGTGAACCGATTTTGAAAATTATTTTTTTTGTTTGAAAGGGTATGCTTTCGAGGTGGTCCCATATAAATTTTATTAACTTTGCTTGGATAGTTTTTGAGTTAACTTCAATCATACATATTTTTTCCCACTTAGTATGTGGATGATTATGATAAGTTCCTGTGACTGTTATTTACATAGCAGGTATATAGGGTAGGTACCACAACAAAAACTCAAAAATAAAAACTTTTTACTGTTTGTAGTGTTTTTTTTGGAAGTCGGTTATTTTTTTTGTAAATAGTTTTTTTTACTTTATTTTTTTGTAGCTATTACCGAGATGACAACCAACGAAGTATGGAAGAAAAAGACATGTTGCACCGACCCCAAATAAATTAGGATAAGAAATGGTAAATTATAATTTATTTCTGTAAGTAGGTTTATACTTTATACAGACACTTTTACACGTCAGAAATATTTTAAAACTAAATGAGGGAGGGAGGGTGAGGAACTAGAAAAGGATGAGGTAGGTGTCTTATATTCAACTTCCTACTCTATAAAAAAAACCAAAGAGGTAAGTACAGTATTACTATTTTCTTAATATCCTTCGGGAATCATCGCATTTCTGAATACTAACAAATGCTAATTTCCATGTCCATCAATTATTAGATTTATCGTGTATAACAATTTGAATTCAGAAATAAGTACTTTAATGTTGTTTTGTTTTGATTTCCATGTGAACTATATAGAACTGTAAAACTATTTTTGTGCCTCCGATTTTAGCAGCTTTCCCCCCATTTAAAAAATAAATTACATTAAGTTAAAAGAGTATTAACAGCTCTATATACTTCCATGTCGATTGAGAGCGTCCGGTCTGCACCAAGTGCAAAGGGCAACTGATAGAAAACCGACGGCTGTCTAAAGACGAAACAGGAAGTTTGCCGAGGGACATTAAGAAAATAGTTATAATGTACAGTGCCGATTAAAAGTCCATGAGCAATCTCACAAAGCAATAGACTGACGCTTCGGTTTGACTTACGACCTTCTTCTATAAGTTGTTACAATACTGTAGACACGCACATTACACACACACACTCACTTTGTCTGCAACCAATGACTAGTTCGATAATCATCATTCGTTTTTAGTTTCATTCGTCTTGTTCACATAAATATTAAAGTTTAGCAGGTAGACCACAAAAAACTAAGTAAATTATTTCGATTTCTGTGGGGTAGATGCAGTTTGTTACAAGTATTCAATTAATAGAACTTTGTTGGTTCGTGCCGTGATAATATTGGTGACGAGCATTTAGCGCAGTGTTGTGGTTATTATTATCAAAAAGCAGGCATAAAATATATTGAAGAGATCAGATCAGATCAGAGAATATTATTGCGCTGCGTAAAAGTGAAGTGAATATCTAATAAAACCGGACTAAGTGTGAGTGTTATCATTTATATATTTCATATTTTACTAAACATAAATCTTAATCAAGGGTATTGTTGATAGAACAGAGGTATTGCTGAGACAGAAGATGCCTTTAAAGTTTTAAATTCATTGTGAGGTTTAATTCGATTAGTGAATAATAAATAATTAGGTATTATGTGTAATAAAAACAATGTTTTTCTTTGTTCTAGAGAAATACTGTGACGGTTAAGAGATATGAGGAAGGGGCTTATTATCGAGTAGCAGCGACGTCAAATGGTGAATGAAACAAATGGTTTCATACCAACGAGATATTTTGCTGAATTATTAAAAACACGTCATTATGAACCGTTCGCCGTGCACTCTGAAGGCTTGCGTCACTGAAGACCAGCTAGAAAACCGTTTTTGACCTTAAAATATTGACCGTACCAACTTAATAAACAACAGATTCGTTATTGCATGAATTTATGGTAACTAATTTTTTAAGCACGTTTCAATAGGGTGTTTGTCGTATTTCTTGCAGATATACCGAAATTGTTTAATATTATTTTAGTAATAGTATTATTTTAGGATTAAAATTTGAGGTTTAGTTTCAATCTTCTTTTCGTAAAGAAAATGAAAACTTAAGCTATAACCTCAATACCAACCAATATTTACTAAAGCCAAATAAAGTTTAAAATAATTAATATGAACAACTGCCTTTAACCTTAAAATCAACAATTTTGTCAGTAGATTTTTTTACATTTTAAGTAGTCTAATATTCTTATTTATTGCTTAATTACTTAGACCATGATCAAAGCTTTATATTTATGGTGCAAAAAAATCCATTTAAAATTTAAAACATTTCAAAATTTAAATATGTCAAAATAATACAAATTGCTTCTAAGTTTCTAGACATCTATTTCACATATTATTCAGGTGAAGTAATGATAAATAATTGTAGCAATTTGATAACTATACTTAAGTAAAATAAACATAACGAATAAATATTATTTATTTTTTATTATAACTTAACACGCATTTTTTATTCTAAACCCTTTATTGCAATAACAACATTAATAAACAGGCAGGATATTTAAAAATATTATTATTGCAAACAAAAATAATAATATTTGCAAAAACAGCGCTGTGATTTACGAGATTAGAACCTTAGCCATCTTGAATCTAAGACCAACGCTTAACGCCTTCTGCTATCTGCACATATAATTTACTTTCGAATTTTAGCAATGCGATACACTGGCCAAGGTCACGCGTACGAGTATGATGCGTGCTAACAAAAGTTATGGAAATATAAGTGCGGCGCCCGCGAACCGTGACGATACGATAGTGTGTAGTGCGAAACTGCGTTCTCTGTGGTGTGTGTACGGCACTCACACCACAGACGTCTGACTGCTTACACATACAAATGTACGGACTATACCGCGTGTTCACAGCAATACGACTCTTAGCGTGCTCATGCACTTTTGAGCGCTTACTGTACAGTAAGCGCTTACTGTACAGTAAGCGCTCAAAAGTGCATGAGCACGCTAAGAGTCGTATTGCTGTGAACACGCGGTATAGTCCGTACATTTGTATGTGTAAACAGTCAGACGTCTGTGGTGTGTGCTTACTGTACAGTAAGCGCTCAAAAGTGCATGAGCACGCTAAGAGTCGTATTGCTGTGAACACGCGGTATAGTCCGTACATTTGTATGTGTAAACAGTCAGACGTCTGTGGTGTGAGTGCCGTACACACACCACAGAGAACGCAGTTTTGAACTACACACTATCGTATCGTCACGGTTCGCGGGCGCCGCACTTATATTAGCACGCATCATACTCGTACGCGTGACCTTGGCCAGTGTATCGCATTGCTAAAATTCGAAAGTAAATTATATGTGCAGATAGCAGAAGGCGTTAAGCGTTGGTCTTAGATTCAAGATGGCTAAGGTTCTAATCTCGTAAATCACAGCGCTGTTTTTGCAAATATTATTATTTTTGTTTGCAATAATAATATTTTTAAATATCCTGCCTATTTATTAATGTTGTTATTGCAATAAAGGGTTTAGAATAAAAAATGCGTGATATGTTATAATAAAAAATAAATAATATTTATTCGTTATGTTTATTTTACTTAAGAATAGTTATCAAACTGCTACAATTATTTATCATTACTTCACCTGAATAATATGTGAAATAGATGTCTAGAAACTTAGAAGCAATTTGTATTATTTTGACATATTTAAATTTTGAAATGTTTTAAATTTTAAATGGATTTTTTTGCACCATAAATATAAAGCTTTGATCATGGTCTAAGTAATTAAGCAATAAATAAGAATATTAGACTACTTAAAATGTAAAAAAATCTACTGACAAAATTGTTGATTTTAAGGTTAAAGGCAGTTGTTCATATTAATTATTTTAAACTTTATTTGGCTTTAGTAAATATTGGTTGGTATTGAGGTTATAGCTTAAGTTTTCATTTTCTTTACGAAAAGAAGATTGAAACTAAACCTCAAATTTTAATCCTAAAATAATACTATTACTAAAATAATATTAAACAATTTCGGTATATCTGCAAGAAATACGACAAACACCCTATTGAAACGTGCTTAAAAAATTCGTTACCATAAATTCATGCAATAACGAATCTGTTGTTTATTAAGTTGGTACGATCAATATTTTAAGGTCAAAAACGGTTTTCTAGCTGGTCTTCAGTGATGCAAGCCTTCAGAGTGCACGGCGAACGGTTCATAATGACGTGTTTTTAATAATTCAGCAAAATATCTCGTTGGTATGAAACCATTTGTTTCATTCACCATTTGACGTCGCTGCTACTCGATAATAAGCCCCTTCCTCATATCTCTTAACCGTCACAGTATTTCTCTAGAACAAAGAAAAACATTGTTTTTATTACACATAATACCTAATTATTTATTATTCACTAATCGAATTAAACCTCACAATGAATTTAAAACTTTAAAGGCATCTTCTGTCTCAACAATACCTCTGTTCTATCAACAATACCCTTGATTAGGATTTATGTTTAGTAAAATATGAAATATATAAATGATAACACTCACACTTAGTCCGGTTTTATTAGATATTCACTTCACTTTTACGCAGCGCAATAATATTCTCTGATCTGATCTGATCTCTTCAATTTATGCCTGCTTTTTGATAATAATAACCACAACACTGCGCTAAATGCTCGTCACCAATATTATCACGGCACGAACCAACAAAGTTCTATTAATTGAATACTTGTAACAAACTGCATCTACCCCACAGAAATCGAAATAATTTACTTAGATTTTTGTGGTCTACCTGCTAAACTTTAATATTTATGTGAACAAGACGAATGAAACTAAAAACGAATGATGATTATCGAACTAGTCATTGGTTGCAGACAAAGTGAGTGTGTGTGTGTAATGTGCGTGTCTACAGTATTGTAACAACTTATAGAAGAAGGTCGTAAGTCAAACCGAAGCGTCAGTCTATTGCTTTGTGAGATTGCTTATGGACTTTTGGTCGGTACTGTACCCATATTTTCCCTAATGATTACCAGGTATTTCCCAAAGTAGGCAGAGTTCTACCTTTGCTTATCCCTTCGTGAAATATAAGCGCAATAAACTTTTTAAAACTTTTCAATCATGAAAACGAACCAACTGACTACAAACAAAAGTAAACAAAATGTTTCCCCAATACTAAAAGCTAAAATTACAATACTTCTATTATTTTGTCGATACCGAATGATAAACAATTCAATCAAAAACTCTACAACCGTACGCTTTGCTACCGTTTAAAAAGTTTTGTAAAAAGCAAAATAAACAAAATGTTTTAAGCCGATTTTGTTTTGAATGCAAAATCTTACTCATTCTACACACATTTTTTTTTTAAATAATTTCTTTATTGTAGACCGCACATTTTTATTTAAAGCTAGTGTACAATGGGCTGTCTTATCGCACAAGGTAACTAAGGTAAGGTAATATGTTTTTATGGTTTTTCGTGGTATGCTGAATAATCCTCAAATACTAGAATCTTTGGGATTGCTCGTTCCAAACAGTAGGCTGCGACAAGGGCCGAGAGAGAGGCTGTTTAAAGTCCCGGTGGCTTGTACGAACCTGTTAAAGGTTGCACCAGTGGGGCGGGCAATAAAGATCCTCTGTATGACTTGTGCCACACAGTGGACATTCTGACAACATTGCTGTATTGGGTTAAACCTGTTAAAACAAATGTAAGTGTGAATAGTAAATAAATAAATAAAACTTCTTATAGACAACCTTTAATCTTTTATATTTGTTGGGGTCTTCAGCAAATGTCAGTTGCATAGCACACGGAGCCAGTGCGTCTATGGACGTGGACAGAGCAAAAAGAAAAAACCTTTGAATTCATGTAGGAGACTAGTCTTTTTTAATTTATCTAAAACTAGCAACCCACCCCTGCGTCGCACCGTTTTTACGACTGTATCAAATATCGAGTTTTCTTTATCACATGTAAGTTTTATATTTTTTATTTCATTTAAATAGTTTTAAATTTTATTTTTAAATATTAGAATAAAGAAAATATAAAAACATTTAAAAATATAAGAAATAGTAGCCCTCCGGTATCGGGAACAGGGTCCAAGCTGCTAGGTCAGGGATCCAGAGAGAGGAACCTCCTGACAATGCGAGCCGTAAGTTTATTATTAGTGTATGTAAACATAAACTTTTTGAAACAAATTCTGTAAATGATGGTGAAAATTACATCAAAATACGTCATGTAGTTTTGAAGAACAGTGCGGTCATATAGACAGACGCAAAAAGCGACTTAAGACTTTGGATAATTATATTACTTAGATAGGAAAGGCCGCTGTTCGTTGTTCTGTGACTTGAAAAGCAGGCTCCTAATGCTTGCCAGTTAAGCACGCACCCAATACACCAAACACCGGCCAAGTGCGTGTCGGACCACGCACAATGAAGGGTTCCGTAGTTGCGATGAATTTATCCCAAAAACAAACTTAACTTTGTAGTTGAAAAATATCTTCTCCCATACGGAATGTATGGCAAAACATGTTTTTGCAACTGCAAAGTTAAGTTGGTCGATTATTACTCGTTAACTTGTAAAGCCTACTTAGCTGTGATAGTTTTCCTTTTAATTTAGTTATATAAACTACTACTGTGATTTTTTTCACACATCCAAAACCAACCATTTAGCTGGCAGGGGGGGGGGACACTTGACTCTAATAAAAATTTGCACTTTAAAGCTTAATATTTCGCAAATAGATCCTTGAATCCAAAAATGGTTTTCACAAACTCCCAATGTTTTTAAACGACCTTTCTAATGATACCCCACACGAAGGGTTAAAAAAAAAAACATCACTGTACGTGTAGGAGAGGTACAAAAAAAAATGTTTTTCATAATTTTGTTTTACCACTTTGTTGGCGTAATTAATATGTATACCTATGCCAAATTACAGCTTTCTAGTACTAAGGGTCTCGGAGCTAGACCGCTGACAGACAGACGGACATGACTAAACTATAAGGGTTCCTTGTTTACTACGGAACCCTAAAAAAAGCACCATTCATTATCCATAATCTCGCCACACATGAGAATGATAGCTACAGGATACAAAAAAGAAAAAAAAGCAATAATCATTTTTCATTCTAATAAGTGGTACTCGTTTCCAACCGCTTGCCCCCATGATGAATTGAAATGATTCCACGCGACACCATCAAATCGCCTGACAAATGGTTTGCTATAGAAAAAGCTGTATATTTTTAACCCCTAAAGGTTTTTTCCTTCTCTTTTGTTTGAATATCAAATTGATTTGGTTGAACGTGACCTGTATATATGGAAGTGCTTGTAATATCCATAAAATGTTATGGGATGAAGTAGAAGTTATTGAAGTAAAAGGTAGTGTGGGACGTTCAAGTGTTTTTAACCGACTTCGAAAAATTGTAAAAACTGCCAAAGTAAATTAAAAAAAAAAATACTTTGAAGATTGAAACTGTTGATGTCGGTGCCATAACAATTTCAAATCAATGGTGTCAACACAAAACAGAAAATTTTGTTTTATTCAGCATCGAAGTTGTCAACAAAATAAATAATCCGAAACATCTGTCTCAACAACATTTTTTAATTAAAACATCAAGAAGGTCACCCAATAAGTAATTAATTAAATGAAAATATTAATTTGATTGACGAATTCATCCGTAATGTCTTTCTAAAAAGTTCGTTCATTATAATTTGAAGGGAATTCATTCAATTAGCGTCCAAGCATCATTGATTGGCACAAAGTATCGTACAACTATTTGACAGAAGTAATTTAATTTTTATAATAAATTACCATGGTGATTAAAATGTTGTAATCATGGTAAGAATTTTGTGTTTGCACAGTCGGTCTTGAATGTTGTTTTTGTGACGATGTCTCCTCGTTGGTCTAATGATACTGCTACTACATTTTTCCTGATCTGCTAATAAAACTCATGGATCTATTCCCAGTTCGGTAAAAATGTTATTGAGTTTTTCAATCCGGGATTTCTCAGTAGCAGCCCGAAATCTGAATTTCTGCCCCAATTACATGAGAGTTAAACATATCTGGCGAAATGTAGGTGCTCTATAGGTATATGTCAGCCTAAGCCAACGTGCGCACGGACGTAAAATTATCGCGGCGGAATTTTATCGCGCACTGGATTTTCAACTCTCGGTGTTAAGTCGAGCGTTGAGAAATCAACAGAGTGCATCCCAGGGCGTCGAAAAAACACACTGTTGGATGTTAAACTCTCGGTGCTAAGCAAGAGCATTGAAAATTCAGTGTGCGAAAAAATCCCGCCGCGATATTTTTACGTCCGTGCGTGGGCTTACTCTTCAGGGAAAACAGATGATACGATAGATTATCTCATATTTTGTCTGCAATTACACCGACACTCTTCAAACAAAAACACAGCTACAATGCAGACGGTAACTTGTTCAATGTTCAAATTCAGAATTTAAATTAAAACTTAACCAGACTAGACGTGTTATGTTTAAACTTTTAGTACTAAATTGCTCGAAAGGACGTACGTTTAAATGTAACGTATTGTTGGGTTTCAATTAGTTTTAGGTTCAAAACTTTAGCCGACAGTCTGTATTGTCGTAAAATACTGGAAAATTAAGCCGTATTTCTAAAATTTAAGCTGATGGTAGTTGGGACTAAAAAGATCTGGAGTGGCAACCAGGTACAGGAAGGCGTAACCTGGAAAGGTTGCCCGCATGATAGAGCGACGACATTTTTTTTTTTTTTGGGTGGGAAATTATCAAATAACTTTTCCCGCTCTGGGCGGAGCGGGAGGGCGTGTCAGACTCTTACTGACTAAAACCCACCCGTGTTCCTTCGGTTGCCCTGTTGCCGGGGGCCACGATGTCCCTTTCGGCCCATATTCAGCGGACCCCGTCAATTCTGCTGACATCTCTTTGAGGCGTGCGTGGAACACAACGCGCCGTCGACCCGGGCTTGGATAGACCGACGACCTGTGAGCCAAATCTGCTGACTTGTGTTGAAATGGCCAATCATTCACACATTGTAGATTTTGTCAGTTTTGGTAATCTCCTAACATAAAAACGTCATTTTGATCTTCTGATGGCATGCCACTGACACTTTATTGGCAAAAAAAAATGGTATTTGGTAATCTCGTACATAATGATAAGTCGTAATCTAGAGTTATTTGAAATTTCTTTTGACCACATACCGATAAGAATTTAACCTCTCAGGTATTTTTTGACAGATGAGTCATTCCTGTCAAGCCCCGCGACCACCCACGACGCAAAAGATTTATGACTCACCTTCAGATAAACAAAATACTCAAGTTTCCAAGAAGCCGTCGAACGATAAAGCCTATTATTTTCGGTTCTCGGATAGATAAGGAACCCAACATAAATATTTATAACTTTCGTGTGAAATGTTTACTAAGATTTATTACGCGTTTTTGTTCGTGAGTCTATTGTCCACTAATTTTACGATTTCTGATAAAACTAGCTAACCAATTCACACGAAATTTTGCAGGGTACATTATGGATAGTTATGTTATCTAACAAAAGCGTTTTTAGAGACAAACGTTGAAAATAAAAAATACTAAAAATCTATAATTTTTAAGATCTAGAATTTCTAGTGTTTACGTAACTTTCTTCGTTCCAAAAAAATATTTTTTTGCCGTATTTAGGCAAAAAAAGTGCCTAACATTATTAAAAATCTAATGTAATCATTAAAAAAGGCGACTTACCCATCAAATACCAACGATTACACACCAAAATACCACAAAATCACAGCACGGTCACTTTTTCATTCACATGTTTGTTTACACTTTTAGTTTGGGTCAAAATAGGTATAACATGATGTTATTTACTGCAAATATTATCTACAACGACGTAATATTTACTTAAAAATGAAAATAACACCACTTCCCGTCGATTTACACACAAAAACCACAATAAAAATGAAATATTACGGTAATAACCTTCAAGGCCGGAGCGATTCGTAGACTGACATTTTTTCGTCCCCGAACGTCACTTTCAATATTTTTTTAAAATGTTGCGTTCCAGGTATTTTAAAATGAAATGGTTTTGTTGACTAGCATATCTATCCGACCATAGAATAAAAAAGCCACAGAGGACATTAGACATTATTTTATATTAGAAAAAGATAAAATCCCGGTGTCCAACAATGTTTGTCGGGGTGTCAAACAATGTTTGACACCGGGGCTTGAGCGGTAGAGATAACGAAGTTTTAGTATAATAGTAATGGCGTAGTTATAATGACCAATCATTGAATATAGCAGACTTGGCCCTACGGTGACGGACGCGGGAATCTGCTGATTGCAGCAAGCGCAGAAGCGGTCACTGAGACGATGCTTGGAAGTGGCCTAAGTCCACTGTCTACCGGTGAACATCTTTCGATTAAGATGATGATAATTGCTAAATGACATATTTAGACCTATTGTAAATATCGGGCTCTTTCAAAATAATTATTCTTTTATGTTCTTAGAATAGAATAGAATAGTTCTTTATTTGCACAGAAAGTAGGTACAAGTTACAGATGTTAAGTTTAAAATGATCCTTATACTAACTAAGGCATGCAAACAGTTTAAGCTATAATAATAAAGACTCACTCAATATAATATTGTTAACACATTCAATCAAATCAATACAAGTTTACCATGTCAAGATGAAATTCAGTAAATAATTTGAAATAAGCAATACAATACATAATTTTAAGTTTAATAAAGGTTCTGCCAAAAATGAATATTTTCCTGAATCGGAACAATAATGATATTCTGAGTGCTATTAGTCCCGAACTTAACTAGGCTAATCCTGCATCTTCAGATCCAATACGGAGATTTGCATTAATTTCCATTGAGTACAAACATCTTACGGTAATAATACTTACTTCGTGTAATCCAAGGATATTAGTTTGAGAATATGTCATGCATCAATCAGAAACACCAATATGTGCTGTGAGAACAAATTTCCACATGAGTTTGTGGTTTTGGAACTGACATGAGCTAATATGACTTTTGTTTTTGTGAATTCGAATCTTCGACATGGAAAACATCGCGAGCTACTAGGTAAATATTATAATATTTGCTGCGCCCTAACAGCGTCATGTACTCTTAAGTTTTAGCCTAGTCATAGCCTGTGTGCAAATAAATAAATACACAATCGGAGAGAAATCACCCCACAACGTTTGTATGGAAAAAAAGTGGTGGCACTCCGGGAGTGCCGACAGAAGTGAAAACTTGAACAAGATCGCCTTGGTGTAAGAAGAATACTGGTATAGAACATTCGTCCGTAACCTTATCTAAATAAAGAGCATAATCGCGTTTACAAAACTTTTAAAGTAAAAATACTTGCATGGAACATTGATCCGTAACGTAATATAAATAAAGAGCACAATCGCGTTTACAAAAATGAGGTGTCGTCATGGTGTCGCGAAATCAATGGTTTAGTCCCATCTCAAAAATGCCCAACGCGCCTAATGAAGTTTTCACTTCAAAAATGCGGACTAGCTTTAACTTAACAAAATCAATTGAGAAGTTTAATTTTTTGCGCCATTTCGGGGATGTTGATATTTACATAGGAAAATAATTATTCTTAATGATGACCTCTTTTCGGGCTTCCAGTAATCAGCATGAGAAATTGTCTTTGCCCTAAATTGGGACAGTTACAATCCTGCCGAATGTTGATCATAATTATTCTAATCACGTATCACAAAGCTTGCGTGACCCACATTCTATTTATACGTTCTCGCCAAAATAAATTGTATTTTTCACGACAAATAAATAGCTGTTTGTTTTTCCAATAAATTAAAAGGGGAAAATATTTGCCGTGTTAATGGCTGACTATCGAGCGGAAACGCGTGTTTGATGGGTCTCGATATTGACTGTAAGTTGTAAGTGATGAGCGAGAGGTTCGGTTGAATAGTTTTTATGAAGAACGGTGACCAAAAATGAAATCAACCGGGTAAACCCGAAATAATTACATTTACGAGTAAAACTGTGAGCAGGTAGTAGGCAAAATAATCAATCGAATTGTTTGCAAGCTAAAGCCAAATTTAATTGATGACCTAGACTTTTACTGCAAGGACTGAATCAAGGTGGTTCAGGAAAAAGATACTTGGAAGAATGTCCTTGTTGTGACCTTTGCCCAGCGGTGAGACAGTGTTGGCTAGATAAAAAACTGAATCGATCTCACGACACACAGCAAAAAGATTTCACGACACACAGCAAGGACTGAATCGAGGTGGTTCAGGAAAAAGATATTTGGAAGAATGTCCTTGTTGTGACCTTTGCCCAGCGGTGAGACAGTGTTGGCTAGATAAAAAACTGAATCGATCTCACGACACACGGCACACAGCAAAAAAACGTATTTAAAAAAACAGAAACATAAAATCATGTTTGTTTTTCCCGAAGATTAGCAGAGTAATACACTACACCCACATTTCCCCAGTTAAGTTTTGTCCCATGTAACTGAAGCTTAACATTTTCATATTCAAAGATCAAACCTTCAAAGGCCGTTGCTATGTTTAATGAAGGATTTGGCCTTGCATGAAAAACAAGATGGATTATATTAATTATGATTGAAGAGAGATTTCACCTTGGAACTAAGAGTAGGTACATGTTTTGATAAAATAATAAGAGAATTCGCGTTGCCTGTACTTACATATTTCAGAAGCTAAGAAAATGTTACAAATTATGATTTACGTACGGATTTTTGGAACAGAATATAAAGTAGACTGTGTTCTTTTTTAGTTGTCTTATTTCGTAAACAAATGTTATGACATAATATAATCAAGTTTTTCAAAAATCTACGTGTTTAAATCTTGCTACGAAGCATGATTTTATATTTTACATAGGTACCATACGTGCTTCGTATAAATACCTACATAATCTATCTTTAAAAATAAAAATCAATTGCCATACTAAAACTCGCAAAGCTCGAAAATAGCTCGACTGATTGTGATGAAACTTTGAAAAGTTGTTGTGTGTGCGCCGTAAAAGATTTCTATCTAAAAGGTACCTACCCCACACAAATTCGAATACCACTACCTGCTATGTAAATAACAGTGACAGGAACTTAAGATACCATCCATATACTAAATGGTAAAAAATTACGTATTATTGAACCCAACTCAAAAACCATCCAAGCAAAGTTAATAAAATTTATATGGGGCCACACGGGAAGCACCAGCTTTCAAATAAAATAGAATCAACAAAATCAGTTCACCCAGTCGAAAGTTCTGAGGTAAAAACATAAAAAAATACAGTTGAATTGAGAACCTCCTCCTTTTTTTGAAGTCGGTTAAAAATGCATTGTAACTCATAGGCTCGCTGGGCTTGAAATGTAAAATATGACAGAAGTAGTTTGTTTACAAAATAAGACACGTCAGGAAAAATAGACTATACCTACATATTTGATTTGATCTGAACATGTTAATTATGCTAGTTAGACTCAAATTAGCAATCTAGTTAATTACTTTTTCATTCACTTCGTTTGATGTGTATTAGGTAGATTATTTTATTGGTAGGGTGGCGCCATCTACATCGTCACATGCGAACTACGCATCAAAGACCTGACGTCATACAAAATCCTGACGTCACACAAATCCTGCATCGCGAAATTACAGTTTACCGCGCGAACACCATATTATGTATTTTTAAGGTGCCCGACATCAATCGTTGGGCAGTTGCCCACCAGACACGACATCCGTCTGGTCGGAGGATCCTCCCTTTTCTATAGAGGATGAGTGAACTTTACACCCTATTCCTCATGCCTCTAAAGTAGCTATAATATTGATGAAAAAATAACACGTTTGAATCAATATATTTGTGCTATTTAAGTATTACTGTTGTTTTAAAAGATTTATTAATTCCTATACTAATACTACAGGGAGCGGGTTTTATTTATAAAAAACGCTGAGATTTTGTCAGAAATAAGTGATCGTAATTAAATACGTCCAGGATCTCTCAAATGCAGTACAAACTCTAAATACTAAATTCAAAAGCTTAATAATTATGTATCTCAAAACAAATGGCAAGATTTAAATCATAATTACGTAAAAAACTCACAAAAAAACATTACATTTTTCAGTAAACGATAAGTGCCTACTCTTGCGCCCAAAATCACTGAACCTTTCCAAAACCCTGATAAACAGACATTTATCTCTTATAATTTAGGGCCGCGCATATCAAAAGCGGTCTCAATTTCTCTCATTGATTGATTACGTCTACCGAGGGACACCCCTAGCCGGATTCGCACATTTTTCAAACTGTGACGCCCCTGACAATGGCTTTATTGAATGACGCTATCTAAGATTGATAGTTTTGTTAATTTCGTACTTGTAGATAGAAGGTTTTTGAGTTGGTATAAGGCTGTGCACAGACTTAGTTATAACAGTTTTATTTATCGTTGTCAAAACTATGTTTATAGCCCCCGACGGAAAAAGTGAGGTGTTCGTGTGTATCTGTGTGTCCGTTTGCGCCATCGTAGCTCCCAAACGGCTGAACCGATTTTGATTTTTTTTTTGTTTGAAAGGTGATTTGATTGAGAGTGTTCTTAGCTATGATTCAAGAAAATTGGTTCAGCCGTTTGTAGATTTTCAGCTCATTTCAAGTTGACGAATGATGATGTGAGCAACTTCCACAGGTCTGATCTATTTGAAATTTGGTATTCTGTTACTTCAATGATATTAGAAGAACATAGTAACCTTGAAGTGATGCTGCAGCATCACATGGATTTTGCAGGATACCCCCTTACCAACTTACAGAACAGGTATCGTAGTTGGACTCATTGGAATGGTCTCAATGAACAGGTTATTTATAGATGAACAAGGTCTGGTGATGGAGTAGAAAAGAGAAAAGAGGAAATGTTTGTGTCGGGGTTTTTTTACTTTTTATTTATGCTTGTTTCAGTACATCTTTACTATAAGACAGGATTGTGTCTATGACCAAAGACAGTGCGAACACTGGAAACAATTTTTAGGGTTCCGTACCCAAAGGATGCCAAAAGGACCCTATTACAAAGGCTCCACTGTCCGTCCGTCTGCCACAAAGCTGTAAAATTTTTACAGAGTGTGTACTATGGCTGCTAATAACAACAAATATACAATAAAATGTGTTTTTTTACTTAGGTTGATTAAACAAGTATAATATACTTGTTTTACTTGTTTAATCAACTTGTACGCTGGTACGGAACCCTTCGTATGCGAGTCCGACTCGCACTTGGACGCTTTTACTATCATTACAGAAGAATATGGCCTTCTGTCAAAACGGTTTTTCAGTACATTTTGTCAACGTTGTTTTGTTGCCAGTTTTGTTTTCAAAAAGTGATAGTCTCGACTCAGTCTATGCACTACTTTAATGTTTGGAGCTCTTGGAGAAACTAGGCCCGAGGGAGCGCTAGAGCATTTTATTTACTCTTGAAATATTATTTCTCTAGGGAATGAGTAGGTTTTCAACTTGAAATGCTCATGTTGTTTTACCAACTTGTGAATTTAGTCAGTCTTTAAGTTTGCTGAAGCAATTGAGCTTGTTTTGCTTAAATTAACTTAGCATGCGGTAATTAGTAGATACATCTCTTCATCTACAACTATTTTAGTTCATTTTTACGCGTGTTTGACGTCCTACTATAATATGATCGTGGTTAATCATATTTTTACTGCGTTTATGAGTTTTTTATGCAGCGTCCGCGCAAACATTTTTATTTTAGAGAAAGTTTATATTCGACAAAGAAATTGACTACTAGAACCCTTTAAAGAACCTTACAAAATAGTCAAAATTAAATAAAACATCACAATTTGATTCATAACATCACCCATGAAACTTACATAATTCACCCTTTTTTTACTACTGTTAACAATTTTAACGACCCTCGACTCGATGTACCTGAAAAATCTTCACGTTAATGACCACTCAAGCCTTTTATTGTTCCTATTAGTAAAAAACTGTCTTTTCCTCATCGATTCCGCGATTGCGACACTACAGAATAATTGCTTCCTCTAAGAGTTCAGTTCGGTTGAAAGCGAAGTCGATAGAAAGTCGGTAAAGTTTTGTTGCAGTCGTGTTTTACTTGAAAGGTGATTTGTTCGATATTTGACTCAGTGCAAATAGAAATCGGGTTATAGGTATATTTTTATCCATAAAATAGATTCATTTACTCTTTTTTGGGCTAGGAATTATTCTAATTACTCCTTTTTGGGTCACACCACCTAACATTATTTTATTTTACCTGCATCATACAGCCAATATATACAATATTAGGTAACAATATTTGTATTCTAATTATTTACGTTTCCTTAACCCATTGTCTGAGGGTAGACGCATCTAAGCAGAAAGTTATTCAGTGTTTCCGAAAACCCCATGAAATCTTTATTTCTGGATAACAAGCCAATAATAATGACAGCCATAAATCCTGTCGCAACATCAAAACCACACCTTAACATTTTAGGGTCCCGAACAGGAAAACGGTCGTCCGTCAGTTTTGAAGTGTGTCAGTCACACGGTTCGTACCAAATTGAGTTAAGATTTATTGGAATTGGGACGTCATTGTCTCAAAGACTTTGAACGTAATCGGCTTTTATTATCTTTTTGCTTGCTATTTGGTTTATTTACAAAACAAAAGGTGGTGTGCTTTTTTAAGTGAAAACTTCTTTAGGTGCGTTGGGCATTTTTGAGATACTCAATACTCAATACTCAATATTTTTATTGCTTTACCATAATGTGTACTTAGATGGGAATAAACCATTGATTTCGCGACCTGTTACCGACACCGTGGAGTAAAAGACATCAACGCGTTGATTACAGCGGTGCGTGGAGTAAAAGACAATGCGTTGATTACCGCGGCGCCGATTTTTGTTCAAGTTTTCACTTCTGTCGGCACTCCCGAGTGCCACTGCTTTTTTTACCTTCAAACTTATTTCATTTTGAAAATGATGTTAAATGTAATGAGTTTAGAAGTCTAAATTATTTCTAAAATTTGCAAACTGCTTCAAAGCGGATGATTAAATATAGATTGTCAAATTAATGACGAAACATGAAGGAAAGGTCAAATTAATGTGTAAGTACAAAATAATGAGGTAGCTAAGTTTAATTAGGGACTAATTACGGCTATGAGCGTCTGTAAAATAATTTCATGTCCCCTACCAATTACGTAGAGAAAATGGCCTTAATTTAAAATTGGCAATAAGCTAATAGCAAAATGAATGGCCTGTCTATAGTTTTGAGATAAAATAATTGCCATTTGACCTTTGTCGGCTTCAGGGAAATTAGTGTTTCAAGGTCAATAACGCTTCTCTACCCTTATCCCAAAAAGGTCCCAGAAGTTTTGTTGTAGATAGAAAATACTTCAATGGGATGCGGTTTTATGTTATATTAGCTTTTGCCAGTGGTTTCATTCGCGTGATCTATACTAATATAATAAAGAGGTAAAATTTGTTTTTTTGTTTGTATGTAGCGGGTAATCTCCGGAATTGCCAGTCGGATTTGAAAAATTTTTGAAGAAGGATCGCGGATGAAGTCACAGCCAGAAGCTAGTATCTTTATAAGTTACTAGCTGCAACCCGCAGTTTCACCCGCACAAGTCTCAATCCCGTGGGAATATCGGGATAAAATGCATTATATCCTTCTCCAGGTCATGGTTTACACACACACTAAATTTCATCTAAATCAATTCAGCCGTTTTAGTGTGAAAGTGTAATAAACAAACATACAAAGAAAGCGATAGGCTCACCCCCTATTACATGGGACTTAAACATAACTGGCGAAATGTGGGTGTACCTGCTACAGGTACACCCACCCAACTCTGCCCAACCTTTCGGGGAAACAAGGCGTGATGTTATGTTATGTTACAAACAAACAAATAAACAAACTCATTTTCGCGTTTATAATATTAGTTGGAAAGTTAGGATAGCCAATGTTACCCAGTGAAAATAAAGAATTCTACTAGTGAAAGATTTATCGGTCCAGTAGTGTTTGAGTTTATTCATTACAAACAAAAATACCTACAAATCTTTTCTCTAATATTAGTGTAGAAAAGTATCGTTGCTGTAGACCACAAAGTCTAAAGTTACATTGGTAAACGCAATGCGTTGTCCGATGCCTACTGCTAAATATTTACGTTGCAAGGCAAATTGACGCGACTAAATGCCCTTGAGTGACCTTGAGTGGTTAGCTTGCGTGTTCTGTGCTGAGATCACGCAGCGCGTCGTACGTCCAGCCAGTAACCACGACCTGGACCTGGGACCTTGACTCGCCCATCAAGGAGCACTGTCCCAAATTAGACGCATTATTAATTTATTGTACATAAAACAAAATATATTTTATAACACGTATATTAAAAGATAAATAATTAAATTAACTTTAAAATGGTGAAGGTTTCAGAAAAATACGCTTGATAGTTTTGCGTGATTATCAGTTTTTTATTCGCGTTAGACATAACTTTACAAATTAATTTCACTATGAACATAATCTATACTTATTAATTAATATTATAAAGAGGTAAAATTTGTTTGCTTGTAAGTTTATATGTAGGATGTAATCTCCGGAACTACAAGTCGAATTTGAAAAAAATATTTTTGCATTGGATAGCCCAATTCTTGAGGAAGGTTATAGGTTCTCGGACGAAGTCACGGGCTAGTCAGAAATATTCACAGATTAAGTTATTAAGAAAATGCTCTAATTTAAAATATATTTTTACCAAATCATTAGCACTACTCGTTTGGTATAAAATCATTAAAAGTCGTTTATTCTTGCCTTAACGCATCGTACCAATGGATTTATGCATAATCAAAATAAAAAAAACAAAAGTAATTTATTCAAACTAGGCTGAGAATCAGTACTTTTTGAAACGTCAGAATTACATAAGACGGTTCCCCAAAACGCCATTCACCACATCTTAGTGCTTTAGCTGGGAAGAAGAAGTGCAACAAACTCCCCAGCAGCATAAAATTACCACTAGATGAAAATGATACAAAGCTATATCTGCTCCGGTCTAAGGCAGGATAAAGGTCTCTTCAACACCTTTAAAAAAACCGGCCAAGTGCGTGTCGGACCACGCACAATGAAGGGTTCCGTAGTTGGGATGAATTTATCCCAAAAACAAACTTAACTTTGTAGTTGAAAAACATGTTTTCCCATACATTCCGTATGGGAAAACATGTTTTTACAACTGCAAAGTTAAGTTGGTCGATTATTACTCGTTAACTTGTAAAGCCTACTTAGCTGTGATAGTTTTTCTTTTAATTTCGTTATATTAACTACTGTTGCGATTTTTTTCACACATCCAAAACCAACCATTTAGCTGGCAGGGGGTGACGACACTTGACTCTAACAAAAATTAGCACTTTAAAACTTAATATTTCGCAAACGGATCCTTGAATCCAAAAATGGTTTAGACAAACTCACAATGTTTTTAAAGGACCTTTCCAATGATACCCCATATCATGGGTTAAAAAAAAAACCACTTCTTTACGTGTAGGAGAGGTACCCTAAAAAAAAATGTTTTTCATAATTTTGTTTTACCACTTTGTCGGCGTAATTAATATGTATACCTATGCCAAATTACAGCTTTCTAGTACTAAGGGCCTCGGAGCTAGACCGCGGACAGACAGACGGACAGACAGACAGACATGATGAAACTATAAGAGTTCCTTGTTTACTGCGGAACCCTAAAAAAGGCGAAAAATACACAAAGACTATGTTAAATTATAAAAGACTTTGTTAGTGGTATCAGACCATACATAGTGTCTTTTAAGAGTTCTTTAAGTTTTTTACCTAGCATTAATATTAGAACTAAGTGCTTGAAACCAGCACTAAGTACCGCTGAGGTAGAATATTTTAAGAGAATTTGTAAGTTACTTATATCTTAGAGAAGATGTCATATTTTAAGGTACTTATAAAAACTACGTGATTTTTTTCGTCTACCTACATGAAAATAACTTTCCGGTTGGAGAATATTTTAATTAATAAAAATGAGTTTTATAATCTACTTCTGAAAATATATGCATTTTTTACAGAGCCCTTTTATAATTTCTCCTGCTCTGGGCGGAGCGGGAGGGCGTGTCAGACTCCTACTGACTAAAACCCACTAGTGTTCCTTCAGTTGCCTGTATGTTGCCAGGGGCCACGGTATCCCTTTCGGACTTTCCCGCGACCCCGGCAAGCTGACATCTCGAGTTCGACGGCGCGCGTGGAACACAACGCGCTGTCGACCCGGCAGAGTAACCCTGTTATCTGAATTCTGGATTCCAATTACTTCGCAAAACCTTTACTGTCGTTGTCGGTAAGTAACAACGGCAATGATATTTTAATGTGGAATGAAACTGACAGTTTTACGTGATTTTGAGACACGACGAGGTCTAAGGCCCTTTGTACATGGCATGATTTCTTTATGGTACGGCGTATAAACCGCGCCTTAAAAAAAACGTGTCTGTCAACAAGCAGTACCTGGGTGACCGAGCTCTGCTCAGGTGAAAATTGAGAAAACGAAGTTTCCCAGATATGAGACCTAGCTAGATCGATTTTTTGCCCCGTAAACCCCTATATTGAAACTTTCATTGAAATCGATAGAGCCATTTTTGAGAACGTGATTACAAATATAAATACTGCTTATTTAATGGTATAGGATACAAAACTGACGACCATGCCTACACATGTTGAATAAACCGTAGTTTTTCACAACAAGAAAAACGTGTGTGTACTGTTTACAAAGCGCCTAAGTGTGTGCAACAAGGTAGGTATCCGACTAAGGAAAAACCGCGATTATTTTATGCAGCTGATATGTAACCACGAACAAAACTATTTATGAAAAAAATATATACCAAAAAATTACTTTCCTAAATGAGTACCAACTTTAGTTCAACACCACAAAAATCCTCTAGCTTGAATATGCATGAGACAAGTATTACTCCATGTAAATTGAGAACACAACTGACCGCCTGCCTCCCTGCGGGGTAATATTTTTGCATTCAACCTCATGTTGTGGCGAGAAGAGGCACTCGGTGGGACGAAGTTCTTAATAATGTGGTGTAGTTAGTGGTAGGAAAATCGAATCGAAAGTATAAATGTTATGATCTTTAGCACTATATAAAGCAATAGAAAGAAAAATCGTTTATATGCGTTAAACAAGACGCATAGAAATATTCTTATAACCGCAAATTCTAATATTTTTATAAACACAGGAGGACTTGCCCGTACCAGGGAAGCATGGCACAAAACAGAAGATGCCGAAACTCAGCAATGGGAGGAACAAGGCTGCCAATAATGACGATGAACATTTTTACAAGTGACGTAGTCAGCCATGTAAGGTGTACGAATGTTATGCACCCCACACGATTCATCCCAATATATGGCCGTAAACAGATCAACACAGCACTGTATACAATTCAAGAGCCATGAGTGTGAAACGTTTATTTATTTCGATGAACATCGTAGTGCACATAAACATTTCTCACTGTTAATGTATCTCCCGACCTGCGATATACATCTCCGGGCAGACATTCTGCATGACGTCACATTTGGAAAAGAGAAGGCTCATTCTTTACAAAGTGAACTAAATGGGTTTTGATTTAAAAGAGTGTCCGAGGAGTTTCTTGTCTGTTTTTCTCCATAGGTACCAACTACGCTGTGGAATGGGCAATTAGCTTCATCTTTCTGACTTACCGACCTATTGAAAATTCAAATGTGCTTGTAATTAGTATAATTGAACTAAATGCTTTGAGTTTGATACACGAAAAAAATATGACTAGTTACCTACTGCAAAATATGCGAAGATTCGTTGGTGCAATAATAAACAAATTATTCTTATAATTATATTATTTAATAATTTGTTTATTATTGCAGTTACAGGTACAACATTAAGTAGTTAATTATTAATTTTATTAATACTTCAAGCACACAAATGTGCAGAGGCGGACTCAATGCATAGAGATTTTCTATCTGTCAATCTTTAAGTGATGCTAAGACAAACAGTGCAAAATTTTACATATATTTTTTCTAGCACAGTAAAAAATTATAGGTACAAAGTACCACTGGACCTTCTGCATGTATTTCCATACCACCTCCATTGTTTGGCGTCCGGCCACCGTCTCAAGTGGCAGTCTAACTTCCAGATATGCGACTAGGTGCACCAGTACTGTATGGGGAACAAGTGTGTTGGTCATTAACGAAGCAAACTCTGGAGTATTGTAAACTAGCTTCTGCCCGCTACTTCGTCCGCATGAGATTTCTTACCGGGATCAAAAGCATCCTATGTCCTAACTCAGGCCATGGTCTACCCATTTGACGGGGTCCGCTAGGGCCAATGCCTGCCGGGGCTGCGAATATGGGCCGATATATCGTGGCCCCCGGCAACATGGCAACTGAAGGAACACGGGTGGGTTTTAGTCAGTAAGAGTCTGACACGCCCTCCCGCTCCACCCAGAGCGGGAGAAGTTATTTGATAATTTCCCAACCAAAAAAAAAAAAGTTAATAATAGAATGGAGATTGTTAACGTTTTTCTATTCGGAAAACCTACAGATAAAACAACTCTGGAGGTTGAATGGGTGGGTATCTTACAAAAAAAAATGTTTCATAATTTCGATTTTTCTTTCATTTGTTGTGAACTCTGGACTATTATTTATCTATCATTGAGTAGTTTATGTTACCGTTTTTATTGGAATATGGCAAAATCGGAAACAGAGTAATAGCTCTGTACTTTCTAGAGATCTAATGCGATATCCAATAATACTTGTCAATACTGCCGATTTATTCAAATGAGCTTTTAGTGATGAATGGTAAATCTAAGACTAACTCAATAAATACTTTACTCATGGTCTGATGGGCTAAACAATCAAGCTTTATGTAGATACCGATGCCAAATTCGAACTCGTAATTCAAAGAGCCAATATGAGTGACGAATTTATGATACACTGGCTGCGCCCCATGGTTTCACTCGCGTAAGTCTCGATCATGTGGGAATATCGGGATAAAAAGTATCCTGTGTGTTAATCCAGGTTATAAACTATCGGTGTACCAAATTTCATCCAAATCCGTTCAGCCGTTTGAGTGTGAAGACGAGATAAACATACACACACACACACTCAACAAATTTTCGCCTTTATAATATTAGTGAGATAAGCCAGTATGTCCAGTGCAGTCAATAGAATACTTTTATTTTCAGACAGAGTTCGTAGGGTTAGTAACAATTTGACTTAATATCAATATCTAGTGTTAGTAATTATAGACACAGAATAACATTCAATAAAAATTAAAATTCAGCGTAGAGCTGCATCCACCTCCGCAACTATTTTAATGACGTGGGTTTGAAACATTATTTATTAAAAACGGCTGCTTTCGTTAAAATCCGGTTAAAAACTGTTTTTTTTTACAACTACAGGGTGGGCGGAGGATGGATTCTTACAATTAAGGTATCGTCGGAAGTTATTTATCTGAATGTACAAAACGGCGTTTCTATTGGTGTTCGAGTCATCAGTGAAAAAAATTTGGATTCGGACATTGGCCGAATATATTGTGTCCGAGTCGTCAGCAAGTCGAGAATACTGTTGTTGCTGCGAACACGTGGGATCAGCGATGCACATCTTTATCAAATAATGGCAGCAAAACCATCAATGTTATTATCCGCAAACATCCCTCGCCGCTGTGTGGTCTAATTAAGACGCAGATATATGACAGTGACCTTGAATGGTTAGCTTGCGTGTTCTGTACTGAGCTCACGCAACGCGTCGTACGTCCAGCCAGTAATAGGACTCGCCCATCAAGGAGCGCTGTTCCAAATTAGACGCATTATTAATTTATTACACGTAAAACAAAAGGTATTTTAATAAAACACGTATACTAAAAGATCAATATTTAATTGTCTTTAAAATGGTGAAGTTTTCAAGGAAATACGCTTGATAGATTTTGCGTCATTCACAGTTTTTTATCCGCGTTAGACATAACTTTATAAATTAATTTCACTATGTAATATAAACATAATCAAAAATATGCCTATATTAAAATATTAAGAAAATGCTTTAATTTAACATTATTTTTTTCGAAATCACTAACACTACTCGTTAAGACGTAATCTTCAGTATAAAATCATTAAAAGTCGGTTATCGTCCCATTAAATTGAGTTATTATGTTATGAGGTACTTACACAATGTCGCCCATGGGCAATAATGGGCATGTGACCGCCCTTGTTTTTCACAATATCCATGAAAATTATCGAAAATTTACTTGAAAAGTTACTTTATCTCTTATATAATTTTTTTTTTCAATATCCCCTTGTGATTTTATGGACTTACACTTGTGTCTTTTAACTGACTACTGTTTATTTTTTGAAAAAAAGTATTTACTTCCGTTTTTTTTTCATAGATGAAATGTCAGTTAATCCGATAAAATAATTTATAAGCTTTTAGAAATAATAAATAGAATCCAAATCAAACCAATAACATTGGAGATATGGAAAACGCGACTCAAAAAATAAAAATTTAATAATAATAAAAGATAATCAGCTGTCTAGTAATCATACAAAATGGGACTGGGTAGCCTGCTCCACTAGCAATCATACTGACCACCAAGTCTTTTCACCACTGCACAAGGTATTTTCGTATATCCGAAGATACAATACGAAGGAAGTTTTGTCACTCCGTTTCATATTTTACAACACATTATTCCCTCACCTGCGCACTTTTATACATTGTAGATACATGTAGGAAGGTATCTACTTATCAGTCCATAAGAAGCTAGTGTCGTATATTTCAGGCTTTGACACTACGTTTCATATTTTACAACTTATGTTTATCCCCCATCTACGCATTTATATACATTGTAGATACGTGTAAGTAGGTTCTACTTATCAGTACAGGTGAATACCCTAAACTTCAGTAACCTTATGTTGTAAATTTATGCATTGAAAACTATTATACAAATAAAAACGTAAAACGATCCTGTGAAGCGAGTATAAAAGAGATAAAATTACTGTTCCAACTGAATCATTTAGAATCTATAAAAGCGTATATATTTTCATCATAATCCTTTTTCAAACTATAATAGCTATCACACCAGAATTTCAGTAATATTCCGAATATTAACAATTTATCTAAGTATGTAGCGAACGCTAAGAAGATTACGTGCTAGGCTAAGTGCCTCGGTGTTTAGTACAATGGCGTGCAAAATAAACGACCCACTTTAAGAGCAGCTGAATTTCTGTGCTAATAAAAATATTTCATTGAGAAGTTAATTACCTACGGTTTTAGTAAGCGGCACCATAATAATTAAGAAGGTAACAAAGTTTTGTTAAATTGTTTTGTTGTAAGAACTCTAGAATTTCACGTCAGTGGGGTTCCATGTCATAAGGATTCTGATTCAATGGCGATACTCAATTTTGTTTGATTTTCTTTCATGAAACATAGTTTTTCCAGTTTCTATTTTAATGAGGCTCAAACAAACTCTAAAATACCCCTCTCCAATAGAATAGTATTCTATTCTATTGTTTGTTGTGAAATAAAAGTATTCTATTAAATTATTTTATTTCAGACAGAGTCCGTAGGGTTAGTAACAATTTTACTTAACATCTAGTATTAGTAGCTACAGACTCACACAATAAAAAAACATACAATTAAAATTCACCGTGGAGCTGCATTCACTTCCGCAACATCAGGGAATCGAATCCCACCGATCTACGAACATACTGAGAATACTGTTGGTTATGTCGCGAACATGTAACATCAGGGATGCACATCTTTTTCTAACAATGGCGGCAAAACCATCAATGTTAATATCCGTAAACATCCCTGATGCACTACAACGTCATGGCAGCCGCAGCAGCACTCTCAGTGCATTATTATACTGAACGCGTAGGTCGCTGCATACCCGCTGAGTAAAGTTGATCCACAGGCTGCACGTGTAAAAGGATTGACAGTAAGCTTTAAAAAGCGTTACTTTAACTGCCCTCGTACATCGTGCAAACCTGCCTGCCAGTATGTTACAACAGACAGCCAGTGACCTACGTTCTGTTTCAATGTCATAGTTATCTTTAGGTCCCTAGGTGACCTATTGGCCCAAATACTTAAACTTGTCCACTCTTCGCAATGATTCTCCACACAGCATATTAAGGGTTTTGATGACTGAGATTAACAAACTGTTCATAACTCCAGATAATCCCTCGCCTTAATTGAGTCTGCGAGATTCAGCATTAAACGTAGTAACGACTTGGATAAATCTTATACAGTTAAAAGAAGTGCCCATTAATTTTGTCCGCCACAATCTAATATCATCATAGGTATAAATATTAAGTGAACACAGTCAGAGCCGGCTATAATATGATCTATAAGAGTCATCAGATTAACTATAAGCCTCTCGTGGGCGAGACTTAGACTTCTTACCTAATGTGTTCATGTTAGGGATTTCACTGACTGAGCGGATTTGAGTGCGTTTACTGTAGCTATAACTAATATAATATTTGCAAACCTAGTGTGATTAAGTATCAAAGTCAAAGTATTGCTACTAATGTGCGTTCGACTGTTATACCAACTAGGGTGTCGAAACTGTCGGCACGCCATAATTGCGGCGATAAGTCCCCTCTTTGAGGAGTGGCTAGAGAGGCGCCAAAGCGTCCTCACCTTCCGCCTGACGCAAGTTCTCACCAGACACGGTTGTTTTGGGAGGTTCCTGTTCCAGATAAGGCGGGAGGAAACGCCCAGGTGGCACCATTATGTGGATCGCCCGGAGGACACGGTGGAGCATACAATGGAAGTCTGCTCGGCTTAGGCGGGGCACCACCATGCCCTCGTGGAGGCGATAGGCGGCGGTGATCTCTTGTGTCCGGCCCTGGTCCAGGCCGTGGTACGGAGTGAGAAGGCATGGGAACCCATCACCTCCTTCTGCGAAGCAGTAATACTCGCGAAGGAGGAGGTCAAGCGCGTGAGGCAGAGGCAAACTTCGCGCTCTCACTCCCCTAGCCGCCACAGGAGATGCCCTGGGAATCGGGAATCACTGGCCGATTCCCGGCCACCGTAGGCGCGGGCTTGCAGACGGTGAGCAATAAATAACTCACCGTCCGATAAGGAGCAGGCCCGGATCTACGGCGTGTTGTGTTCTACGCGCGGCTCAAAGTTATGTCAGCACAACTTACGGGGTCCGTTAGGGCCAATGCCTGCCGGGGTCATGGGAAAGTCCGAAAGGGATACTGCAACTGAAGGCACACGGGTGGGTTTTAGACGGTAAGAGTCTGACACGCACTCCCGCTCCGCCCAGAGCGGGAGAAGTTATTTGATAATTTCCCAAAAAAATAAAAAAAGTGTGTCGAAACTGACGTGCCTGAAGCAGCACTTGCCACTATCAGTTTATTGAAGAATTTGGTCTGGCGAGTCATTACCAACCAAAAAAAAAGTGTGTCGAAACTGACGTACCTGAAGCAGCACTTGCCACTATCAGTCTATTAAATAATTCGGTCTAGCGAGTCATGTTAGAGCACACGCTAAGAAATAATAATTTCAAAGGGTCGTCGTTATCGAAATCGATAAGGAGGACTGTATATGTATACCTATTTAAGAATGATAATTCCTACCACATTTTTACTACTTCTCGTATTAAAAAGCTTACCAAGCAATCAGCCTCAGCTGTGACGTGACGAGCTAGTGCTAATGGATAAGCCACATGCATAATCGTAAAGTAACAGACTTATCGATATTTTTTGGCACTCTAGTTAAATTCAGAAAAAAATATGTAACTGTTCTAACCCAATTCATATAATGAGATACAAAAAAACCGGCTAAGTGCGTGGCATACCACGCATAATGAAGGGTTTCAATAGTTGAAATTAATTTACCCCAATAATAAACTTAACATTGTAGTTGAAAAACATGTTCTCGAAACTTTGAACTTTAACTTTTGCCATGAGTAATTACATGAAAATATTCCGGTTGTTCAATTATTCATCACCCGCGTTTAATTAAGCGTATCGCGCTCTTCAATCCATACACAATATTATCTGCTTTTTTTTCTTTTTTATTCTATGAATTTGAGTCTTATATAACCGCAATGCGTATGACAGTCCCACTATACCCTAAAAAAATAGTAACAAAATACACTGGTCATCTCTTAGCTGCCACGGTTTATTTTAATTTATTTAAATTTTTGAATTGATATTATATTTTTATTACGGACGCTTTTAACGTGCACGTCTTTCTACATTGTTCTCACATGTATAAGTTCAACACGAATGATGTAACCAATATTTTGTAACAATATTTTGATTTAAAAGAGTGTTTGTGGAGTTTCTTGCCCGTTCTTCTCCATAGGTACCTACTACGCTTTGGAATGGGCAACTAGCTTCATTTTTCTGACTGACCGACCCCTTGACAATTCAAAAGTACCTGTAATTGGTTTATTTGAAATAAATGCTTTGAGTTTGAGTTTGAGTTTTGACACTGCTATGGATTACATTTGGGCCATAAACCTGAACAGACTCTTCACATCGTCACCATTTGGTCGAGATAGAATTTTATGAAATGTGCCTAAATCAAGTTGGTTCAACCTCTATCTGCTTTTTGCAGTTAAGTACTAAGTAAGTTGCGGAGATCAAAACTAAATGGCATACTTTAACTAATGACGATTCTCCAAAATCTAGCTCACAAAATACGCGTCCATATTAAACGCACATAAACAAACGCTAAGTCAGTAAGCACCCTAACTGTACTCTCATGTGGTAAATACTTTGCAACGAAATTGCTTTACTTACTGTTTTTAGTGCTGTTAAAAGAACGGTGTAGAATACTAATGACCTTGTGAGAGTTAAGCGCTGAGGTATAAGAGGCTTTGAGCGATGCGCATATGTGGGATTTGTTAGAAGATATGTGTAGTTACTGTGTCGAACTTTTAAAGTGTCGAAGTTTAAAAAGGTGACTGAAGAACTGATAGAGTTTATTGTGAAATACGGAATCTACTTTTTACCAAGCAGCGTTTTATACGGCGCTTATTAATGTATCGGCAACGCCTCTAAGACAAGACAGTGTAAACGAAAACCGGACCCAGACCAAAAAACCTTGAGAATTCGTTTGCTCTTTGCGCCATCTGGTGAACAACTTACGAATACAAGTAAAAATCACTGACCTTAGAATTCACAGACAAAAAAAAAAGAATAAAACAAAAAAAAAAAAAAACGTGTGGCACTCGGGGACTGCCGCGGTAAAGCTATTGCATAGCATTTGTAACCTCCATACTTCCTATTTGTCAACGCTACACTTGGGATGATGACGGATGATGACATAAAACAAAAATTACGTAATAATTACATGGTAGGCGGAGTGGGGGGTGTTAGGTTTTTTTCGTTACGGAATTTCTTGATTCGGTCGCCGCGGTCAAAGCCCGCGATAAAAGCTATGCAATAGCTTAAAAATTGGAACGAATTTATAAAGCGCTTCTTGCGGTAAGAGTTGACTAGTAAAAATCGTCACGCGGAAAAGCGTTGATACTTTTATGCCCCTCCGTGCGACTTTCTTCTTTCGAATTCACACTGTGAATTTCGTCAAGATGAGGTGAGCATTGGAGCAGGTGTCGCATCAATGACATAACATTACATCACGCCTGTATGCCAAGAAGGGTTAGGCAGAGGTATATCTATGATTAATCCCGCAATAGTGACTAACAGAAATTAAATACAATGTTAGAAACGCCAAAGAGCATTTATTTTACATTTTACAGTATCCAAGAAATGCGTTCAAAAAGATACATTAATATTAATTCCAACACCAAAACAATTATTTCTGAACGACTTAATCAACGTTAAAAAAAACACCGAATCTAAAAAATAAACACCGCCCCATACTTCTTTAAAACCCAATTTGAAATCGACTTTCTACCCAAATTAAATTTACATTAGCGCGAACACCCAAAAACTCGTGGCCACAAAAGACAAGAGTCAACCCTCTCCTCACCGTATAATGGAACATCTGTGTCGTAGGTACCCTCCACCACTTTTTTACAGAAGTGACCCCCGTCAACTCTGTCAACCGCAATGTTTTAGAAAAACAGTGCGAAAGTGTAAGTCATAGGTGCCTACATAGGTACAGGGAGTTGGTAAGGCGAGTGTCAGAGAAAAGGCGGTATTTTTAGAAGGGTTACGTGTTGTATTTTTAGATAGGTTAGAAAATCTTGTGGTGGCTGGATATTTTAGGTTGATCTAAAATTATATTTTTTAGACACAAACATACATAAACTCACGTCTTCTTCCCATGGGGGTAGGCAGAAACTAAAGAACGTCCTTTTGCTTAGTTTTTAGGGTTCCGTACCTCAAAAGGAAAAAACGGAACCCTTATAGGATCACTCGTGTGTCTGTCTGTCTGTCTGTCTGTCTGTCTGTCTGTCTGTCTGTCTGTCTGTCCGTCTGTCCGTCTGTCACAGCCAATTTACTCCGAATCTAATGGACCGATTAAGTTGAAATTTGGTACACATATGTATTTCTGTGACCCAAACATGAATGTGTAACGTAAATTAATTAATTTTGAATATAGGGGTCACTTTTGGGGCGCAAACAAGAAAATTAAAAAAAAAAGTTTTGTTTATAGTACCGTGTGACATATCAAATGAAAGGGCTTGTTACGAGGATCTTAAATATATTTTTTATATAATTTTAAAATAAATAGTTTTAAAGATATTTAATAAATTCAATGAAAATTGACCATTCCCCCCCCCTTATCTCCGAAACTACTGGACCAAAAATTTTGAAAAAAATACATAGTATGGCTCTTTACTCATAGATTACAGGAAAACCTATAAGAAGTCTATGGTCTTAAAATAACATGGTAAATCTCTCAATATTGTGCGTACAAACTTACTTTTCGTCGCTCGGCATCCAATAGGCCCATCTCTCTAGCTACTATAATATCAAAATATCAAAAGTGTTTGACCGTCTGCTTAATATACAAATAAATAAAACTGTTAATGTTCATGACAACCAATTCGGGTTTCGGCGTGGTTTGTCAACAGAAAGTGCAGTGTTGTGTCTTAAGCATACTATCGTATACTTACTATACACAGCGTGGGACGCCGATTTATGCTAGCTTCCTCGACTTATTCAAGGCTTCTGATCTGGTTGCTTATGACGTATATTGTGGAGAAAGATGGAGAAGGATAGGTTACTAACGGAGCTTATAAACATCTTTAAATAGTGGTATGGTAACCAGATCAATAGTGTACGATGGGCTGGAATACGGGGTGAGGCAGGATTGGCGAGCTCAGCAACACCAGAGTGGGTTGCTATATTTGTGTAAATTAGATGGTATTTGTGTAAATAATATTAGCTATGCAGATGATATGGTGCTTCTGAGTGCGTTAATCTGTGGTCTCAGAAAGTTGGTCGCCAAATGTGAGCAGTATGCCAAAACACATGGTTTGATGTATAACTCCAATAAGTCGGAGATCATGGTCTTTGAGGCTGGGGGTAGACCGGGTTATGTACCACCTGTATTACTCAATGGCACTCCACTACAAAGAGTATTTACGTTTAAATATCTTGGTCATATATTGACCCCTGACCTCAATGACGGACTCGATATTGAGCGGGAACAAAGGGCGTTGTCGGTAAGGGCGAACATGCTGGCTCGTAGGTTTGCACGCTGCTCACTTAAAAAGTCAAAATTACTCTGTTTCGAGCTTATTGTACAACATTTTACACGTGCAGCCTATGGGCGAGATATACCCAAAGGTCGTCTAACGCCCTTCGTGTCCAATACAACAACGCTTTCAGGGTATTGGTGGGGCTGCCTCGTTTTTGTAGCGCATCGGGAATGTTCGCGGACGCACATATTAATTGCTTTTACGTAACGATGCGAATGAGGTGTGCATCCCCGGTGCGCTCTGGCCAGGTCCAACATTATCCTAAAAAAGATCGCTAGCAGGCTGAATTGCATGTACATCAATCACTGCAGTAACATCTCCCATGGGGTGAAATAAATTTAAACTAGATTACGTGGGGCACTCAGAAAGTTTTGTGATACTAGAAAAAATATACTACAGGTTATAATTTTTTTATTATATCTTTTCAAAGAACTCTCCATTGGCGTCTACACAGTTTTATACGTCTAAACCAATTTTCATAACACATTTTCCAGCCCGCATCAGACACCTCTCCAATCTCCTTCTCAAATGCAGCCAGTGCATCTTCAGGTGATGAAAACTGTTTTCCTTTGAGTTGATTTTTTATTTTGGGGAACAAGAAAAAGTCGCACGGAGCCAAATTTGGACTGTAAGGAGGATGACCTATAAATTTGTCCGGTATGCTGTCCAGAAAGTCCCTTGTTTTGAGCGCCGAGTGAGCCAGCGCGTTGTCGTGGTGAAGCAGTAGCCCACGGAGGCCAGTGTTCGGTCGCTTGCTGCTTGCAGTAGTAAAAACTTCTGGCAAACATTTGGTAACACCCCATTCAGTATTGATGCTCGTTTGATCTCGTCAGGGTACTGACACCAGATAACCCGGCAAAGAAAAAAAACTTGAGTCAAAATTTTGCGTGCACTTCTGGCTCGCTTCACTTTGGTAGGCGTTGGTTCATTTTGAAACAGCCACACGGTCGACTGACGCTTCATATCTGGATTTATCAATAAATCCAAGATTCATCACCCGTAATGATATCTTAAACGCGCCGAGACGAGCCTGCTACAAATTTTGCTATCATGTCTCGGCACCATTCTACCCGAACCTTCTTCTGAGCCTGCGTTAGATTTTACGGTACCAGCGTGAAACTATCTTCCATAACCGAAGATGAATGTGTAGAATTTCATGCACACTTCCCGATCCAATCGGCAGTATATGCTGAACCTCTTCATATGTAATTTGCCTATTCTCTTTAATTAAATTTTTCACAGCCAGCACGTCACAACCGTCATAGGGCAGCCACTTCTTTCTTTGTCCGCCAAAATTACTCGACCACCCATAAATTCGTTGAACTAGCGGAAAACAGTCGCTTTAGAAGGGATTTTTTCTATGAACACCATTCGAAGTCTTTCAAACGATTCTTCTGGTCTTAGTCGACATTTGAAATTGTACAAAATCATCGCGTGAAAATGTTCTCGTTGTAAATCCAGTTTTCAGTAAGACAGAGTATTTTGATTTTGCTCGTAAAAAAATGTGGAGGGAATTTCGAATTTGGAATAAATAGTCATAGTTTTAATTGACATCAAAACCAGCCAGTATCCTATAGACAAAAACTGTTAGTAGCAAAATTTTCTAAGTGACCTGGTAAAATAAGCTAACATAGTTCATAAGTTTACTAACACAATGAGTCAGTCCTTGTTACTTGAATAAAGAAAAATATCTGGATTACCATTTTTTTTTAACCACCTTTTCTAAGTATGAAACCTAGCTAGATCGATTTATCGCTCCCGAAACCCCCTGCATTTAATAAAAATTCTTGGAGCGTTTCCGAGATTCAGATTAAATATACATATATACAAGAATTGCTTGTTTAAAGGTATTCGATTTAGATTATTATTATATTAGTACCGCGAATGTGAAATTTTAACGAAAATCAGATTTTTGTTTTATTTCATTCTACACGTTCAAATAAGTAACCCTGAAATTAAAAAAAAAACGTGAAAAATCTCACATTCACGGTATTGGATGCCGAGCGACGATTTGCAGTTGGAATGTATGGGAGAACATGTTTTTCAACTACAATGTTAAGTTTGTTCTTGGGATAAATAAATTCATCTCAACTACGGAACCCTTCATTGTGCGTAGTCCGACACGCACTTGGCCGGTTTTTTTTTTTAGATCATTGCACATATTTTGGTTTGGCGATGAAATATACATTTTTGTTAATATTTCTGAATACATACGAAATTTTTGGGATATGTTACTTTTTTACTTTTAGGGATTTATTTATAAACGTTGCTTAAAGTTAAGTGACGTTCAAACGTCAAAAATGTTTCGTTAAACAGTAGCTAATCATTACTTAACTTTAAGCAACGATTATAATTTTTTTAAAGAATGGTCTACAATAAAGTGGTATACACTCTATAGAACAAAAATGTTATAATTAGCCGGTTCATCGTTAGGAATTAATATTGAACCACAAAAAATATCGCTAACTTTTTAGTTATTTTGGTTATGCTGCCAAAAACGACACGGGGTATTCGTTGATACAATGATAAATTGTAAATCCTTTGACAATATTTTTATCAGTATTAAGCTTTCCAAGCATGATGATTTATCTCACTTCCGTTCTTAAAAGGAATGACGTTTACGTTTGTCAATATAATTAAATTTTGGTCTTATATTCCGCAGCAAGACCAATTATCGCTCCGATTACTGTATAACCAGTCTCATGTCGCGGTTTGGTCAAAGTTTTTGTCATTAAAGTTATACTTTGCGAAATTTCATTATGACAGGTTTCATTGTGTGGTCTTTTTAGGTCTAGAAGTCACTTTTACATGGTTATAATACCTAAGTTGTCTTGTAAATGTGAATAAAAAAATAAATTTTGTTGCAAGCTTAGTGTCGAAGTGAAATTGTATACTGAATAATGATTCTTTTTATGCGTTAAAAATACTCGGTAAAAGCTAGATATCTAAGGGCGAATTTCAGCAATAAAATTGAACGCGATCAGCACATCTAAACCACGTTCAAGAGCTATCAGTGTCATTTATTGTTATAGAATATAGACACTGACAGATCTTGAACACGGTTTAGCTGATGTGCTGATCGCATTCCGTTTCGGCGGTGAAATTCACCCTAAATGAGCTACATTTTGTAAGGTAATATTGGTTGAACTTATATGTCGAACTCAGTAACACAATCACTCTAACGCTGCCAGTACCTATAACCTTATTAATAATCAAATTTATCAAACTTCAGTACCAATCCTGAACAAAACGAAATTCAAACATAAATTCTTGTTGCTACTTATCTCTCTGACAAAATCCTTAAGCTTACGACACCAACGAAAACAGATGGGGTAGACTTTGAAGCCCACAAGGCATCTCTTGAAAAACAAACGGCGGTAATTAAACAAGTTAGAATATTAATTAACATTGAGTTTTAATTGAAACGTCTGTAATAGGTACCTACCTGCATGAGTTGTGACGTAACGTTTTCATATTACACTGTATGGCTTCTTTGCATTTAACACTTCGTTTAACAGTGATTGGTATATAAAGAAAGAAAGAAAAAGTATTTATTGAGACTCGCACAAGGAATAAAAAATTAAACTAAACACCTTCACCTTAAAACATTAATAAAAAATAAAAGAAAAAATAAAAAACAAGGTAAAAAACCAAAAACAGAAAGTCCTGTACGAGGCCAAAAGGCTCCTATCTCAGCATATGCTGCGACATTTAAAAAATAAATGTCGCAGCGCTGGTATTCTGATAGGGCCTACAGTGATGTCACGGATATATATGCGAAGTTGAATTTGTGCTCTGTTATAATTTATGTTTTCATTATCATTCATTGTTGTAAATTAATCAGAATATAAAATTCTGAATTTACAATAATTTTACGGATGACAAAACTAAGAGATGATGGAAATAATGTGACAGACTTTGTAGGGAAATGTGTTTCAATATTATCTAAATAAAATAAATAAAAGATAATAATGCATACATTATCGGAGGAGCTCGTGGCTAAATAATAACAGCCGCACGGATCGATCCATTAGGTTAAGCTACGCTTGCCAGGGTTGGTCCGTGGATGGGTGACCATCTTTACATACCGAGACTCCTCCGTGCCTTGGAAAGCACGTTAAGCTGTTGGTCCCGGCTGTCATTCGTGGATCTTTGACAGTCGTTACGGGTCGTCAGAAGCCCGAAAGTCTGACAACCAGTCTTATCAAGGGGTATCGTATTACCCAGTTACTGGTTGTAGAGGTCAGATAGGCAGTCGCTCCATGTAAAATACTGGTATTTTGCTGCATTCGGTGAGACTGGAAGCCGACCCCAACATAGTTGGGAAAAGGCTAGGCAGATTGAATAGTGCATACATTATAGATAACCTGAAGGATTTCCATCCTTCAGTTGATGATGGATCGAACGTGCCCAGAAGATGCCTGTTCACTCTGGCTTTGAAAGCCGACGGGTTATATGTGGAAGGGAACACAGACGCTGGCAGAGAGTTCCACACTTTGGCTGTGCGCATGATAAATGTGGAGGAGAAGGCTGAGTACGACTGGACGGGAGATCAACCAAGTGCGGATGGTACCCTGCAGTACCCCTGGTAGTCTGGTAATAAAAGGGCGATGGTGTGATCAGGTCGTGGAGCTCCTGCGCACACTCTCTGAAGTACAGTCTGTAGAAGACCGACAGGCAGGCAACATTACGCTGATGAGTCAAGCTATGAAGCCTAGCCACCAACGTTTTGTCGCTTATAAGCCTTTTTGCTCTGCGTTCCACCGAGTTAAGTGCAGCAAGTTGGTATTTAGCTGAGCCATCCCATAAGTGGCTGCAACACTCCATACAGGACAATTCCATGAAAATAAATGAACATGCGTCATTGTACCTTGTTAGAAATTCTTCCAGAATACTTGGCCTTTACAATAGCTTTTGAAACCCTTCGCCATTGTAAGTTATGTCAGTACAATAAGAAATCCGAGTAGCTTCATAATACTGCACTATACACGTACGAATTGTTAAAATATTTGTGATTAGATTATGTTTGCAATTTTGGTGCAACGACAGAATTTACCACGTTTTCTTTCAAAATGTGTAATGTGTATTCAGTTAGTGTAGATATATATTTCTATACAACTCAAATAGATTGTCAAACAATATTTTCACAAAATTGAATTTAAAAATTGAAGTCTCCAAACGATTTGTCTTGACTATATCTGCAGTTTTCCCAGAAGGAGTTAAAGCGACGGAGTAAAATATGTAAATCTAGATAAAAATACAAAATACAAATGCACAGAGGAGCGCAACATTGCAAATTGTATATACAAAAGCAGAAGTGATTTCGTTAGACAGACGACAATTTTGAAAATGAAAAAACATTATGTGGTCTGGGGTGAATACTACTTGAGAATATTATTTTATGCATGCTCTGCCACATTTCAAGCTAGGTAAGTAGCAACAATTTCAAGCTGTTGAATTTCTCGCGTACAAATTCCAAGTGTAGTGTTAGCTTGGCTACATACATTCCATCGAGTGTGCAAATTTTGTTTAATGAAACGCTAGTTAAAATGTATAATATAATTAAATTGTTACTATAACGCTGTAGATATGGGGATATAATGTAAAACAAACAACCTCTGTTTAAAAGAATCTTCAGAGATAATTTTTCTATTAAACAAAAACATACCGCTTAATTATGTAGCTACTACAATCTTATTGTAGATACAGTTGTAAAAAAATCACTGTCAAACAATCTATATTATCGACCAAACCACCGTAATATTTGAAATGTACGCAGGAAATTCCTACCAAAAGGACTGGCCCGCATTGGCAGAAAACAGAATTGTGTGGACAAAGGGTCTCTCCTTTTGTCCACACAATTTTATACCATTGCCATGGAGTGGGACAATACAGGCTAGTTACATTAGATTAGAATCAAGAAAAACGAATACTGCTATTTCTTTTTTGTTATTTTGATATGCTTTTTATTGCAAAACATCCTGCCAAGCGACGTCTTGAAACAAAATCATACTTACGTTTCTTTCCCAGCAACAAAACCAAAGACGTATAACAAGTATTCACAAATCACTTCCAGTTATATACCTACCCAAAGCCAAGCGCGTCAAAGTGAAATTGTTTAGCATTTCCTTGCGTCTGGTCCATCGACTGCAGCCTGTCTGCTACCGATGCACTATCCAGATGCGGAATTTTAAATATTATTGGATTTTGTATGGAGTTTCGATTTTTTTAATGTTTAATGGGTTAAATTGATTAAAAAAATTGATTTTGAAGGTAAATGTTACGTCATTGGATTTTGGCCAGTTTAATTATAACTGAAATGCTAACATTTTAATTAAATGTATAGAAGTATGAGGAACAGGGTGTAAAGTTCACTTTATTGAAAAAGGAGGATCCTCTGACCAGACGGGTGTTGTGTCTGGCGAGCAACTTCCTAACGCTTGATGTCGGAAAGTTATATATTACTATTATGTCGATCGCGTGGTAAACTCTGTTAGCTCGATGCAGGATTTGTGTGACGTCAGGTCTTTTTAATCGTAGTTCGCATGTGGCGTTGCAGATGCCGCTACAAACGTAATATACATAAAACATCATAACATCACGCCTTGTTTCCCCGAAGGGTTGGGCAGAGGTGTCCCTGTAGCAGGTACACCCACATTTCGCCAGTTATGTTTAAGTCCCATGTAATAGGGGGCGAGCCTATTGCCATCAACCGGGCACAAATCCAGACTCCGAGCTGCTACTGAGAAATTTCAGATAGAAAAACCCAATAACACTTTGCCCGACCCGGGAATCGAACCCAGGACCTCATGCTCAGCAGTAGCGCTTGCGACCACTAGACCAACGAGGCAGTTACAAACGTAATATAAGAAAAGAAATAGGTCTCTACATACTAAAAAAAATAAGTGGTGAAAATACTTGTATAGAACATTGGTCTGTAACCTTATCTAAATAAAGAGCACAATCGAGTTTACAAAAATGAGGTGTCGTCATGGTGTCACGAAATCAATGGTTTAGTCCCATCTCAAAAATGCCCAACGCACCTAGAGAAATTTTCACTGCAAAAAAAACATTATTTATGGGCTGATTGCGATGTATGTCAGAAAAATATATAATATAATATTAGTATAGATAAGACATCTTAACAGCTGACAGTAAGTATGACCTTATTATTATTCTATACATTACGCCAATTACGAAGTGCACAGAAAAACAGATACCTGCAGAGATATGCTGCGTCGACCTCAAAACATATTGATGGCAGCAGAATAATGGTGATTTTGAAATTACTAATTAATAATACCAATTTGGCTTCAATATTAACTGCCGATCTTATCCCAAAACAAATAGTTCATTTCATTAACAATACGGTGACAAAACTAGTAAAGACTACAGTTTTAGAATATCTAGTCTGAGAGACAGGAGTTGTACGTGTAATCAACAGTGTACCTTGTTTTTACTACTTCCATTTTGCTACTAATTTGGATTTTACTGTTTGAAATAGTAGCAAACGTTATCCACCAAAAATCCAAAGTAATGCTACCTGGTTTTTGGTTTTCCATGGTACTATTTCTAAAACAGTAGTACTTAGATTACCACATTGAAATAATATTGTGGTTAAAATTTAAAAAAAAAGTTAAATGTATATGTTATGTGTATGTTAAATGTAATGTAATGTAATTGTAAAATGTATGTATGTTTTAATATTACTAGGTGTACCTACTTTCTGACATTCAGAACAAATATATACCTAACTAGCAGCGCCCCGCGGCTTCACCCGTATAAGTCTCGATCCCGTAAGAATATCGTGATAAAAAGTGTCCTATGTGTCAATCCAGGTTTAAGTAATCTGTGTGCCAAATTTCATCCAAGTCCGTTTAGTAAGTTTTGCGTGAAAGAGTAACAAACATCCATCCATACATTCTCACTAACTTTCGCATTTACAATATTATGTAGGATATAATTTCATCATTTACTATCTTTTTCATTAATTACTTACTTAAATCTTGTTATCCAGACTATTAATTATTATGATTACTAAATAATTAATTTGTAGTTACATTCTTCCAAATACTTACTATTTTACTACTCATCTTTTACCATGATTAAAGTGACTTGTTTTGCAATATTAATAACGAGCGTTATTCAGCTTACTCGTACATCAAAGAGCTGTCGTTCGGCCCTTCACCATGGATGTCACTTTATAATTTTCTTGTTACCGATTTAATTAAGTCCTTTTTAACGGTGACGTCGTTTGCTTTGATTGAGGACTTCACAATATTTTGGTTAATGAATCCTCGACGGACGAGAGCTAAGATGTAACAGACTAATTGCATTGGCAGCAGAAAATTACGTTTTTATTATTAAGTGTCAAAATACATAAAAACGAAACGGCGACGTCGCAACGTGCCACGATACGACGTCGCAACGTGCCACAATATGACGTCGCAACATGCCACGATGCGACATCGTATCGTGTGTATGTGTTTTGACCTTTTTTTTTTATGTTGGTAATTATCAAGTAACTTCTCCTGCTCTGGGAAGAGCGGGAGGGCGTATCAGACTCTTACTGACTAAAACTCACCCGTGTTTTTCGGTTGCCTTGTTGCTGGGGGGCCACGATTTCCCTTTCGGCCTTATTCGCAACCCCGGCAGGCGTCGGCCCTAGCGGACCCCATCAATTCTGCTGACATCTCTTTGAGGCGCGCGTGGAACACAACGCGCCGTCGACCCGGGTGAGGTTTATCGGACGGCGAGCTACTCATTACTCACCGTCCGCAAGCCCACGCCTACGGTGGCCGGAAATCGGCGGTTAGGGGTGTGAGGGCGCGAAATTTGCCTCTCCCTCACGCATTCCGCTTCCTTCTTCGCGAGCGTTACCACTTCGCAAAAGGAGGTGACGGCCTGCCATTTCCTCTCGCTCCGTACCATGGCCTGAACTAGGGCCGGACGCGAGAGATCAGCGCCGCCGATCGCCTCCACGAGGACACGGCGATGCCCAGCCCAAGCTGGGCAGACTTCCACCGTATGCTCCACCGTGTCATCTGGGCGATCCACACAATGGTGACACCCGGGCGTTTCCTTCCGTCTTATCCTGAATAGGAACCTCCCGAAGCAGTCCGTGGCCACGATATGACGTCGCAACGTGCTACGATACGACGTCGCAATGTGCCACAATATGACGTTGCAACATGCCACAATGCAACATCGTATGGTGTGTATGTGTTTTGACCCTAACGTTGCGTTTTGTTCAACTGGCTCAGTTTAACTTACTGATCAAAACAGTAATAGGTATTATGTTGATAGGCCATATCAAGTCTCTATTTGTTTTTAACCGACTTCAAAAAAGGAGGTTATTTGTTCGTCTGTATGTATTTTTTCTAATGTTTTTTGTATATTGCTTTTATGAAAATAGGTAGGTACAGTACCGACCAAAAGTCCATAACCCTTCAACTGTCATTAACGAGACACAATAGAATTTTAATTGTTATCCGCCTTAATAAGGCTGCTTAACAGGTGATCCCTTGCCGTCATCTTGGCATCATTGTTTGTCAAGCTTAGTTTCAATACTGATAGAGTTCAAAATGGCTATTGACAGAACAGTACTACCAAGGTCAGATCTGCCCATAGAATTAGTATTTACAGTACCGACCAAAAGTCCATGAGCAATCTCACAAAGCAATAGACTGACGCTTCGGTTTGACTTACGACCTTCTTCTATAAGTTGTTACAATACTGTAGACACGCACATTACACACACACACTCACTTTGTCTGCAACCAATGAATAGTTCGATAATCATCATTCGTTTTTAGTTTCATTCGTCTTGTTCACATAAATATTAAAGTTTAGCAGGTAGACTACAAAAAACTAAGTAAATTATTTCGATTTCTGTGGGGTAGATGCAGTTTGTTACAAGTATTCAATTAATAGAACTTTGTTGGTTCGTGCCGTGATAATATTGGTGACGAGCATTTAGAGCAGTGTTGTGGTTATTATTATCAAAAAGCAGGCATAAAATATATTGAAGAGATCAGATCAGATCAGAGAATATTATTGCGCTGCGTAAAAGTGAAGTGAATATCTAATAAAACCGGACTAAGTGTGAGTGTTATCATTTATATATTTCATATTTTACTAAACATAAATCTTAATCAAGGGTATTGTTGATAGAACAGAGGTATTGTTGAGACAGAAGATGCCTTTAAAGTTTTAAATTCATTGTGAGGTTTAATTCGATTAGTGAATAATAAATAATTAGGTATTATGTGTAATAAAAACAATGTTTTTCTTTGTTCTAGAGAAATACTGTGACGGTTAAGAGATATGAGGAAGGGGCTTATTGTCGAGTAGCAGCGACGTCAAATGGTGAATGAAACAAATGGTTTCATACCAACGAGATATTTTGCTGAATTATTAAAAACACGTCATTATGAACCGTTCGCCGTGCACTCTGAAGGCTTGCATCACTGAAGACCAGCTAGAAAACCGTTTTTGACCTTAAAATATTGACCGTACCAACTTAATAAATTTTTATATAATCTTTATTCGTTATTGCATGAATTTATGGTAACGAATTTTTTAAGCACGTTTCAATAGGGTGTTTGTCGTATTTCTTGCAGATATACCGAAATTGTTTAATATTATTTTAGTAATAGTATTATTTTAGGATTAAAATTTGAGGTTTAGTTTCAATCTTCTTTTCGTAAAGAAAATGAATACTTAAGCTACAACCTCAATACCAACCAATATTTACTAAAGCCAAATAAAGTTTAAAATAATTAATATGAACAAAGTCAAATCAAAGTCAAAGTCAAATCATTTATTTCAAATAGGCCCATGTATGGCACTTTTGAACGTCGAAATTTACAAAATATTAAAAATGATTCTAGTCGCCCCTTCCAAAAGGTAGTTTTCGTATGGAGAAGAATGGGCAAGAAACTCCACCGTTACTCTTTTAAAATGTTTTACAATAGTTTGTATAGGTACGTACATTAGTTAAATAATTATATTTGAAGACGATGCACCTAGAATAAAATTACTATACCACAATAGGTAAAAAGAATTAAAAATGAAGCAACGACAGATAATTTAATATGTGATAGATACATGGTGCTCACATATTTACAAACATTGTAAAAGTAGACGATTTTCCTAAAATTTTGTAATTAATAAGTCAGTGTGTGAGAAAGTAATCACAGAATGTTAAATCAATGTCATAAAACACAAAATAATCAATTTTACAATTAAATTAGCAACCAGTTTGATTTTGTCTTGATTCTAAATTGTCCTATGGAGCAGGACCAGCATGTTTCCAAGCACTCTTATCCTGGATATAATCCTCTAATTTGTAATATGCTTGTTTACAAAGTGCACTTTTGATATGAGTTTTAAATTTTCTTTCATTTAATTGCAATATGTCACAAGGTATTTTGTTGTAACATTTAACACAGTACCCCATAAAAGATGTATGTACTTTAGATAATCTGTAAAATGGTTGATCTACTAACAACTGCCTTTAACCTTAAAATCAACAATTTTGTCAGTAGATTTTTTTACATTATAAGTAGTCTAATATTCTTATTTATTGCTTAATTACTTAGACCATGATCAAAGCTTTATATTTATGGTGCAAAAAAATCCATTTAAAATTTAAAACATTTCAAAATTTAAATATGTCAAAATAATACAAATTGCTTCTAAGTTTCTAGACATCTATTTCACATATTATTCAGGTGAAGTAATGATAAATAATTGTAGCAGTTTGATAACTATACTTAAGTAAAATAAACATAACGAATAAATATTATTTATTTTTTATTATAACATATCACGCATTTTTTATTCTAAACCCTTTATTGCAATAACAACATTAATAAATAGGCAGGATATTTAAAAATATTATTATTGCAAACAAAAATAATAATATTTGCAAAAACAGCACTGTGATTTACGAGATTAGAACCTTAGCCATCTTGAATCTAAGACCAACGCTTAACGCCTTCTGCTATCTGCACATATAATTTACTTTCGAATTTTAGCAATGCGATACACTGGCCAAGGTCACGCGTACGAGTATGATGCGTGCTAACAAAAGTTATGGAAATATAAGTGCGGCGCCCGCGAACCGTGACGATACGATAGTGTGTAGTGCGAAACTGCGTTCTCTGTGGTGTGTGTACGGCACTCACACCACAGACGTCTGACTGTTTACACATACAAATGTACGGACTATACCGCGTGTTCACAGCAATACGACTCTTAGCGTGCTCATGCACTTTTGAGCGCTTACTGTACCTAAAATAAACAGCTGTTGTGTTGTTGTAAACATTAACGTCGTTGTATTTTTTTTCAATAAGATTAATATGTCTTTATTCATTTCAAAACGCTTTATACTATAATACTCTAATTTATGTACTTTTTATACTACTTACACGAGGCAAACGTCTTCAATATTACGTGACCATCGGTTTTATGAGGAAGGATATACATTATTATTTTGTCGAATTTACCCACATTTTACCCTTATATATTGTTTACTATCTTTTATTTTCAAGTCCAGATGGAATTAATTATCTTAACTTATATAATTGACTCATTTTAAGGACATCATCATCTTCTTGACTGCGGACCTCAAAAGTAATTGGAGTGATTTAATTTAATGACCGACTTCAGACAAAAAATGGCTAAAATTGTTTTCATTTGTTTTGGACAGTTCCTGGGTGAAGGGTTAATTTGGATAATTACTTTATTTTCGCTGTTGTCTATTTATAACTTCGAGAGGGACTTTTAAGACAGATTGTTAATTAAGACTGTCTCGTAGCTACACTGTAAGAATACAAAATAGCTTTTGTTTTTTTTTTTGTGATAATCGCAATGAAAAAAGTGTAAAAAATCGTGATACATCGACATTATTGATTAAATCAAAAAAATAAAAGTCATATGCAAAGATATTTTCAAGTTTTAGAATTCGAAAACTAAACCGATATGTTGAATATTTCATGAATAATATCACCAATTCTTCGTTCCACCCATCATAATATATTATCAGTGCGATATACCCTCATATCTCTTAAAAATCCTCCCAATGGATATGGGTAAAATATTCCAAATCTATAACACAGTATGTGAACGGCTTCGGTGGGTATAATAACATTATCTTTTTGAACAAACCTTTCTTTATCTTTTGACGGGCGAGGCATAACTTTTCGACTCTATTTCGTTAACATTTTTCTATATTGAATGGTAACGTCATTTTAAGGAAAAATTTAGTGAAAGTCGGTAGCGGTTTTGTGGGTTCCGTAATATTATTTTGATGTGAGTTTATTTATTTTACTGGGTAAAATATCTAAGAGTTTAATTTGTTTTACTGTTTTCTGGGCTGTTTATTTGATGTATGTGTGTAGATAAAAATATTATTTAAATTAATGTGGGCCCATGCCATGGATAAAAATAACAAGATAAAAAAGCATGTGCATAGGAACTTAACTAGTGATGCGTAAAACTTAAGCGAGAAGTGATAAATTGTTTTAAATACTGGATGTTTGGAGTCTCTTTGAGGGATCGAATCCGGAATGGGGTGAGCTGGCAGAAAAATTGTCGACATAGCTCACAGAATAAATAAGCTGAAGTGGCAATGGACCGGCCATATTAGCCAGAACCGATGACTGGGGTAGACGTTTTCTTGAGCGGAGACCGCGAATCGGCAAACGTAAGGTAGGATGCCCTCAAGCTAGATGGAGTGACGACTTCGCAGGGTGGCTGGTAGCGGTAGGATGACAGTTGCCGAGAATCGAACTGAATGGCGTGCAATTAGAGAGGCCTATGGCCAGCAGTGAACTGCTATAGGCTGATGATGAATACTGAATGAAATGTTATAATGTCTTAGTATATTGTCAAGTGATAATGCGGTCAATTATAGTGCATCCTTGTCCAGAAGTAGCCTAACAAATCAACATGAAAGATCTTTACTCAAACCACGAAAAATGTCATAATTTTTTGAACCAAAAAAACGAACAACCATAATACCAAACTGGCACGTTACAAAGGACACTTTAAAAAGCAGAATGCAAAAGAAAAATGATATTTTATTTTCTCTGTGAACTACAATTTTAAAGGCATCCTTGTATTTTGCATACGACTCCCCTTGCCCGGTCTTCGGGATTATGCAAAATTGTTTCGCTTCCATCTGGTTCTAGGGAGGAACTCTTTTCCGGCTACGGATGTTGTTGCAGGTGATTGAGGGTTTGGGGTAAATCCTAGGTATAGGTGATAGTGAATCCTTACCGACTGTGGCGTATATTGTAATTGATTTTGTTTCAAATTTTCTGTCTAATATTTAAGATGGAGATTACAAAGAAATATAATTTTTTTAACACATTTTGTAGCCTTGATGCTTTTTTCTCACATACAATAAGTGTTTCTTAAATATAAGATAGAATACATGAAATATTATGTTCACTGTTCAAGTAAAGCAAAGTTCATACAACGTTATGTTATTTTCATTTTCTATTAGACTGTTTTTCTCAGATCTTTCAAGTCCTTGTTAACACCTATACTCCATTTGAAATAAGATTAGACATTTAACTAAACCGTTTTTACAGTCCGTTCAACCGATTTTGACTTATATTGCGATGGTGGCATGACAAATGGCAGCTGCAGTAAACAGTTGGTATTGTAACCACTTTTTTGCTTTTAATGCCATCCTTATGCCTACGGTATAGAAATATCAAAATCGGTTGAATGGACTGTAAAAAAGGTTTTTTTAAATGTCTAATCTTATTTCAAATGGAGTATAGTTCTATTTTCATAGCATTTCGTTAAGAACCCGTCGGAACTTATTTCGTATTTCACTTTAAATTCAAGGACCCCAAAAGCCGACATTCAGTTAGAATAAAATTCTATGAGAACTGTCGTAAGCCGGTTTTTGTTTACTTGATAAAGTGTTCCAGTTCGATTACGTATCGTTGGCGACGGCATAGACTAATACAACTGTACAGAAGCGACACTTACATTAGACAATCTGGGAAACTGTTTGTTTAGCAAACGGAATAGCAACCTACATTGTTCTTACCTATATTCAATTGTTACAAAATGCTGAGATAGGGTTCTTTTAGCCTCCCTCTTATTGGGCTTTTTTATTTTTCTCTTTCTAATACACAACATACAAACACACACACACGTATATTATAGGAAACATGGTATAACTAATTTACGTAGTATAACAATCTACAATAGTCAGTCAGAGAATAATATGTGATGACACACTGCTCTCTACCACCTACTGTTACAACGTCCTCATTTATGCAATACTGACTGTGCTAGCCGGTCTTATTATTGAAAAACTGTAGGACTTGAGCATATGATTGGGTCGATAGTTTCGCTTCTATAAATTTCTATTCTTTGCAACAGTTGCTCTTTTACGTGTGAATTTTATCAAAGTGCTTTTATGTACATTATTTCTTTGGTGATTGTCGTTTATTTTTATTGGTAGGTGCTAGTGTGCTGCGTAGTTTTCTGAAGGTACAAGTGTAGGTAAATATAAAGTTCGTATGGAAAGTTTTTTTAGATATTACCATGTTTTTTTTTTTGATTTTGTTCAGGGCCCAGGAGGTTGCTTACGTTTTTTCTTTATATATGTCACCGTATAATTATAAACTTCGTTAGTTTATAATCCATCGGTATTATTTTCGTTAGATTATAAACTGTCGAAAAATTGTGAACTGTGACAAATAATTTACAATTTAACGCATAATTTTCGATAGTTTATAATGTATCTATGAAAAACTGACAAATTGTGAACTGGTAACCAACTTGTTTGCGACGTAATGCACCTTGCACTAATATTAAATAGCCTGCGTGGCTGCGAGGAACTTGGAAGTAGCGCTCGCCGGCCGCTGCCACGGCACCGCTCGCTTCACTCGCTCGGCTTGCGCGCGGTTGGTCACAGTTCTAACCTAACCTAACCCATTTCACCCAGTTCACAATTTTTCGACAGATTATGATCTAACGGAAATAATACCGATAGATTATAAACTAACGGTGCTCACAATCTTACGGTGACATATATTTACTGTAGGTATACACATATGTACTCGTATGTACTACTAGGTGGTAGGTATATGTATTTACTGTGGATATGGTATAGAGCTGAGCCAGTGTTGAAAGTAAAGTTTAAATTTTAACAGAAATTGCTATTATTCCCAACCCTTACACTCTTTTTTTGAGGAACTTATTGATTTTTTAAATTAAAACTTCTTTAGGCACGTTGGGCATTTTTGATATGGGAAAAAACAATTGAACTCGCGACACTGCTACTGACACCAGCTTTTGACCATTAAAAAGACATCAACGCGTGATACATTTTCTTTGGGATTAATGACATTCCAAACATGGAGACATGACAACGCCATGATCGACATTTCCCTTCTTTTTACCGACTTCAAAAAAGAAAAGTATTTCCTGCACGGTAAAATTATTCAACTTTTCACTTCTGTCGGCACTCCCGGAGAGCCTCTGTTTTTTTTTTCTTTTTTTAGGTAGATGAATCTGCTAGCCTATCCTTACCTACTGCTTGTCATTCATTTTCTGTTTTGAATCAATCAACTCCAACCAAGGCTTTTTGATGATGATGTTCAGAATGGTCAGATGCGTAGTGCTCACAAGCGGTGTGCGTGTATGACCAGATGTATGAACGTAAACGAAACAGAAGGAGTATGTAATGATCATAGCAGGTGGCGTTCTGTAGTATCTGCCTACCCCCACGGGAAGAAGGCGTGAGTTTATGTATGTATAATCTCGGGGACTATGACGAATTAATATTAATATTTTACATTTTATAGTAATCCTTTATTTTATACAAATATGATCACAATTCGCTGAAGACGAAACCTTCCAAAATCACGGGGGAATATAATATTGTCTCAACATTCCAATATCATAAATTTTACAGGCGTCCGTGGTTTCTTGTAATTGATCATGAATAATGTATACACCCTCATTCATTCTCCTGTGCAAGATAAATTGATTCTGATTGTATTAATATTCCTTTGGAATTCAGGTAAGTGGGAATGCCAGTGGCTGTTTTGAGAATTACCTAATGGCCTTATGGAAAAGGATGATAATTTGAAATGAAGCTCTTTATGGGTGCATTAAAATAGTTTGACTGTTGGCTAAGACATCTTAACATCCTTCCTTACTATTAACCAGTCTTCCAGTCTATCTTCCGTAAACGTATATTTATTATTTTTAATTAAAATAATAAAGCATAGCATAATCAGTCCTTAATTTTCCCTGTGTTGTGACACAGGCCTCCTCTTTATGATGGGAGTAAGACATAATCCACCACGCAGGCCCAGTACGGGTTGGTGAATGTCACATGTCTTCAAATTTTTAGTTCTAGGACATGCCGCTTTCCTGACGATGTTTTCCTTCACCGTTTTGAGATCAGTGGTGATGAAATAAATTACACCAAGTAAAGCTCGTAAGTCAGGGCCGATATTCCTGGATCACCACTGCTCTTAAAACATTATAAACCGTACAAATTATTATGAATGTGAAAGTAACTCTGTCTGTTACCTTTTCACGCCTTACCAGTGGAATGAATTTCGACTTATTCTAACGTTACAAATGTAGAGATATAGTCTTCAATACATCCATTAATCTGTCTGTCTACCTGTCTGCTACCATTTTAGACTTAAGGGCTGAACGGATTACAATGAAATTTGGTACCTATACAAGTAGATCATCACTTGGGTTAGGATATAGGATACCTTTTTTTTTATTCCGGTAGTACAATCCCATGGGATAATTTTGAAGGTCCACGCGAGCGAAGCCGCGGGCATCATCATCAGCCTTATCTCTGTGAGAGGGAGTGGGCCGTAATCCACCACGCGGGCCCAGTGCAGGTTGGTAGATGTCACATGTCTTCGAATTTTTGGTTCTAGGATATGCCGGTTTCCTCACGATGTTTTCCTTCACCGTTTTGAGAGCAGTGGTGATGAAATAATTTACACAAAGTAAAGCGCCTGTCTGGGTTCGAACCTACGACCTACATTTCGTAAGTCGCGGCTGCTACCACTGGGCCACCACTGCTTCTCAGCCGCGGGCAAAAGCTAGGAATTAAAATTCTTAACCAAAATTTTTGAGCAAGATTACACGCACGGAGTTGCGAGCGATTACAACACAATACACAGCAACAATACAATATTACGATGAAAATACTCGAATGGTCAATATTTAGGTATAAATACTCTCATCTCGATACTGTAACGTTGTCAATCCTACTACCCTTCCTATACCTGACCCTCGATCACTCAAATTATTCGTACAATGGAGCTCGCTAGCACTCCACAAAATTGTCACCATTCGCGCCATTATTTAGCGCGGACCGTGCGTTCCCATCAGTCTGCACGCAAATTAGCGGGCATTACCATAATTTGGGTAACAGCTCATGCTGCAAATGTCACGGATATAGCTTGCAGTTAGCTGTTGTTAAAGTAAGAAGTACTTTATGAGGTTAGAATAGTACAGACGCGAACAATGAACCATTTTTTTGCGAATAGTATGCTTAAAAAATATCGAAGTCATCATTCTTACCATCACGCGTGCATGACAAGCATAGAAACGAGTTTTCTACGGGATTTGTCGACGGAAGAATAGACAAAATGACAGATTGTGATGTTTATCTGTCATTTTGTCTATTCTTCCGTCGACAAAACTCGTTTCTATTGTCTACCACTTCGGGGACACCGAAGAATTAGGCAAAGGCGTATTTTTTTACCTGTGTTTGAGTCGCATGTAACAGAAGACAAGCCTATAGCTCATATCCAGAGTCCGTGTTACTATTGAGACATTTTAAATAACATAACACCACGCCTGAAATCCCCGAAGGGTTAGGCAGAGGTGTACTTTTGTACACCCATAATTCGCTAGTTATAATAAAGTCCCGTGTAACATTACCATCAATCGAGCAAAAATCTAGACTCCGGGCTGCTACTGAAAAATTCCTGATAGAAGAACCCAAAAAGACTTTGCCCGATCTGCAAATTGAACCCAGGAACTCATGCTCAGCAGTAGTGCTTGCAACCACTAGAACAACGAGACATTTCTAATAGTTTTAATATAAATAGCACTTTGGGCATAAAACTCCAAAAGAGACGCTCGGCGGTCGCGCTTACTACGATTAGACCACGAGGCAGTACATAACATCATCATTTATCATTTCAGCTAAACGACGTCCACTGCTGGGCATAGGCCTCCCCCAAGCACCGCCACTTCGACCGATTCTGTGCTTTTCGCATCCAGCGGATTCCTGTGGCCTTCACAAGGTCATCGGTCCATCTTGTGGGAGGCCTTCCTACGCTACGTCTTCCGGTACGTGGTTGCCACTCCAGAACCTTTCGACCCCATCGGCCATCCGTTCTGCGAGCAATGCCACTTAAGTTTGGCAATTCTTCGGGCTATGTCGGTTACCTTGGTTCTCCTGCGGATCTCTTAATTTCTGATTCGATCACGTAGAGAAATTCCAAGCATAGCCCTCTCCATTGCTCTTTGGGTGACTTTTAGCCTTCTGATAAGGCCCATTGTGAGCGACCACGTTTCAGTACATACTTAACATGTTTCTATTTATAACTAAAAAAAATAGCTTGCCGTCCGATAAGGACCAGGCCCGGGTCGACGGCGCGTTGTGTTCCACGCGTGCCTCAAAGAGATGTCAGCAAAACTGACGGGGTCCGCTAGGGCCGATGCCTACAGGGGTCGCGGGAAAGGGATAGCGTGGCCCCTGGCAACATGGCAACTGAAAGAACACGGGTGGGTTTTAGTCAGTAAGAGTCTGATATCCCTTCCCGCTACGCCCAGAGCAGGAGAAGTGATTTGGTAATTTCACAACCAAAAAACGAAAAAAAGGGTCGATCAAAAGTTAAGCTACGCTTGCCGCGGTCATTTCGTGAATGACCATCGACATATCAAATCCCCTCCGTTCCTCGGAAAGGATGCGTTAAGCCATTGGTCCAGTCTTACCAAGGGGTATCGTGTTACCCAGTAACTTGGTTGTGGAGGTGAGATAGGCTGTAAAATGCTTGTATTCAACTGCATCCAATTAGACTGGAAGCCGATCCCAACATAGCTGGGAACAGGCTAGGCAGATTGGTCAATCTGCCTAGCCTGTTCCCTGTTTAACTATAGGAGGTCTCCTATAGTTAAAACTCGGTCATTTACTTTGACGGAAAAAAGGTAGGTTCCGTCATCCATTACCCCAGCCTTTTCCTAAGAGATTTAGGCTTAAAAATAGTTTTCACGTTACCAAAGTTAATAACTTTTGGCCGTAACTTCGTCCGCGTTAATGATTTTAGTTGACTTAACTCACGTAAGCCAAGCTTAGTTAAGTTTAAGCCGGATTTTTACTGACACGATTTTAAACATTGGAAATTGTTTGAAATCCCTTTTTTAGTTCCTACCCGGAAGAGGGATGATGGAAGTTTTAACTAATTACTTTATAGTACTGTTAAGCATTTTGTTTCTAAAAGTATACATCTTTATATTTGTATCGTCTTTTCGGAATACTGACCTATGTAATAGACCCTACGTCCAGCTATGGACTAAATTGTGACAACTCAAACTCAAAGCATTTATTTCAATTAAACCAATTACAGGCACTTTTGAATCGTCAAAAAGTCAGTCAGTAATTCAGAAAGTTGAAGCTAGTTGCCCATTCCAAAACGGAGATCTCTATGGAGAAGAATGGACAGAAAACTCCAAGAACACTCTAATAAATCATTCAAATCACTCCAGTACTCAAATCAAACCTAATCTTTTTGTGGACAAATACGATAAAGGCTTATAAATTACGTCAATACAAGAACGTTTCAATATTTTCTGAACAAAACATGAGTTATATACCAATTCAGTTTGGAGACACAGACAGTCTGACATTCTATTGATACGTTCTTAAAACCCTATACCTATTAAAAATATCCATTCAACCCTTTTCTACCAAGTCTACGAGCATTTCATCACATAAAAACTTTGTAAAGTTCAACGCCCCCTCTCGTTCTGAATGAATTTCATCCCGTTTTAGCGTCTTAAGAAAAAATACATCATTTATTTAGTCAGGTAGATTTTTTTCAATTTATCTAACAGCCATGTGTAGGCACGGTCGTCAGTCTTGTATAAATCATTATGGAAGCTTGTTGACAGAAAAGTTTTTTCTACGGCGTGGTTTACACCTACGCCGTACCGTAAAGAAACCGTGCCATGTACAAAGGATGAATAAATAACACCACATGATAGGATATCTGCATTACCAAGTGAATTGATGTAAAAAATCTTATGTGCCTGTGATTTTACCAGGACATAAACCCTCAACCTGAAACACACCGTGGTACGTGGTAACAGAAAATAGGCATAGATATATAGGCCCACATTCTCCGACAGACTTTGACAAAGACCTTAACTCTTCATTAAAATTTATTGTCACCATATGAATACAATATTAAGTTACTGTCAACGTCACTCAAGTTAAGTTTCCCCTTAACATCGATCGGATGTGATGGCGAATTTGTAGTTTAATTCATTTACATAACAGTGGGGTGTAAGATGCAAATATTTAATGATAAACGTCGTAGTATCTAGAGAGAGGTCTAGAGGATTTTGAACACTTATTATCACTGAAATGTTAAAACTAAACTAGTTCAAAAACCCATTTTTCATTCAATTACTTTGAATAGCTACACAAAAAAAGTCTATGCAGGCAATAAATAACTACTATCCCCTTCATATGCAGTCTTAATAAAGCTCTTATTCAAACAGACTCAAGCATCGATCGACAAAATTAAACTCACATCGCACACAAATAATAACTTGAAAAGATGTTGAATCGCAAAAAATCTTTTTTCATTTCCCGTTTAAAGGCATTGTGTAAGAAACCGAGCAAATACGAAGTCATTCATATTGAAAAGTGGCCAAACACCGATATTTGAATTAGTCAGCTGATATTTTTATTTTTATGTTGATTTATTTTTATTATTTTTATTATAGAGTGTGTACATATATCTATGCATAATTTTATCGAAGGATTTTTTTATTTTTAAATCAATTTTTTTTTTTATGTTTTATGGAATAAAAAAAAAATAACAAAACGCGATGAAACAAACTCCATAATGATTGCAAGTAATTAGGCGTCCTCATAAAATGAAAATTGTGGAAAAAAAACTACCCTCAATTGAAAATAAACGTGCTTTTATAGCAAGAATCTGTATTTTTTCCAAATGTTTTTTACAATAAATAAATTTCTCAATAAGAAGCGAAACAAAAACAATTTTTTTAAATTTTTTTTATTAAAATTTATAAATATTTTTTCCATCGATAAAATTAAACATAGATTCTCTCATTTCGATATGTGTACATTAAAAAGACTTACTGTATTGGTGCAATAAAAATGTATAAGATATATTGCCTAATTTTTGGGAGCAATAGTGGCCCTGTGGAAACGGCCGCGACAAACGAGTTGTTGGTCATAGTTCCGAACCCAGGTAAGCAGTTTATTTTCGAATTAATATAATAATTACTATGTATGTAAATTATTGCATCACCACTACTCTCAAAATGGTCAAAGATAACATTGTAAGGAAACCGACATGTCCTAGAACCAAAAATTCTAAGACATGTGACATAAATCAACCCGAACTGGGCTCACGTGGTAGAACATGGCCCACTCTCTTCTTCAGGGAGTAGGCCTGTATGCCAGTAGTGGGAACATTTTATGCTGATTATGCTTATGCTATCCATACGCAATAAAGACGAGTATGTAACTTTTTATTTTCACATGAAAATTATTCATGGTTTCCGTGTTTTGTAATTGGTTTCCGCTGGGGTGAATTTTTAAGATGGTGTAATATCTTTAATGTGTTTCAGTGGGTTGGCTTATTCTTTGGCAAAAAAATTAACACTGACTCGTTGCGTAACTTGGAAATACTGGCAATTTTCTGGATGAGTTCCGCGATGACAATGGTATGTGAATTTATTAGTCTAATGATGCTAATTAGAAAGTGGGTAGACTGATTTGTAGCAGCGTCGAATAGTCGGGACCTCATTTCCAAAAAACCCACACTGGGTCGACGTGGAGGATTAAAACCCGCTCACTCTCACAAAGAGGAGACCTGTGTCCTAGCGTTAGGCAAATTAGCTACTTATATAGGCTGATTGTTGGTCTAGTGGTCGCAAGCGCTACTGCTGAGCATGAGGTCCTGGGTTCGATTCCCGGGTCGGGCAAAGTGTTATTGGGTTTTTCTATCTGAAATTTCTCAGTAGCAGCTCGGAGTCTGGATTTGTGCCCGGTTGATGGCAATAGGCTCGCCCCCTATTACATGGGACTTAAACATAACTGGCGAAATGTGGGTGTGTACCTGCTACAGGGACACCTCTGCCCAACCCTTCGGGGAAACAAGGCGTGATGTTATGTTATGTTATGTTATGTTGTTATAAAATATTAATGCCAATGAATGCCAATGTAGGTGAGTGTTCATTCCTTAAAGCTACCATCCACTACGTCTTTCATCGACTTGAATGTACCCTGGCGGCTGAGAGTATGTCATGTTTACTCAAATGTCTCGCTGATGGTGGCGTGTGTGTTGGATCATTAAGTTCCCTTCAAAATGGTTGAGCTAAATGGTGCTGATCCATGCATCATGTTCGTGAACGGGCGCCGTCAGTAGGGACTGGTCATCTCTTAGCTGCCACGGTTTATTTTAATTTATTAAAATTATTGAAATGTTTTTTTTTTTTAATTTTTAATACGGACGCTTTTAACGTACACGTATTTCTACATTGTTCTCACATGTATAATTTCAGCACGAATGACGTAACCAATATTTTGTAACAATATTTCGATTTAAAAGAGTGTCCGTGGAGTTTCTTGCTCGTTCTTCCCCATAGGTATCTACTACGCTTTGGAATGGGCAACTAGCTTCATATTTCTGACTGACGTTCTCCTTGACAATTCAAAAGTACCTGTAATTGGTTTATTTAAAATAAATGCTTTGAGTTTGAGTTTGAGTTTTAAATAAGTACCTAGTACCTATACCTACAAATTATTTAGTTCTTGTATTCCATTAAGCTTTCCAATGAAATACCCTACATTCCTAACGCAAATCAAAACAGTAGTACAGGCATTTATCCAATTAAACCGAGAAAGGATCTATGGTTGGATAGACTACTCAGATTCCTCGCAACGTTTATTTCTAGATAAAGGAAGGTGCAGTTTATTTATATGTTTTTATTTGACTATACCGGCTCTTTTGCTGTTCCACTAGGGAAAAGGCACTCAAACAGAAAAGGAATGAGCTTGCACAAAGCTGGTCAGTGATTTAGGAAAATAAAATTCAGGTTAAGCATAAATATAACTGTGCCCCATAATGTTCCTACAGTCTGGACACAGGCTTCCTCGCTGTGGTAGGGAGTGGGTCGTCATCTGCAACGCGGGCCTCGTGCGGTTTGGTGGGTGTCACAATGTCTTCGAATTTTTGGGCTTAAGACGTTTACGGTTTCATGACGATTTTTTTTTTTTATGTTTTTTGACAAGTTGTGATGAAGTATATATTGCAAAAACCAAACTGCATACTCGTTGCCTCACGATAATTGAAACTAAAGAATTTTACATCAAAAATAAAAGTGTACAGTATACATAAAAGTACATGCCATACTAAGCGATAGTGTAATCAGATCCTTCCGCGTTTCATCCACTGCGTACCGGATGAGCCACAGCTGTTTACATTTTAATTAGCTGCAGCTTTCAAGAGAGAGATAATGGAACTATTTTATTGAAACGGAATTAAAGGAGTTTTGCAGTGGTTTAACGGAGTTAAAGTTTTATACTGGCTGGCTGATTAAAAAATAAATAATATGATTTGTCATGGCTCAAGTTAAGAAGTGGTTTGGCATCTCACAAAAGTTGCTGGTCTGGTTGATCTAACCTGGTAAGTAGGTATTCCAGTAATTTTTATTGTTCCATACGTCCGAACGAAAAAAGGGAACTCTTATATTATGATCACTCGTGTGTCTGTCTGTCCGTCTGTCACAGTCAATTTGTTCCGAATCTAATGAACCGATTTAATTGAAATTTGGCACACATATATCTGTGACCCAAACACGCACGTGTAACGCTACTAAAATTAATTTTGTATATGGGGGTTTTGAGAGGCAAATAAGAAAAAAAAAACAGTAACTGTACCGTGTGACAATAATTCAAATGAAAGGGCTTACTGTAAGAGTCTTAAACCTATTTTTTTTTTGTTAAAATAAATAGTTATTAAGTTATTTAAGCAAATTGTTGAAAATGAACTCCGAAACTTATAGTTCTATACGTATAGATTACAGGAAAATCTATAAGAAGTCTTTGGTCTTAAAATAACATGGTAAACCTTTCAATATTGTGCATGCAAACTTACATTTTCAGTTTGAATTTATGGAAGAACATGTTTTTCAACTACAATGTTAAGTTTGTTCTTGGTATTAAAGAATTTCCGCGCATTGTTTGAGAAAAGTACTATACAAGCCTTGGCTGCAACCAGGCATTGATGGACTCACATATGGTCGCCCTCCCCTCTAACTGTCGTATCTCACAAACTGACGTATCTACACTGACATTACCTAGAACTTTGTTTCGAAAAGTTCTCTCTAATTGTCGTGTCTGTGTATGTGAAGATAATCACGTATTTTGTTTTGCGTAAGTGCAAAAAAGGGACAAAATACTGTCACCACCTGTCGTATATGCACACATCTACAGTTAGTGAGTTAAAGATTAAGTCAAGAGCAATTTATAAAAAGTTATTAATTCATAAATAAAGCCACAGCTAACGCAACTATATTAACATGATTGTAGCGCCCGACCGAGAAACTGTTGCCTTGGAAAAATATCAGTTGCTAGTTACGACAGTTAGCGGGGAGGGCGACGATATGTGTGCCTTGGCTTTGCCTCGGCCCACATTTTCACGATTGTCAATCAACGCCCGTGTTGCAGGCCGCGACAGTAATGTCGACACCCTAGGTTATTGAAAAGATTTTCTAGATAAACTTCAAATATTTCACTTTATTTTCCATATACTAAGAACAGGTTACTGATTAAATATTCCACTTTGTTGTCCCCTAAAAAACGTTGTAGATAAAGCCAGGTATTCGTACGCACGGCGTAAAATCATGCTGTCCTATCCAGTATACACAGACCTCTCATTATACGGAAAGTCTACAGAATGCATGATCACCTTATACTGGAATGTACAGCATGAGGTCTCGTCGTGTCTACTACACAATATCTGTGTTCAACTGCACAGTTCGGTTTGTCACGTTCGAAGTAATCTCGATTCGCGTGAACACGCCGCCGTTGTGGGCTCTTACGAGTACCTATGTAGCTCGTACCTCGTATTGCTACTTTTATCTATTTCCTTATAGGTGCACCCCGGGTTTCAGATTAATGTTTCTAGTTGCATTTTTGTAAAGGAAGTAGGTATTTTTTTGTTGAAAATACTGTGGAAATACTTGGGAAGTGTATCTTGGTAACTACCATCTTCATCATGTCGTCTTGGGTATATCTATTCAATAAGGTCGAGAAAAACATTATGAAGCAACAAAATACTAACCGCACTGTACCATGCGATGGATTACGATCCACTTACTCTCACAAGAAGGAGATCTGCGTACTCAGCAGTGGATCTGCATAGGCTGGTTATATAAGGTAAGTACTTTTGAGGTAAAAAATTATAAAACAGTTCAATAGGTACCTAGTGGGAAACAAACTCCATACTTAACCAATTAATTTTAATCATTCATCATCATTTCAGCCGAAAAACGTCCATTGTTGGACATAGGTTTCCCCCAAGCAAGTCATATCAACCGGTCTATGCTTCATTTTCATTCATTCATTCACCATTTCAAACTACGTCCGTTCATTGAACAAAACTCAGCTTGGTATGGAATCAGATATACAAGCTGACTTTCGTTCAAAACATAAAGTCGGTTATAAAATTCCGTATACGATGGCAAGGGCCCGGTATGTCACGTGCTAGTAATCTCGAATCGCGTGAACACGCCGCGTCGCATGGCCCGGTGTCTGATGTGTAGGTGTGCGTATGTGTGTGTTGTGTATGTAGTTACTGTTCCAAAATGTAGGTGTGTTTGAATGGAAGTGCAGGTGTGTGAGTTGTTGTAGATGCTTTTATTGTATGTGCAGAGGTGTGAATGTGTATAGAAAGATTGTATGCAAAATGGTTCTAAGTGTGAATATTGTGAAAGAGCTGTTTTCCAGAACTTGTTAAATGTCTCATTAATTTAGCGTGTGGTCATGATTGTAAAATAGATATTGCGTAGGAATTTGTTTGTATATTTAATTCGTACCTATTTCGAGTTCGTAAGATCCTCGCTAAATAAACCCCTTAATTACGCATAGTATGATTTTTGCTATGACTGCGCGTTGTATGTCAGTGAGTAGATACCAAACTGCTTCATAAAGTATATATTCATATTCTTTTAATAAGATAACTATAACGCTATATCTTGCTTTCAATACATTCAGGAATCAAAATTACGTTCGAAACAGTTTCGAAAACGGAAATACTCTCATTGTTCTACCAACAAGAATTATTACAGTGAATATACGTAGAGAATGTAGTGATAATTAATGGACATGTTCTGCACAGAATTTCAATTGAATCTATATCTAATAGTCTATTGGTTCTATCTACACTTCAGGAATCAAAGCGTTCGTTGGTGTGAATATCTTGTATGCAACCGGTATGGATTGAATTCACGACCTCTTGATTGCTCCAACACCTTATGCTGGTGCTATGTATGTATTATACGAGAGTGCTTTGCTACAGGGTTGAATGTGTTATAATCCTGGCTAGGTTGGAATTCTTAAGAGATATTATTTTAGAAATAAAATAATTTTTATTTGGTTGAAGCATAATCAGCCTATAATGTTCCCACTGCTGGGACACAGGCCTCCTCTGAGTTTGTTTCAGCCTTTCTTCTCAAAGTAGTCAGATAGGAAACGCCGAACTCATCTAGCTGATTTTTACCCGACTGCCCCAGAAGGAGGGTAATGTTTTTCGAGAGTATGTATGTATGTATGTTTGTATGTATGTATGTATGTCTATTTCTTTGGCACGCTCTGTAGCCTAAACGGCTTGATGGATTTTAACATGTGAGGTGTCGTTAGGTTCGTCTTAATAGTGGGAGTGTTATAGGCTATATAATATTAATATATTGCATCTGCAAATACAAAAAAAAGGGAGGGGTAGGTTTTAAAAAACAAAAAAACATTATTGGTATCAAATAAAAGTTAGTAATGAGTCAATTCCAAATATATATACATATATTATTTATATATTAATAAAACTAAAAAGATTGAAATAAAACAAATTATTAAAAAAAACAAAAAACCCGACTGCATAAACTCATAACTGAAAAGAGAAAAACAAGCATTATAATCTATAGGATTTTGGTATTGCAGGCGGGGACAAACCAATAACCTGAAATGAGTTTTTGCAGTCGGGTTTTTTGTTTTTTTTAATAATTTGTTTTTATTTATTTTTTAATATGACGTGTAAAAGTGATTCTGATATCCTATTTACAGAATAAACAATTTTATTTCATTTCATTTATCTCTTCGAGAGGAAGTGGTCTGTCTGCTGGGACACAGGCCTCCTCTGAGTTTGTTTCAGCCTTTCTTCCCAGAGTAGTCAGATAGGAAACGCCGAACTCATCTAGCTTATTTTTAATATTTTTTTAATCTGACGTGTTAAATTGATTCCGATATCCTATTCTGTAATATACCACGCAAGCCAAGTGCGGGTTTGTACGTGCGAGACGAAAAATGAAAAAAATTGTGGTTTATCAAGAGACACGAAACTCTCTGTTACAACGGCCTTATAATTAAATTCAACCATGTTAACCGACCGTGTTGAAAGTAGGTGCCAAATAAAATCGAAACAAAATTGCAAGTTTACATACTTCAACAAGAAAAATCACAGCAATTACTTGGAGATTTAGTCGTGTTTCATATTTTCTATTAACATGACGACATAGTAAAAAAGGTTTTTTTTTGTAGAATTTAATTTTTTGCATACAACGCGATTTGATAGCGCACTGACCGCTCAATTCATACAGAGTCAACCCCATGTCATGTTCAGTAAACGAATCTGACAATTGACACTGAAGTATTTGCTTCCAATAGGGAACAACAGTTTACAACATGTTAGTTCGAAACTGTGGGGAAACGTGAACTATGACTGTCCATTTATAGTTGATAGCAACATTTTGACAATCAAAAAAATTGAGCATCTGTTTCTGAATATTTTTAGTTGATCTTTAGTGCTAATGGCGTAAGGAAAACATCGCGAAATGTTGCCAAAATTGGCAATTAAACTGGGAATACCTAGTAAGTAATCAGAAATCAGCAGAATGCAATGAGCAACATCGGCAATAAAAATGCTCGTAACTTCTCTGTAAAAGAAGATGTCAATGTCTTACAGTCGCAAAATAACAGCCTAGCTTTTTATTAGAGTATCTAATTTACTTTATTTCTAATCGAAATTCTACCCATACTTCCGTGAAAAAAAACGAAGACAATTTTCAACAAACCTACACAATTTTCCCTAACAAAATCTTAAAATATTAGCATATCCCCGACGAATAAGCAAACGTGTGACCATTTGAGAATCAGACTTTCAAATCCCTTGCCGTCCCACCTGAAGCCGCAAGAATAAATTTATTCGCATACATTATCTTTTTAAGTTCGAAAGGAAACGTAACTGAAAATTGAAGAGTTTTGACAGCTGAAACAGTGGTTGAATTTTTTCACGTTCAATTTTGGAATGTCGTTTTGTCCGATGCTACTTTATCATATTATGTAGAGCAAAATATTAAAAAAATAGGGCAAATGATGAATGCTGAAAATGCTGTCGAGATTCCACAATTTTACATCTTAAACATCACCTCATCAGCATCATTCCTCACCACCACCTTGATATGTGGTGAAAGAAAACAGAAAAATTATAAGATGACTCATCCTCTTATATTTTTTAATTTCGGCCACTGGCTTTACCCTCGTGATATCTTTATAAATTATAGCCTATGTTACTCAGTGATAATATAGCATTCTACTGGAGAAAGCTTTTTTTTCAATCGGTCCAGTAGTCGATCATTAAAAACAAAAAACTTTTATACAAAAAATACAACCGACTTCCAAACTACAAAGTGAAAAATAACTTTAATTTCGGAAGTCGGTGTCTTTGGATCAGTATTTTAGTTTTTTGATACCGACTTCCGAAATTAAAGTTATTTTTCACTTTGTAGTTTGGAAGTCGGTTGTATTTTTTGTAAAAAAGTTTTTTTTTTCACTTTTTAGTGATTTGGTTTGTAATTTATCTAAGTTACAATAGCCTTCTGTCAACTGCTCATCAAAAATACCCAAATCGCTATAGATGTGCCTATAATATTTGAAGAGTTCCCTCGATTTCTCCAAGATCTCATCATCAGATCGTGACCAAATGACAATGGGACCAACTTAAAAGTATACCCTTTCAAACAAAAAAAAATTTTCAAATCGGTCCAGCGGTCTTCGGGGAACATACACAAATAAAAAAATTTAAAAAAAATCCCGACGAATTGAGAACCTCCTCCTTTTTTTTGAAGTCGGTTAAAAATACAAATGTATTTAAAATGTTAATGTAGATACATTATTATAAAAGTGGCTTGAAGGCTTGTCACTAGTAGTAGAATGAAACATTGATACTCGTAATTATATTATTATTAAGTCCTATGTGTTAATCCAGGTTATAAACTATCTCATCATCTACCTAGCCTTTTTCCCAACTATGTTGGGGTCGGCTTCCAGTCTAACCGGATACAGCTGAATACCAATATTTTACATGGAGCGACTGCCTATCTGACCTCCACAACCTAGTTACTAGGTAACACGATACCCCTTGGTAAGACTGGTTGTCAGACTTTTTGGGCTTCTAACTACCCGTAACAACTGTCAAAGATCTACAAATGACAGCCGGGACCAACGGCTTAACGTGCTTTCCGAAACACGGAGGGGTCTTGGTATGTTAAGATGGTCACCCATCCACGGACCAACCGCGGCAAGCGTAGCTTAACCTGATCGATCGACCCGTGCGGCTGTTATTATTTAGCCACAAGCCCTTCCAGGTTATAAACTATCTGTGTGCCAAATTTTATCCAAATCCGTTCAATCGTTTTTACGTGAAAGAGTAACAAACATCCATCCATCCTCACAAACTTTAACATTTATAATATTAAATAAATATAATATGTAGAAGTAGGATAGGATAGGATTTCTCTTTTAATTAGCCTGAACTGTCCCACTGCTGGGTTACAGCCTCCGTCAATGTTGTTATTATTGTAAAAAACTTTTAATTACTGAAGCAATTTGGAATCTGAATTCGTACGCAGTCAATGGCGTGGGACTTTTATAACTCACAAAATGGGCGTTCTTTACAAAACACTCTGCTTATCCCTTTTAGGAATACAAGCGTGATATTAACTCGTAATGTTTTAACTTATTTAAATGTAAAAGCATATAACATTACCTACAGAAAAAAAAGTAAAAGATTTCACAATCTTCCTTCCTTTTAAATTTAACATGAAATCTCACGTACACAGTTCAAAAAACCTTTATTTTTTTCAAAGGTATCTAAGGTGAAACTTGAAACTCATGTAACGGAGTAAGCTCGTTTTATGAAATATTCCCTCCAGTTCCGGGCTTACATTGTCACGTACTAAGCACAAACGTAGCGTAAAATATTATCTTGCTGACTGGGATGCTGTCGCTACTAAAGCTTTGGTAAAGTTTCGAAATACCCTCTTATATGCAATTTTAAAGTTAAGTACTTATAAGCAAAATTTTGCTTTTGTCATTTTGCATAATAGACAGTCTGCTTGATGAGGAGGATATGTAGTGTTTTGCGTGTTTTCAAAGCTATATATTTGACATAATCTACAGTTTATTGTTGAAAATTTTCTTATGCAAACATGCACCTTTTTATGTAATTGAGGACTTTTATTGTCATTAATAATTTATTTCAGCTTCTACCTCATGATCAATCATCAATCTCGCGCATAAATTTCATGTACTGTGTCGGCAAACAGCTTTACGTCAAGTGCTACAAGGCGTAGCAAACGAAGCTACGTCGTAGACGCTGCTACACAGGTGGCTACGTGTGTAGGCGCTTCTTACCCTTTTTTCTTATTGTCAATAATCTTTAAGATAAAATGATGATTTTATTCGAAAAAATATGTACTGATTCATTAATATGAACCAAGGTTTGCGTCACTCGTTTTCATTTGTCAAATATACATAGAAAATACTTGTTGAGGTAGGCCAATGTTTGTACTTCATAGCTATCCTGAATCAATCCATTAATATTTCCAATACATTAATATTTGTTAACCACAGTGTGGTTTGGTTTATTTTGTTTTGCTTGTGATGATTTTATTTGATTTATACACGCAACGGGTTTGTTATTCGTCGGAATTCTGTGGCTTCATCATCCTATACTTTTAAATGAGCAATTTTGTATTTAAATATATTTGTAATCACGTTCTCGAAAACGGCTCTAATCATTTTGTTAAAAGTTGATCTAGCTAGGTTTCATGTCTGGGAAAATTCGTTTTCTCTATTTTCACCCGAGCAGAGCTCGGTTACCCAGGTACTATTTAATAATAATTATGATAAATGTTTTTTGTTTATTATAAGTAGGAATTTTTAATATTATTTTGATAGACTATCTCTGATTGCGACTGGTAGCCAAGTGGCGGGTTTAATAGCTATTCAAATAATTAAACTGTTTATTGGTTATTTACTGTTAACATAAAAGTAAAAATAGGTACATACTTGCAAATTTTGGATAGTTATTTAGTCTAGTTATTAGAGAAAAAAACAGTTATTTATTTATGCCTATTAACATTATATTTAAAGTCTTACAACTAGTCTTACCAAGAGGTATCGTATTACCTAGTTACTGGGTTGTGGAAGTCAGATAGGCAGTCGCTCCATGTAAAATACTAATATTCAGCTGCATTCAGTCAGACTGGAAGCCGACCCCAACATAGTGGGGAAAGGACTAGACAGATTGATTGAACATTCTAATCAAAATATCTACTAAATTTCGTAATTCTCTATTGTTATAACAAAAAAAAAACATTGGCACTCCGGGAGTGCCGACAGAAGTGAAAACTTGAAAAAAAATCGGCACCGCGGTAATCAACGCGTTGATATCTTTTACTCCAGGCAACGCTGGTGTCCTCACAGTGTCGCAAAATCAATGGTTTAGTCCCATCTCAAAAATGCCCAACGCGCCTAAAGAAGTTCTTAAAAAATAAAACTCTTACCTCTAACTCGAATTTATTCAAAAATCTTGTTCTAATTTATTATCTAAACGTTGTATGTTACTGTTTACAAAACCGACATACGTCCTTTGATTTCCAAACGTGTGGCATGCTTGGTTGATGACATACCAGCCACATTTCCGCATGACAGATTTATCGCTCAACATTATGTGTGCACACATATTAACAGAAACTCGTAATGCTTCCTTTCAGTATTTCTGGTTTATTTCCATTATTAAGATGAATGAATTTCTTGTTAAGCGGTGTGATGTTAAATAACCAGACTTCTCTAATTATTTTAATTAATTCGCTGCCAGAGGTCTAGAACCATACAATTTTACAGAAGAGTAGGATACCACGAAGGCGAGAACGAAGGAAGGATTTTTTAAAATTAATTCCCTTTCTAGATTCATCTTTTACGCCAATGGAAAATCCTATCGGGCGCACGGAAATTTATAAAGATTTCATTTTAACATAATTGTATCAAGAACTCAAACATTGGGTTTTCTTCCCACTGTCATAGCAGAATTACAAAAAGGTACAAAAGTTAAAGCATTTTTTTTATCATTAAAGATACGAAAGAATTCCCTGACTCTTGCACTACGACTGTTTATATCGTTCACCTCCAGGCCCCTAAAATGCCTCACCAACAAGCACTACTGTCGCACTAGGCCACTTCAAACGACAACTGACACGCGATCCTGTTCATCCTCCTATAACTTACGTTACTAGACCTGACAGCCACATCCCCACAAGCCCTAAAAACACCTACCAAATTCCCCTTTAAACCGGGTAGTATGTGCACATGCGACCATATTTCACGAACATCAGACAGCAGTTTATCAAGCAGTGGATCGTCGCATAAATCAGTGGGTGAATGCTCTGCGATGCGATGTGGCCTGTGGCCTGAAAAATTCAAGCAATTTGGTCGGATGTCCTATTAATTGGGTGGTTAAGTGGTTCAGCTGGATCAGTATGTTTGTGTACGGTGTGTACTTGGCTGTTAATTATTGTGTGGGAGCTTGGCTTGAAAATTGGGTGGTATTTTGGTTTGTTAAGTGTGTTATAGTTGTACGATAAGTGTATTATTGTTGTGTGATGCTGGGTGCAAACCTTTTCGAAAATCATGTTGAAATTATCATTTTCTTAAAAACATGATGTCTTAAGAAAATTATTATTTCAACATAATTTTCTAGAAAATGTATCATTCTTTTTAACTTAGAATCGTGTAATGGAATCCATTATGATTGCTTAATTGAGTAAATGAATATTTTGTGAAACGAGCAATAGAAAAAATTACAATAGGTTTGTTGGCATTGGAAATGGCTGATCTTTGCGTTATGCTCGTGAACGGGTGCTGCTTATGGTGACTGGTCGTCTTGCTGATCATGGTTTTGTTATTGTTACTAGTAATTAACTGTTCATTTATTTTACCTCGATGGTCCTAGTTTATCATTTATAACTTCCAATTACAGCTTTATGTAACCGGGCACGCCCTTTATGCCTGGAGGCTTTTATTTAGATATTCAGTTCTGTTTACGTTTAGTTTTTATTTTTTTTAATTCTGCTTGAGTATAGTTCTCGATGTTTTTGGTTGGTATATTGGCGTGTGATAGCTGACATATGGCCAGTAATTTATAATTAAATAATGTTTTGTGTTGCAAAATAATTTTGCATACCTACTATTATATAGAATCATTTTTTTTTTCTAACTTGAACAGACAGCTGTGCTGCTGAGGAGTTTGTTGCGCCACTTCTTCTTCCCAGCTAAAGGCACTAGGAAGTGGTGAAGGGTGGGCGTTTTTGGGGGACTGTCTAATGTAATTTTGACGTTCGAAAAATTCTGATTCTCAGCTTAATTTGAATAAATGACTTTTGAATTTTGAATTTGAATTTTGTTGGGAAAACTATGCATTGATTTTATTAGACTTCATTAAAGATGATCTTTTCCTATGACGCAACTTAAATTATGTTTTGACTAGAAATATCCAACGATAATTATATGATATTTATATAAGAACGCTAGTCATCAATTCTCTAACAAAAAATATCGAAGAAAACCATCATTTCTGTGTGCAAAGATATCTGTTTCAATATATTTCTTCTTCCAAAAGCTGTCAAGTAGCTCGACCCTCGCAGCATGCCCTTTCTACCCAATTTCAAACCCTTATTGGGCGCTATTATTCAATTCGCACTGTAAGCATTTTTTTTTCGTACATGTAAACATTTATTTCTTAAACGACAGTGGCCCATCTTTTACCCCTGTCTTGACAGGCAATCGAGAGGCCGTGAGTTTAAATTAAGGTTCAAATATCGAGTGAAATAACTACATACTTATCGCACAAGTTAGATTGCCATCGATACGGTTAGAAGAAAATTACTGTAACAAGTAAAGTTTACTTTATGTATCTTGTTACATATTAACACCACATGAGATATAAACATTTTGACCTAACCGATCCGTGTTAGAGTTTGCTTCTGATACGACTTGATACTAAATACACAGTTGATTCCCTGTTATATAACAACCTGAGTATTACGTACAAGACAAGTTGTCAAAGTTTCAAGATTCTAATTATACGTTACGAATGTTTTATTCGTTTATTATTTGTATTCATGCATCTGGATCTACCGTCGTATCCCTTTGGCCCAACATTCGTTTGCAACCAATTGATTGATTGTTTTTACAAAGCAACCAACTAAAATCCAAACGTAGAATTCTTTTACCAAACAAAATAAAACGATCTAAAAAGATTACACAACCCATTCAATATCATTAAAAGCATAATCCATTACAGCGATAGAAAAAAGAAATACGTACTTTTTATCCGCGAAGTACCTTTCCGCAGCAAATTAAATTAAGTAACAAAACAAGCTGAGCGGCCATCTAACAATAGATGTCCAACAATAATGGACTGGCTGATAAACTATCCTTTCATCTCGGCCTTTCTTCCGGCCTATTGTGGCCTCAATTTGGCAATAAATCGCCTATTTGAGGCCCGGAGTGCGCGCCGTTGATTGGTTTTCTTTACTTCTATTTGATTGGAGTTTTGGAATGCTCATTCGGCAGTCTTTTGTTCCATTATGTCAAGGCTACCCACAGTTTCTGAAAACTTGAAGAAGTTATGATCGACTGCCTCATAGGTCTAGTGGTGGCAAGCGCTATTGCTAAACTTGAGGTTCTAGATTCGATACTTCGGGCAAAATATTATTGGGTTTTTTAGGGTTCCGTAGTCAACCCTTATAGTTTCGTCATATCCGTCTGTCTGTCTGTCTGTCTGTCCGCGGTCTAGCTCCAAGACTGTTAGTACTAGAAATTTGTAATTTGGCAAGGGTATACATATTAATCATGCCGACAAAGTGTTAAAACAAAATTATGAAAAAACATTTTTTTTAGGGTACCTCCCCTACACGTAAAGTGGAAATGTTTTTTTTTTTTCGTATCGTTGGAAAGATCTTCAAAAACATTGTGAATGTGTTATAACTATTTTTGAATTCAGAGATCCGTTTGTGAAATATTAAGCTTTAAAGTGCAAATAATTGACCAACTTAGATTTGCGGTTGTTAAAACATGTTTTCCCATACATTCCGTATGAAAGATTTTTTTTTTAACTACAAAGTTAAGTTTGTTCTTGGGATAAATTCATCCCAACTACGGAACCGTACATTGTGCATGGTCCCACATGCACTTGGCCGGTTTTATGTCTAGAATTTCTCAGTAGCAGCCCGCGGAGTTTGGATTTGCGACCAGTTAATGGCAATAGGCTCGCCCCCTATTTCATAGGACTTAAATATAACTGGCGAAATGTGGGTGTAATATACTTTCACCTCTGCGGCGTGATGTTATGTTATGATGGGCAAATCTCGGCAACCAATTATTTCAGTCAATGATACATACATACATACAAAAACTCACGCCTTCTTCCCATGGGGGTAGGCAGAAACTACAGAACGCCACCTGCTACGATCCTTACATATTCCTTTTGCCTCGTTTACGTTCATAAATTTGGTCATACACGCACGCCGGTTGCGAATACTATGCACCTGGCCTTTCTGAATAACATCACCAATAAGGTCAGTATATGTCCTCCTAGGGCGTCCCCAACCGGCCTTTCCCTTTACATTAGCCCTGTAAATACATTTTGTTAGTCGCCTTTCATTCAACACACGACGTGTTATAGAGATTTGTTGAAGAAAAAGAAGTGTTGCACCTACATGAAATAAATTGGAATAGGGACAGGACAATGATGTCGCGAGTAGAAGGCAAATGTTTCAGAAACTGGAATGAGCATCACTTGATATTAATCTACACAAACAGAACTTGGTGACGACCACTTGAATCTTCTAAATTACACAATGGATTTGATGAGTTTGCACCATAATTTAGAGCATTTATTCTGAAAAGTTTATGTGTATAATACAATAATTTTAAAGTTAGATAAGAAAATACAATAGACGTGGATATATTTAGTAACCTGTTCCGCTTAGCTATTTCTCAAGAGCCATAAAAAACCCCTGAAAGAAATCGACACGTGTTTCACCTCTCAACGAGGCATCCTCAAGATGACGATTGACTTGCCGCGAACCAGAACACGCCATGTTCTGGTTCGGAGTTGGCAATTTTTTATGGCTCTTTAGAAATAGCTAAGCGGAACAGGTTACTAAATATATCCACGTCTATTGTATTATATAATGGATATCCGCAAGGTCACGCCTGAATCAATTAACTAAGTTAGATATAGCGCAGAAATGTCGATGTTGCACCCTTGGGAAGCAGGGTTGGGTCGCTTGTTTGGAATAAATTAAACTTAAAATACCACCACTTTTACTACAGCCAGATCTTTAGATAAACGAAGTGAGAAAAACTACCTTTAATATATTTCCCCTAAGGACACGCATTTTAATCTAAAAAATGTTAGGGCACTAAAGTGGTGACCCTTTTAACAAAATTGCTTTCTCCGAACAAGGGTCGGCAAAACCTTTTTGAAATAGTTTTGCAACAAACTATAACTGTGAAATATTTAGTTAACCGACGCAGCAGTTATTTTAGTTTTGCTCTTTGGCTGGCCACCTTCATTATAATTAGCTCAGCCAAAATTGTCCGGTTAATGTGGGAAAGTTGAGGACCAAAACCTCTTTAGCTTTTTTTTTCTCTTTTTCTTCATCACTTGTCCCTAAAGGTTCATTAGAAAACCAGCGTCAGACAGCATCTGTCTGGCATTAATCCTGAAATGAACCTTTTTGGTGCAGCCGTGATGCACACACAATTGTTGTTCAAACATAATTTTTATTTTTATTTGTATTTTGTGTTTCACGAACTATGACCAAATAAAAGTTATTATTTCTTTCTTTATCATTGTCATTGACAGGCTTGTTCCATCTTGAGTAACGTAAGTAAGTAAGTAAGTATTTATTTGCATAAAACATGGTATACATGGTGTTACAATAATTTACAATAAAGAACTTACATGTTTTGCCAGAATTGTACTTACGAGTAGCATGCATATGTTCACTTAATACTAACCTTCCTTTTGTGCCATGCTTCCCTGGTCTGTGCAAGTCTCAACCAGCTCTTATCCGCAATCTTCTGTATGTTATCCACCTGGCTGCTGGACTCCTTCTGCCGACTTTCAGCAGCCAGTCAGTAAGGGCTATACCATCAAAATTCCTGCACACCTCCATTTTAGAGCCGCTGTGCATTCTCTTTTAATTAGTTTATTTCTATTTTTGCACATTGGTGCTTTTGTTTTGAAGACAGTCAGAAATCATAGGTCCACAATGAGCAAACATGGTGGTCCTCAATCCTTGCTTTTTGAAATTTTCATATTATTTGTAGTTTATATGCATCTATGGTAACCGCAAATTATTTCATGCAACGGAGTAAAGTCAGGGATAGTTATGGTTTAGCAAGTTCACTACTAACTTAAATTGACCGAATATTCAAATCACAATTTTATTGTTATTCTATAATAGGCAGTGATAGTCTAGTGGTGTGACCGTTGGACTTTCAAGTCATAGGTCTCGAGTTCGAACCAAAGGCACGCACCTCTGACTTTTCGGATTCATGTGCCTATTGTATAATTATCACTTGCTTCAAAAACGGTGAAGGAAAACATCGTGAGGAAACCCATGCCGGAGAAATAAACCACACGAAAAAAAGAAGAATAGCTGCAGGAAACGAAATCACGCGAACACGGCAAATTGACGAAGGTAGTTTGTCAATGTAACAAACAATTAATTATCCCTGGCTGAATTATATTCAAGCTTGATTCCGTTAGATTACTACGTAACAATAATACTATCGGCCAGCATAGTACAGTGATCAAGAATCAGTAATGTAATCTATTCCCCATTATATTGAACATCAAACATCAATCTACAATACAATTACGAACACGTCACGACAGAATATCAGCTCACCCATTATTTGGTCCCAATCTCATCATTTGTGACGTCATCGCTGACAAACAATAGTTGCCGACGGACGAACGGACGGACCGAGAAGTGAGTTCTATTCTAGCCCCTTTGTTGTTGCGGTCAATCTGAACGTTTTAGCTTAATTGAACGTCGTTCAGGCTGTTATACTATAATTAATTTCGCTTTTGATCGATGGTTGGTTGTTGTTGTATTCATTTTTAGGTTGATTAAATGATCGTTTGATTAAGTTTGTTAGGACTGATCTGGATTGTGGCGTATTTATGACACAATCAGCGCCTAAGTTTTTATTTACTAATTAATTTTGTTTAGTGTTCAGTCTTGGTATGTGTATCCTAAACATGGACATATTACAATTAAAAACTGGCCAAGTGTCGGACCACGCACAATGAAGGGTACGCAAACTTAACATTGTAGTTGAAAAACATGTTCTCCCATATAACTGCAAATGCAAGTTTGTACTCATAATACACACAAATTGAGAGATTCACCATAATTATTTTAAGACCATTATTTTTTTCTCCCAAAAGTAAATAACATAAATTTTATTAATAACGTACCTTTTTTTATGTTTGAATTTATCAAATAACTTCTCCCGCTCTGGGCGGAGCGGGAGGTGTTAGACACTTACTGAGTTGCCTGTATGTTGCCCGACGCCCAGGGCGTCTCCTGCAGCGGCTAGGGGCGTGAGGGCGCAAAATTTGCCTCTACCTCACGCGTTCCGTCTCCTCCTTCGCGAGCATTACTGCTGGACCAGGGCTGGAAGCAAGAGATCACCGCCACCGATCGCCTCCACGAGGACACGGCAATGCTCCGCCCAAGCCGGGCAGACCTCCACCGTGTCCTCCGGGCGATCCACACAATGGTGACACCCGGACGGTTTCTCCCGCCTTATCTGGAACAGAAACCTCCTGAAACAACCGTGTCCGGTGAGGATCTGCGTCAGGCGGAAGGTGAAAACACCGTGGCGCCTCTCTAGCCACTCCTCAAAGAGGGAAACTTATCGCCGCAATTGTGGTGTGTCCAAATATCGTTCCCTTAGTATCACAAAAATGTATTTCGATTCTGTCCAATTTGAGTAAACGGATAAAACAGATAAAAAATCGCGCGACGCAATACAATAATGAGAATATAATTAGTGCTTTTCAAAGTCTTATTTAAGGCCGTAAAACAACTGACTATTTTTAAAGGTTTTAATATATTTTTAAATTCAATTGATTGGAATAAGGTTCTAGATGCGTTTTTGTGTTGCAAACTTTTTTGTAAAATATTATATTGGTTTAAAATTAGATACGTTACGATTTATTTTTCAAAGATATTTGTAATGGTAATTAAGAGGATACAATAAAACAAAAATACAAGTGAACATAGAAGATAAAAAATACTACTACACTACTTAACTCTATGCCTACTTAAATCACGTTCTTTCTTCTTTTTAACCGACTTCCAAAAAGGAGGAGGTTATATGTTCGTAGCGTATGTTTGTTTTTTTTTATGTTTGTCCGCCGATTTCTCCGCCATTTGTGAACCGATTTTGAAAATTATTTTTCATTTGAAAGGGTATGCTCTCAAATTGGTCCTATATAAATTTTATTAACATTGCTTGGGTAGTTTTTGAGTTAGCTACAAAATACATATTTTTTTCCCACTTAGATGATATGATAAGTTCCTGTCACTGGTAGCAGGTAGTGGTATTCGAATGTGTGTGGGGTAGGTACCACAACTAAAAAGTGAAAAATAAAAACTTTTTACAAAAAAAAAAAAAACAACCGACTTCCAAAAAAAAATTTCGGAATTCGGTTGTTTTTTTTTTTTTGGAAAAAGTTTATTTTTTAATGTATGTTTAGTAGTCATTGGATACATGAAATGGGCTGCTTTTGTAAGACGACTAAAATATCACGGTGTATAGAACAGTTATTTTGAGATAGATGGTATACTTAACTCATAATTGATCAAAATCGAAATACGTTTTTGTGTTATAAAGGGGACAATATGGGGATATAAATCTCCATATTAAAAAAATACTTACGTTACACGTCCATATATATTTAGGTCACAGAAATTCATACGTATACCACAACTTAATTCCCGACCGACAGAAACTTAAGACTGGCTGTGACAGACGCACTAACAGACAGACAGACACACGAGCGATTCTGTAAGATAAGGGATCCTGTAAGATAAGGGTTTTTTACATAGTTCAGGAACCCTAAAAAAAAAAAACTTGGCCTATTTATCTTTAGGTCTGGCAGAATTGGTGTGTTGTCCTAGTTAATAACATTCAAGTATAGAACAAAAGCCTCCCACCATTATTATCAACCTCAGTCACCTAGTTAACCTCTTTAACTAAGCTGGGGGGGGGGGCTACCACCAGCTCAAAAGCAGTATTATTTTAATATTACTTCAGTGGGAGAAAGAGATGGAGCTATACGACCTGTAGAGCTTCATCTCTTTCCCACACTGAATCTGTAGGCCCCCTGATCTTTACATTTACGTCATAATACTATACTCAGTGCCACAAAGGGAATGACAAACACAGTCTTGCTGTGCTTATACGCACATAGCAGCATAGAAACTTCTATTACAATAGTCATAACGTTTAAAATTGTTTGTTTTCGTGAGTGGGTGTGTGGGCTCTGGTATAAGAGGTAGAGGTCAAATTTCACATTATAGTTGAAAAACATGTTCTCCTACATTCCAACTGCAAATGTAAGTTTGTACGCACAATATTGAGAGATTTACCATGTTATTTTAAGATCATAGGCTTATTATAGTGTTTCTTGTATTGTAAAGTAAAGAACTATTTTCTGTATTTTTTTTTCAAACTTTTGGCTCTGTAGAGTCCGAGATAATTACTATTCTATTACTTTATTATTGTATATATATTACTATAGATTCTGGGGTTGGTTTCAGGAGGGAAGGGGGGTGTCTCTCGCAATAAGCTCTTTTATTTGATAAAAGAGCGAAATCACACAGTACAGTTAGCAAAACTATTATTTAAAATGTAAAAATTCAAAATGCTATTATTTACGCTAGAACCCATGTTTAAGTCAGAGAAATTCACATGTCAGTGTAAGAAATTCAACTTAATCGGTCCAGTAGATTCGGAGCAAATTGGCCGTGACAGGCGTACAGACAGGTGTCTGTCTGTTCGTACACGTCCGTCCGTGTCTGTCATTCGGACGTACGGAATCCTAAAAAGGCACATTATAAGTTCTAACAATGACTGAGAATATTGTAAAAGCCAATTATTTTAAAAGAGTAATTATTTTAAAAGAGTAACCATGGAGTTTTTTACCGACTCTTCTCCATACGAAATGACCAATTGGAACCGTCCACCTAGGGTATGACGTTTCATAAGTACCCGTATAGATTTAAGGGAATTAAAATATTTTGAATTGTGTTTTTTTTGTGTTGACTCAGTCTTTGCCCAGCAGTGGGACAGAAACGGCAAAATAAAAAATAAATAACAATGCGGTGTCACATGCCAGTAGCTTGCAAAATGACAAACAAAGTAGATGCCATGCTAATGCCAATGTTCGTAATTACTTTCGTGCGTTAGCGAACAGTTCTGAATCGGAAGGTTTCATATTATTAATAATTGTGCTCTTACTAAGAGGCTGACAACAGCTAAAGCGCGGTCACTGTCGGATTGCATAGAAAAGAAAGAGAAGCGTGATGACATAACGCAGGTAATTTATTGCAAAATATGAAGTAATTATCTATTTAAAAAAAAAACTATTAATTGGACAAAAAAAATGACTATTACGTTAATATGTTTCTTGTAGAATAATCTGCCAAAAAATCATAAAGATTGCATGTATATTATTACTATGGTTTTTTAATAAATTTTAGCGGTCCTTTCGTGATTTTTTTCTATATAGTTCGAATCTAATTATCGAATTAGTTGTATTATGTTTCCAACACACTATCTAACTAGCATATATCCTGAAGAATATCATATATTTTTCTGATTTTGCTTACTGCAGTGGATCTTACACTTTTAGGCATTATAAAGCTTGCGTTTAGGGCCTGTAGTCCCCTTAAGTATATTTTATATACCCGCTACTCGCTCATACCTTGAACCACACACTCAAACACGACAGTCGAGTGACAGCACAATATATTCAGAGTGAACGAGTTGCCATCCCGGTAACCGTTGATAGGTATGTAACATTTTCTTTACGCGGAACACTGAGTAATTAAGATTAACGGGCATATAGTTGAGTAATTACACGACTATTTACGAGTAAGTCCTTAGTTCTAGTAATGTTTGAGGACACGTTGATACGTGTGTTTATTATAATTTGTTAATTTAGTCAAGTAAGTTGATGGAGAATTGCTTGTTTGGAACTTGATTTGACTTAGTCATGCCCTGATGCGTCATGGTTTAGAAGCGATTTTGCTACTTAGCCGGTAAATAGATAATATTATTATGGTGGTTATGTGTATTTTTGAACACATTTTCACTAGCAGTATAATAGAAACCCGAAAATAACTTCGTGACAGGAATTTATTAGTAAGAATTTAATTTTGTTACTTTGGGTTAAAACTTTGTGAGACACTAAACGCCCCCAGACGGAATAACAATAAAACTTATAATTATTGTGTCAAGTTCAGTGTCCTTTAACCGATTGAGAACTGTGTAAGTTAATTAAATTGTTAAATTTTATGAATTTGAATTTAATCGCATCAATCTATAGCAAAAGGGACCTGTCACATTCTAGAGTAAATTTCCCCAAATCCCCCTCAGGGTCAGTATTGCACTAGGGAAGTATCTCATACTTTACTATACCTATGAAGCGACTAAATCAAATGGTCAACGTGAATGAGCTAAAATTAATAAACTATTTTAACTAGCCGAGTTATGGGTATCGATGGCAGTTAACGTGCAAAACTCGCACTAAGAGTACTGTGGAGCTAGCACGAACGCGCCCAGTAAACGTAATGTAAATTCGAACGACGAAAATTAAAAGAAAATCAGTCATTCAGACAAAATTATTTTTCTTAGTTTTAAGACAATTCATATCTATGGGTGATACTGATTGTGCTTGTTGTGTGAATTTAAACCAAAATGCTATACATAGGATAGTCAGTTGTCGTCAGAAGCCTGACAACCAGTCTTACCAAGGGGACCGTATTATCCAGCATATCTGAGCTGTCTGGCTCGTAAAGGAATTAATAATAACAGCTGCACGGGTCGATCCATCAGGTTAAGCTATGTTTGCCGGGGTTGTTACGTGGATGGGTGACCATATTTACATACCGAGACACCTCCATGCCTCGGAAAGCACGTTAAGCCGTTGGTCCCGCCTGTTATTCATGGATCTTTGACAGTCATTACGGGTCGTAAGAAGCCCGAAAGTCTGACAGCCAGTCTTACCAAGAGGTATCGTATTGGGCTGTGCCAGTTACTGAGCTGTGGGAGTCAGATAGGCAGTTGCTCCATGTAAATTACTGGTATTCAGCTGCATCCTGTTAGACTGGAAGCCGACCCCAACATAGTTGGGAAAAGGCTAGGCAGATTGTCCTCCTATAGTTAAAACTTGGTCATTTACTTTTACGAAAAAAAGGTAGGTTTCGTCATCCATTACCCCGGCATTTTTCTAAGAGAATTAGGCTTAAAAATATAGTTTTCACGTTACCAAAGTCTCCATTCCACAACCTAGTTGGGTTGCACAGGTTTGATAAGCAGTCGCTCTATAAAAAATACTGGTATTCAGCTGCATCCGGTTAGACTGGAATCCGACCCCAACATAGTTGGCGAAAGGCCAAGCAGATGATGATCATGCTATACGATAGTTGTATTTTCGGTTCAAAAATCGCTCGAATTTACGTACGTAACGTTTACTTCGCGCGTTCGTACGAGGTCCTCTGGTCGCCTCCCCTACGTATACGTACCTACTGGTTTGTCGCCATATTATATGTGTGAACATATCAATACTATATTTACGGTGCCATAAAATATAGTCGTAAACAAGTAATAAAACGGTCATTCGGCTCATATTGAGACCGACAGATAAGTTATGGCTAGTCATGTGTAAAGTGATAAATTTACGTCTTCGGCTCGATAATATACCCTCGTTTTTGGTGACGTGGTGAGTTCGGGAATTCGGAGTTCCTATATTACGAAATGTTTTAGTATGTAAAAATATACTTAGATAAGAATAAGTTGGCGTTTGTAGCTATGATAAATTCGCCAAATAGAGTAACGAAAATCTTGATAGAATTTGTTTATCGCTGTCTATTATATAGTGTCCGTATGGATTGAGGAGCCATGTCTCATATTTAAACTACTTACTACCAATATTTAGTAGTAAATTAGGTGATTTTGTAGGCCCGATCCTGGAATTTGTAGTAAAACACTTTAAAAGATACACGACTTTTAAGGTGGCTCCTCAATTCAAACGTTTGAATTGAGGTGCCACCTTACAACTCTAAAAGTAGCCGAAGGATATTTTTGAAAATTTGGTAAGATTTAGTAGTACTTATGCATAATCTCTACAAAAAAAAATGGGTTTTGTACGGCTGAATTTGAGATAGCTACAATGTTTTAATTTTTCACAAAAATCCATAAATTTCACCGGGCTGTTCCTCGGAAAGTAATCAACCAATTACAACATACTTTTAGTATAATTTAGTAGTAAATACATTCTGATTTGTAGTATAAAAATAAAATGGAATAACTACATAATTTTGCTAATACAACACATTTTATGTGGCTCCTCAATCCTGACGGTCTATAGAAAATATGTGTACGATAGCTACTAAAGTAGTTGATCAAATCGGATAACAATAGCACCAATATTGGCGTAATCCAACATTTTGTACATTCAGTATTTCAAAAGATATTAACAAAATAAACATTCCTTAACAATCTAGTGTGGTACGAGAGCCCACGACCAAAACCATATCACATCGTTTTACGGCCAAAACCGTATAAAATCGATAGTTTTCATGATTTCTGAACCCAACTCGGTGGGAAGTACCGGTCAGAAACATCTCAGTTTTACGGAAGCCTATTTCTGGTATGTCAAAAAAGAAAGAAAGAAAGAAAGAAAAATATTTTATTTGGGACACGCATAGGAAATACAGACAGTAACAAAAAATAAAATAATTGTGATAAGAAAATCAACAGGCAGCGGACTCATTAAAAGATTGGCGATTTGCGTAAGACAAGAGGGATCACATTTTGAACATTTAATTAATTAATTTACAAAAAAAATACCCACTTAATTGACTAAGGCAGTTTCATGTATGTTTTTAATTTGATTAAAATGATTAATTTCACGCTGTTCCTTTCTTTTAAAATCTATGTTACTTAAGAAGAGTTATTATTTTTTGGCCATTCTTTCAATTGGCATCATAAAAGTAGGGGTGTTTTTTTTTACATTTAAGTCGGTTCGATTCCCAGACGAGGCAAGTAATTTTTAGAAAATCTTTGAATGCAGAATTACTAACTTTTAAAAATAACATAATGTCTTCTTTCAGCAAAATACCCTATCTACGATATTTAAGGTACTTTCCCTTCATGTCCCATAACTTTGGGACGCCCTGTATACAACGTCCCGATATCAATCGTCGGGCAGTTGCCTACTAGACACAACTTCCGTCTGGTTTGAGGATCCTCCCTTTCCGATGAGTGAACTTTACACCTTGTTCCTCAGTTCTGAAAATGTATGTTTGTATGGAGCAGCTGATTTCTTTTCAATAACCCCTTATGAGGTTATTGAAAATGCTTCGATGAGTCACGATACTTAAAATACGTTAGAACACTACTAGGCAATCAGCTGGGCTACCAACTCTGCTGACTAGCAAATATTTTCATTATTGGCTTAAAAAGTTCGTCACAATACATGGTGGCTAGAAAGGGAGTTACTATCGAGATGACGTCTAATAGAGAAAGTATGGAAAAAATAAAAACACTCCGGGAGTGCCGACAGAAGCGAAAACTTGAACAAGATCGCCTTGGTGGAAAAAAAATTAAAAGAACATTGGTCCGTAACCTTATCTAAATAAAGAGCACAATCGCTTTTTCAATAAAAAAAAACTTCCAAAACCTTTAAAGCAAAAATACTTGCAAAGAACATTAATCCGTAATATAATATAAAAAGAGTACAATCGCGTTTACAAAAATGAGATGTCGGTAACGGTGTCGCGAGTTCAATTGTTTTTTCCCATCTCAAAAATGCCCAACGCGCCTAAAGAAGTTTTCACTTCAAAAAAATACAAAAGAGAAAATTATTAACAGCAGCATAAGCAAGAGGGAAAATTTTCAATATATTCATGTGTTTTTTTTTTAAAGATAATGTTTTAACTGTTATGGATTAATGTTTCATAAATGATAAAAAGTAAATGTAAAGGTAAATGTTGAAATATGCTATTCAATATCGTCTTGAAAGTTTAGTTAGATTGACTGGCTAAGACATATCCCTATTAGCATGCCTTTTACACTATTGAAGTGTCATCGAGCTCACAGACTAAGCAAGCTGAAGTGGCAATGGGCCAGCCATATTATTATATTAGCCTTAGAACCAACGACCGCGAATCGGCAAACGTAAGGTACGACGCCCTCAGGCTAGGTGGAGCGACCATCTTTGTAGGGCGGCTGGTAGCAGCTGGTGCCTGAGAATCGAGCTAAATAGCGTGAAATTGGAGAGGCCAATGTCCGGCAGTGGACTTAGCTATAGGCTGATGATGATGAAGTGGTGCCGTTAGGAAGCAGCGCCTTCCAAGAATACTTTTAAAGTAATCCTTAAAAGATTTTGTATAATTATAGCCGTTATAGTATCCTAATTCCTTGGTATATTTTTGAGCCCTAAACCACATGGCTATTACCTATTTCATTTTCTATCTATAATTGCTCAGGTCCCCAGCGATAATCTTCTATTTGTTGGAAATACGTTACTGAGTTGACTAATCGGGACGCCAGCGCTGCCTAGCGGCGTTCGACAGAGTCTGAACATAACGCTCGGACCAGCCGGAGTCCGGAGCTAAGCAGAGTTTATCGGTGGCAGTCAAGCAGTGAACACGTTAAGAACCTGTCGCGTATTCCGAATAGTCTGTCGTATATTCACAGTGTGTGAATTGCTAGTGTGATTAATTTGATAGTAAATTATAATGTGATCTGAACTGCAAACAGTTTTTCTATTCCGCAATAACCAACACTACCCACAGTAGCTAAAATATGGCTGATAATTACGAAAGAGACACATACCCTCTCCGTCATATAATATATTCGACCAAAGAATGGCGTTAATACTATTCTCTTTCCGGCAAGTCTGAGTACTTACAATCCAGAGACGTTGCAATTCGCCTGCCGTGCCGGGCGGACCGACGTTCATGGTATTAAAGTTTCGTACAGTTTCTGTAGAGATGTTATATCTCTTTTGTTTTATTTTCGGTGCGATGCTGTTTTGTTTTTGGTGTTGTAGATTGAAGTCATAGCACACATATCAACTCGGAAAGGGATCGTCACCGTATCGCCGCGGTTTGTGAGCTTGTCCCGAGGCGAGGCGATTACGTTACGATTCCGATTAGTGTGCGTTGAAGTAAGGAGTTGCATACATAGAATACTGAATGGCTCGAGTTGATACAGAGATGATCCCTTTCGTAGTTGACATGACATGTGCTATTTTCCTTTGTGGGTAAGCGCCGCAAAATTTGTGTATCTGCCTTTCTACGCTTAAACTGCTGAACGGATTTCGATGAAGGCATACGGATAGACCAAGATGAGAAGCCATGGGCTAAAGCTAGTGTATGTATTATAATTTCTGAGGAAAAACTGTTTACCTTTTTATTCAATAGATACCTGGAAGGTGAAAATGAATTCTTGTTTATTAAACAATAACGAAGCACGTGGAAGATTAAAGGGTGAAAAACTTGATGGTAAACAACAGATTTAGAACTAGAAAAACAACTTTTTTCTCTTTTTTTTTGTTTTTAGAATTTTAGATAGTAAACACTTTGAAGACCTCTTTTTTATCAAAAGAGACTAGAACAATTACATAACGATAAAAATAAAGAATAATCATTGCAATGTCTCATGCCCGTTCTTCTTCATGTACACGCTTTGGAATGGGCCACAACTTCATCTTTCTGACTGACCGAACCCTTGACCATTAAAAAGTGCCTGAAATTGGTTTATTAAAAAAAAAAATGCTTTGGGTTTTTGAATGTTGAATAGATCCATAAAAAGAAACGATAAAAAATACTGCCTATTTATTCTGCTAATATTATAAATTTGAAAGTTTGTATGTCTAGATGTTTGTTAGTCAAACACGCAAAAACGGCTGAATGGATTTGGATGAAATTGGGCACACAGATAGTTTATACCCTGGATTAACACATAGAATACTTTTTATCTCGTTCCGACATCCACGCGTGCGTAACCGTGGGCAAATGCTAGTAAAAAAATATAAACAAAAGTATTTCACTGCTATTAGCAACACACTTTAATCGCTATTTCCTCTAATGTTGAGAGCAGTGGTGGCCCAGTGGTAACAGCTACGACGCATTGTAAGTCGTAGGTTCGAACCTAAACATGCGCTTTACTTTGTGTAAATTATTTCATCACCAATGCCCTCAAAACGGTGAAAGAAAACATCGTGAGGTCCTAGAACCAAAATTTCGAAGACATCCACCAACCTGCACTAGGCCCGCGTGATGGATTACGGCCCACTCCCTCTCACCGAGAGGAGGCCTGTGTCCCAGCATTGAGAAAATTGTAGGCTGATTATGAGAATTAACACATTTTAAACATTGAAATTCTGTCCACCAACGAATTTAACTAACATTGATGTATGAACTACAGTGTTGAAGCTCGTTAGCATAAATACCTAATTCTGATGCATTTGTTTCGATGCAAATCCCAGCAGAATTCCCGTCACAGGAATGTGAAAATCAGTAATTCGAACACAGCTCTTGTGTTTGAATTGACATGTTCGTGGTCAAATTAGTAAAATGGTCACATTTCCCCCGATGACAATAATTTGTTAACTAAGTTCTACATGGTGAAACATGCGTAGTACACTCAACGTGCGTGTATGGCTAGATGTATGAGTGTGGACGTAGCTAAATGAATCGGTATGTAAAAGTCGATATCAGATGCTTCACTTTTTGAATTGTTTTGCCTTTTATTCAGAATCTTTCACTCTAAGTGAAAACATCGGAACTAATCCAAAAATTTTGGATTTCGGTACACGGCATCTTTCGCTCGCCTACCGAATGATCAAATTTTTTTATAAATAGAGCAGATAAACATTCATTCGTGTAAAAGTTTTCGGAGTAGAAAATGGAATGAAAAAAAAAAACAGTGGCCCTCCGGGAGTGCCGACAGAAGTGAAAACTTGGTAAAAAATATCGGTACCGCGGTAATCAATGCGTTGATGTCTTTGTAATGGTACAGTGTTGCGAAATCAATGGTTTAGCCCCATCTCAAAAATGCCCAACGCGCCTAATTAAATTTTCACTTAAAAAAAAAAATAACTTCCACTTAGGTTTAAAGATACTTATTTCCCATAAGAACTATATAACAGTTCACTTATAATAAGATACAAAGGTACTTCTAAATAATAATATATAATATTTGCCTCTGGGGCGTTGGAGACGTTATAGGGTACATACAGTACCGACCAAAAGTCCATGAGCAATCTCACAAAGCAATAGACTGACGCTTCGGTTTGACTTACGACCTTCTTCTATAAGTTGTTACAATACTGTAGACACGCACATTACACACACACACTCACTTTGTCTGCAACCAATGACTAGTTCAATAATCATCATTCGTTTTTAGTTTCATTCGTCTTGTTCACATAAATATTAAAGTTTAGCAGGTAGACCACAAAAAACTAAGTAAATTATTTCGATTTCTGTGGGGTAGATGCAGTTTGTTACGAGTATTTAATTAATAGAACTTTGTTGGTTCGTGGATAATATTGGTGACGAGTATTTAGCGCAGTGTTGTGGTTATTATTATCAAAAAGCAGGCATAAAATATATTGAAGAGATCAGATCAGATCAGAGAATATTATTGCGCTGCGTAAAAGTGAAGTGAATATCTAATGAAACCGGACTAAGTGTGAGTGTTATCATTTATATATTTCATATTTTACTAAACATAAATCTTAATCAAGGGTATTGTTGATAGAACAGAGGTATTGTTGAGACAGAAGATGCCTTTAAAGTTTTAAATTCATTGTGAGGTTTAATTCGATTAGTGAATAATAAATAATTAGGTATTATGTGTAATAAAAACAATGTTTTTCTTTGTTCTAGAGAAATACTGTGAGGGTTAAGAGATATGAGGAAGGGGCTTATTATCGAGTAGCAGCGACGTCAAATGGTGAATGAAACAAATGGTTTCATACCAACGAGATATTTTGCTGAATTATTAAAAACACGTCATTATGAACCGTTCGCCGTGCACTCTGAAGGCTTGCATCACTGAAGACCAGCTAGAAAACCGTTTTTGACCTTAAAATATTGACCGTACCAACTTAATAAACAACAGATTCGTTATTGCATGAATTTATGGTAACGAATTTTTTAAGCACGTTTCAATAGGGTGTTTGTCGTATTTCTTGCAGATATACCGAAATTGTTTAATATTATTTTAGGATTAAAATTTGAGGTTTAGTTTCAATCTTCTTTTCGTAAAGAAAATGAATACTTAAGCTTTAACCTCAATAACAACCAATATTTACTAAAGTCAAATAAAATGTAAAATAATTAATACAAATAAAATATAAACAAACTGCCCATATTTAACCTTAAAATTACCTATTCTGTAAGTAGTTTTTTACATTTTAAGTAGTCTAATATTCTTATTTATTACTTAATTACTTCGACCATGATCAAAGCTTAATATTTATGGTGAAAAAATCCATTAAAAATTTAAAATATTTCATAATTTAAATATGTCAAAATAATACAAACTGCTTCTAAGTTTCTTGACATCTATTTCACATCTTATTCAGCTGAAGTAATGATAAATAATTGTAGCAGTTATTTAACTTATGTAAAATAAATATAACGAATAAACATATTTTTTTAAATTTTGTTATCATATATCACGCATTTTTTATTCTAAAACCTTTATTGCAATAACAACATAAAAAAGCAGCAATATTTAAAAAATATTATTATCGAAAACAAAAATAATAATATTTGCAAAAAACCGCACTGTGTTTTACGAGATTAGAACCTGAGGCAGTTTGAATTCCATACCAACGCTTAACGCTTTCTGCTATCTGCACTTGTTAAGTTACTATCGAATTTTAGCAATGCCATTAACTGGTCAAGTTCACGCGCATAGTGCGTGTGTGCTAGCATGTTTAAAGCGACGGAAATATATTGATGTTTCGTGTAGTGCAAAACTGCGTTATCTGTGGTGTGTGTATCGTGTTGCTTACACATACAAATGTACGAGCTATACCGCGTGTTCACAGCAATACGACTCTTAGCGTGCTCATGCACTTTTGAGCGCTTACTGTACATGTTTTTTTAGTTTGCTCTTAAATATATTAATACTATCACATCTCTTTATATTTTCCGGTAAATCATTGAACAGTCATGTTCCCTCCACTAATATTGTTTTTCTGCCGTAATTAGTTGTTAATTTGTTTTTACTTCTTGTGTTGTAGGTTACTGCTTTTTTATGTAGTTGTATGTTTAATTGTGCGGAATTCGCACTTGATTGAAGCATCTGATTTCGGCTTAAGGATCGTAACACGTGCACACACGTTCTGTAGTTTCTGCCTAGCTTACCCCCGTGGGAGGCGTTCGGGTATTATAAATGTATGTTTGTCAAAACAATGATTGTGTTCATTCATCTGTCTCTTTCTTCTTAGCTAAAAGACAAAAGATAGCAAAATGTTTCTTTAAGACAAAGTCTAAACAGTATTGGAAGAATAGAATTTTACTAAGAAACACATTTATTAGCAGTGATAAGTCTTAGTGGTGTGACCGTCAGACGGCCAAATCATAGGTCTCGAGTTCGAACCCAAGGTCCACCTCTGACTTTTCGGATTTATGTGCGTATTGTATAATTATCGCTTGCTTCAAAAACGGTGAAGGAAAACATCGTGATGAAACGATACCTGAGAGATATTGCTCGACGGCATATGAAGCCAAGTCAGAGGCCCTTGGGCGGCTTTAAAACTCTAACACCAGGTTAGTGACTAACCACACGAAAAGTAGAAGACTAAGAAAACATTGTATTCGGTAGTCTGTAACTAAAGAGTGCAACATAATAAGGTTTTTATTAACACTTTTTATGCTTGTCTCGTTATGAACACTTTATTAGCTTTATATCGTCGCTAAGTTGCACGTACCACCTGCGATAAACAAGCACTAAGAAATAATACGGGTGAGCAATATAAGTGCTTACAATGTTGCTTTACTACTCGCTCAAATTGTAGCGTAGGATACAGGGTGGCGATTTAGACACCTGTCTTGCATCCGTCAAGAGAGTGATCCTACCCGTCATACTAAACAACCTTCATCCTAAAAACTCATATCCGATTCATGGAAAAAAAATCCTATACAAACAATGGAGAGACTATTTCGATTCACGTTTGAAAGTTTTTTCACTCCTCTTGCTCAAAAAGTCCGTCATTGTAGCGTACCAGAGTGGGGAAAAAATAGCATATCTTGCTCTATGGGAAGAAGTAATTTTTGTCTGTTACCAACGAGCCTACAAAAACCTTTATTCTTACGTAAAACTAGCTTTTTACTACCGCATACCGGGATAAAAAGTTTCCTTAAAAATTCATATTGAACAAATTGTATGTTTTTTAAAATTAAATAAATTATTTAATATTGTATTGGATTATTTTATGTTCTCGCAATCGTAGTGGAAAGTAGAGTGTAACACACGGCGCTAAAACCAATTCTAACTTGGTTTCTATTTACTCCCTCGCTAAAGCTCGGGATTAAAACTACCTCGATAGAATGGGTTATTTTAGCCCCTTGTATAACAATCTACTATTTTACCAATCGTATTATACAGGGTGACAGGGATATTGACGCGAAAACTGTTACCATGGATGTATGTACAGACGCCAGCACATCAAGCTACCAACTGTCAAATTTTCCCAATCAACTTTGAACCTTACTATTCAGTTATAAAGTTGAAAATCTATTAAATAAATTTGACAGATTGTAGTAGCCTTATGTGCTGGCGTCTGTACATGATTCTGAAACCCACTGCGTTGAAATTTTACGTCGGTTATTTAAAAAAAATCTACTGTTTCATTTTTTATAACCGATGAAAAAATGCGACGCAAGGGGGTTCAGAATCATTTACTGAATCCATTGTAACAGTTTTCACGTCGATGTCCCTACCACCCTGTATTTGTTTTATAGCGAAAGTTGTATAGTATGACGGGTAGAATCACCCTCTTGACGGATTCAGGTTATTATATTGCCACCCTGTTTAAGAACTAAACGTAAATTGTAAGCGATTTTAAAGACTTATAAAAAGCACTTCTGTACATAATAAAAAAGTACTTTATTAAAGTAAAGTAAAGTTAAAATTTATTTGCATAGATTGCAGGTACAGTAAATAAGATGTAACAGTTAAAATATGGGTGATCCTTGTACAATCTACCTTAAATTAGGCATGCAACATTATTATAACACGAGTTTACAGATTTACATAATTATCTGTAATACAATAAACACAATAGGAATTTCAATAAACACAATATTGTAATTGTTTTAAAGAGTCTTGTTTATTTATATGCAACCAGTGTTTCTCATTCTAAATTAATAAATGATCTAAACTATAAATCGACCGTAGCAATTAACATTGTCGGATCTACATTTTTGCGATTTTTTTTTTATGCTTGAAATCTTTGCGGGATCCGACAATGTTAATTGCTACAGTCATTATATAACAAATTATTGTATGTATTAAGTACAAGTATGTAAAGGAAAAAATTAAACAATGGGAAAAGCTCATTGGGCGTCAAAATATTCGTCCGCATCGCTGTCAGCGGGAAAAGTGCCCAAAAGGCTGGCAGCATTGCCACGTTGGATGACAATGATTGTATTAATAGTAAAGTGTGCTTATTTTTACTCAATATAGTATCTATTTTACTTTAACTTAAACCTTAAGCCAGGACAAAATATTTATTTGTAATTAATATTTGATCTCCTGATCCGTAATATCGAAGCTAATCTTTCACTCACTGCGGAATGAAACTATCCGACTACAATAGTAAACACAGATGTCTGTACCAAAAAACGTGGTTTAATGAAAATCTGAGATAAAGCCAAAACCTATTGTTAAAGTAACACAAACCAGTAAACAAAGACTGACATTAAACAATGTTTTGTAATAAAGACGAAAATTAAACCTGAACCGCTTTCTAAACACCTTTGTAGTTCTAAAACATCTACTCGTTACATTATTCGTCGCGTCGCGGTCGCCTTGATTCTTAGAACCACAAACAAGTAAGCTATATAAACAGTTGTATCTAGAAAGCTTAGGGCTGTACATAGAGCACTAGAGGAGAACAATGTAATACATGTCAACGAGAGAGCTTTCTGACAGTAGTCTAACACAATTTTATTGTTACGTATCATTTTGTGTTTAGATAGGAGGATGGAGAAGGAGTGTGTTTGTATTTTGGGGAAGCAGAGAACTTATACTGAAGAGAGCAACTTTAGTAGTATCGAAATCCTATACAAATAAATAAAATAATTTCAAAATAACAGCTATTTACTAAATGCATTATCTAAATATATAAAAGCGAAAGGTCACTCACTCACTCATTCATCACGAAATATCGAAAACCGCTTGACGTATGAAGATGAAACTTGGTAGGGAGGTAGTTTATAGTTAGTAGACGTCCGCTAAGAACGGATTTTTGGAAATTCGACCTTTAAGAGGGTGAAAAGGGGGGATTTTGTTTGTATGAAAAATCTTATTCCTTGAGTTAATAAACTTGAAACTTGGCACGAATACTTATCTATGTAAATTATAAAGTTTTCCATTTTTAGTTTTTCTAAAATACCCCCCTAAAGGAGGATTGGGGGGTGTCAAAGTTTGTATGGAAGAATTTTAACGAGCGGTCTGATTAACTCGAAACTCAGTATTTATAATTAAAACTGAAAATAAATAAAAACGTATATCAGGTTTTTTTGAAAATCTACCTTTAACGGGGTAAAACGGGGTACTAATTTTTACAGTGGAGGATTTTACTGTGTGGCTTAATTAACTTGAAAATTGGTATAAATAATCTACAAGTCAAATAATGGAAACGTCACAATAGATTTTTCAAAAACTATTATCACGCTATTTGCTATGGGGGATGAGCAATATAGCATTATGTTTGAATTCTTCTATAGTTTACCGCAAATTGTAAAAAGGCTAGCCAATAGGTTAGAATATTGCAGATAGTTACGGATTTAACCTTTCAAAAGATTACTATCACGCTATACCTTTATGGAACTAAGCAGTCAATCATAGCATATACAGGGTGGATTTTGAGATGAGGCAATAAGGGCAGGTACCTTAACCGTTGTCGCTACAAGAAAACAGTCTTAGGAAACTGTCCTTAACTTTTTGAAACATTTTGATCTGCATTCACAGATTTTGAAAAAATTGTACAGTCAGCAAGAAAATGGCCAATTTTCACAAAAACTTTTTTGACGCCGGTCGATCCTATTTATTATTATTACTAGAACCAAAAAACTATATTGAGCCAACTGAGGTTTGTTACTCCAAGACACGGCCTATGAATTTTTAATCTCAGATTGCAGAAAAAACTTAACTTTGCCGTTCATTATAGAACTATAAATTACCAATTTTCGGATTTTCCTCTTTACTTGACCTTACTTCTCGCCAAACTTCATGCTGCTGGACCAACGTGAAGTACTAAATAGACTGGTTTATTTGCGAGTGTCAAAATACGAGTATGCGGCACAAATGGCCGTATTTTTTAGTTCGTTAACTTTTTTTTTGGGTGGGAAATTATCAAATAACTTCTCCCGCTCTGGGCGGAGCGGGAGAGCGTGTCAGGTTTATACTGACAAAAACCCACCCATGTTCCTTCAGTTGCCTGTGTGTTTTCAGGGGCCACGGTAACCCTTTCGGACTTATCCGCGACCCCGGCAGGCATCGGCCCTAGCGTACCATGGACTGGACCAGGGCCGGACGCGAGAAATCACCACCGCCGATCGTCTCCACGAGGACATGGCGGTGCCCCGCCCAGGCCGGGCAGACCTCCACCGTATGCTCCACCGTGTCCTCCGGGCGATCCACACAATGATCACACCCGGGCGTTTCCTCCCGCCTTATCCGGAACAGAAACCTCCCGAAACAACCGTGTCCGGTGAGAAACTGCGTCAGGTGGAAGGTGAGGACGCCGTGGCGCCTCTCTACCACTCCTCAATGAGGGAACTTATCGCCACAGTTGTGGCGTGCCCATTATTGCGTTGACTTGGAAGTTTGATTTTCGTTACACTTCCAAGAGACCGTAGATCTAAGTTTTTGATATCTATTTCAAATTGATGCCTCCACGCGTTCCTGAGAAAAGGGTCTTGACAGACAATGAAGTCATCCTTTAAGGGTTTTAATGTTTCAATTTGAGGTACGGAACCCTAAAACAGATTTAATATCAGCCTGTTACCTTTTCATGACGTAACGACTGAACGGATTTCTAGATGAAAGGCATAGGATAGGCCATGACCTGGGTTAGGACGTAGAATACTCTGAATCCCGATAGCACGTTCCTGTGGGATATTTTCCGACATCCACGCGGGCGAAGCCGCGGGCAAAAGCTAGTGAAAGTATAAACGGTACTTATAACACGTAACAATTTTTAAAAATTTTGTCTGTCTGTCTGTCTGTTTGTTCCGGCTTATCTCCGAATCGGCTGGACCGATGTTGACGAGACTCTCACTGGCAGATAGGTAGCTGATGTTACAATTATTTTAGAAAAAGAATTAGGGTTCACGAGGTAAAGCCGTGAGCCGCAGCTGGTCTAAAATAAATCGGTAAATAATTGAATGAACTGAGAATCCTAGATATTTAACTTTGCTGAGATTTTTTTCATTATGACTTTAACTACCTACATATTTTCATAACACAAAAGGAAAAAAACGAGCTCATAAAAAATATCCATTGCAATAAATAGTTTCAAAGGACAAAGTAAAATGAAAATGCTTACTTCACACAGTATAACATAGCACATTTAATATATTTCCAACAGAATTAAAATTGCACGAGCATCTTATCATGGATGAGAAAACTTGGGAAATTAACATAATAGAAAACGCATGACTTAATCCTGAGATTTTCAAGAAACGTATAAACTTACATTGCGTCTGAAATAAGGATGGGGTTAGACAAACGTAACTCACGTCGCTCAAAGTCATCATGAACTGCTAAGCCTTTTCAATTATGTTATGGTCAGCTTCCGATCTAACCGAATGCAGCTGAATACCAGTATTTTACATAGAGTGACTGCTAATCTGACCTCCACTATCCCGTTACTCAGTCAGTCTTACCAAGGACTGCCTTGGTAAAACTGGTTGTCAAACTTTTCAGCTTCTGACTACCCGTAATTGTCATTTCAGCTCTCAAGTCACTCACCAAAATTGTGTTTTGCAAAGTCAGTCCAGCAGATAAGTGAACGTAAATGAAGCAAAAATAGTTTGTAAGGATCGTAGCAGGTGGCGTTCTGTGGTTTCTGCTTAGACCCATGAAAAGAAAGCATGAATTTATGTATGTATATGTATCTAGGTGTGTGCTAATAATGTTTTGAGCTATAATTCTTAATAAGAAGGTGATGTAAAAAACTTAATCAATATTTCTTTACATTGTCGTGAACCAAAACGTCTAACAGTGTGTAAAACAATAGTCGGAACATTTCACTCGAGTTAGGTGCAACACGACAGTGTAATTCACTCTGCATTGAGAGTTCTCTCAACGTAACTATAATGGAGGTCGACTGTAACGCATTTAGAATCACCATTTTAGTCTTTCACATAAAGGGAACGGTTTTCTTTCACTGGTTTTCAAATAAAGCTGAAATTTATTGGATGAATTCAGTCATCCATGTAAAATATTGGTATTCAGCTGCATACGGGTAAACTGGAAGCCGACCCCAACGTAGCTGAAAAAAGGCTAGATGATGACGCATGAATGGCTGAATGTCCAGCGGAAGAACAGTCATTGCGACAATGCTTGAGGCAGGCATTTTCAAGCAGTGGACGTGATTTGGCTGATTTGTAGAAAACATGTGTTTTTAAATTAAATTAAAAATAAAATAAAAAGCACGTTAAAGAAAAGCTGTGGTAGTCTTCGTTAACAAGTAAATTTTATTTTCCAGGACAAATAAATACACCCTATACTTCAATAACTTCTGGAACCTATAAAAGACTGTACCAACCAATAAAATTGTCTTCGCAAGCAAAACAACTGTAATTGCGCTACAACCAAAACAACTAGTTTCAATTAATGTCGTATCGGTATTCGGATGCACTAACACAGTTAATTACCACTTTTAAAAAGACACTCGTTGAAACAATTAAATCCAACTCTATCATGACGGTGATAAGGTTAAAATTCAAAATAAAGAAATACGTGTAGTTCCATTGCCTGTTAAAGAGAAAATATATGAACAACCATTAAAAAGTTCTATTTCTGCAATGAACGGATGTTCAGAATTTATAACATAGTAGCTAGTGCCTCGGAGGTCGTTCAGGTTAATTTATTCCTTGCTCAGTGCCAAGCTGAGAGCGTTATAAATGTATTATAATATTATAATGAATAATCATTTCGTTTCCAAAGAAAATCAAAATACCTGTAACGTGATTTTGGCGGTCAGATAGGCAGTCGCTCCGCGTGAAATACTTCGATGAATGAATTCAGCTGCATTTTGTTCGACTTAAAGCCAATCCCAATACACTTGGAAACCTAGGCTAGACAGATGATGATATTATGATACAAAAAAAAGTAAAAATTTAAATCCATCATTACCACCTTTGCTAATTACAAAATAATGCAAAATATTTGAATTAAAAAAAAAATCGAATACACACGCTTACTTCTCAATACTGAATAAACAAATACAATTCTAATACAGTTCTGCTATATTGTTTGTATCGGATTACATACGATTCTTGTGGGAGTCAATTTTATATTTTTGTTTTGTTCAATATGTATTGTATGAATTTATTTTAATGTATTCCTATTTATTTGAGATCTGGATTATTTGAGATTGTGTATCAAGGACGTTTTGAATTGTTTTCTACTTTCATGTACCTACTGTTGCTACTGTATATATTTATATTTTAATCTTCTCCATTATTTCCAGTCACGTTCTATATCCTCTTTTACAGTATAATTATTTCAAATTAATTATGCTATCGCATAAGACTTAAGACGTAATTGACAAACTAAGGTCAACACATTTCTACAATCATTTTTTTTTCCTGTTTATTCGTTGTAGTTGTAACCACCGTATTTTACTTATCTTTAATGAGGTGCGATACTTCAAACAACAATACACTTTCAACTATATTTCCATCTCCATCTCTTCATACACAAGCTACTCACTCAGACAATTGCTATTCATCCAAGAGGGGCTCATGTCGAATGTTTCAGTGTCAGGCCTCGACCACGGTGAGGAGCTTTCGCGGGTGTGTCAAACATATCGCCATTTGCGGTATGGCGGAGCCTACCGTGACGCGGTTGAGCGACATAGTACAGTCATCTCTCAGATATTTTACTTCTGACAGCAGCAACCCAAAAACAACCTTATTGTAACTAAAGTTCACTGTGATATTGACAGTGATGCAAAATCAGAGCTGTAGCTAGCGAACGATCGTCTATTGTTTTATCCTGTGGAAACATGTCGTACCCAACTGCCCGCTACAATGACCTCGCGATGCATAGTGGCCACCTAATCGCGCCCGCTATCGCGCTAGTTACCGCACGTTCGCTCTGGAGGCCTCAGTGTCAGTCTGACGCGGAATTGTGCTCTGCACCCTTTATCAATTGCCCTACGTGACTCGCCTTTTACATGCAACGATGCGAATTAACTGAATTGAGATTTATTTTGGAGTTCGTGCTACGTTTGGGTTTTTATTAGTGACTGTTGTCTCGGGTAAGTAATGTTTAGGATGATCTTTTTTATTTACTTGAGGTAAGTTTTATTGTTGAAGAACGTGTTTTAAGTGTCGTGCTTGTTTCTGTACTGATATCATTCTACCTACTTACCTCTGACGGGTAGTACCTATCCAGTATTATTAACACTATCTTCATTTATTGTTAAGAAAATAACGCGTATTTTATTGAATTTTCCTTCCTAAAAATGAAATAATGTTTCAAGAACAATAACATTACATCATTATAATGTTATCAACCCGGGAACGTCTGCCGATGAAAGCTATTGAGGACGTCAACTTCCTCTTTCCTCAATAACCTAAACGAGCCTTCCAAAAGAACACCTTAAACGTAACAATTACAAAAGATAATAGACCTGTCTTTAGCAAGTACAAACCATTAACTATAACCAATCAACTCGACTTCCGCAATAATATTGAGGTAAATTCGTCGCAACAAATAATTCAGTATTACACAGAGAATATTGACGAACATTCACAAACAGCGGCGGTATAATCAGATAAGCTAAGCTAACGCACGACTGAGTTACTATCCAACTAGTTACTACTACATCTTGCTGTAATTAGCTGTTTAGTTGGAAACTTGCTGTTTCTGTTTATGAAATTATGAGGTCATCTAGGTAAACCATTTCATATATGGTAATTTTGATTGTTATAAGATTTTATGATTATTTTATTAGTCCTATCCTGTACAGTTTAAGTTCCGTATTTGAAAAATAGAGGTTCTTATTGTAATTAACAAGATCCAAAGTATTAAGCTTATTCAAAACAACGAACATAAGGAATAAACGTGCCCACTGTCACACCGGCGACATAATTAGCATATTACTTATAAAATATTTTCCACCCACCTTCACAATCCCCTTTACCATTACAAACGAGAAGGTTACAATAATAAGTTCTGACTTTTTATAATATTCTTTTTTCTATCGAATATTCAGAATAACGAAAAAATATTCAACCCACATCTTTTCTAAGATAATCGTCCTTTATGTATCTTTACGATGTCTATATTTTATGTGTTTATACGACCCAAGATATTGACTGGAAAACTTCTAGTGCGATAAGAAGTAAACAATTAGGCAACTCACTGGCTGGTGGCGCCGAAAAAACTTTACGTTTCACTTCTCTTTATTGCCGAGTGGGATGTGCCTAAACGGCGACGTATCAATTATAAGATCGCGACGCGAGAATACCCAGTATTACGACAGCATAAATTTTATAGGGGTTCACCCATAAAAATGGGAAATTATCAAACTGTGACGAAATTACCTCAATAAATTATTGCGTTTAGGGGGAACGTTGAAAGTAATGCTGTTGATACACCAGATTGGATTAGCTCGCTTAATTTATCTTGAGTAGTGCGCGAGTGGAATAGTGATTTTGAATTCGGAGAGGAACGGAAGACAATTGATGTTGCTTCTTTGTTTGCCTTTAAGCATGTTCTTTGTCAGTACGCTCTGTCTTTGCTTGTTACAAACGATTCTAAAGCTGTATTTACTGTAACAATAATTATGTTGAAGAATAATAAACTTGACAAATAAAGATGTTTGAAGCACCTTCCTTAATTATGTATGCCTTTGCCGTACTTTTTGACACAAAAGTACCACATCTCGATAAAGAGACTAATTTACTTTAGCATTCAATTAACTTGGCTCAAATGCGTAAATTCCACCACAACGTTTGACCACTGACATTTCTCCTTATTCATGTCGACCATACCAATGATCAGAATTGATCGGAGGTTTGTGCTTGCGTCAAATGGAATTTGCAATCACCGGTCAGAGGCGAACGGAGATTGCGATGGTCGATCGAAGCTGAAAAGAGGACCAATAGCCGATTCACGTTAAACACAGGACGATTTCTGTGCGGTCCAATACAAGACTCAATTCCCATGTCTTTAATACCCAATTACCTATAATTGACCCAATTTCTGGGAATAAATATTCATCCACCGTAAATTGTATAGTTTTGTAAAAACTGATTTTTTATGTTGTAGGTTCGCACCCTGACAGGCGCTTTACTTTGTGTAAATTATTTCATCATATTGGAATGTTCTAGAATCAAAAAATCGAAGACATGTGACATCCATCAAACCGCATTGGGCCCGCGTGGTGGAGTACAGCCCACTTCCTTTCACAAAGAGGAGGCCCGTAGGTATCCTAGCAGTGGCAACATTACAGGCTGATTATTATAATGATCTTTAAGTTAAATTCAATTTTATTATGATGAAGCATCAAGACATATAAAAAAAAAAATACAATATTAAGCCCCCTTTATATCGAAATAATAAATAACAGTTAAGTACCACCAATGTATCTTTCAAACAGTTGACTTCAAAATCGACTGTAGTAAACGACACACTAACCCTTTCATTTCATTAACGACAGAAGACTAATGTTTGGGCCCCTCAATTAGTCAGTGTTACCGCAAGACCATTGTATCCCCAACTTAACGATGAACTGCTTTAGGAAAATTCACTTCTTCGACTCCAGCAAGGGTGTCTGTAGTAGCAATATTGATTGCTAAGTCGTTGGGATGGATTTTGACAGGTTCCTGACCTATTTATGAAACGTTAACATTACTTAGAATTTTGCGTTCAACCTCTGTATTATTTGAATCGTCACTCACACTGATGCGTGCGGGATTTCTGGGATATCCGTGAAAGTTTCTCTGTGTGCGTAATTTACTTGTGGTTAGTAGCAATTCAGTAACTCATTTCAGAGAATTCCTCCGACCTCATTATGCCCATTACTATGTCCATTACACGATTAAGTCATCAATTATTCTTTCCAGCTTCGTCCATCAGAATTTCTGAATGAGTTGTTCAACGTCGATTTTATTTATTTACTTCGCGGTAATTTGTCCCAACCTTGGGCCCCACTTTCATGTCGTTTACGGTAACTTAAGATTACTTTCGGAATAGCGTTTTGTTCTATTGATGAGTTTTCAACTTTTCTTCCTTTGTATTAGATGTATTGAATTTTGTGTTTGATTAGAGAATTGTTTTGTGGGTAAAAGGCAAAGTTCGGATATTGTTTCTTATCTCTGGATTTAATCTTTATTCATAAAACTTGAAAACATTAATTTGTTAACCGTGTTATTATTGCTTTAATTTAAAAGTGTAATGTTAATATCCAGGCATTTTTCAAAGATAATTCAAAGGTATTTCCTACAACCTTAAACCGGAATTGTGAGATTATATTGCCTCTAACTGTACAAAGCACTATAATAGACCACAAATTTTAATTACCCGTCAAAGCCATAACGGTATTATGTTCAGAATTTCCTGCAACAATATCTTAATTATTGAAGGCGACCGATAATCACGCCTTTGCCGACAGGTAGAATTGGTTTAATTGTGCAACCGATGGCTATTTGCTAAATAAGTTAACAGTTTCTGGTCACGTAAAGCATTGCTCGCAGAATACTGCCACAATTGTTGAAGCTTCTGCCAACAGTTGAAATTATATTGTATTTAGGGATTTCGAAGTTGTGCTGTGTGATTTTGATGTTGGGAAATCGAAGTAATTTATAGTCGTGAAAAGTATCACGTTCACTGTAAAAGGGTTTGTAGCTTTCGCAAAAGAGAAACACTGTAGTTAAAGCTAATTACGCAAGTCAACTAATTATTTTTATTACGAAAACAGTACTTATAGTTGAAAAGTGTTAATATGTGTATCAAAACGTCTAAAAGTAGTGACGTGTAACGCCATCTATAATACTGTATGTGTAGTTCAAAAATAAAGTTTAGTCTGTTGCGAACCAGTTCACGTGTTTTAATAGGTTATGGGCCTATCGCGAATTATCAGTTATTTTAATAAGTAAAATAGATAAATTGTATACGTTGTATCGCGGAAACATGACTGCAAACTATATTGCTAGTGTGCCGAAGTTAAAAGGCAGGGAGAATTACGATGAGTGGTGTTTTGCGGCTGAAAACTTGTTGGTGCTAGAAGGGATGGACAAGTACATCAAACCAACGTCAGATTTTGATGTAAAGCCAGTAGATGACGCAAAAACAAAGGCAAAGTTAATATTAACGATAGATCCAGCTTTGTACGTGCACATTAAGAACACCAAGAGCTCGGCAGAATTATGGAATAAGTTAAAGACCATGTTTGATGACTCTGGTTTCTCAAGAAAAATAACCTTGCTCCGACATTTGATATCCATAAGACTTGAAAATTGTGACTCGATGTCTACCTACGTCACACAAATGATCGAAACTGCTCAACGGTTAAATGGCACGGGATTTACAATAACAGATGAATGGGTAGGGTCGTTATTATTAGCAGGTTTGTCCGAACGCTATTCTCCAATGATAATGGCAATAGAACATTCGGGTATTTTGATAACTGCAGATGTAATAAAATCAAAATTACTCGACATGGAGGTAGCCAGTGATTATGAAGGCGGTGGCACAGCATTCGCAGCGAGAAATAAATTTTCCTCTAGCAATACTAAGCAAAAGAAATATGGCGGTCCGTCAACAACAAATAAAAAGACAGTGACAGAAAATACAAGTGCAAAGAGGATGGACATTATCGAAGTCAGTGCCCATTATTAAAAAGAAATGCAAGTAAATGCGTTTTTAATGTTGTTTTCCTAAATGGACAGTACAACAAGAACGAATGGTACGTGGACTCCGGTGCAAGTGCACATATGACTGCCAATAAAGCATGGGTAAAGAACATGGATATGACGCCTTGTTTACCAGAAATAGTTGTCGCTAATGAAACAAAAGTGCCAGTAGTTTGTTCGGGAGACGTAGACATTGTTTCGGATTTAGAATGTCACATAACAGTAAAAAATGTGCTATGTGTGCCTAGTTTAACAACCAACTTGTTATCCGTGAGTGAGCTTATTAAGAATGGAAATAATGTCATATTTGAAGAGAAGCACTGTTATATTCGAAACAATAACAATGTTTTGGTTGCGACTGCAGATTTGACAGACGGTGTTTATAAGCTGAGGTTACAATCACAAAGTTGTTTGTTGGCAGCTCCAGCAGTTAGTGGAAAGTTATGGCACAGAAGATTAGCACACATAAACAGTCAAGATATGCATAAAATGAGAAATGGTATTGTGGATGGTTTGTCTTATGATAACAATTTTGACATAACCAAGACTCAATGTATCACTTGCTGTGAGGGCAAACAAATGAGGCTACCGTTTTCTCATGTAGGTGAGCGAAGCACAGAAACGCTACACAGAATTCACAGTGATATTTGTGGCCCGATGGAAACAAGTACTTTAAATGGTGCTCGATATTTCCTGTTATTTATTGATGATTATAGTCGAATGACTTTCATATATTTTCTGAAGAAGAAGAGTGAAGCTTTCAACAGATTTAAAGAATTCAAATCAGTTGTTGAAAATCAACTAAGTAAGAAAATTAAGATATTGAGGACAGACAATGGACTAGAATTTTGCAATAAGGATTTTGATAGTTACCTGAAACATAACGGTATAATACATCATAAAACAAATTATTATACCCCAGAACAAAATGGACTTTGTGAAAGGGCTAACCGAACAGTGGTTGAGAAAGCAAAGTGTTTATTATATGATGCAAAGTTAGACAAGAAATTTTGGGCAGAGGCAGCCAATACTGCTGTATATTTGAAAAATAGGTCTATTGTATCGGGATTGGATAAAACTCCATATGAATTGTGGTATGGATCAAAACCAGACTTGAGTCACCTACGTTTGTTTGGGAGCAAAGTCATGGTGCATGTACCTAAACAGAAACGTTTAAAATGGGACAAGAAAGCCACACAACACATTTTAATTGGATATGGTGAAGATGTAAAAGGTTATCGTGTCTATAACCCAACCAAGAACACAGTTATCATCAGCAGAGATGTCATAGTGATGGAGGATGAGATAGAGGTCAAGGAAACCAATGAAGAGTCAGCCATTTGGATTTCTAATGAAGAGACACCAGCAGACAGTCTAGTGGAAGAGAGTAGTGATTCAGTGGGGGAAATGTCTCAGAATATTCAAGAAACTGAGAATCCCTTTGATTGCTCTTCAGATTCTTCAGAGTATGTTGATGTCAATGAAACATTAACAGAAAATCTAGCACAAGATGTCTCCGAACATTCGTTTCAGTCAACATCAACTCCCGAGCAAGTGACAGAAGTGTTACATAGCAAGCGTCAGAGAAGGAAACCTGAGAGGTATGGTTTCAGCAACATATGTGTTTCCAGTACTGTTCCAGCATCTGAAGAAATTGTATTCTCAGAGGCTCTTAAGGGGCCAGAGAGGGAGCAGTGGGAGCATGCAATTAAAGAGGAGTTGCAGTCATTTGAGGACAATGAGGCGTGGGAGCTTGTTGACAATCCAGGTGATGTGACAATAGTGAAGTGCAGGTGGGTGCTTAATAAAAAATTTGATGTTGATAATAATGTGCGTTTTCGAGCTCGGCTCGTGGCAAAAGGTTTTTCGCAGAAACCTGGTGTTGACTATACAGACACTTTTTCTCCAGTAGTGCGACATTCTACCCTAAGATTATTGTTTGCCCTTAGTGTAAAAATGAAAATGAGTATTACTCATTTAGATGTAACTACTGCCTTTTTAAATGGTTTTTTGAAAGAGAATATATTTATGTCATTACCAGAAGGTTTTGTAAACAAAAGTGGGGGAAAAGTACCTATTAAAATTAAAAAAAGCAATTTATGGGTTAAAGCAGTCTTCCCTAGCATGGTATAAAAGAGTTAAAGAGGTTTTAAGTAAATTAGATTTTAAAAACAGTCAATATGAACCATGTTTGTTTACAAAAATGAATGGTAAAATAAAAATTGTAGTGGCACTGTATGTCGACGATTTTCTAATTTTTTCAAACAGTGATACTGAAACTAGTAAATTAAAAAATGTATTAGGTTCAGAATTTAAGTTAAAAGACCTAGGGTCTGTAAGACATTATCTAGGCATGAGAATAAATTTAGACAAAAATAAAAATGTTATTACTGTAGATCAGCAACAATATATAGAACAGTTAGTTTCTAAATTTCAGATGTCTGATTGTAAAACACAAAGTACTCCAATTGAGACTAAATTGAATTTAGATAAGTCAACTGATAAGTATTTACCTGATGTTCCTTATCAAAAACTGATTGGAAGTTTAATGTACCTAGCAGTATTAACAAGACCAGACATTGCTTACTCTGTGAGCTATCTTAGCCAATTCAATAGTTGTTATAGTCATATACATTGGAACTATGCAAAACGTGTTTTGAGATATTTGCAATGTACTAAGAATTATTGTTTAAAATATAGTAATGATCATAGTGAACTGCAAGGATTTGTGGACAGTGATTGGGCAAGTGACGCCTTAGATAGGAAATCCTATACCGGTTTTTGCTTTATGCTGTCAGGGTCAGCTATTTCTTGGCAAAGTAGAAAACAAAAAACGGTCTCATTGTCTAGTACTGAGGCGGAATACACCGCTCTGTCCGAAGCTTCTAGAGAAGCTGTCTATCTAAGAAACTTAATGCATGAAGTTACAAATACACATTATGTAATTGATTTGTATTGTGATAACCAAAGTGCATTGAAGTTAGCTTTAAGTAATCAGTGTCATAATAGATCAAAACACATAGATGTACGTTGTCATTATATTCGAGATGTTGTTAAGTATAAATTTGTTAAAATTAAATATATCCCTAGTGAAGAGATGCCTGCTGACATACTGACTAAAGGTCTATGTCCCTTAAAACATTACAAGTTTTTGAATTTGCTTGGCATTGTTTCTATGTAACAATCCGTGTATTTAGTTTATTTTGATAAGTGGGGGTGTTAATATGTGTATCAAAACGTCTAAAAGTAGTGACGTGTAACGCCATCTATAATACTGTATGTGTAGTTCAAAAATAAAGTTTAGTCTGTTGCGAACCAGTTCACGTGTTTTAATAAAAAGACTGCAATCAGACCAAATGGAACCGTAAAGAAGAGAAATTCCATTAGCATAAAAGAAGCAAAGCGTTACTGCTAACACCAAACGTAAATATTTTGCCTTAATTTTAACAAAGAAACCAAAAATGTTAAGAAAATTCAAAAAAATGCTGCTCTAAACGAAAATAAATTAAAAACCCAAATAGAAATAAATTGAACATTCAATAATATTACAAGGTATCTAATAAACGAAAGCCTAACCATAAAAACTCATTTGAAAATCGATTACCCAAGATCAAAGCGTTAACACCCAAATAGTAATGAGAATTATTTTTCTCTGAAATGCTATATTTCGAATTATTGGGCGATTATTATCGTGTAAATTTGAAGAAATTTCGAGAACCATATAGGTTGAGTGAACATGAGATCATGACTGACTTTGAGTAACTTTAAGTGCCTCTTGATTATGTTGGTTCATTCTCGTAGTAAGGGATGGATACCTAATTAGGTTGATCTGTCAATGTCAAGATATTTGAATTTTTAATTAAATTGAAAGTTAAGTGGTCCTCTGTGTCTCATTAATGTAAAGTTGTAATTAGATCGTCTCAAGATTTTTGTATGAAATTTATGTTTTCTGTTTTGATAAATAAGAATTTAAAGATGCTCATAAGAAAACTTGATTTAAAAGAGTGTCCGTGGAGTTTCTTGCCCGTTCTTCTCCATAGTTACCTACTACGCTTTAAAATGGGCAACTAGCTTCATAATTCTGACTGGCCGCTTCCTTGACAGTTCAAAAGTGTCTGTAAATTGGATTAATTGAAAAAAATGCTTTACAGTTTGACTCATTTTGTGTTTGCCCTTAAAATCATCGTTAGTCTGTCCATGTGACTAATGCAGTCACTTGGTCAGACAAACGGTGACGCTCTCATTAAAAAAAAATTGAAACTATACTTTTCTTTCAATGCATTTGAATAATTGTTATAATTATTACATCCAAGTACATGTAATAATTAGCCAATATGTCAAAACGTCAAGCAAATATTTTTTGACAGCTGCTCTACGCGCACAGATTGTAATAAGTCTGCGACGCGTGAGTCGCCGACGGCAAGAAATGTTGCCATTTTAAATTTTGTATTTGTATAAACATTTAGGACTAGTTTTGTATTTATTTTGTTTTTGATTTGTTATTTCACTATTTGCTGCACCGGTTGACGTCATCACGTCAGCGCCGGCTATCGCTGAAAACTAGCGCTGGGGCTCTGTCTCGCATGAGGTCGCAGCTTTATGCTGAGCGATGGCCGTTTTGCGTGGATGTGACGCATATTTTCCCCCAATTTGTTATTTACGTGTTTTTTTAAATCTTTCTTTGCGTCATGTTTACCGCAAATAAACGAATTTTCTTTCTTTTCTTTCTTTCTTTTCTTCTAATTGGAATAAAAAACTAAGGGATCCAGTATCTACATCTAATAAGCAAATTTAAAAAAAAAAACGTAATTTCTGAAGGTAGAATGGGATCTAACATAGACCAATGAATGTTCCTTATCTAGGTATGTATAATCTGAGTCGGCACCTGCCGCTAACGCGTCCAATTGCAGCTGTCAGTCAATGCGTTGTCAGCTGCCGTCAACTATGTGCCGCTCGTGTAGACGAGTACGTGCTCAAATACACGAGAATCTGTGCACGAGAGGAACGTTGCCAACGGCAGAGGCAACTGCAGCCGTCGACACTCGTCGGCGGCAGTCGTACACGTTGACGACTGCAGTTGCTTCACCGCTCGTGTATATGACCACTAAGGTCGGTAGGGAAATATTCAACTATCATTTACGGATTGATGAGAAAAGGTTTTATTTTTTTCTTAAAGTTACATTTGATTCAACATGTTCTAATAATAATTTCTCTCGCGGATAAAAATACAAAGGGTCATACATTAAAAGGTAAGAATCGGCTTCACTTATTCATTTATATTCCATACCCATTCACCTTTTGGAAAACATTATTTTACCTGAATAAATATTACTCTCATAAATGTTATATTGCCTGCTTGTGCACGTGATTTCACTTTCATTGAATCAATCTCTTCTTTCGACGAAAACTGTTTGAAATATGACTTCAGAAAAGTTAGCGGGATGAATTTCTGCTAATAATTATTGTAGGTAGTGTAAATCCAGGCTGATATACATCTGCACTATAATAATGTTGTTGTATGTTCCTTTATGGATTCGTTTTGACATAAAGATCATTGTACATAAATGTTGACACCCACTCACAAACACACTTAAACGCGTGCGTGCACCCACACTTGACAAGTGAAAACTAACATGCTAGATATAATAATAATTTCACGACATTCACGTACAAGCCCAGGCTTTTATTTTATTATAAATTTCTATGACGGGTTGATGACACTATTCTGTAGTATATTTATTATAATTTGATTGATTAAGTTTTAATTTGAAATGTTAATTGCTTTGAATAATGAACAAATTTATACCTATTTGATGTTTATATCCTAATAGGAGGAGCTCGTGGCTAAGTAATAACAGCCGCATGGGTCGATCTACCAGTTTAAGCTACGCTTGCCAGGGTTGGTCCGTGGATGGGTGACCGTCTTTACATACCGAGACTCCTCCGTGCCTCGGAAAGCACGTTAAACCGTTGGTCCCGGCTGTCGTTCGTGGATCTATGACAGTCGATTCGAGTCGTCAGAACCCCGAAAGTCTGACACCAGTCTTACCAAGGGATATCGTATTACCCAGTTACTGGGTTGTGAAGGTAAGATAGGCAGTCGCTCCATGTAAAATACTGGTATTCAGCTGCATCCGGTTAGACTGGAAGCCGACCCCAACATAGTTGGGAAAAGGCTAGGCAAATTGTTTATATCCTAATAATAAAAATAAACTACGTGTTTATCAAATATATGCCGTTAAGGCAAAACATGACTGCTATAATTTTATGTAATATCTTGCATACCATACATACTTATGTTACATACTTATGTTTTGGACTAACAAATGATTTTATCTTACCTTAGTTTAAGAACAAATTTCTTTAAAAAAACGAATATTTGACAATTAGGCATAATCAAAGACTTCAAGTCTGTGAAATCTGTACTAAAATGGAGAAATGCCTTTCGTGTATGCACGCTGACGTAAAGTATCGAACGGTCACCTGTCCATACATTGTTGCCAGAACATTCCACTGGCATTCATTTCAATCGAGACTTGTCACTTGTCTTGTGCGGTGCTCCTGAACAGATTCCCCATCCCCTTTTCTTCCACCTGCACCCTTGAAGATCTTAGTAAGGCCTCTGACGCCCAAATAAATGTGGTCACCAGTATAAGAAACATAGATGTACCATCGAAACTAAAAGAATAAGAACTAGTTTTGTGTGAGCAAGCATTAGAACTCGATACACAGTTGCTTTGGTATAAAAACTAACATTTGCACCACAGAATCGTGTTTAGTTTGCAGGTCAAACAACTGTTGAACATGATGTCTGTGGTTGGAATTTGACGTAAAATTGACATTAGACACGCGTTGAACAAGATAGTGTCTATGCTTTAGCAAGTGTCCTAGTTATGTCATTCTTACGTCAAAATCAATAATCAACATGTTCCTTTTACATGTTCCCATAACTCTTGGGTATTAATGAGACTATGTCAAAGAATCAACTTTATGCAAATGACTTTTTTTTTCGTATTATTTTTACACAAAGCATACTTAAAGCAACCTTAGAGTTATGGGACATCAAAAGGAACACCTTGTTTAAACACGGTATTGTGTTAGTACTGTGTGTTCTTTGCTATGAATTTGTCAAAATTGTCTAATTATGGTTACAACGTCTCCTTAAACCGCAATTATTTCCGGCTTCCCGGATATACCCACTCATTATTTAAAAATAACACACATTTCCATGAACCACGAAATGGGGCATACCAGGATATCAAGAGTAATCAAAACGTACAATTGTACTTTATTTAACCGTCCAACTCAATTCCATACTGTACTGTAAGCACAAAAATACACCAATCCATTATTGGATTATGGAAATGTGGATACGAATATGCAGATGATCCGAATTTATAGGATTTTTTTAAGTCTACAAAAATATTACAATTTGTGGTAACGTCGACATGGATTACGTTCTTTTCTTTTTATTTACATTACATTCAAATTGATTCATGTTATGTTAATTTAAAAGTACGTCCTTAGCTGAATTGTAGATTTTGATGTTCGGTATATCATACGTATTTTAAAAAGTTCCTTACAAGACAGATTTACAGAAATAATCGCCCATTTATACAGCCAGTTTTTTTTAAATCACCGTCTATAAATTAGATTTCAGAAAATTATTTAAAATAAAAAATTGTTAATTGTTTTAGTATTTAGTACTAAAATGTTGAGATACGTAATAAGGTATCACAAAGTTGGCAGCCATCTACGCGGGAGATATTATAGTGCACAAGTGTGTGCGCAGACACATATGCACTCACTCTACCCTCACTCTCATAATTCGATGGGACGGCAATCCGTCACGACCGGAGAGAGATCAGCCACAGGATTAACGGCTTTACGTACTTTCCAAAGCACAAGGGTTTTATACCGCCAACTTCCAAGCGCCGAGCTGCCCAATCTGGGAATCAAGCCCAGGACCCCACGCTCAGCAGTTGCACTTGCAATCACGAGGCCAACGGGGCAGTTAAACTGCGATAAGAAATACAGTAGAAAAACCTAGCCCTTTTGCAAATCTTCAAAACGCAAACCATTTCTGATTTGTCTTGCACGTTTTTGGACATTATTTTATCATTTAATCAACACTAATGTATCATTGTTCACTTGATAAAATGCACACACGATAAATCATTGTCTATGTATGATAAATTATCATACATAGACAATCGTGTGTGCATTTTCCGCGATTCAGGAAGACAGAGATTCATAAAACATATTATATGGTTTTGAATCTCTGACTCCCTGAATCGCGGAAAACATTTAGCTCCGTGCAAACGTTTACGGTTGACCACTAACAGTTCAGCCGTCGAGAGAATATGTTGCTGACACCTGTCAGTTGGACAATTTCTAGTTGAACCTAATAAGGATCAAATTCGCTAAACAAGTATTCGTTAGTATTAAACTGACAGGTGTCAAGAACGCACTGTAAGTTAAAACCTACCCCAGCCCGCTACAACTCCGCGTCACCCAAAACACAATTTTTTTGAAAAAATTTGGATGGTGATAAAAACCATGCAGTACCTATGTGAAATTATGACGCGGATAACGTGATCGATAAAAACTAGTCCTATTATTAATAACATTCGCGTTGTACCCTCTACAGAATTCTTCCTGTTATAACTATTACTAGGTTTTGCCCGCGGTTTCACCCGCGTGGATGTCGGAAAATATCCCACGGGAACGTACTACCGAGATTTCATACCTAATAACAGAGGAAAACGTCACTGACTCCTACCGCTGCGCCCGCGTTACTCCGCGTAATTTTGAAACTGTGATATCTTTTAAAATATTCATTTTAATTATATGATTTATGGCATATTTTAATTTAAATTAAATGCCCAATTAAAATAACATATTTTTTGGATAAGGATTACTATAACCGGTCAAAAAAGTTTCGGAAATAACAATAATCTTTTTATCAAATTCTGAAAAATTAAATGGTTATTGTGGGTCATCCTTATAAGATAGACATATGCCATTGGGGACTTTTGTGTAACTTTTTAAGATAAACAATACCGTAGAACATAAATTTTATGTATCTTTTCCGGTTAACGCAGCGCACGCCAGTAAAGCTCCCAGTCGGCATGATTTTTTCCGACTTCTTCAACAATAATCGTCATATTTCAGCCAATTTACACAAAACCTTAATGAATTATACATTTAAACTTTTCGCATGAATCACTCCGTCTATTGATGAAAACTGTTTTAAAATCCGTTTGCTAGTTTTTGAGTTTATCGCGTTCAGACAGACAGACAGACAGATGCGGTGGGGGACTTTTTTTATAATATGTAAGGATGTAAAGATTTCCCAATCGATTACAAAGCATTAACGTTTAAACAAACCTATACACTTACACCTTCATTATGAGGTGTATTTATAGGCTTGTTCGACGTCACTTTAACTTTTACCTCGAAGGGTTCGACGCGAGAAAACTTTCTCCCTTGAAAAGGGAGTGAAAAGTTTCTAATGAACAAACTTCCGAACACATATGCCCCATGGAAATTAGACATTGTTTCCGCATACTCTTTGTTTCTTCACGATCGCTTTTGCGTTAAAGGTAAGAGGGTTGCACTAGTGCTTCAACATTTTTGATTACTTATGAGGACAAAATTACAGCTTGTGTTATAACAGGCTAATAAGTGATGGCTCAAAGAATAAAAATTTCGTTTCTCAAGAATGAGGTTGCGGGATCGAAGCTGGCTTATGACAGTGTGACTTCAATATTGAGATAGGACTAAACAATTGATTTCGCGACACTTTTACGACACCAGCTTTTGACCATTAAAAAGACATCAACGCGTTGATTACCGCAATGCCATTTTTTTTAAAGTTTTGAAGTAAAAACTTCTGTAGGCACGTTGGGCATTTTTCACTTCTGTCGGCACTCCCAGAGTGCCACTGTTTTTTTTTTTTTGTTTTAAAATCATTGTCTAAATGAAAAGGAAAACATTGAAGAACCTGACCACTACCCTATTGAGCAAACTTGATGATGTGTGCTCATTCCATCTCTTAATGAAACGAAAGACGGTTTTGTCTTTCTCTGATCTTTAGTGGAACCATTATTTAGTGGGCTATAATTTACACATACATAAACGTACATAAATTCACGCCTTCCTTCTATGGGGGTGGCCAGACACTACAAAACACCACTTGCGGCTCTAATTTAATTTTAATTTAATGAAAACACGGAAAAATAATGTATTCTTAATGTATTATTTTGATAATTATGAAAAAACAAAAAATCGGGAAGTGTCGTAGGACACCTGGTTGGAGAGAAGTTCCTTTCGATGTATATTTTCTTTTAATGCAGAGCTAGAAGGCTCTTGAAGGTTGACCTTTGAAGCTGACTTTTTTAGACTTATCGCATATCTCTCCTCTCTATCTTAACGCAAGCCAAAAAAAAAGAAAAGTTAAAAGTTAGTACCCAAAAAAACAGTGTCGTAATCTACCTATACTTAATAAAAATCTTAAATTCACTGACAGACAACGCACTGCACTGCCTAAACCGTTTGGTCTAGGGGCATGAAAGTTTGCAATAGAGTTTCATTTATAGTAAAAATGAGCACTTAGGTAGGATTTTTGGATGTTCATACCCTTAAGAGATGAATTTTTAATAGGGGATAAAAGTTTTAATGAAATGCCGTCGGGCACACGACTTGTTCTTTGTAAAATTCATAAAATACATAATCCTCTTCCACAGACATAATTTGTATCCGAGTTTATTTGTAGGTACCTACATGAGCTACAACACGCAATACGTTTCCCTTACAATTTCACCTCTCATTTACTACTTTCTTATGTCCGCAATTACATTTATAGGCTTGTCTCTGGTGTGTTATCATGTAACTCGGGAGGCGGTTGCTGCTGTAATTATATGAGTATGTTTTCCTTACTTTGGTAAATATTTTGGGCAGATATAGGGTTGTTTATAAGGATGTATTTAAGTACTTTTATGTACTTCAAAAAAAGAACATTTCACACCCATGAGCTATATCAAACAAGTAATCTATTATCAGTACGAAAATTATATATTATACACATAGTATTAAAAAAACATAAAACTCTACCCTTAGATCCTAATATATTAGCTAGAAGAAGGAAACATAACATTGCTTCCAGCCCTTTTGTAAGAACAGAATTTGCAAATATTCAGTACGACAAACGCTCGTCTTTCATATACAATAAAATAAATAAACAAATAGATATACATACTAAACCATATAAAGAATGCAAATCATTGCTGATTAAGTGGATAAACAAGTTAAGCTACGATGAAGTAGAGAATATTCTACTAAATATAAGGTAAAACCACGGAGTACTGAAAGAAGCGGAGATGCCACAAGGCAAGTAGGCCTTGCGCCTTCAATTAGGCTCTGACGTCATAGTGGGCGGGGCCGCAAACCTTAGTTGCGAGTGAATCTTCATCGCGTTTGGGTGCGTTGTATTCTAATCGTTTTTTAATAGTTAAATTGTTTTAATAATGAAGTGCGCTGTTGTTGGATGCAAAAATTATTCAGGATCAAAATTGAAACATATTGATGGCATAACATTTCATGTGTAAGTCCCTAAAATTTATATTTTCATTTTAAAACACATTTTCTCGTTTGATCGCCAGATTGTAGCTAGAGACATCTGTTGTCGAGGAGGTGCATTCTAACCTATTCTCACCGATTTCGTATTTTTATCATTATCAATGCATATTATTGTGACTAATTTGCGACTCAAATTACTTGCTTAAGTTTTATTTTGCTCTCTATAAGTTAATTCATAAATAAATACGTTCTTTGATACAAGAAATAAGAAGAATTTAAAATAAGAAAAATGCGCCATCTGTCGGTAAGTTGCCGGTCCTAACTGTAAATAAAAATGTGTGCATCATGCTAGAAAGACCCTATTTTTTACCCGACTACGGCGAAGCAAAAAGGAGGGTTATGATTTTGACCGGTATGTATGTATGTATGTTCATCTGTTACCTCACAACTTCTAAACTGCCGATCATAATTTGACAAATGAGGTATCATTAGAAGCGTTTTGATTGTCCGCTGGTTATAGAATATGTGACGTCACATTAAATGTAATATGGCGCCCTCTAGAGGACATAAAGTAACGAAATAAAAAATAAAAATAATTGAATTGTGCCATGTTGGGTATCAAATGAAAGGGCTTGATGAGCACATTACAAATATATATATTATATCATATTGTCCAAGTATTCTATTCTATTCTATTTTTATTAAATGGCAAGCAAAGCCGATGTCGACTATTCTGCCAATGTCTAAAGTGCATTGGAAATTGTCCAAGTAAATAAATATGTTTAAATTGTTAAAAACAAGCAAAAGTGAGACTGTGCTACGTACGGCGCGGCTGTAAAATTAATACCTATTTTACCATAAATGCCGTGATGGTCCAGTGGTTAAGGCCTCGCCTCTCATGCACGAGGTTGTGGATTCAAATCCGGGCAGGTACTTTTCAATTCAAATGTACCTACTTTCTGAGTTTATCTTGGACATTACCAACATCGGTGAAGGAAAAACTTCTGTCTGAAATATTTTCTTGTTTCATACCTTTTAGTCGGGTTTTACTTTTTGAACTTACTTTTTATTTATCGAATTTGTAATCTTCATTTATTTGTTTTTTAATCCTATTTTGTTATCATTTTAGATTCCCTGTCAATACAGATATTAGAAATGCATGGATACGTATTATAAATAAACCTAACAACTGGACACCAACAAAGTATTCCAAAATCTGTTCACTTCATTTCGATGAAAATGATTTCTATAAAACAAAAAACGGATATAAGAAATTGCACCAAGGAGTGTTACCTAAATTGTTTATACCTAATCAGGTAATGATAATGATAAACATTTAAAATTAAATTATAACTGTCTTATAAGTGCATTCTGCCTCACGGAATAATAGTCGTTGATCAAGAAAACGCATTATTTACCTATAACTAGCCAATCGGGCATAATACATTATTATTCTATAGTAATATTGCAAAGCAGTCATCTTTTTTTTTCTGTTTTTTTTATTGGAATTTATCATATGACTTGGGGAGGGCGTGTCAGACTCTTACTGACTAAAACCCACCCGTGTTCTTTCGGTTGCCCTGTTGCCGGGGGACACGATGTCCCTTTCGGCCCATATTCGCAGCCCCGGCAGGCATTGGCCCTAGCGGACCCCGTCAATTCTGCTGACATCTCTTTAAGGCGCGCGTGGGACACAACGCGCCGTCGACCCAGACTTGGTCCTTATCGGACGTCGAGCTACCCATTGCTCACCGTCCGCAAGCCCGTACCTACGGTGGCTGGAAATCGGCTCGCAATTCCCGACGCCCAGGGCGTCTCCTCCTGCGGCGGTTAGGGGCGTGAGGGCGCGAAATTTGCCTCTCCCTCACGCGTTCCGCCTCCTTCGCGAGCATTACCGCTTCGCAGAAGGAGGTGACGGCCTGCCATTTCCTCTCGCTCCGTACCATGGCCTGAACCAGGGCCGGACGCGAGAGGTCACCGCCGCCGATCGCCTCCACGAGGACACGGCGTTGCTCCGCCCAAGCCGGGCAGACCTCCACCGTATGCTCCACCGTGTCCTCCGGACGATCCACACAATGGTGACACCCGGGCGTTTCCTCCCGCCTTATCCTGAACAGGAACCTCCCGAAGCAGCCGTGTCCGGTGAGGACCTGCGTCAGGCGGAAGGTGAGGGCGCCGTGGCGCCTCTAAAGCCACTCCTCAAAGAGGGGTCTTATCGCCGAAAGCAGTCATCTAAGTTAATGATTTAACTTACAGCACGAAACACAACACGTGCACGTAACATGGCAAGTTTTTGGCGTATTGGGAGTAAGTTTGCGCATGTACAGTAAGCGCTCAAAAGTGCATGAGCACGCTAAGAGTCGTATTGCTGTGAACACGCGGTATAGCTCGTACATTTGTATGTGTAAGCAACACGATACACACACCACAGATAACGCAGTTACACGAAACAACAATATATTTCCGTCGCTTTAAACATGCTAGCACACACGCACTATGCGCGTGAACTTGACCAGTTAATGGCATTGCTAAAATTCGATAGTAACTTAACAAGCGCAGATAGCAGAAAGCGTTAAGCGTTGGTATGGAATTCAATCTGCCTCAGGTTCTAATCTCGTGAAACACAGTGCGGTTTTTTGCAAATATTATTATTTTTGTTTTCGATAATAATATTTTTTAAATATTGCTGCTTTTTTATGTTGTTATTGCAATAAAGGTTTTAGAATAAAAAATGCGTGATATATGATAACAAAATTAAAAAATATATGTTTATTCGTTATATTTATTTTACATAAGTTAATAAACTGCTACAATTATTTATCATTACTTCAGCTGAATAAGATGTGAAATAGATGTCAAGAAACTTAGAAGCAGTTTGTATTATTTTGACATATTTAAATTATGAAATATTTTAAATTTTTAATGGATTTTTTCACCATAAATATTAAGCTTTGATCATGGTCGAAGTAATTAAGTAATAAATAAGAATATTAGACTACTTAAAATGTAAAAAACTACTTACAGAATAGGTAATTTTAAGGTTAAATATGGGCAGTTTGTTTATATTTTATTTGTATTAATTATTTTACATTTTATTTGACTTTAGTAAATATTGGTTGTTATTGAGGTTAAAGCTTAAGTATTCATTTTCTTTACGAAAAGAAGATTGAAACTAAACCTCAAATTTTAATCCTAAAATAATACTATTACTAAAATAATATTAAAAAATTTCGGTATATCTGCAAGAAATACGACAAACACCCTATTGAAACGTGCTTAAAAAATTCGTTACCATAAATTCATGCAATAACGAATCTGTTGTTTATTAAGTTGGTACGGTCAATATTTTAAGGTCAAAAACGGTTTTCTAGCTGGTCTTCAGTGATGCAAGCCTTCAGAGTGCACGGCGAACGGTTCATAATGACGTGTTTTTAATAATTCAGCAAAATGTCTCGTTGGTATGAAACCATTTGTTTCATTCACCATTTGACGTCGCTGCTACTCGATAATAAGCCCCTTCCTCATATCTCTTAACCCTCACAGTATTTCTCTAGAACAAAGAAAAACATTGTTTTTATTACACATAATACCTTATTATTTATTATTCACTAATCGAATTAAACCTCACAATGAATTTAAAACTTTAAAGGCATCTTCTGTCTCAACAATACCTCTGTTCTATCAACAATGCCCTTGATTAAGATTTATGTTTAGTAAAATATGAAATATATTAATGATAACACTCACACTTAGTCCGGTTTCATTAGATATTCACTTCACTTTTACGCAGCGCAATAATATTCTCTGATCTGATCTGATCTCTTCAATATATTTTATGCCTGCTTTTTGATAATAATAACCACAACACTGCGCTAAATACTCGTCACCAATATTATCCACGAACCAAAAAAGTTCTATTAATTGAATACTCGTAACAAACTGCATCTACCCCACAGAAATCGAAATAATTTACTTAGTTTTTTGTAGTCTACCTGCTAAACTTTAATATTTATGTGAACAAGACGAATGAAACTAAAAACGAATGATGATTATTGAACTAGTCATTGGTTGCAGACAAAGTGAGTGTGTGTGTGTAATGTGCGTGTCTACAGTATTGTAACAACTTATAGAAGAAGGTCGTAAGTCAAACCGAAGCGTCAGTCTATTGCTTTGTGAGATTGCTCATGGACTTTTGGTCGGCACTGTACACATAGTGCAACAAAAAAATTCACACTTGTATTGCATGGCATTATTCTATGGTTATTGCCATAATTTATTTTATGTCTATTAAGAAAAACTAGCGAAAACGATTCTGCGAATCTACGATTCTTGCCAAGTTACGTACGGCAACTATACATAAATATCTTTACAGGAATTTGAAACACAGCATTTAGATAAGGTTCCTCTACATAATCCTGCTCCAAATACTGAAAAAGACTTGGAACCGTTTTTAAAACTAAACGATACACCAAGAAAAAAAGCATTGAAACGGGAAATGAACATACTAAAAATTGAAAATATCAGAAAAAATAAAAAAATTAAACAGCTGCAAGCAAAAAATAGACGATTAAAGAAAAAGGTTAGATTTTTTCGATATCATGTAGGTAAATGCTACTTGCTACGTCTACGCGTGGGCTTCAATACGAACCAATTATTTTACAATCTGAATTTTTTGTTTGGATTATTGCAAGTTATACAGTATAATTATAAACTAATGTGTTACAGAGCTAAAGCCTGATTTTTCAGTGGCAATCTTACTATTAATTTGGGATTTATCAGAGAAATAGCAATTTAACATAATCAATCAACCCTTAAGAAATAATATAAATACAGTATTTTTTTTATATAAAGTTTTTTAAATATGGTTTTTTCAGATAACATCAGTAGAAATCCTTTTAAATGATCTCCAGCAAAAAAATATGGTATTGTCATGTGATGCGGATCTTCTTAAAAGCATTAACATAAAAGCAAGAGAGCTTGTGCAACGACAAATACATAAAAAAACACCTGGCAAGACAGTAAAAAAAAAATACTCCGTTAATTTGCGAACTTTTGCGCTAACACTGAATTTCTATTCGCCCAAGGCATAGTATTTTTGATACATGTTTACCACACCAGCGAACCATAGCAAAATGGTATCAAACGGTGAATGGTAAACCAGGATTCACAGAAGAGTCTTTTAAAGTGTTAAAACAGAAAACAGAACAATTTGAACATCCCCTTATTTGCAATTTAGTATTAGATGAAATGGCGATTAAACGACACGTAGAGTGGGATGGGTCTAAATACTATGGATATGTTGACACTGGCACGTCTTTAGATATAGACACTTTAAACAAAGCCACTCAGGCCCTTGTTTTAATGCTGGTTGGCGTAAATGATTCATGGAAATTACCCGTAGGATTCTTTTTCATTGATAGTGTTACAGGTATATTTTTTTATTCAAATTTAATATAACTGATTACTTCATTTTAAATTGAGGAGCAATTACCATGTTATAGCTCAAGCTGACACCACAGAAGAAGAAATTTAAACATAAATGTTAATATTTCAGGTGAACAACGTGCTTCTCTAGTGCAACAATGCTTAATTAACGCTCATGATACCGGAGTAAAAGTAGTAGGACTAACTATGGATGGATGTCCCTCGAATGTAAGCATGGCAAAAATTCTCGGCTGTTCATTTGACATTGGTCATATTAAAACGTCTTTTAAGCATCCATGTTCTGACGAATTGGTTTATGTGTTTTTGGATGCATGTCACATGGTGAAATTGATACGAAATGCTTTTGAGTTTAATAAAATATTATATGATTATCAAGGCAATGCGATAGAATGGCGATATTTAGTCGAATTAAATAAGTTACAGAAAAAGGAAACTCTAAATTTGGGAAACAAACTAACGGATAGACATATCAACTTTCATCGAGAAAAGATGAAAGTTAAATTGGCAAGTCAACTTTTTAGCACAAGTGTTGCCAAAGCCTTAGAATCATGCCAAGAACGACATAATTATTTTAAAGATGCTTTTGGAACAATTTTATTTATACAACTAATTAATGACTTGTTTGACATATTAAATTCGAAAAATTTAAAACAATACGGAACCAAAAAAGCACTATTCGAACGCAATTATTCCAAAACTTTATCTTTTTTAATATTTTCAAAAAATTACATCTTGCACTTAGCAACATGTTCCCAAAAAATTGTTCAGTCAAGAAGAAAAACTGGTTTCATTGGCATCATTGTCTGCATAGACAGTGCGATAGGTTTGTATAAAAGTTTAGTACAAGAAAAAAAGGAACTTATATACTTACCTTTGTATAAGTTTAGCCAGGATCACCTCGAATTATTCTTTGGCAATATTAGAGCACATGGAAGGACTAATAATAACCCTACGGCACGACAGTTCCAGGCGGCGTACAAAAAAACTCTTATCAACACTGAGTTAAAGGATTCCTTTAGAGGAAATTGCATTCCCCTTGAGCACATTGGAATCCTATCTTGTTCTTCGCGTCTTAGCGCTGTTGATTTGATTAACAGCACAAGTGAAAGGTACAGAATATCCGACGAGAGTCCAAATACTGATGATGACAATTTTCTTCATGACGCGATGATCGAAAGTAATAGGATTTTGCACAGTGAATACTCTGACACTCATCAAATTGTCTCTTATATAGCGGGTTACATAGTACGAGTATTGCAGAAAAAAATAAAATGCGAAGAATGTGTTCTCGCCCTTCACTCTTTACAAATAAAGACAGGACATAGATTTATTTCACTAAAAAGCCGTGGACAACTTATTTTCCCGTCTGATGATGTTGTCAAAATCTGCTTACGCACAGAATTAATCATAAGAAGAATGAAAAAAGAAAGTTTAAATGTTTATAATTTTAAGCCTCGTAATATTGTTCATGCTACACTTAAGAGTCTCATAGGAGAAAATTACTTCATATCATTAAATGCACATGCACATGATCAAGATCCCATTTTCAACCATGTCACCTTGTTAACCAAAGCTATAAGCCACAACTATTGTAATACGAGACTTAATTATTACAGTAAGCTCGAAAACATTGTTTTGTCTAAAAGGCAGCATTTAAATAAAACTGTGTTGTTTAGTGGCCAATAATAAGCAATGTCCAATAAAGATTGATGATTTTATTTTTTTATTTTACTACCTACAGGGCGGCAGGGACATCGACGCGAATACTGTTACCATGGATTCAGTAGGTACATGATTCTAAAACGCCCTGCGTTGAAATTTTTCGTCAGTTTTTTTTTATTTTTATTTGCTGTTTCATAGAAAAGTGCAATACCTACGCGGTCAAAATGTATGGAACAGCAGATATTTACAAAAATAACCGACGAGAAATTTCTACGCAGGGGAGTTCAGAATCATGTACTGAATCCATGATAGCAATTTTCGCGTCGATGTCCCTGCTATCCTGTATACTAAATGACTATAAAAAATGTTAACCCATGTTACCCATCTTTTGGGCTTTGCCCACAGTTGGGTATAAATAATGTGTTCCCACCATACTAACGCACTAGAATGTTCTGGAACAAAATGTCATGCTTTGTTACGCCATAGTGGCCAGTAGACGAACTAAAATGAAAAATTGTTAGTTCAGTTTCACTGTAATAATTCCTTTCACCGCTAGATGGATTTACAAAAAATGGGCAGGGTTTCCATCGTGGGGTGTGGCCATCGCCGTACCTCGTCCCCCGAACACCCGCATTCAGGCGACGCTTCATTCTTAGGTGATTTTGGCTTGTGGCATCTCCGCTGCTTTCAGTACTCCGTGGGTAAAACCCTTTCCGTAAAAAAACAACCACACACACACATACTTACATACACATAAACACATACACATAATCATACACGCACCCACACATACTCACACACACACTGACAGACTAAATAAAAATAATAAATTCATTAACTTGTAACTCTTTTTTTTTTATTAATAACTTTTGTTTAACTTTTGTTTAATAACTTTTGTTTTAATAACATGTTACACTAATCGCAAGATATAAAGGAGCGGCGCCTCCTGGCACAGGCATCTATATGCTTAAAAGGGGACGCCACCAACTGTATAACGTATGTACAACGTGTAATATTGAAATAAACATTTTTGTATTTTTGTATTTTTGTATTGTATTTGTATTTTGTATTTAGGATTATTCCACTTTGCCCCACCAAGACGCTTTTTTAGTTCTGGTTTTAAATTTGTTAGTTTAAAAATTCTCAATCATATGATTTTTTTGTAAATGGTTAGCCAAGAGCTTTTTTTTTTTTTAATGTTGAGAAAATTAATCATGAATTTCTTTTTTACATCATCTATTACAAAAGAGAAGGGGCCTTTTTCTCGGACCCAAAATCATTGGAGTGTAAATTCAGCAGATACTACATATCTATTCATAAGAAAATGCACTGTATTTTATCATGAAATAAAACAAATAAAATTGTGTATTTATTTCTGTACGTTACAGTTTTAAACATTTTTTTCCCAATAAACGTCTAACGTAGTAACAGATTTGTGAAGCAAATGACTATCGAATAAACTAACGAATTCGATAAATATCCATTTAAATTCAACTTTTAACGTTTTATGTTCCAGCGTGTTTGGAAAAAAAAAATATTAATCATACCATGTATGTAGATCGAACTGAAATAAAAATTCTGTTTAAGCGTGGTTTCACTAAGAATACTTCGTTATTCTTCTTCATCGGATCTGATTCCTAAGTACCTTACCGAGTATTTTATGCAAATATGGCACATCGAGATTTTGATAAAATCCAGTTGTATAAGTAGTGTTTATTTATTTACTAGCTACGCCTGGCGATTTCACCCGCATAAGTCTCGATTCCTTGAGAATATTGGAATAAAAATTATTATACATCCTAACCCAGGTCATGTTCTACCCATGTGCTAAAAATTCATCCATTTCCATACACGAGTCTGGTGTCTCTTCTACAGCTTTATGTGTCATAAAACGTCTAGGTAGGTCATCATCGTCATCATCATTTCAGCCAAAAGACATCCACTGCTGGACATAGGCTGTTCTGTGCTTCCCGTATCCAGCGGGTTCCTGCGGCGTTGACAAGGTTATTGGTCCACCTTGTGGGAGGCCTTCCAACGCTACGTTTTTCGATACGTGGTCGCCACTCAAGAACCTTTCGGCCCCATCGGCCATCTGTTCTGCGAGCAATGTGCAATGCCTATTGCCACTTACGTTTGGCAATTCTGGATTTCCAACGCTGCTAGGTAGCCTACTATTAGGCAACTTTTATCTAGAGACAACCAAATGAAATTAGGAGAACAAGTGGATTCCTTGTAAAGCAGCGTTTTCACTTAGTGTTCGGAGCCAGCAAACATTCGTTTGCAAGGTAAATGAAAACGGTTAGAACAAGCAAAACGTTGCGCGCGCAGTCAGTTGTAGAATTACTGTTCAGAACTCTGAACCTATTTAAGTTCTGATAACTTGCTGAGATGTTCGTTCAGAACAGACAGTTAAAACACAGCTTTATTTCGTATTAAAACAACGAAAGCAAATTTTAATAACAATATACAAAAATATTATTGACCGCCTAACATCGAATCACAATGATAGCTACCTACTAAAATTAAACACTAACAATACAGTTTTCCATAATGTTGTGATTATTTCGAGATTAATAAAGCTCATTTGCAGGTTTCAACATGTTATCATTTTCACAGGTGAGCTTGATTTGAAGGTAATTATGACATTTTTCTATGTAGGTTAACATAACCAAAACCTCCCAGTGGAACAAGACTGTCATTGATGATGATAAGGAAACGGAATCTTAAAGAACTTTTTAAGTTCCTTCATGACACACATTAATAGATATCGGCGCTCATCGGACAACTTGAGACTAGAGATGCCGATGCATTCCACCAGCTTTTATGATAGGCTGCTTACAGTTCAAGCAGTACGGCTATAAGATGCCTTGCCCGTGTCGATAAGGTGTGCTCAATCTTTGTCCTCTTTTAAAATTCTGGTAACCTCTCTCCTTACACATCATCATTACATATAGTTCCTTGCTCTTGTTTCATGTGTATTATTGTATATTTATATATATATAATAATAATAATTAGCCTGTATTATCCCACTGCAGGGCAAAGGCCTCCCTTTCTTTTGTCCACTCAGCTCGATCCTGAGCCAATATGAACCAATCTCTACTATAAGCGTCAAGTTCGTCCAGCCATCTACGCCTGGGTCTTCCACGATGCCGATGAATATATATATACATATACAGATAGATAAGTATATGCTTTATGTATTTATTGTAAATGTAATGGGTACACCACTGACTATCGGCAGTATTGTCTCTCCTTCTCCCTTTAATCCATCCAAAGGTTGTCTGTAAAAGATCGCTTTTAGCGATAAGACAGCCCATTGTGTCACCCTATGTAAAATTTCTATATTTAAATCTGTAATTTTTATGTTGTACATAAGAAAGAGTATTCTATTTATCTATCTGTAAGGACCATCATCATTGGCATCTCTTTTGTACCATGCTTCCCTGGTCTAATGTCCTATTAACCAGTGTCCATAAACTATAAATAAGGAGCTTGTGGCTAAATAATAATAGCCGCACGGATCAATCCGCCAGGTTACGCTACGCTTGCCGGAGTATTGGTCCGTGGATGGGTGACCATCTTTACATACCGAGACTCCTCCATGCCTCGGAAAGCACGTTAAAGCTGGTCTCGACTGTCATTCGTGAATCTTTGACAGTCGTTACCTCTGTCTGGCAAAATAGGCTGTCGCTCCATGTAATGCTGGTATTCAGCTGCATCCGGTTAGACTGGAAGCCGACCGCAACATAGTTGGGAAAAGGCTAGGCAGATTGATAAGTTATAAATGAATAGAACAACAACTAAAACTCAACCAGTAGCAATCGCAATCAACAGAATAAGCCTCCGAAAAACTGTTCGTCCATTCTGAATGCGAATCCGTTATTCAGGTGATTGGAGATGTATGTCCCTCATTAATACCAACAACTATGTTGTTCCTACTTTCTTTAGTTTCCCTTCTTGCCAACTACCGTTATCTGGGTTATTTGGGTAACTGTAATCTTATTTCAGAGTACTTTCTTTGAGAATAGATGGTAAGTTAATTTTTATTTGTTAGAGGTAAAGTCGAGGACTAAAAAGATTAAGCATTAAAGGTCAATTTTGACATGCGTCGTGCAGATTTTTCATTTACGGATTACATTAACATCGAGTCGTCGAAAAGATTAGGAATGGAAAGCCTTTGAAAGTTGCAAGACTTTTGTGTTGTGAGTGTACAATAAAAAAGTTTTCAGTGAAAAAAAATCTTACCCAATCACAGTTAAAAGATTTCCTCCCCTTTAGAAAATGCTCGGATAACATTAATCATAATCAGCCTGTAACTTTCCCACTGCTGGGATACATGCTTCCTCTCTGTGAGAGGGAGTGGGCTAAAATCCACCACTATAACATAACATAAGTAGGTACCTAACATAGGTACTTAAATTCTGCAATAAATAGAAGAAAAATCCACTCACTTGGCTGGGTTCACTAACTTATGCATACCCTGCTTAAAGCTACTCTTTCGGGACAGACATCACAATAGTGATGTACTTATTTGCAGAATGTGTCCGTCCACCTTTCCGCACTTGACCTTCTAAATAAAAAATGGCGAACCTTCATAGGTAATGAGCCCCTGAACCTTGAATATAAAGTGGGCATTTGGCACAAACACTCAACATCACTCACTGATTGCCAAGTTTGCGGTACAACTTTTGTTTAGGAACACATTAGATATGCATATGTACATAAGCATCGTATGACAATGGGATAAGGTTGAAAGTTGGTTAATATGTTTTTGGGAAGGTCGGCGTGTATGGTAAATGCAAAGACGTTAGTTTCTTCTTATTTAGCCGCCTTCAAGTCAGAATTTATTAGTGATGCGCACGAAAAATGATTTGTTTTGTCAGATTTCTGGCTTTAGCCAAGTTGTTTTACCTAAAATCAGCATATCATACTAATAATACTTTACATCCTATAATAATAAACGCGCAGTATTATTTGTATGTATATAGATTTCTACTCACGTTCTCGAAATCGGCGCCAACGATTTCGATGAAAGTTGCGATATAGGGGTTACGGGGGCTAAAAATAGATCTAGCTATGTCTCATATTATGTAGGAAAAATTAGTTTTCTCCGTATTTTCACCCGAGCAGAGCTCGGTCGCCCAAAGTTTCGAACAAGATAATGAAATGATATTATTGACATTAGGATAATGATCATGGTAGTATGGAATTAATAAGTACCTACCTACTATCATGGTAGTATGGAATTAGTAGGTACTATCCTATACTATTAAATGAGCATTCTCTATTTTCACCAGAGCAGAGCTCGGTCACCCAGGTACTTGTTAAAATACATGTGTAAAAAAAAAAAATGTCTAAATCTAGGGCTAGAGTCCACGCCGCCACTCAAGTCTGATAGACGCGGCGCTAGCACAGACTAGAGCAAACTATAAGCTTCATACTAACGCCGTTCGCGGGAACTCTACTACACACATAGCTATGTGTGCGTGACTTGTCACCGACAAGGCGCGCGGGGACTGCACCGGCCGCTCTAGACCCATCTAGAGTAAAAACCGGTTTGAGAAAGCTCAGTACGTGGACAAAGTTTAGGGTGTGCACACTGGCAGCGATACGACGTGGACATTTAGTTTTATTTGTTTTTAAAGATGCCAAACTGTACTGTATGTACAAATAATGGTAGAAATATCAAAGAGATTTTTTTTTGTGTGTCCAAAGTATTTTGTCAAGTAATTATCAATCGCATCAAAAACATAAGTGAAAATGGGAGCCAAGTTCAATATTAAGAATAAGTGTTGTTGTTGACTTCGCCGACAAAAGAATTCAGATTTAAATGGGTGCCAAGTTCTGTAGATAATCCTAAAATTTATTAACAAATTTAACGTACAACATTCGAAAATAAATTTCAAACACAAATTGATTTCATGATTTCAATATTTAACTTGGCTAGTTTGACATGAGTTGTGAATAATTATAAAAAATCGTAATCGTTTTTTAGTTTATTTCATATAAGTACAAAATTTTCTTTTCACTAAAAATGTCCCGACAGTGTCCCGGGAAAATATGGCAACCCTATTATGAAAGTAGATAAGAATTAAGAACTCTGTTAGGAAGTTTTCTTTCTGCTCGATTTTTTATTCATATGGCGCTAGTGTCTATGTAATTGCATCAAATTACATTTTTCATTTTGCCGTTTGTCAATTTGGCAGTTTCATAAAAAAAAATGTAGTTCCACATTTTGGCGTGGCCTCTTGTCTAAAACATCTTCAACACTTCGATTTTCACAAAGACACGAGAGTGTTTTTACCTGTGACATTGACATTGCAAAAAGGTTTTATAAATTACGTAAAACATACGAAGCTAAAAAAATAAAAAGATCCTCCAATACACACGTCCAGACATCTTAGCACAAATTGAAAAAGGTCTAAGGTAGTGCTATAAATTTATCCGTTACTGGAGGGTAGTTATAAATAAAAAAGTGGAACAATTACGTTACGTGTGGGGCATTCAATATACCACGGCTAATATTATGAGGTCGCTGAGTTTGGCGAGAGGCCAGGCAGACAGCCAGCCCGTGGCACACAGAGAGATGACATGGGCCCGTATTGCTATACAATTTAGGACACGGCGCTCGAAACCCAAATTCAATAATAACTGTTACATTTTTAACATCACATATTTGATAGTGTAAAGATTCTAATATTGACTGGGATATTAGAAATAACTAATATTTTCTCATCGTCAAAGATCACGGATGAGACTATAATTTACATAAATAGATTCCGTTCGCAAGTTACATGAGTAAGAATATATTAGAAGCAAGTCTACTAATATTAGCAGAACTAATTCAAGCAAAAGCTTTCCACGAAGGAATAAATTTCAAAAGCATAAAATTAAGAATCCCTCAAAGGCTGCCTGTATTACAATTGTTAAGATTTTCATACAATTAAACCTATAACTTGAATTATAAAGAATTCCTTGACTAAGCTGTCGACACCTAAGCCATGGCCGCAAATATTGTGTTAACTAAAAAGTGTTGTCTTTAAATTAAAAGTTGGCGTTGGCTCACCTCGCCAACATTGTCATTTAGATGTGTCATATATTTTTGAGTAACCTTAACGAGTTTCGAGTCAAAGGGATTCGGTAAACGCTTCCTCTTTAGCCCCTTCAATGTTTATTTATCGTGTGTATAGAGAGCGAAGGGGAACGACTTAATACATTATGAATGTGCAAATTGAGTCATCTTGACATTATTTTGACTACGTTGGCGTTGATGTCAATATACGACCAACGCGCAGAAGCAACATTTAATATATTTCTAAGAAAATTCAAGTCATCCCTCCAAATTGAGTGTTGTTATCCAACCTTTTCACTTTTTGCTCTGAGCAAAACATGGCAGTATTTATATTTTTCCTCCGCTGGGTATTAAACCCAATTGTGTTTGAAAATTGAGATGGACAATTAGTTTTTTTAGGATATTTAAATTGTTTTTGCAACGGAAGTGGTATATTTTTTGTGGTAATGGGTATTTTTTTAAATGACATAGAAATGAAAACCGCTTATAAGAATTTTGTATAACTAATATTGTCCAATATTTAGTCGAACAAGCCAACAATTTTATAATATTATTTACGCCAGCAGAAATTTTCCGAATTTCACCGTATGTGATATTAATAATGTTGATGGAAATATTTTGAATATTAAATATTGAATGTACCTTCATGGTAGTGACTAAAACCGTATCGTGTATTTCACAGCTAATATTGGCGAGCCACACTTCAAAGATTTATGCCATTAGTAGATTGTGTAAGTCCTAAAGTAAACCACATTTTCAAAGATTAAGGAATTGGGGGAGACCGTTCCTAATTTGCAAGTTAAGTCTTAGTGGTACCTGTTAATTGTGTTTATAGGGACACGTGTAGATTTGAGCACAAAATCTGCAGTGCAATTATTAAAGATAGGTAAATACTGGTATTCAGGTGCATCCGGTTAGACTGGAAGCCGACCCCAACATAGTGTTGGGGTCGTAGTAATGTTGGTGTCGGCTGACTGAGGTATGAAAAATAGGATAAACATAGTCAAGTAATGAAAATGTTTAGTACCATAAGGTTCATTTTTACTTGCACCTCATTATTTTTTCGAAAATTTGTAAATAATAGATAAATTGACAGTTCGAAAAGCTGACATGTTTATGTTGTGGGAAAGGAATGTGTTTGAAAATTATGTGACATTATCGTACCTTGGCAGTACATAAATACAGTGTATTTGTAGCTATATGACAGCGTTTCTATGTGCGTGCATTGTGACGCACTTCAATGCGCATACATAATTAATATTGTTTCTACCACAAGCATCACTTCCCACGTCCTAATTGAGATAATTAACTAAATAAGGCACTCAAACATGGAAAACGTTTGAAATGGAACGGATAATGATAAATACTCTTTTGTGATGCCTGCGGACATGAGCAGTATGAGCACTGATGAGCTCTATGTAATTTTCGTGGAGATAATACCGCGAATGAAATGCATTGTAATTAGCCCGTTGAATAGAGAACAGCTCGTTTGGTATTACGGATTCCGATTTTGAAATGGCTCTTTTGAGTTGTACCAGTAAATTAGAAATTACGAATTCCGAGTTTAAAATGGCTCTTTTGTTTGAGTTGTACACTTGTTATGCCTGCAATCTGTGTATGACTGTGTTCTTTTAACTAACAACTTGCTGCGACTATCAATTCTTGCAAAATTATAGTACAGAGGCGGAATTAATTCCAATTGCATTTTCTGCAAATCGCCCTTTGTGTTAATTTATCGAAACATGATGAATTAACAATTAATTTATTTGCCCCATACGTTAAGTCAGGTAAATTAATTTATACTGTATTTATATATATATATATATATATTACTTAAAATTAGCTTAAGGATAGTTTACATTTGTGAGAGACTGGTGCTTGAAATAGGTTTTGCAAACAACGCCTGTGGTACAAGTCACAAAGGCCCCACAACGCTTAATATGTACAAGCTTGCATTGGGTGTTTTTATGAAATAGAAGAGAATAAATAATAAAAGAAAAAAATAAACAAAAAGATTTTTTTTAAACCGGACAAGTGCGAGTCGGACTCGCCCACCGAGGGGTCCGTACAAGTTTATAGGTACATATTATAAATAGTTCAGGGATCGAGTCTTGCAGTTTTTTCCAAGCTTTTCCCGAAATTCAGTTTCCAAAACCTATAATTACTTTTATTATTGTGTTTTATAAGTGAAATTGTGGTAATACTAACAGTTCATACCTAAATTAGTTAGGTAACCTAATCAAAGTTGTTTTGTACGTAGTACTTTAAATAAATACCATATTTTTAAGGATTTAATTACCAATGTATAGTTTTTAGTTTTCCCTGTACTTGTAGATAGTATAAGACGATATTACTTGCTAAATTTCATAGTTCTAGGTCAGCAGAAAGTAATCTATAAATTTTGATTCTCTTGAGAGTGTCGAAATATACGTTTTTTGCGACATAAACGGCCGTACCTTTTTTTTTACGGTAACATAGAAGTTTAATTTTTTCACAGCTTTAAGGAGCTGTAGACTTGAGTATATAGTTTATATTTCAACTCGATACCTCCACGCATTCCCAAGATAAATGGTCTTGACAGATAGACGGACAGACAGACAACAAAGTGATCCTTTAGAGGTACCGTTTTTTTTCCTTTTGAGGTACGGAACCCTAAAAAACAACGTAACGTTATTAAAATAACATAACGATAAAACACACCTACAAGAGTGAATTTGACTGTGTGTTGTGTGCATGTGTAAGCTTTGCTTGAGTATTTTATGAATTAGCTTCATGTTGCTCCTGGCACCTTTGTAGGTAATGTGCCAGGTTTCTAATCAAGAACCCAGTTTAGAAACAGCTCCGTAAGCCCCACAGCTTGTGTCAACAGCTTGAAGCTACTGCAAACTAAGCTATCCGTTCAATCAAGTTCAATGAACTAGGCTAGGAGCTGTGTATCCTAACTTCATATTAGGATACTATCGGCTACCAGTAAAGTTAAGGATTAGCTAGTAAACTTCGGGAGAGTGCAATTGAATATTCATTTATGTGTTTAGGGATAGTGATTAAAGCAGTGATACCTTTGTAGTCTCATACAAGGTGAATGGTTAAACGTAGGTTATATTGAAGGAGGTTATTCATTATTCAGTGTTTGATTCTCGTTCCAACTCAGTAAAAATAGGACCTTATTTGGCCTAATTTTGCAATGAAATGCTTCAAATTGTGGACAGTTACATATTTGCTTTTAGAGTTTTACAAAAGTTCATCAGCCTAGGTGCAGTCGCCCATGCACCCAATAATTGTGAAAAAATAGAAAGTTCTTCGTTAAACCAATCGTAGGTAGATATTGTATACTGGGGTAGCAATTATTTGTTATGTGTTATTATTATAATATCTCTTATAGTAAAAATTCTGGGCCTACTCCATTTCGATTATCACTGGCAGCTAAGAAGAAGAGTAAAACGATTTTGATACATACTCAATAAAGAGTTTGTCTAATGAAAGCTGAGAGTAATTTTTTCACGTTTTCATAAATTGACAACACTGCTGCAAATGTTACTTGTTGAGAAATCGTCACACTAAAAAGTGTTAATACTTGCGACTGTCTTCTTTTAATTCAAAGAGAAAGAAAGAGAGAGAGAGAACGCCTGCAGAAAAAAACAAAAGAAAAGAGTAAAGTGATTACAGTATTTACGGTGTCGTGGGATGAAATTGTACACATCAGCCCGAGTATACTGCATGCCGGAGAAAGAGAGAGAGAGAAAGTGTGAATTTGGTCAAAATGAAAATCCATGATGGCGGCTCGGAAAATTTTCAAATTTTTCATCATTGGTATCGTTTTCGAGGGTGTTGCCGATAGTGGAGTCAAAATGTAAATCCAAGATGGCGGCTACGAATTTTTTTAATTCTTCGTCATGGGTGTCGTTTTCATAGTTTTCGAGGGTGCCGATATGAGGTCAAAATATAAATCCAAGATAGCGGCTGCAAAAATTTTGTTTTTGTTTTAAATCGTACGTGAGAAAGAACTTCCTCCGACCGCACACGTTTTTTTATAACCTCTTACGAAAACTAATTTGTGTATATTTTGTCGTATTTCAAGTAAAACATTGCCTAAAACTTTAAGACGCAGTGCGAGAAAGTTCTTATACACTACCTATGCGAACGCGAGGATGCATTTAACGAAAAAGTACAATTGTTTACAATAATTTTGAAAATTACTGGTAAGCTATAGAATTAGTTTTGATACTAAGTAAACAAGATTTTTATTTATTAGACCTGGTTCATCAATATAACAGTTTTAAATGTGGAATCATAATTGAATATAGCGATGAGAAATCGCGTAACATCAATATATAAATCTGTGTTATTATTTATGCTATCCAGTTTAACATCCTAGGTTTTCTGCTATGTAAACTTTCATAGAAGGAAACATAGTATTAATACATAGAATCAAGATATAACTAATCAAATATTTAAAAAAATATGACCTACATAATATAACATAAATTATTTTGTAACATTAATTTCTATGTGACTTACAACCTTATGATCATAAAAGCTTATCTACACAAATTCGTAGCTTATGCTTTCCTATTAATCTGTAAAAAATATCAAAAATAAATATTCAAGTATCAAATACGTTTTTTCATAGTTGAAAAAAACGACACGACACATTTTTTTTTTTTAATTTACCTCTCTTTTTCACTCTCAGCTTTCAATAGACAGACTTTAGCTTAAGCATAATCAACCACAACAAGGACACAAGTCTTCTTTCTGTGAGAGGGAGTGGGCCATAATCCAACACAGACCCAGTGCGGGTTGGTGGATGTTACATGTCTTCCAATTTTTGGTTTTAAGACATGCCGGTTTCCTCACGATGTTTTCCATAACCGTGTTGAGAGTAATAGTGATGAAATTAAATTCATAAAGTGCCTCCCTAGATTCGAACTCACGATCTACAACTCGTAAGCCGAGGCCGATACCACTACGCTACGACTGCTCTCTCATAATAATATGTATCTCCAAAATATATGAAATACAAAGCAATTTTTCTCATTATTTCAGCAATTAATAAAAACAAAAATAAACGCCTGCAGTCTTCAGTTTATTTCCTGGCTGTGGTAGTTGGCCGGTGGTTTTTCGCAACGCGGCATGGCTGTTAATTGACCTATTGACCCGACGATAGGATCAAAGGGGTCATAATGTTTCGCTGTTATTAGCTGCTTCATAAACGCGGCTAGTGGGTGGGTACTAGTGGCCGTCAGCTTGTGTGTTATCTGACTTTATATTTTATGGGATAAGTTGTATAATTAAATTATGATGATTTATGGGTACAAATATTGAGTAGATAGATAGAATATTCTTTATTATGTACACCATAAAAGTTACAGACATAAATTTAATTTTTTTTTTTTTAATATTTGATAATCTGTGGTATGTTCGTAAGAGAGTGAAGAGTTTTTTTAACCTCCACGTGAGGTGAGATGCAGGCCAAGAGCTTTCCGTTCTTGGCCTGCATCGCACCTGATGGTAAGTGATGATCAGGCCGAAGATGGAAGCGAGCTTCACTTGGAATCCTCAACCACAGAAGAACTGACTATCTTGCCTCGAACTGCTGAAACACAAAAATGTTGTTAACATTGTTGTTATGGCGACAGACTCAGATAAGATGGTGGTAGCTAGCCAGGTGGACTTAGAGCAAGCCTTACCACCAACCAAACCGAGTAGAAAATAAAAGTTCCTTATTCGGGTGTTTGTGGAACACAGATGAAATCTTAAGAATATATAACAAATACAATCTTGAAATGCTGTGTCCGTTTCTTGAAAAACCGTGAGAAAAGTCTGCGTCAAATCCACACAAGGGATAATATTGGAAAAGGTTCTGCATGAAGTCACGAAGAGAGGCCTTTTGCTTAGCAGTGGGGTGATGCGGGCTAATAGTAACAGTAATTGCATGCAAATTAGCAGATTACATTTTGCATCATCACATAACATAACATTACACAAACTACAAATAACCACAACTACACTATCTTGCACCTCCATAAAAATGTCCTGTAATAATTGTAGAAAGTAGTGCTCGGCGCTATGGTGACCTAACACATCTTTCTCGTATTGATAGGAGAAGGTATATATGGTAAAAGTTAGTCTCGAATTATAAGGGAAATTGCTATATTGAATCACTATAACACTTAGTTACAAGAAATGGTAGAAAATGGTAAACTATATAACTAACTAATTAGTAAAATGTATTGTAAAATGTTATAGTCACGGTTTTGAGTAGGTACGTAGTGTCTCTAGAGATCTAAATGCGAACTGGCGAATGTGCATATTTGCGTTCGATGCAATTATGCATTTTTGCTGAGTGTTCGATTAACTCGAAAAAATAATATCAATGAGAACACAATGCAAGATCAAAAGCCTGTTCATACCGTGAAGGAATGTAGGATTTAGTTACCTAGTTGCATCAAAATCTAATACCCCGTCTGGTTTCCATGGCTTCTTGCTGCAAGGTACTTTCGGCGTCTAGACACTTAAGTGTCTAAAGGCAGTCTAAATTAAACAAGTGCCTGACCGGTACTGCTTGCAAGAAGTTTGAGCTGTTGTGGTCCAAGTGACGAGAGATAGTAGGTATTTCGCTACACGGTTATTTTAGAAGGTGGCTAAAATGGAAACTAAAGCAGACATATTGTTTTTAGCCGACTTCAAATAAGGAGGAGATTTTATGTTCGCCTATGTTTTGTTTAATTTTCGCGTGGAAGTCGTAAGACACCACAATATACTAAAATAACAGCAAATTTTTAATTTAAAAAAACTTTTTACAAAGCAAAAACAACCGACTTCAAAAAAAAAGCACTCCAAAGTGAAAAATAACTTTAATTTCGGAAGTCGGTGTCTTTGGTTTTGAATTTTCGTTCTTTGTCACCGACTTCCGAAATTAAAGTTATTTTTCACTTTGTCGTGTTTTTTTTTTGAAGTCGGTTGTTTTTGCTTTGTAAAAAGTTTTTATTTTTCACTTTTTAGTTGTGGTACCTACCCCACACAAATTCGAATACCACTACCTGCTATGTAAATAACAGTGACAAGAAGTTATCATATCATCTACATACTAAGTGGGAAAAAATACGTATAATTGAAGCTAACTCAAAAACTACCCAAGCAAAGTTAATAATTTATATGGGACCACCTCTGAAGTATGATCTACCAAACGAAAAAAGAATCATCAAAATCTATTCATAATTGGCGGAGTAATCGCGTAACAAACATACAAAAAAAAAAAAAACTTACAGACGAATTGAGAACCTCCTCCTTTTGGAAGTCGGTTAAAAACTGCCTCGTTGATCTAGTGGTCACAAGCGCCACTGTTGAGCATGAGGTCCTGATGGGTTCGATTCCCGGGTCAGGCAAAGTTTTATTAGGTTTTCCATCTAGACGCAGATGCAAACGACAACTCTGCGACAAGACGCATGGTTTACGTAGGCACAGTACCTAAAAATGGTCTAAGACAGGATGCCGAGATGGGAATTTTTCGTGGGCATGATAAATAAATTCATGGGTGCCAGATGGGACTAAACCATATAGTATTATTATACATAGTATTATTATACTGTGCATATAGTATTATTATACTGTGGCGCAGACAAATAGCAAACGCAATTGAAATAGTAACTAGAATCTAGGTCTAGGATGAAAATATTTTATTTTGCCAACAAACCTACCTACCAATTCCGGGAAATCCAATCTACTTTCATTTTACTAGGATAATATTATAAATTGAAATTAGATCTCATATTCAATCGTTTGTTGGTTATCATGATAGAATTCTTAGTAGAAAGTTATCACTATGTGACTACATAATTCTGTACCTTCAGAGAAAAGTGATATATCTTGACCTATATCAGTTTTAATCTTACACTAAGTTTAACAGTAATAAAATTAAATTTTTTAGTCTAATTGGTACCCCTCTAAGATTAAAATTGAGCAAGCTTATTTTGGTGTAAAGTGCTCTAACTAAGCATTTTTTAAATTTATTAATGTGTTATAAAATACACTTTAAATAATATCAATATGAACTGAACAAATATTTCAAGTACCTTAATGTATATTAATACAAAGGTAAGTGAATCTTATTACGCGATCTAAATATTTAGATGTTAATTAGTACAAACTGATATATTTACACATAATCATCCAAAACCAACTAATAAATAATGTGTAAAATGGTTCAAGTAATTTTAAATTAATTTACACATAAAACAACTTTATGCATGTTGTGTTAGGTGATACAAATGGATTTTTTTTTAAATTATAAAAAACTATACAAATGAATCTGTTTCTTCTTACACTAAATCGTGCTCTAAGATATTGTTTACCAATGTCAGTAATCAGTACTCATTTTAGTGAAGTAGACAAAGAGTCCGATTTTTTTTAAACTTTAACATTAATTTTCTCAGAATCATGATTTTCCAGTTATATCACTTTTCACTGAAGGTATAAAACAAAGTCCTCTCGCCGCGTCTGTCTGTCTGAAAGCGATAAACTCAGAAACTACTGAACGGATTTTCATAAGGTTCAGGTATATAATTCATTAAGGTTTTGTGTAAATTTGCTGAAATATGACGATGATTGTTGAAGATGTCGAAAAAAATCATGCCGACTGGGAGCTTTACTGGCGTGTGCCGCGTAAACCAATAGAGTCTTATGCAAACAATGTATTACGGAATTAATTCATTGCTTATCTTGATTAACACATAGAGTACTTTTCATCCCGGTAGTACCTACGTTCCCGTGGGTTATTTTCTGACATCTACGCTGGCGAAGCCGCGGGCAAAAGCTAGTTACACGGATTAGGTACTTCTAAAAATACAATAGATGTGGATATATTTAGTAACCTGTTCCGCTTAGCTCTTTCTAAAGAGCCATAAAAAACCCTGAAAGAAATTGACACGTGTTTCACCTCACAACGAGGCATCCTCAGGATGACGATTGACTTGTCGCGAACTCGAACACGGCGTGTTACCACACCAAGCGCTGAACGCAGAGGCTCTCTGCGTGTTTTATGGCTCTTTAGAAATAGCTAAGCGGAACAGGTTACTAAATATACCTATATACCTACGTCTATTGTATTTTATAATGGATTTCCGCAAGGTCACGCCTGAATCAATTAATTAACTTCTAAAAATAATTTTCTATTCAAATATTAATATTTTCTAAATATAATCGCACTTATTGGATTCTCATTGTAAGTACCCACATTTATTGGATTACTTGACATTGTTCATAATCAATAACATTCCCTGAATAAATCATCGTTACCAATACGTGAACAAAATCAAATGAAGATTTACTACGAATTACAAAAATGAAAACTCCAGAGGGACTCGTTAAAAAGAGATTACGTACTTACTGGGCAATGAACTGGTAACTTTGCAACCTACAGCTAATGAGTCTGGGAGCTCAGTATCACCAATAGGTTACCTACCCTTGGTATTATATATACGTCTAGACATATAAAAGTTACCAAACCATCAGTTGCACAGTAATCGCCATTTTGTTTTATTCAGATTGATTTAATTAGGATTCCGTACCAAAATGGAAAAAAGGAACCCTTATGGTGTGACTTAGTTTGTCTGTCTGTCTGTCACAGCTGGATATCTCAATAACTACTAATGCTATCAACTTGAAATTTGAAATCGTTTTAGATGACGTTTGCCCAACTGTTTTGCAAATAAAAAAGTTTTTTTTTGCAACATGAACTTAACGGGTTCTTAAAAATACGGGCTACTGGGCACGTGTATCATATGAAAGAGTGCTATTTGCACATTTTCAAAAAACGATGTCTCTAAAAACACACTTTTTCAGAAATCATCAACAAAAATTACATTAGTTCCACTATCGGTCAAGAGATGGCGCTGACCTAAAACTACAATATTCTACACCGCAGTGTGCAGTGTTAAAATTCTCTGACGAATTATATAGGCCTCGTCGATGAAAATTTAAAATGGTACGGAACCCTCGGCGCGTGAGTCCGACTCGCTCCTGACCGGTTTTTTTTTAAAGTGAGTCTTTGAGTTTATTAGGTACGAGTTTTTGCCAGCGGCTTCGCCCGCGTGGACGTCGGATAATTATATAAATAGGATAGTAGTATTGGTAGGATAGTCCAGCCCGTCTCCTCTTTTGATGCCCTCCCTCCGGATAGCGCCCTAAGCTGAGGCTCGTACCCCACAGGGGGTGCCCTTAACGAGCGTTTATCCTAAGCTTTTTAGCTTAGTTTATATGTGTGCCCTGGCTGGAGGCTTTGAGTGTAGCAGCTTAATGCATCCACAGGATTGACCGGTTTAATAGCCACGGTCGTTTAATACTACGTCAAAAAAGCTTCGGAAACAACAATAAAATTTTGATCAAATTCTGAAAGATAAAAATGGTTATTGTGGGTCATCCTTAGAAAATAGACACATACTATCGCTGACTTTTTTGTTGAACTTTTTAAGATAAACAATACCGTAGAACATACATTTGATGTATCTTTTTCCGTTAACGCAGCGCACGCCAGTAAAGCTCCCAGTCGGCATGATTTTTCCGACTTCTACAACAATAATCATTAAATTTCAGCCAATTTACACAAAACCGTAATGAATTATACACTAAAACCTTCCGCATGAATCACTTCGTCTATTGTTGAAAACCGTTTGAAAATACGTTCGGTAGTTTTTGAGTTTATCGAGTTCAGACAGACAGACAGACGCGGCTGGGGACTTTGTTTTATAATATGTAAGGATAAAGATAATATCTAAAGTAGTCAAAGTCAAATGTTTTGTTTCAAAATAGCCACATAAAAGACACTCTTTAACGTCAAAATTTACAAAAAAAAAAAAATTGATTCTAGTCGCCCCTTCCAAGAGGTAGTTTCGTATGTAAAAGAATGGACAAGAAACTCCACCGTTACTCTTTTAAAAATGTTTTACTATAATTTGTATAAATTATACAAAATAAACAGTAGACTTTTTTAGACTGATTTGGAATTTGGACAAAACGATTAACTTTTATATTTCTTAGATCAATTTTGAGAACGAAAACAGTTATCCAATCGAAGATACTTTTCATGCCCATAAAACTTTCTAGTTTGAACATTAAACATTAGTTAACAAAAACTACCTTCATTATCTACCAACTTCATTGAAAGTAGCAATCAATCTTTAACAGCCCAGCTTTTTAAACTGACGAAACTAAGCTTTAAACACTGCATACCCAAAGCCATCTAACCAGCGCCATTCGATCGAAAGGTCGATTTCGTGGCCGTATTTCAATGGGAAAATATTGTAATGGAATATCCCTGGAAAGCGGTTTGTGGCCACGATTTTAAGAGTCGTATAAGAGAATTATTGGCGGTTTCGTCTACTGATAAAAGAAGTTCGCAGATTCTGTTATGTGGAACTGTGAAAATATGGTTCTGATGTTTTTTTCTTTAAAGTGTTTATACTAGTGCAGGATTAAAAGATGAACGTTCGTTTATTTTTAGGTTATACGACCTCAACTAGTTTTTAAACGTGTAAAAGTGTTTGTTTAAACGTAGTTACAGAAATAAATACAATTTATCCAACTTTGTTAAAAACTGAGTTTAAGAAGTCGTATGTCTACCAACCCCTATTGGAAATACAGGCATGATGTTTGGTGTAGGAAACCTCACCAGAAATTAAATCTAAGATATAAGAACTTGAGTATAGTTACTAGTGACTTCTATGTTGTCATCGCAACAGCCTCATCTGACACTCGTGACACTTTGTGACAGTTTCGACAAACACTCGTGCCACTTCCGTCTGACATTCGTGATACTTTGTGACAGTTTCGACAAACACACGTGACACATCCGTCTGACACTCGTGACACTTCCGTCTGACACTCGTGACACTTTGTGATAGTTTCGACAAACACTCGTGACACTTCCGTCTGACACTCGTGACACTTTGTGATAGTTTCGACAAACACTCGTGACACTTCCGTCTGACACTCCTGACACTTTGTGACAGTTTCGACAAACACTCGTGACACTTCCGTCTGACACTCGTGACACTTTGTGACAGTTTCGACAAACACTCGTGACACATCCGTCTGACACTCGTGACACTCTGTGACAGTTTCGACAAACACTCGTGATACTTCCGTTTGACACTCGTACATAAGGTAGTGTATGAAATAAAAATTATAAAAAAAAAATACAAACGAACATATAACCTCCTTTTTTAAAGTCGGTTGAAAAACCTCGCCTACGGCTAGGTTCATAAAACTTACAATCGTATTTTAATAACCGCTGTCATCCAATACCTTCATAAACTACTATAATTTACAAAATATAACACTAATACCCTAAGTACGTGTGGTTTTCATTTTCATTAAGATCTAACCGGATACAGGTAAATACCAGTATTTTATATAGAGCGACTGCCTATCTGACCTCCACAACCCAGTTACTTGGTAACACGATACCTACCCTTTGGTAAGACTGTTGTCAGACTTTTGACTTTTGAGCTTCTGCATACCAGTTACGACTGTCAAAGATCGACAGCCGAGACCAAACGTGCTTTCCGAGGCACGGAGGGGTCTCGATATGTAATGGATGGTCACCAATCCACGAACCGACCGTGGCAAACGTAGCTTAACCTCCGATCGACCCGTGCGGCTGTTATCATTTAGCAACGAATTCCTCCAAACCTTACCTATCTATCCAAAAATCTCATTACCAACTAGACAAAATATGAAATTAGTTTTACCACAAAATGTTATACTTAACTAGAGTTACAAACTAGTCTTATCAGAATTGAAATCTTTTTCCTACGCTTCGTTTTGTACGACATTTCAGACTGACTAGACACAGTACGTACTTACACCACCACTATGAGGTAACTACCTCAACACTAGAACTTTTTCTTCTCTCGACAAAATATAAAATTGCTCGAATCGTAGTAAACAATCTGCAACCTGATAGCTTACTCACAATTCTGTATCTTCAGTGAAAAGTGATATAACTTGACCTACGTATATCAGTTTTAATATTCTTACACTAAGTTTAACAGTAAAAAAAAAACAAGTTTTTGGTCTAATTAATACCCCTCTAAGATTAAAATTGAGCAAGCTTATTTTGGTGTAAAGTGCTCTAACTAAGCATTTTTTACATTTATTAATGTGTAATAAAATACATTTTAAATAATATCAATGTAAACTGAACAAATATTTCAAGTACATTAATGTATATTAATACAAATGTATGTGACTCTTATTACGCGATCTAAATATTTAGATGTGAATTAGTACAAACTGATTTTACACATAATCATCCAACACCAACCAATAAATAATGTGTAAAATGGTTTAAGTCATTTTAAATTAATTTACACATAAAACGAATTTAATATATGTTGTGTTAGGTGATACAACTGGATGTCTTTTTAAATTATAAAAAAACTATACAAATTAATCTGTTTCTTCTTACACTAAATCGTGCTCTAAGATATTGTTTACCAATGTCAGTAATCTGTACTCATTTTAGTGAAGTAGACAAAGAGTCAGATTTTTTTAAAACTTTAACATTAATTTTTTCAGAATCATGATTTTCCAGTTACATCACTTTTCACTGAAGATACAGAATTCCACAGCCGTTAATAATTCTGACAAGTTATATTCATTGCGTTATATCCTATACTATTAAATGAGCAATATTTGTATATATTTATAAGTATATATATTTGTACTCACGTTCTCGAAATCGGTTCTAACGATTTCGATGACAGTTGCAATATAGGCATATAAATGAGGGCGAAAAATCGATCTAGCTTGGTTTCATATTTGGGAAAATCATTTTCTACATATTTTCACCCGAGCAGAGTTCGGTCGCCCAAAGTTTTGAACAATATATTGAATAATGACATAGCAGCATGGAATTAGTTAGTACCTACTATCATAAAAGCATGGAATAAGTAGGTACCATACATGGGTTAGTATGAACTTTCGTATACTATTAAATGAGCGTTCTGTATTTTCACCAGAGCAGAGCTCGGTCGCTCAGGTACTTTTATGTTATCGAGCAAACGAATTTTTTTCAGACAAATGAAGCAATGAATTAAAAATAACCTTCAAAATCCTACGGATTGTGATAGAAAGTGTGTAAGCAATTGGGGTGCTGATTGCCTTGGATGCGCTGTAGTTTCCCAGAACCTCTTAGTACTTAACATAATATGACATCACACCTATAACCTCCGAGGGGTTAGGTAGAGGTGAGTCTAAAGTACATCTACATTTTGCCAGTTATGCTTAAGTCCCATGTAATAGAGGGCGAGTCTATTGCCATCAACCGGGCACAAATCCAGACTCCGGGCTGCTACTGAGAAATTCCAGATGGAATAACCCAATATCACTTTGTCCGACCCGGGAATCAAACCCAGGACCTCATGCTCAGCAGTAGCGCTTGCAACCACTAGACCAACGAGGCAGTCCAAGGTACTTTATAAATATATGCACCTATATTTAAGGTATCTTTTCTGTTGATGTATATTTGACATCGCAATATTTCATACTTATTCTCCGTGTCGTGAATAAGACGAGAATAATACAAGTTGAACTGACCATTGGGATTGCCACTGAATACCTAATCATTGTTACTGATGAAAGCCTTTTGAATTATCTACCTCAGAGGATTTATTCGTTAAGAAACTTACAAGGTCTAATTTTGTAGCAGAAGATTTCTTCATTAAACCAGTCTCAGCAAGATAAATATTTACGTGAAACCTTAGAATTCTAAGCCTAAATAACAACGTACAAACAGAATACAAAGTAGTTCAGTACTTGAGCTAAGTTTTGGGTTTCAATAATTTGATTCAGGTGGTCTTATTAGTAAGATTCTATAGTTCGTCAATATGTCTAGAATCTTGTTTGTTGTTGTCTGAAATACTATTGTTTAGTGTTAGAGAAAATTATACTATTGATCAACATCAACAGCACAGTAGCAGTATTACATCTCGGCTGTGACTTTGAAATAATTACTTACGGCCGCTCGGGAGATCAACCTTCCGCGTTCGTGCGTAACTGCCGCGGACTCGATACTGTTGCATACAAGGAAATTTCGAAGCGCGTCGTTTCGGCCGTTTTCTATATAAATAGAATACTGTACTTATTTATACTGTGTCAATAGTATAATTTAATGTTCAACGTTCTACACGAGGTTAAGGGCTTAAATCCGGGCAAGCACCAATATGGCTTTTTCAATTATTATGTAATTTTTTAGTTTTTATGGGACATTACTGATATCGGTAAAGGAAAAACATCGTGAGGAAATCCGGACTTAAAGTTTAATATACGTAAGTCTGAAATCACCAACCTGTTTTGAACAAGTGTTGTTGCCAATTCTCGTGCCTTCTCTGTATGAGAAGAGGCCTTTGCCCTGCAGTGGGAGAATTATAAGCTGGTATTATAAGAATAGGCTGTTTATTGTCGATGGGAAATTTTACAGTAATTGTTTCGGCTCTCGTTCTTCTGTAAATTAAGCATGTATTACACATTAGTATCTGGGCGTCCGAGCTCTGCTGTGGTGAAAATAGAGAATGCTCATTGATAAGTGTAGGATAGTTTATATTAATTCCATGGTAGTAAATAAAAACTTTTTACGAAAAAAAAAACAACCGACTTCAAAAAAAAACACTACAAAGTGAAAAATAACTTTAATTTCGGAAGTCGGTGTCTTTGGTTTTGAATTTTCGTTTGTCACCGACTTCCGAAATTAAAGTTATTTTTCACTTTGTAGTGTTTTTTTTTGAAGTCGGTTGTTTTTTTTCGTAAAAAGTTTTTATTTTTCACTTTTTAGTTGTGGTACCTACCCCACACAAATTCGAATACCACTACCTGCTATGTGAATAACAGTGACAAGAAGTTATCATATCATCTACATACTAAGTGGGAAAAAATACTTATAATTGAAGCTAACTCAAGAACTACCCAAGCAAAGTTAATAAAATTTATATGGGACCACCTCTGAAGTATGATCTACCAAACAAAAAAAGAATCATCAAAATTTATTCATAATTGGCGGAGTAATCGCGTAACAAACATACAAAAAAAAAAAAAAAAAAAACATACAGACGAATTGAGAACCTCCTCCTTTTGGAAGTCGGTTAAAAATAATCAAGTATTAGGACTACCTCATTATTATTTTTAATGAAATCATAATGTGCCATCAAAACTGAAGTGGAAAAATGTTAACTAACTTTTGGACGGCACGATACGGTGCACCCAAATTTCGCCAGTTATGTCCCATGTAATAGGCAGTGTGCCGATTGCCATCTTCTCCGGGCACTACTGAGAAATCACAGATGAAAAAACCCAATAACACTTTACCTGACCCAGGACCTTATGCTCAGCGGTAGTCCTTGCGACCACTTGCTCAGCGAGCGGTTATCTAAGATTTTTATTAACAGAATATTTTGATTGCCTTTTAGTATGACGTGCTAAATAAATGTAGTTTCAGGCATAAAGGTAGGCATTGTGTGTTTCAGCACAACTGACGGGGTCCGCTAGGGCCAATGCCTGCCGGGGTCGCGGGAAAGTCCGAAAAGGATACCGTAGCCCCCTTTTTTTTTCTTTTTTTTTTGGGGTTGGAATTTATCAAATAACTTCTCCCGCTCTGGGTGGAGAGGGAGGGCGTGTCAGACTCTTACTGACTAAAACCCACCCGTGTTCCTTCAGTTGCCATGTTGCCGGGGGGCCACGATTTCCCTTTCGGCCCGTATTCGCAGCCCCAGCCCCTGGCAACATACAGGCAAATTAAAAAAAAACCGGCCAAGGGCGTGTCGGACTACGCACAATGAAGGGTTCCGTAGTTGAGATGAATTTATTTATCCCAAGGACAAACTTAACATTGTAGTTGAAAAACATGTTCTCCCATACATCCCAACTGCAAATCGTCGCTCGGCATCCAATACCGCGAAAGTGACATTTTTTTAAATTGCAGGGTCACTTATTTCAACGTGTAGAATGAAATAAAACAAAAATCTGATTTTCGTTAAAAATTTCACATTCGCGGTATTAATATAATAATAATCTAAATCTAATACCTTTAAACGAGCAATTCTTGTATTTATGTACCTATATATAATCTGAATCTCGGAAACGGCTCCAACAATTTTTATTAAATTTAGTATGCAGGGGGTTTCGGGAGTGATAAATCGATCCAGCTAGGTTTCATTTATAGATAAAGTCGTTCAAAAAAAAATGGATATCCAGATATTTTTCTTTATTCAAGTAACAAGGACTCATTGTGTTAGTAAACTTATGAACTATGTTAGCTTATTTTACCAGGTCACTCGTTTGCGACTAATAGTTTTTGTCTATAGGATACTGGCTAGTTTTGATGTCAATTATAACTATGATATTTATTACAAAAAAAACATATCATTCCAAATTCGAAATTCCCTCCACATTTTTTTACGAGCTAAATCAAAATACTCTGTCTTACTGAAAACTGGATTTACAACGAGAACATTTTCGCGCGATGATTTTGTACGATTTCAAATGTTGACTAAAACCAGAAGAATCGTTTGAAAGACTTCGAATGGTGTTCTTAGAAAAAAGCCTTTCTAAAGCGACTGTTTTCCGCTGGTTTGAATTTATGTGTGGTCGAGTAATTTTGGCGGACAAAGAAAGAAGTGGCCGCCCTATGACGGTTGTTACATAACAAAACGTGCTGGCTGTGAAAAATTTAATTCAAGAGAATAGGCGAATTACATATGAAGAGGTTCTGCATATATTGCCGATTGGATCGGGAAGTGTGCATGAAATTCTACACAGGCATCTTCGGTTATGGAAGATAGTTTCACGCTGGTACCGCAAAATCTAACGCAGGCTCAGAAGGAGGTTCGGGTAGAATGGTGCCGAGACATGATAGCAAAATTTGTAGCAGGCTCGTCTCGGCGCGTTTAAGACATCATTACAGGTGATGAATCTTGGATTTATCAATATGATCCAGAAATTAAGCGTCAGTAAACCGTGTGGCTGTTTCAAAATGAACCAACGCCTACCAAAGTGAAGCGAGCCAGAAGTGAAAAAAAATTATAACCTGTAATATATTTTTTTCTAGTATCACAAAACTTTCTGAGTGCCCCACGTAATCTAGTTTAAATTTATTTCACCCCATGGGAGATGGCAATGTAGTGATTGATGTACATGCAATCCAGCCTGCTAGCAATCTTTTAAGGACATTTTTGGAGCTGGCCCGTACTCTGCGCACCAGGGATGCACACCTCATTCGCATCGTTGCGTAAAAGCAATTAATATGTGCGTCCGCCAACATTCCCGATGCGCTACAAAAACGGGGCAGCCCCACCAAAACCCTGAAAGCGTTGTTGTATTGGACACGAAGGGCGTTGCACGACCTTTGGGTATATATCTAGCCCACAGGCTGCACGTGTAAAACGTTGTACAATAAGCTCGAAACAGAGTAATTTTGACTTTTTAAGTGAGCAGCGTACAAACCTGCGAGCCAGCATGTTTGCCCTTATCGACAACGCTCTTCGTTCCCGCTCAATATCGAGTCCGTCATTGAGGTCAGGGGTCAATTTATGACCAAGATATTTAAACGTAAATACTCTTTGTAGTGGAGTCCCATTGAGTAATACAGGTGGTACATAACCCGGTCTACCCCCAGCCTCAAAAACCATGATCTCCGACTTATTAGAGTTATACATCAAACCATGTGTTTTGGCATACTGCTCACATTTGGCGACCAATTACTTTCTGAGACCACAGATTGACGCGCTCAGAAGCACCATATCATCTGCATAGCTAATATTATTTACACAAATACCATCTAAATAGCAACCCACTCTGGTGCTGCTGAGCTCGCCAATCCTGGCTCACCCCGCATTCCAACCTGTATGGACTGGAAAAAGTTCCAGCCCTTCGTACACTATTAATCTGGTTACTATACCACAATTTAAAAATGTTTATAAGCTCCGTTGGCAACCTATCCTTCTCCTCCACAATGCGTCATAAGCAACCAGATCAGAAGCCTTGAATAAATCTAGGAAGCTAGCATATATCGGCGTCCCACGCTGTGTATAGTAAGTATGTGATAGTATGCTTAATGCACAACACTGCACTTTCTGTTGACAAACCACGCCGAAACCCGAATTGGTTGTCATGAACACTTACAGTTTTATTTATTTGTGTATTAAGTAGACGGTCAAACACTTTTGATATTATGATATTATAGTAGCTAGAGAGATGCGCCTATTGGATGCCGAGCGACGAAATGTAAGTTTTTACGCACAAGATTGAGAGATTTACCATGTTATTTTAAGACCATAGACTTCTTATAGGTTTTCCTGTAATCTATGAGTAAAGAGCCATACTATGTATTTTTTTCAAATTTTTCGGTCCAGTAGTTTCGGAGATAAGGGGGGGGGGGGGGGGGAATGGTCAATTTTCATTGAATTTATTCAATATCTTTAAAAGTATTTATTTTAAAATTATATAAAAAATATATTTGAGATTCTCGTAACAAGTCCTTTTATTTGATATGTCACACGGTACTGTTAGCAAAACTTTTTTTTTTAATTTTCTTGTTTGCGCCCCAAAAGTGACCCCTATATTCAAAATTAATTTATTTACGTTACTCATTCATGTTTGGGTCACAGAAATACATATGTGTACCAAATTTCAACTTAATCGGTCCATTAGATTCGGAGTAAATTGGCTGTGACAGACGGACAGACAGACAGACAGACACACGAGTGATCCTATAAGGGTTCCGTTTTTTCCTTTTGAGGTACGGAACCCTAAAAAAAACAGTATTATAAATTGGTAAAATATTAACATAAAATCTTATAAATAATTTACAAAGGTATTATTATGTTAGATGCCTGAACTAGGATAAACCTGTATCACAGGCGCCATGAGCTCACACTTTATGGTAAGTAATTGTGGGACAATAAAATTCTTAACAATATATAACATTAGAAATCTAGTTTAGTTTACTTAAATATTAGTTACCCACGGGTGGGTTTTAGTCAGTAAGAGTCTGACACGCCCTCCCACTCCGCCCAGAACGGGAGAAGTTATTTGATAATTTCCCACCCAGGGAATTGTGTTTGCGGCTTAAGTCAATTGGCACTTCTTGAAAGAAATACGAAATGGTGAAATGTGAAAGTGAATATGAAAACCGAAAATGATACAACAGCTTGCCAAAATTACTCACAACACATCCAATTTTCGCACGTCACGCCCCATACAATTTACAGCAACCAAATTCGTATCTGTATCTTATGCTCCCTAATCCCCAAAAGAGCATGACGAGCATGTATGTCAGGAAAACCGCAAAAATCTTGTTTAGACAAGTTGAAATCTTCGCATGCGAGCGTGGCGATGGATTAAGCCGTAATAACATGCAAATTAGTCCCTCATTCCTTATTGTAGGGATTAAGATGGCGGATGAAGCGGTGAAAGACGTGGGAAGGGTGCTGGTATGTTTGATGTACAGGGTAGGTGACGTAATATGAAACTGAGGTGAGGTAAGTATGGGCTGGGCTGTCTGAAGAACATAGACAGCATCTCGTCCTTTCTGATAAAGTAATCAATTTGTCCAGTATATTGTATGGTAAGCCTTACTTAGTAACAAAACCAGTATTAAGCTTGGCTTTTATTGTATTGAAATACTATGCCAGACTAGTTCAAGGTCAAAGTGTTACCACTGACATGCAGCCTAATGTACTTTCATTTAAAGTAAAAAATAGAAAAAATGCCAACCTATTAGTACCTAATAAACAAACACGGGGCATTAGTTTCTAGTCGACCAATGAAATGCAATGAAATCTAGTACAGTTAAGAATTGCCTGGCACACTACCAGGAAAATTCCATTCAAATCAAATCAAATTATTTATTTGCTAGAATGTAGGTATACAAATAAGGTTGTGAAGAATTAAAATTGAGCCATACATTCTGCCCAAGATTCGACATGCAAAATTTAAATGAATGAATACGAAGCAACAATAAAAAATAAGAACATTAAACACAATTATCAGATAAAAAATTAACAGTTTAATACAATTAAAATTAATTCAGTCAAAATGTAATTAATAAATACGTAATAGTCAAAATAAGATCAAAATGTCAACATTTCTAATTATTACTCAACACACTCTGATAAGCAGCTTTGACGATAGTAATGACCTGATTCGGCCCTTTCGTCATTGGTCGGTGCGTCAACGGTGCGAGATCAGCATGCCCAGTATACCCGGTATCGAAAGCACATCGAGCGCCTTTATTGAAATGAGCGTTTCCTGATTGGCTCGATAAGCGCGGGAGTGGGACGAATCGTTTCGGTTTACCACGTCTCGGTAGAAACATCTAGTGCCCGCTCGCTGTTCACAGAGGCACGTCACGCATATCAAAAATATTAAAAAAAAAAATACGGATGGTGCTTTCGTTTTTTTCGTAAACGGAGATAAATATAATACATTCCACAACATCTTCATCACTCAAAGACGACATTTTCTCGCGTGGATTTAAGCGGTACTGCACAAATGATGCCGAAAACATAACGTCGGGTCCGTAAATGAAAGCAGTGCGGTATCGTTTTTGTATACAGAGCATACTATACCGCACTGCTGCTTACCGACCATGATGAGGAAAATGCGGGTCTAAGTAAAGAAGAATTTTGTACAGAGAACAAAAAATCTTTCCAGTTCTAACCAATCAGAACCAGCTTCAGTCTTGACAAACCCGCTGTCCCCCACTACTTGCGCTACCTAGCCATTCATAAATAATTCATGGACTGTAAGTTTTAGTTTTCAGGTACACATACACCGAGCAACCTGTGGGTTGCTTGTTGTTAACCATTTAATATGAGCGCTCGCGTGCACAGTTTGATGTGGTAATCCTTGCTGAGGGGGCAATTAAGCACAAATTTGTCTTGAGGAGTTGCTTGTAAACAATTCGGCTTTATTATCGTAGCTATTAAAGTAGGGCAGCCCTTGGATTAAGGGGTTGTCAATGGGTAGCGGAAGTAGGTCAAGAAGAGATGTTTATTGCTGTCTACAGTGTCTGATCTGTTGTTAGCAAGTGTTATGAGTTATTAGTTCATATCTTACCAAGAAGATTAGGCGATCAACAAGGTTCGTAGTGCAGCTGCTACTACCGTGGATGCACCTGGTTTCTAAAATAGGTGTGGGCTGTATCGAGATCGGTGTAATTAAAAAACAACAACACACAACCAACAACAAACAACAAACAACTTTCAACAACAACAACAAACAACAACTTTACAACAACGACAACTCTCAACTTTTACTGTGGCACCAACCCTGAAATCACAAAAAATAATAAGACAAAGACATTTATTCGTTGGATATGGTACATAAAAAGTTGGTAAGGTATAATTATGTTCAGGACACATCCACTGCTCAAAGCGGCATACGAATATTTACATTTACATGGTCATAAAACCAAACTTATGTACTACTTATACTCTAATAATTATACATAGACTATAGACATAAAGATACATTTAACTCTATTAAAATTTTAATAAAACACAACAACAACAATATTTGTAGGTATCATAAAACTAAATAAATCTAATAATAATATGTATAACCCTTATAATCAAAAAAATCTTTTGGTGTATAAAAAATATTTATATTATATTTACATTTATCTTTGCAAAACTCGACAAAATGTAGGGAACTGGATTTTTTTGCGATTCCAGGATTCAATTCGTAAATAAAGAATCAGTAAAAATAGTTTTCATATTTTCAGTTATTTTCCCTAGAGTGGGCGCGTCTTTTGGCGAAACGTCAGTGGGCGCGTGGGGAGCGTTTTGCCGCCCCTTTTCTTTGACCATTTTAACTAGTAATACAGCAATTTAATCTGTTTTTTTTCTTAGGATTTAAATACTACACTAATAAGTAATAATAAATCAACATATTTATTAAACTCCGTTTTAAAAACTTTGGTTTACAAAAAACTTTAAGAAACTTAATATTTTAATTGTCATTTTTTCCCTTATCCTACATAATACTCTTTAATGCTTTAAAAAAAAAAAAAAACTATTTTATATATTTTCTAAATCTACAGGATATGCTTTATCAAAACAGTCTTCACAAAGGTATGTGCAATATTCGTTGCACAGTAACTTTTGGCATCTAGAACACCCTTTTTTCGTGCGCCTGTTTTTCTTCGGGGACATATTAGGTACTGCATTTGCCTTCCTTTTTTGAAGAAGATGCTTGTTCTGCTGGTACAAAGCGAGCAATTTGGTTCTTCAAAGGAATATTTAAAGTATCTATAGAAGACCTTGTGGTCATATATTGCTTGGCAAGTACCATGGCAATTTCTTTCAAATTATCTATCTATTGTATTATTATTATCAATTGATACTTTTAAATCCTAAAGCAGACATGTTTTTTTTAGTTTTAACTATAAATGCACCATAAAATATAGTCTACATTTCAAGTTTGCAAAAAATACATTACACAATATTCCTTACGTGAGTGGGCGCACGGTGAGCAATTTGCCACTCGGCGACACCTGGTAGTAACAAACTTCTCCTCAAGCGGTTCCCCGCGCACTGACGGCATCCAGCCTTTAGGCAGGCGTTGCTAACGAGAGTAGGGGCAGCTACTAAAAAGCGCAAGCCTAACGGACAGTTGTTTTAAAAATTATTAACGTTTTTTTAGCGCGGGCGGCAAAATGCTCATAGCGCGCCCACTCTAGGGTTACATCTTTTATACGATAAAATTAAATACATAAATAATTCAAAATAAATACTGAATAATAAAACCAAAAAATATAACTCGGTAATAACATTTCATAAAAGCCAACTTAATTACTTGTTGGAATAAAAAACATCCACTTCCATTATTAAACTAAAATGCACAATGCAAAATTCAGCCACAATTTTTAAACAAGTGATTAATTCACAAAAACAACAAATGTACACATTTTTTATTAAAGCTGCAATCTCTTTGATACAGTCACGAGATCAGAGTGGTGTTGATTTTTAAAGTCTGCAACGGATATTTAAAAACGGATTGCGAAAATGTCAACATACAGATGTAAATAATATCAGCTGTAGAGACATTGGATATTTGTGAGAAACTAGCTGTGAACGCGACTCTGCTTGTATGAAAGGTTATTTTTATGGATCGAGTTACTTCTGTGACTAATATAAACTTAATTTAGTTAATAGATTCAGACGTGACCATGCGGGAATCCATTATAAAACACAATAGACATGGATATATTTAGTAACCTGTTCCGCTTAGCTATTTCTAAAGAGCCATAAAAAACTCTGAAAGAAATCGACACATGTTTCTGTCACCTCTCAACGAGGCATCCTGAGGATGACGATTGACTTGTCGCGAACCCAAACACGTCATGTTGCCACACCAAGCGCTGGACGCAGAGCAGCGCTTGCGCTCTGCGCCTCTCGTCGAGAGGTGAAACATGTGTCGATTTCTTTCAGGGTTTTTATGGCTCTTTAGGAATAGCTAAGCAGAACAGGTTACTAAATATAATTTATCCGTGTCTTTCGTATTTTTAAACCTGATTGGGTCAGTACATTAAACATAGGTAATTTCCATGATAAAAGCGTTGTAACCAACCTAAACCACGAACAATTTATCCCAAAAACATCACCACTTTACGTGTATGAGAGGTACCCTAAAAAAAATGTTTTTCGTTATTTTGTTTTACCACTTTGTCGGCGTAATTAATATGTATACCTATGCCAAATTACAGCTTTCTAGTACTAAGGGTTTCGGAGCTAGATTGCGGACAGACAGACAGACGGACATGACAAAACTATAAGGGTTCCTTGTTTACTACGGAACCCTAAAAATACTGATGTCTCTATGAATTGAACCATGAGGTGAAAACTAATTTGACCTCACTACAACACGCTTCGTCGTCAAAAAAGTTAATTGCGCCTGATAGGCATTGTATGTCACGAAAATGTTGAACACGTAAGTGTATTTGTTTCACTTTGGCATCGTTAAAAATATTTTACTCTGGACATCTTTTATTACTCACTGATGACGCTCCGTGTTAATTTGATTGCAGACACTAAGTGTTTCGACAGCTTTTGCTTCAAAGGGGTGTGGCAGGTGGGCTGTATACCACCATTGATTGCCCAGAATGTTTAATTTGCGAAAACTTATAACCTCTACATTATTGATCTATTAAATTGAATCTTAATATTACGCCCCACAAGTTCTACGGTAAAGAACTAAGCCACCCCCATCTGTCATCACTATCTGCCGAGCCTTTTCTCAACTACCTATGTTGAGGTCGGCTTCCAGTCTAACAGGATGTAAATGAATACCTGTATTTTACATTGAGCGACTGCCTATCTGACGTAATACGTTCCCCCTTCTGACGCTCCGTAACGACTGGCAAAGATCCACGATTGATAGCTGGACCCAACGGCTTGACGTGCTTTCCGAAGCACGGTAAGTTCGGTATGTAAAGACGGTCACCCATCCCAGGAACAATCGTGGCAAGCGTAGCTTAACGTGATTAATGGACCCGTATGGATTTTATAACTTAGCCACAAACCTGTGACTAATATAAAACATGTCGGATCCGGTCATTAGTACGGACACAAAACGAATCGCAAGCGCGACGCTGGCGACAGGACGTGATCTACCCACACCTAAAGCGCGCGCTTCTACAGAGTCGTGATGTTTTAAGGCCACGGCGAGGAGGGGATTCAGCCTCGAATCGCATCGGAGTTAAGACGTCGCGGAACTATTCTCGATTCGTGGTGCTCAGTTATTGTGTTAGTCGTAATTTGTGATCATTGTGTTAATTATATTGGTGATTTTAATAAACGCCGTCGCACCCGGTGTGTATATAATTTAGCGAGTGTGATTAATTTGATAGTAAATTATAATGTGATCTGAACTGCAAACTGTTTTTCTATTGCGCATTAACCAACACTACCAGTACCCACACTACGCCCACAGTAGTTAAAATATCGCTGATAATAACGAAGAGTCACATACCCGTCTCCGACAAATATATTATGGCTAAGGGATTGCGTCACACATAACATTTTTTAGCCATTCTGATCACACAATATCTATTCCAGAATTCCACAATAGATACACTTTACACAACACGATTTGTCGAAACATTCTGAAAATAGTAATTTATTTTTGTACACTATCTTGCAGAAAAATCAATGGAGCGAGTGAGGGCAGGTATCTGGTAAACCGGTATACTGTCTATTTACTTTGTCAAATGCAGTTACAAACGAACCTTTGTGAACTAATGTTAGAACTGTACTCGTATTTCGTTTTCGAAAAGTCTGTTCTGTTGTGAGTAGTTTAGAATGTTTGACTAAAGAACGTAAATGTAATTTACTTTGAGTTTTTACTGGCTTGATTACTGCCTGAAATATTTTCTTGTTTCGTACTTTTAGATCACTTTTTTTTCCATGGTCGGGTTTTTAAACATTTTTTTTTTCAAGTTTTTAGTTTTTTCTAATTTCTCATTCCAAATTACATTTAAACATATAATTTGAATGGGATCCCTTCTTTTCGCACAATATTCTTTTTCCTAATATACTTTGGCATAACGATTTTGGTATAATTTGTTTTGCTATAATAATACTTTGCCATTTTTTTTTTTTGCATACAATTTATGTTGGCATAATTATCTTGAAGGCTAATTTGTTTTGGCATAAATTTGAGTCGCATTACGTTACTAGGCCTATTGACTATTAGCATAATAATGTTAGGCATACAATTAATAGAATTAACGGAAACAAATTTGAGTTATTTTTTACGTATTTATTTTGGATTTTCATGCAAATAATTTATAAAATTAAAAAAAAATAAAGTATTGTCTTAAAAAAATAATTATGTTGTGCTACAAAAGTTAGTGACAGAACTGTAGCGGTTACACCGCCACATACGAACTACGCATCATAGACATGACGTCACAGAAATCCTGCTTTGCGCAGTTAGAGTTTACCGAGCGATCGACATACATACAAGATTTCAACTTCAAACCGATGGGCAGTTGCCCGCTAGACACAACACCCGTCTGGTCGGAGGATCCTCCCTTTTCTATGGTGGATGAGTGAACTTTACACCCTGTTCCTCATACCCCTAAATTGGTGACCCCGACGTGATACGTCAACGCAGCCTTCGTGCAATTACTTCGGCGTGACGTCATCATCATCATCACTCCCGCAAGCTTTCGTGAGGCGAGTCACACAGCCAGCACCCACGGCTTCAACGGGTATCCTGACCACCATCATGCAGCGAACGCGCATTACTGGTCATCACCCTCAGCCTCATCACCCCGACTCACTGGGGAATCAACGCAAGCAGCCTCATCACCCCGACTCACTGGGGAATCAACGCAATCAACGCAATCACCTCAATCACCCCGACTCACTGGGGAATCACCGCAGTCAATCACCACAGGAAGTTCCGACCCACCGTGAACTATGCGGCACCCGGTTCCGACTCACTGGAACCACAGCTGGCACTGTATGAAGCATCGCAAGATTCAGCCCACTATCGACCTCCGGTCTCCGAAGGGGAGTGATGTAGCGGTTACACTGCCACATACGAACTACGCATCATAGACATGACGTCACAGAAATCCTGCATCGCGCAGTTAGAGTTTACCGAGCGATCGACATACATTACAAGATTTTAACTTCAAACCGATGGGCAGTTGCCCGCCAGACACAACACCCGTCTGGTCGGAGGATCCTCCCTTTTCTATCGTGGATGAGTAAACTTTACACCCTGTTCCTCATACCACTAAAGAACCAAATCGCTGCAAAACCGACTCCACGTAGTCTTGTCTGCCCTACCCCTAGAGTGTAATTTAAAATCGCGTAGGCGCCTAGGGGCGAGGCGGCCCGTGGGTAGAGGAGCAGGCGGCTGAGGCTGGCCAGCAAGCCGAAGCTGCGGCGGTGAGCGAAAGCCGTATGCAACGATTAGCACGCGTGGGGCCGTCGGAGACCAGCAGCGCCGGAGCCGTGACAAAAACCATGCCTGCTGCATGCTGCATGCTTGCTTGCATGCTGCATGCTTGCTTACATGCTGTATGCTTGCTTGCATGCCTGGTGTATGCTTGTTTACATGTCGCATGCATGGTATATGCTTGTTTGCATGTTTCATACGGCGAAAAAAACTAATGCTTGTGAATGTTATGCTTGATAAAGTTATGCTTTAGAATGTTATGCTTGATAAATTTATGCTTAAGAATGTTATGCTTAATCATTATTATGATTAGATAAATTATGCGTAAAAAAATATGCGTAAGCTGTTAAATAATATTATACGAAAATATAAATAGGACAAACAAAAGTATGCCAAGTTATATTAGGTCTTAAAATTGTATGCAAATGGATAGGGAACCAATTTGAATATATTTTTGTAATCACCTTTTAAAACCCTTCATTTTGATATCCACATGTGGTAGCGAGTTTTTTTTTATTGGCGCTAAAAATCCTTCATTTAGATTTTTTATAATTTTAATATACCCGCACACAAAAGACGAATTTAACGAAATTCAGTCATAAAAAAATCGGTTCAGCCGTTTAATAGTTACGAAGGAACATAGAGACGGACGGACATACATACAAGGCAAACACATAACCCACCTATTTTGGCTTCACCGCAGTTGGGTAAAAATAAAAAGGGTTTGAGTACCTAAGATTCAATAAATAAGCCGTTGAAAGCTGTTTAGTTATTATAGTCATTCATAACATTATAATCAACACGGTTTCCTTGTACAATCTATTTTGAGCCTAATACATGAGTGTTAATTGAATAGTGTGTTGCCACGTTAGTAATAAGTACTTTCCTGTTTCAAATAAGGAAAATAACAAAATTTAATATTGTTGCGTAATACGACATAAAGGTTAAATACCATAACAAGATATTTTTGTCTTCGCTGAGTGATTCGACTGCCTGTTGCTACAATGTCTAATATGTCAAAGATAATACAATACAATGTCGCACTTAACACTTTTTATTTTTTTTCTTTCTTTTTTTAAAATTTCTTTTAACTTGCAGTATTATGTTGAGTTGTGTGCCTTTTAGTCTGTGCTAAATACATGTATTTTCGTTATTTTCTTTCTTTCTTTGATTTATAGATAATTATTAGACATTTATGCAATACGTCATTGTAGCTGGCATTGGGAGAATTTTCGGCAGGGGACGTTTAAAAGAAAACAATGTACAGACTGAACTAATACAATTTACAGTTAACCATATTATTATCGCTCACGGTTAGCATTAACTGTAGTGCCAATTTTACTACTTACTTATATTAGGAGGAAATAACTGAAAGAGAAGGATTATAAAAGCGACAACGAACCAATTATTTTACCATTTGTAGTTTGGTTGTACTTAAAGTTGGACGTATAATTTATTAATCATTTGAATTGAGTATAATTTATAGTTTTGAAAATGTAACTATATTGTATTAAATTAATCAGTGTTTCAAAATGAAATTTTTTTTTTTTTTTTTTATTATTTTCTCTACGGACTGTCAGTTTGGCTACGGAAGTTACCGCTTATCATGGTTCTGATTATTGTAAGTAACGTTTCTATATTTCCGATGCATTGATAAAATATATATATTTTTTTTTTTGTATGTACGTCTTGCTGTTTGTGAGATTGATATTTAAAAACTCGCACCCTCGATACAGAGAACTGCCTCGTTGGTGTCGTGGTCACAAGCGCAACTGCAGAACAAGAGGTCCTTTTTTTTTTTTTTTTTTTAGGTGGGAAATTTTCAAATAACTTCTCCCGCTCTGGGTGGAGCGGGAGGGCGTGTCAGACTCTTACTGACTAAAACCCACCCGTGTTCCTTCCTATGCCATGTTGCCGGGGGGCCATGATATCCCTATCGGCCCATATTCGCAGCCCCGGCAGGCATTGGCCCTAGCGGACCCCGTCAATTCTGCTGACAACTCTTTAAGGCGCGCGTGGAACACAACGCGCCGTCGACTCGGGCTTGGTCCTTATCGGACGGCAAGCTACCCATTGCTCACCGTCCGCAAGCCCGCGCCTACGGTGGCCGGAAATCTTCCTGCGATTCCCGACGCCCAGGGCGTCTCCTCCTGCGGCGGTTAGGGGCGCGAGGGCGCGAAATTTGCCTCTCCCTCACGCGCTCCGTCTCCTCCTTCGCGAGCATTACTGCTTCGCAAAAAGAGGTGACGGCCTCCCATTTCCTCCTGCTCCGTAGCATGGCCCGAATCAGGGCCGGACGCGAGAGATCACCGCCGCCAATCGCATCCACGAGGACACGGCGATGCCCTGCCCAAGCCGGGCAGACCTCCACCGTATGCTCCACCGTGTCCTCCGGGCGATCCACACAGTGACCCGGGCGTTTCCTCCCGCTTTATCCTGAACAGGTACCTCCCGAAACAGCCGTGTCCGGTGAGTACCTGCGTCAGGCGGAAGGTGAGGACGCCGTGGCGCCTCTCTAGCCACTCCTCAAAGAGGGGTCTTATCGCCACAATTGTGGCGTGCTCAAGAACAAGAGGTCCTGGGTGCGATTCCAGTTTAGGAAAGTGTAATTGAGTTTTGAAGTGAAAACTCCCCCGCCTCCTCCGCCTCTGTACAATTCTGTGCTTGAAGTATTAAATAAATAAAACTTCTTTAGGTGCGTTGGGAATTTTTGAGATGGGACTAAACACAGTGTCACGAAATCAATGGTACATACAGAGTTTACCGACACCGTAGAGTAAAAGACATCAACGCGTTGATTACCGCGGTGCCGATTTTTTTTTCAAGTTACGGAGTGCCACTGTTTTTTTTCATATGGAAAATCAAATACAGACTCCGCGGGCTGCCATAGAGTAACTATGGCAGCCCGCGGAGTCTGTATTTGTTTCCAGTTAGTGACAAAAGGTTCGCCCTATATAACATGGAACTTGCACATAACTGGGTGTAGGTACTTAGGATAAATACATTTCCGCCTTACACCTTCGTGGATACAAGCGTGGTTATATTGGGACTGTGTTGATGCTAGTATCAACACAGTCCCAATATAACCACGCTTGTTCCCCTATCTTCCCCTCGTATGGTCAGAAATTGTCAATAAGGAACTTACTATCGAGTTAAAAATGTATCCTATGTCGTAATCCAGGTCATGGTCTATTGGTGTGCCAAATTTAATCGAAATTCACGATTGGTTTCGAATTTTCGTTTTTTGTCACCGACTTCCGAAATTGAAGTTATTTTTCAGTTTGTAGTGTTTTTTGGAAGACGGTTGTTTTTTTTTTGTAAAAAGTTTTTCACTTTTTAGTTGTAATACCTACCCCACACAAATTCGAAAACCACTACATGCTATGTAAATAACAGTGACTGGAACTTATCATATCATCCACATACTAAGTGGGAAAAAGTACGTATTAATGAAGCTAACTAAAAACTATCGAAGCGAAGTTAATAAAATTTATATGGGACCACATCAAGAGCATAAACTTTTAAACGAAAAAAAGAATTTTCAAAATCGGTCCACAATTGACGGAGGAATCGGTGGACATACATTAAAAAAAACCGGCCAAGTGCGTGTCGGACTACGCACAATGAAGGGTTCCGTAGATGAGATGAATTTATTTATCCCAAGAACAAACTTAACATTGTAGTTGAAAAACATGTTCTCCCATACATTCCAAATGCAAATCGTCGCTCAGCATCCAATACCGCGAATGTGACACTTTTACGTTTTTTTTTAATTGCAGGATCACTTATTTGAACGTATTGAATGAAATAAAACAAAAATCTGATTTTCGTAAAAAATTCACATTAGCGGTATTAATATAATAATAATCTAAATCTAATACCTTTAAACGAACAATTCTTGTATATAATTATGTATATTTAATCAGAATCTCGGAAACGGCTAAAATAATTTTTATTAAATTTAGTATGCAGGGGGTTTCGGGAGCGATAAATCGATCTAGCTAGGTTTATTTTTAGAAAACGTTGTTAAAAAAAAATGGTCATCCAGATATTTTTCTTTATTCAAGTAACAAGGACTCATTGTGTTAGTAAACTTATGAACTATGTTAACTTATTTTACCAGGTCACTTAGAAAGTTTTTGTCTATAGTATACTGGCTGGTTTTGTCAAGTCAATTAAAACTATGACTATTTATTACAAAAAAACGTAACATTCCAAATTCGAAATTCCCGCCACATTTTTTTACGAGCAAAATCAAAATACTCTGTCTTACTGAAAACTGAATTTACAACGAGAACATTTTCGCGCGATGATTTTGTACGATTTCAAATGTCGACCAAAACCAGAAGAATAGTTTGAAAGACTTCGAATGGTGTTCATAGAAAAAAGCCTTTCTAAAGCGCTGTTTTCCGCTGGTTCAACGAATTTATGGGTGGTTTCGTAATTTTGGCGGACAAAGAAAGAAGTGGCCGCCTTATGACGGTTGTTACATAACAAAACGTGCTGGCTGTGAAAAATTTAATTCAAGAGAATAGGCGAATTACATATGAAGAGGTTCAGCATATACTGCCGATTGGATCGGGAAGTGTGCATGAAATTCTACACAGGCATCTTCGGTTATGGAAGATAGTTTCACGCTGGTACCGTAAAATCTAACACAGGCTCAGAAGGAGGTTCGGGTAGAATGGTGACGAGACATGATAGCAAAATTTGTAGCAGGCTCGTCTCGGCGCGTTTAAGATGATGAATCTTGAATTTATCAATATGATCCAGAAATGAAGCGTCAGTCGACCGTGTGGCTGTTTCAAAATAAACCAACGCCTACCAAAGTGAAGCGAGCCAGAAGTGCAGGCAAAATTTTGATCGCAAGGTTTTTTTTTTGCCGGTTTATCTGGTGTCAGTACCCTGACGAGATCAAAGGAGTATCAATGCTGAATGGTATGTTACCAAATGTTTGCCAGAAGTTTTTACTACTGCAAGCAGCAAGCAACCGAACACTGGCCTCCGTGGACTACTGCTTCACCACGACAACGCGCTGGCTCACTCGGCACTCAAAACAAGGGACTTTCTGGACAGCACACCGGTCAAATTTATAGGTCATCCTCCTTACAGTCCCGATTTGGCTCCGTGCGACTTTTTCTTGTTCCCCAAAATAAAAAATCAACTCAAAGGAAAACAGTTTTCATCACCTGAAGATGCACTGGCTGCATTTGAGAAGGAGATTGGAGAGGTGTCTGATACGAACTGGAAAATGTGTTATTAAAATGGTTTAGACGTATAAAACTGTATAAACGCCATTGGAGAGTTCTTTGAAAAGATATAATAAAAAAATATATAACCTGTAGTATATTTTTTTCTAGTATCACAAAACTTTCTGAGTGCCCCACGTAATCTAGTTTAAATTTATTTCACCCTATGAGAGATGGCACTGCAGTGATTGATGTACATGCAATCCAGCCTGCTAGCGATCTTTTTTCAGGATATTGTTGGAGCTGGCCCGCACTCTGCGCACCAAGGATGCACACCTCATTCGCATCGTTGCGTAAAAGCAATTAATATGTACGTCCGCGAACATTCCCGATGCGCTACAAAAACGGGGCAGCCCCACCAATACCCTGAAAGCATTATTGTATTGGACACGAAAGGCGTTGCATGACCTTTGGGTATATCTAGCCCACTGGTTGCACGTGTAAAACGTTGTACAATAAGCTTGAAACAGAGTAATTTTGACTTTTTAAGTGAGCAGCGTGCAAACCTGCGAGCCAGCATGTTTCCCCTTACCGACAACGCCCTTCGTTGATAAATGATAAATTTTATTTCTGTAAGTAGGTTTGTACAAACACTTTTACACGTCAATCATATTTTAAAACTAGATGAGGTCGGCGTTTCCTATCTGACTACTCTGAGAAGAAAGGCCGAAACAAACTCAGAGGTTCCCGCTCAATATCGAGTCCGTCATTGAGGTCAGGGGTCAATATATGACCAAGATATTTAAACGTAAATACTCTTTGTAGTGGAGTCCCATTGAATAATACAGGTGGTACATAACCCGGTCTACCCCCAGCCTCAAAGACCATGATCTCCGACTTATTGGAGTTATACATAAACCCATTTGTTTTGGCATACTGCTCACATTTGGCGACCAATTACTTTCTGAGACTACAGATTGACGCGCTCAGAAGCACCATATCATCTGCATAGCTAATATTATTTACACAAATACCATCTATATAGCAACCCACTCTGGTGCTGCTGAGCTCGCCAATCCTGCCTCACCCCGCATTCCAACCTGTATGGCTTGGAAAAAGTTCCAGCCCATCGTACACTATTGATCTGGTTACCGTACCACTATTTAAAGATGTTTGCTCCGTTGGCAACCTATCCTGCTCCATCTTTCTCCACAATACGTCATAAGCAACCAGATCAGAAACCTTGAATAAATCAATGAACTTAGCATAAATCGGCGTCTCACGCTGTGTATAATAAGTATGTGATAGTATGCTTAAGGCACAACACTGCACTCTCTGTTGACAAACCACGCCGAAACCCGAATTGGTTGTCATGAACATTTACAGTTTTATTTATTTGTGTATTAAGCAGACGGTCAAACACTTTTGATATTTTGATATTATAGTAGCTAGAGAGATGGGCCTTTTGGATGCCAAGCGACGAAATGTAAGTTTTTACGCACAATATTGAGAGATTTACCATGTTATTTTAAGACCATAGACTTCTTATAGGTTTTCCTGTAATCTATGAGTAAAGAACCATACTACGTATTTTTTTCAAATTTTTTGGTCCAGTAGTTTCGGAGATAAGGGGGGGGGAATGGTCAATTTTCATTGAATTTATTAAATGTCTTTAAAAGTGTTTATTTTAAAATTATATAAAAAATATATTTAAGATCCTCGCAACAAGCCCTTTCATTTGATATGTCACACGGTACTTTTAGCAAAACTTTTTGTTTTAATTTTCTTGTTTGCGCCCCAAAAGTGACACCTATATTCAAAATTAAATTATTTACGTTACACATTCGTGTTTGGGTCACAGAAATACATATGTGTACCAAATTTCAACTTAATCGGTCCATTAGATTCGGAGTAAATTGGCTGTGACAGACGGACAGACAGACAGACAGACAGACAGACAGACAGACCGACAGACAGACAGACAGACACACGAGTGATCCTATAAGGGTTCCGTTTTTTCCTTTTGAGGTACGGAACCCTAAAAAACGAACACATAACCTCCTCCTTTTTGGAAGTTGGTTAAAAACTTTTAACAAATAAATAACAGTTGCTTCTATTTAATTTTAGATTTCGGAAAACCGCCGACTGAACCAGAACCAGTGGTAGTTTCTCAGTCACCTTGGAAGTTCAGTTATCACTCGAATAATAGGTTGTTTATTCCTATATATTGGAAAAACAAATCACCGAATGTGATCTGTAATGTTACCTACATGAATTATAGGTAAGCTTGAAGTTTATTTCTTCCTAAGGGTTTATTCACGTAGAAAGCTGGTAACCGGCGCCAATATGCCAGTACTTGTCGGCACTGACAATAGGCCTGTGTCCAAAACATTTTTTTTCAAATTCAAATTCAAATTTATTTTATTTTGCAACTAGATCCAAAGGTTAGTATACAAACTTAGAAACTATTGTTAGTACTTTTTGTCCGTCTTTTAGATTATAAAAAAAATTTGAACACGTATTTTTTTTTGTTCTTTTTTGACGTAATTAAAAGATTACGGCGATACATTGAGTTAAAATGTGGCATGACGTCGCGCCTTGCTTGATTTAATACTGAGTTGTGACGTAGCATGCTCCACTCCCCAACTTTAATGCGTGTTTTCTAAGTCATTTTTGATTAATATTATAAAGCAAAAAATACGAGTCTAATATTTTTTTATTATCTGAAAGACGAACTGAATAAAATTTCTTTTTTTTTACCTAGGCAACTACCGTATCGCTGGTTGTCAACGTTGGTCGGTTAACCGTAAAGCCTTGTGCAGACTGGTGCATCACGACAGCGTGACGCGACTCTACCAAAACAATTTCTAATAGAACTTCACGGTAGAAAAATTACCAGTATCGCGTCGCGCGAGGCCTTAGCCGTCGCCGATAAGCGCCGACCAGTTTTTATCTAAATTAGTCGGCGCCAGTTCCCACTTGCGTTTGCGCTAATTTGGCAAAAAGCATGAAAACTGCCTTTGCCGACTATCGTTGACAACTAGCGCTTGTCAACTAACGTTTAACTATTTCCGAACACGACGTGTTCGGATTCAGGACAAGTCAATCGTCATCCTGAGGATGCCTCGTTGAGCGGTGAAACACGTGTCGATTTCTTACAGGATTTTTATGGCTCTTTAGGAATAATTAAGCGGAACCGGTTACTAAATATAACAACGTCTATTTTATTTAATTATTTTATAAGGTTGTCTCTAAAATAGTGGTGAGTCAACCGAGTGATAATGAGTAGAAATGAATGCAAAAAAAACGTCCGCGTTCGAAAACCAATACATTTGCAAGCCAAAAAGGTCGTGCTTCTATTGCAACCAACAGTAAATTCCGTGCGGTACATATGAAAGTCCTATTATTGATATCGAAATAAATGATGATGAAGGATTACTTTTAGTCGTTTTGTACATTTTATGTACCGGACAAATAGAGAGATTCAAACAGTTTGATTCAAATTCAGTATGGATTGTCAAAATAAATGTCATGTAAAATTAACTAGTTTTAAAATATCAGCTATATGCCTCAGTAAAATATGTGAATGGTTCGATTTGATCTGCCTGTAGGAAACTTGGCTGTTACCTCACAATATTATTATCTCAATGCTAAGAACGATAAGTCCTGAATTTGACGATAAGACATACTAAAGTGGATTCATACTCTACGAACTTGAACTTCTGCACAATATTATTTCAGGATGTAAAATTTGGCTTTTTTAATATGTTTCAGATGACGGAACTTTCTGGGTGGAGAAGGATAGAGTACATTTTGGTCAGAGAAAAGGTGAAGAATATTATTATTTGGTCACGAGAGTTCCAAACTCCTTAAAAATAACAATTTAACTAAACTTATATACATAAAAAATGTTGTGTTCACTACAAGTAGCTGAAGGGAGATAATGACCGTCTGTCGTTATTTATTTTCAAAGAAGGAATTTCAAAGTAAGGAATGTTATAATGTTACCATAATGAGAGCTTATAACTGTCAGTTTCTGCGAAGTTTTTGAGTAAATTTTATTGTTTTTAAAGAAAGTCATCAGTCAACTGATTATTATAGCTGTCATTGGGAACATTAATATTATTTTATGCGATGCAAAGGAAAGTAAATATTGATCGGTGTTATTTATCTTACAGATGAAGAAATTTGTGGAAAATACAGCTGTGTTAATGGTGGACCTTGTTAACAAATGTGACGGTAAGCATGTCTTTACTCTCTCTATCCTCCATTATTCAGAGGTTCCAGACATCAAATGATACTTAATTCTAATTGTCAGAGAAAAATTTAAAAACTATGTTATTTCTGCAGTTGTAACCGAAAATATCCAATCATCCTTCGGTTACATATATTGGGATATGGGACGAGCCACCCATATTTGTTTTATTTCGAACTTTTACTACATCATTATTAAGCGTTGCACGAAATAGACCTTCTTTCCAATTATCATCCATATAGTATTTGGTGCAAATAGTCTCCGAGTCAAATGGGTGCGAAACATCCAGACGGACGGACAGACTGATAGACGGACAATTATAAAGGTTATGTTTTTGCCATTTGGCTACGAAACCTTAAAAAAGGGGTCAAGAAGAAAAATCAATCTTTTTACTCGGTGTATTGATAGCCGGTTGAACTTTCTTGTATGAGAATAGATCATCAAATAACTTAATGTCTTACAAATAATAATATTGTGTATTGCAGGTCCTTCTTCAGTTATTGAAACAAAGATGAATACTACTTCAGAGAAGCCTGCTGATGTAGAAAACGTAAATAATAATACTTTAATGAATTATTTTCTTACATCGCTACAATATGAAAAATTAGAAACAATGACTAGAAAAATTTCTGCATGTTACTAGTAACATAACATCACGTCTGATTTTCCATTAGGGTAGGGCAGGGGTGTACCTTTAGTACACCCACATTTTGCCAGTTATAGTTTTTTTTTGACAATCAGTGATCCTTGCGGACTGACATTTCTTTTCCTCAAAAGATTTATTCACGTTTAGTTCGATCCTAACCGTTAGTTATGTTCACCATACTTACAATCGTTCACACGAATATCAACGACATCATCCGATGTGCTCTCATCACCGTCGGCATTCCAGCTGTATTAAAAACTTATGGGTTGGCGAGTGACGATGCCGGAGACCCGATGGCATGTCTTTATTTCCATGGAAGATGGGTGAGACGAAACTTGTGACAATACTGTTCCGCCATCCCATCTTCCTCAGCGTGCTTTGCTGGCACTGCCGTTGTTCTAATATTTTGTTCAAATATATCTGCAAACGTATGTTTAACGCTTCCCATGAAGGGCTGGCTTTTACTTGGCTGGAGGCTAGCATTGCCAGAAATCGTGATAATGCCGCCAGTCTCTTGGGTACATTACCAGTTAACAGGGTTGCGGATTAATTTTTCAACGCTTGTTTATTGTTAGGTATGGTGATAGGATATTTATTGTTTATATTTTATTTAATGTGCATCTCATCTACATTTAGATTAGTTTTACATAATCAATTAAAAGACTCTGTGAACAACATTTAAGAACATCATATCGACTTTGTTTTATAGATAGTGCCAACCACGAAGACGCTCCCCACTTCGCTCCGCTCCGTACAGCTTACAGTACAGTAATTGCGAAGTGGAGCGCGTCTTTGTGGAGGGCACTATCTATAAAATACAATAGAAGTGGATATATTTAGTAACTTGTTCCGCTTAGCTATTTCTAAAAAGCCATAAAAAACTCCTGAAAGAAATCGACACGTGTTTCACCTCTCAGCGAGGCATCCTCAGGATGACGATGGACTTGTTGCGAACTCGAACACGGCGTGTTGCCACACCAAGCGCTGAGTGCAGACTGAGCCTTATCGCCCGTGAAACCCACTTATATAGAGTCGCCGTTATCAGTGTGTAACATGTTACATGCAAAGACGATATGACTATGATGATCCAGTATAGAAAAACTGTGTAAATATTTCACATGCAGAAACTACAATAACCAACATCATTATAATTTCCTCAGAATTTGGAACGGCGTAGATCCTGTTAGTTGAAAACGTTGCTGGATCTAACGCAATCCATCAGGCACACCCAACTATAGAAGCCTAACCTACCCTACAAAAGAAGTAAGTTGATCCCATATTTACAAAATGTTATAAAGAAAGAGATGTATCGCCGAGTGGCTGTCTACTCGGCCGGGCTCGGCTGGAACTGTTCCCATTAAAAATAATAAAATGCATAGGTATTACATAATGTTATCGTCATCATCATTTCAGCCGAAAGACGTCCACTGCTGGACATAGGCCTCCCCCAAGCACATTCGACCGATTCTGTGCTTTCCGCATCCAGCGGATTCCTGCGGCCTTCACAAGGTCATCGGTCAATCTTGTGGGAGGCCTTCGAATGCTACGTCCTCCAGTACGGTATTACATATATTATGTGGTGGTTTTAAATTCCGCAATATCCACAACGCTTGTAATCTTATACCTAATTATTATTAAAGAAAATTAAGTTAGTAGATACTCATACTAACCTAAATTACTTTTCTGTTCTTGTTAAGTATGTACCTTTACCAAAACGAACTGTGGTCAAGTCAACAATTACATACCACGACCTAAACTGATATTCCTAATTAGGTATGTTCTCTTGAGAAGTCAGTACGCGTTGTGATAGGTTTTTAGCCCAAAGTGTATTTTAGTTTTAAAGTTTCATTAAAGTATAACTTGTTTTTTTCAGCCAAGTGAGCCGCATTCTTCTTGAACATGCTCTTCTGAAGAGAGTTTGATCAGAAGATTGCAGAACTAGAACAACACCAGTATAAGGAGATCATTCGCATTGTTGTTATTTATTTATTTATGACTACCTAACACTTTGTCAGCGAGTTTGTCCAGTTCCAGCGGTTGCTGGAAGATAATTATTTAGCAATAAGCGGTGTCTTTGTACGTTACTTTTCTGTAGTTTTTTTTTCTATTAATGTATTAAGTATAGTAGAAGGAAATAATAATTAATGTTAATTTTGTTTTATCTTGCTTTGTTTTCTTTAAATTAGTAATTATTGTTGTTATTAAATCTTTTTCAATTATTTTATTTGTTTTTTACGATTAACTCTTTTTACGTGCACATTTTTATTTTACTTCTGCTCTTGACCTGGATCTCGCATGGTGGAAAAATTTGTACATTGTTCTCAAATACTGAATATTATTATGTTTAGATACAAAATTAATGATGCCACAATTTTTTTTTAATATAATGGTGATTTAAAAGAGTGTCCATGGAGTTTCTTGTCTGTTCTTCTCAATAGGATTCAAACGTTGACAAACTCGGTGGCACTTCGGCACGGGGTCGCCGCCGTATGCGCCGTGTCTGTCAACAAATTCCATAAGACCAACTATATTGGGGTCAGCTTCCAGTCTAACCAGATTCAGCTGAATACTAGTATTTTATACGGAGTGACTGCTTATCTGACCTCCATAACCCAGTTGCTGGGCCCTTAGACTGGTTGTCTGACGACCCGTAACGATTGTCAAAGATCCACGATTGACAGCCGGGACCGACAGCTTAACGTGCTTTCCGAGGCACGGAGTAGTCTCGATATGTAATGGATGATCACCCATCCACGAACCGACCACGGCAAGCCTAGCTTAACCTTCGATCGACTCGTGCAGCTGATTTTACTACCACCTTTTACCACTTTATAACCTACATATTAAAAAAAAAAAGATTGTTTGATTCTTGATTGACACCCCAATAAAAATTTCGCTGATTTCTAGGCCCAAAGTGATGCTGTTATCGCGATCCCAAAAATACTTTTAGCAACTAATGAAATGTTTTCCAACGCCGTCCAATGTTTGTACCACTTGTGCTTTTGTTACCAAACTTGTGTTGATTTTCGGCGAAATAAATTATTATTCTTGTGTGTAACGCTAGAGTAATTCCAAACAGGCCTTTGTGTTATGGAATCTATTTGTTTTTTGCTAACAAACACTGTCGTTTGTGAATAAAGTCGTTTCTGTGTCAGACTAAGTGCAGAATTTCCGGTTCGTTTGTGTTGAGAAAAATATCAGTAATCAGCACAACTGGAATAAAATATTATTTTTGTATTTGTGAATAGTAGCTATATTATAATAAGATGCCTTCCTGGGTTCCTTGGTTACCTTCCCGAGTTAACGAAAATGTCTCAAACTTTATTTGGGGAACTATCCTTAAAGTTAGTAGTCATCTCTATTATGAGGGACTGAATTACGTGATTAGTTATTTATTGTATGTATTTGTAAAGATGATTGTTACTAAACAGTAAAAAATGGGTTGTTAGAGTATTTTTTTTGAAGTGAAAACTTCTTTAGGCGCGTTGGGCATTTTGAAATGGGACTAAACCAATGATTTCGCGACACTGTGACGACGCCAGCTTTTGACCACTAAAAAGACATCAACGCTTTGATCATCGCGGTGCCGATTTTTTTCAAGTTTTCACTTCTGTCGGCACTCCCGGAGTGATAGTTTTTTCCATCAAACTACTGCCATCAGTCTTTTCTGGACTATTATCAGTTTGGTTGCGTGAATATAGTTGGCGTTTCAGGTACAGGGGCCATTGCCACTTTTTATTTTATTTTTTTAGGTAGGGCGTCTCGTATTTGATCTCTGAGATCATGACTACTTAACCGGGCTTTCCTGTGGATGCCTTAAGCTACTGCACTTAAAACCTCCAGCCAGGGGTTATTCAACTATGCTCATTAAAACTAGGTGAACGCTCGCTAAGGGCATCCCCTGTGGGGTACGAACCTCGGCTTAGAGCGTCAACCGGAGGGAGGACATCAAGGATGGGATGGGCTGGTCCATTGCCACTGCTACCTCTTTACTTGAACTTTCTTGAGTCGATTGACAGATTTGCTGTGTCCAGCAATTTAACAGCCAGGGGATTTGGGTGGATGGCGAGACGATCAGCATAACGCTTTTTATGTTTGTTAATTTCCTCAAGAATAGTAGGAGAGTTGAGATAATCATGGATTTCTTCATTCCGTGTGAGCCATGGGCATTGACAATGTTCTTCAAGATAGCGTTTTGAGCTCTTTGGAGGCCCATTATGTTACTTTTGCTAGCCACTCCCCATAGTTGGAAGAGTAATTAATGGTAATTTTCTTGTTGATATCGATAGATAGAAAAAACGCTACAACAATACATGGAAGACTCCTACGACCCAAAGGTCATTGACCAAACAGAATTGCCCTTACAACTACCCACAAAGTAAGAAAGTCTTCATTCTTAGACCAGACATCTAAGAACACTTTGTTGTGTTACTACAATGCAAAGAAAACAGTTGTAGGTACACAAATACAATACAAAGCCAAGCCCTCCGTTGTTCAGTTTCTACTATTGTTCTCGCAAACGGGATCTGAATAGCGTAAATAATTGTATTTTGGTTTTGTCTATGCAATTACTTGAGGATCGATTATCTACGTCGGGGTCTGCCGCGATGCCGTTGGCCGGATTCAAGAATCCACGTTGTGATGGTATTTTAGCCCACAAAGCATCCGACATGCGGCAAACGTAACTAGTTTCACAAATCAACACACAGTCAGTACATCTATATCGATATACTCTACATATTTTATAAGCCGCCTTTCATGTCTGTCTGTGTGACGGCATTGATTCTTGATTTTATAAACCACATATTGGTGCCGATTCACTTGTTCACAAACTAAACTAAATTTAAGTTCAGTGCATCTTTTTCTTTCTATTTCATTAAGAAAAGGACAGAAAAAAAATTTTAGTTTAGTCTTGTCAAATTAATCAGCGCTTGACGTAAATTGACGTAATTTTAGTAGGCAAGTTATTAATACGTCTAAACTTGTATGGAGTAGTGACAGGCGCTGATTAATTTGCCAGGACTAAACTAAAATTTATCTTCTGTCCTTTTCTTAATAAAATAGATAGAAAAAGATGCACTGAATTTAAATTTAGTTTAGTTTGTGAACAAGAGAATTTATTCCGGAAGATTTAGGTGTCTATTACATTAATATTAAGCTTACTTAATTATAATAAATAACAAAATCTCGATGTTTTGTCAAGTCATAAAAACCGTGCGAAGCGTCCGCTAGTTGTTTTATTAAAAAAATACAGGGCTTAACTTTTATTATCACAGTATAGGTACTGTTTTTGCTCATTAGCAGCTTGTTCATAAATCCATGATACAGAGCTGATTCTCGCTTTCATACAGAGCTTTGATATTTTACAAAATCGTGCTCTATTTATAAATATATTTTTTTAATAATTAATCAGTACCTGGGCGACCAAGCTCTGCTCTGGTGAAAATAGAGAATGCTAATTTAATAGTACAGGATAATTCATACTAATTCCATGCCGTCATGATAGTAGATACTTACTAATTCCATGATGCAATGTCATTATTCTAAGGCAGCCATACTATCTATGGGTAACCATCTTGTTCTAAAGTTTGGGTGACCGAACTCTGCTCGAGTGAAAATACGGAGAAAACTAATATGATACCTAGCTAGCTCGATTTTTCGCCCCCGTTAACCCATAAATTGCTACTTTCATTGAAATCGTTAGAGCTGTTTTCGAGAACGTGATTACAAATTAGTTTATATATATAGAATATACAAATATTGCTCATTTAATATCCTATGCTCATTTAATAGTATAATAGAATACTGACAAAGAGACTAAGATTTTTTTTTTCACTTGACTGAAGTGTGTCATTTAAATTTCTGCATTAAAAAAAAAAACTAATTCATAGTGCATTTTTGTACTGGCACATAGTAGGTACATACTAATTCTATGGGCAGATCTGACCTTGACTGAAGCTAATGTCTTAAAATGATTATATACAGTGCGTGCATTATAACTTGACCCGTGACGCGATTGGTAGTACTGTTCTGTCAATCGCCATTTTAAACTCTATCAGTATTGAAACTAAGCTTGACAAACAATGATGCTAAGATGACGGCAAGGGACAAGTTATAGTGAATAGTCTGTACTTATTCAGAAGTAAATTTGTTAGCTTAGATTAAATGTAATAAAAGAAACCTAGGATGCGGTCATTCTCATTGGGCGAAAGAAAAAAAAGGTATACCAATGAACTGTGGTATAGATGACAATTATGCGGCAGGAAATACCGAAAAGACGGCTTATGGGACTGATAAAAGAAACACACACACTGAACTCCCAGATAAATTGGCCTAACAGCCGAAGAATGAGAAATGATGATAAAAATAAATAAACAACAGGCCGGAATAATTGTACCGTTAATAATGTTCATCTGCTACTATCCACAGAGTGGAGGTAATCTAATGGATTGCAATCAGGCATATTGATACTATGTAATTTGCTTATCTAAATAAGCTAGCTGTAAACCGGCAAACAGGTTGATTGTTAAGTGATCAGTTTCACTAAACCTTTAGGGAATGGGCAGTACTCTGATCTACTGATTATTGGAGTTTGACTAACGTGGGCGGTTTGAATGCTTGTTATTTATTTTATTAACAATGTTAACATTGTATCGAAATGACGTGGTGGAAAGACACGGGAACAATCTGCGACTTCCGCATTCTCGTTTAACTTAAGGCGAAAATTTATAAATCAATGGTTAGATAGACTTGCTGTCTTGTATGGATCAGAATGTTGGGCCACAAAATGAGGTTATGAAAGGCAATTGCATGAAGCTGAGATGAGAGGGATGTGTGGTGTTACGCGAATGGATAGAATAAGAAATGAGTATATATGAGGAAGTCTAAAAGTGACACCGGTGACTGAAAAGTTGTGTGGAAATAGGTTGTCATAGTATGAGCAATTGAGCATGTGATGCGGAGGAATGAGGTAAACGTCGTCAGGAAAGTTTTGAGTATGAATGTGGATGGCTATACGAGCAGGGGAAGACCAAAGAAATAAGTACCCTCCTTCTCCTCCTTTTTGTGTTCTTCTCCAGGTCCCAGGCTATCTGAAAATTTCATAACAATCGCTTCAGTGGTTTATTCGTGACAGACAGACAGAATAACTTTCACATTCAAAATTATTAAGTAGTATGAATAGAGAGCAGTGGTGGCCCAGTGGTAACGACCCCGACATACGAGTTTTAGGTCGTGGATTTGTTGAACCCAAGCAGGCGTTTTACTTTGTTTAAATAATTTCATCACCACTGATCTCAAAACGGTGAAGAAAAATATCGTGAGGAAACCGGCATGTTCTAGAACCAAAAATTCGAAGACACGTGACATCTACCAACCCGCACTAGGCCCACGTGGTAGATTACAGCCCACTCCCTCTTGAAGAGAACAGGATTGTGTCCCAGCAGTGGGAACATTTCAAGTTTAGAATTCTTACTAAAAATGTATTTAATGAATTATGATTCGTTTTAGATTAAAGTTTTTTAACCGACTTCAAAAAAAAGGAGGAGGTTCTCAATTTGTAGGGATATTTTTTTTTTTTTATGTATGTTCCCTGATTTCTGGAAGAAGGCTGGACCGATTTGAAAAATTCTTTTTTTGTTTGAAAGGGTATACTTTCAAATTGGTCCCATTGTCATTTGGTCACGATCTGATTATGGGATCTTGGAGAAATCGAGGGAACTCTTCAAATATTAAAGGCACATCTATAGTGATTTGGGTATTTTTGATGAGCAGTTGACATAAGGATAATGTAACTTAGATACATTACAAATAAACCCACTAAAAAGTGAAAAAAAAACTTTTTACAAAAAATACAACCGACTTCCAAACTACAAAGTGAAAAATAACTTTAATTTCGGTACCTAGTCGGTGTCAAAAACTAAAATACTGATCCAAAGACACCGACTTCCGACCGACGTATTTTTTTTTAAAAAGTTTTTTTTTTCAAGAAAAGAAACTGGTATCTACTATCTGTGATCCCAAGTCTGTAATGTACGTTTATTTTAAACGTAACTGTACAAACGCATAGCCACACGTAACCTCAACATAAATAGTAACTAAAACAATATTGTATATTCAGGGTAATAATGAAATTCGACTGTAGCTGGGTGTGTAGAAACTTAATGGAGCGGTATATGACCGTTTTAATCGAGTAACGGCTTTCACAGACGCGTGCAGTCAATTAACTGTTATTGTGTGAGGGGATAAGTGATAGGTAAGGCATATTCAGTTCGATTCGAATTGATTTTAGGTTGTACTCGTAATGATAACGTACCTAACACATTATGACGCCTGTGTTCCCCGAAGGGCAAGGCAGGGGTGTTTAAGTTAGATGTCAGCAGAATTGACGGGGTCTGTTAGGGCCGATGCCTGCCGGGGCTGCGAATATGGGCCGAAAGGGAAATCCTGGCCCCCGACAACAGGGCAACCGAAGGAACACGGGTGGGTTTTAGTCAGTAAGAGTCTGACACGCCCTCCCGCTCCACCCAGAGCGGGAGAAGTTATTTGATAAATTCCCACCAAAAAAAAAAAAAAATATTGCCATCGACCGGGCACAAATCCAGACTCCGGACTGCAACTGAGATATTCCAGATAGAAAAATCCAATAATACTTTGTCTGATCCGGGAATTGAACCCAGGACCTCATACTTAGAAGTAGCACTTGCGACTACAAGACCAACGAGTCAGTATATTAGTATTGGCTATGAATAGATAGAATAGGTCATTAGGAAGGCTAAAGTATAGTAGTGTTTAATTAAATGGAATAAATAAAGTTTACAAAAGAAGAAAAAAAACTGCAGCTTTATTCATTCATTTCGACTACAGACTATCAAAGATTTTTTTTTCAGTCTTGAAATGATAGTTGAAATGCATCATGCATCAATTTAACAACATATTTATTTATTTATTAAAACTTTATGCACAAGTCAAAAAAATACTGTACAAAGGCGGACTTAATGCCTGAGGCATTTTCTACAAGTCAACCTTAGGGTGATGCAGAGACAAAACATGGCAGGTGCAACATAAATTACAGATAACTTGAAAATGAATACATTCTAATACATAGATACATAAATACATACATATAATTCGAATAAACTTTGTCAGGAGAAATAACGATAGGTAGAGGAGAAAACAAATCCAGCAAATCAGCGCTGCAAAGATACATATCACTTCGAAGGATTTAAAAAAAATAACCTAAATATTTCTGAATTTTAGACTAACAAAAAGAAAGTTTTCTTGCAAGATTTCATTACAGACAGACACCGGAACAGGTGAAACTAAATAAAAGCTTGTAAAGAGTATCATGTCGACCACACGATAGAAGTGAAAACTTATAAATGAGCCGTGTATATGCGATTTTACGCCGAGTATACCCGATTCAGCGTCACCGGCCCAAGCATGACGGTTCAGTTTCGTTTACTGTTGACAAATAGCGCAATTTTTCACTTCAAAAATTCATCATCATCATCAGCCTATAATTTTCCCACTGCTGGGACACAGGCCTCCTCTCTATGAAAGGGAGTGGGCCGTAATCCACCACGCTGGCCCAGTGCGACAAAAAATTACGTCACCATTACTACGTACTACATCATATTGCAACTAATTTTTCTCAGTAGCAGCCCGGAGTCTGGATTTGTGCCCGGTTGATGGCAATAGGCTCGCCCCTACTACATTAGACTTCAACATAACTGGCAAAATGTGGGTTTACTAAAAGGTACACATTTGCCCAACCCTTCAGAGAATATAGACGTCATGTTTGTTATGTATCTGATATAATTATTGCAACTAAGATTCAACGTACGTTCTGGAAAATTATAGTTTTTTATCTTTATTAATCAACCTTGTTATGAGAGAAATGCAGCAGACATCATAAATATTCATCTCCACTCGATAATATCTAACTCCACTGCTTATTTATTAACAGATTCTCAGAAAACTACGCGAGAGCAATGATGCTGAACGGCGCCCTGACTGCTCCGTACTATTTCATTTCCAACTAGCTTGCCAGTACTGGAAACAAGTCAACTGGAACGATCTGAGTGAATTATTGTCCCGTTGCTGTTTGAGGATTTGTTCAGATTGTGTTAGTAGTCTAGGGTAGATTATGATTTAGTACGTTTATGGAACTTCCGTATGTCCGCCTTGAATATTTATGATGCGGCAAAAATTCAAGAGTATTTTATATGATTAGCTACCAACTTATTACCCGTAAATGCTTTCAATGATATATCATTTAAAGCGCATTAGTAGCTGTTATCTGCGGGATAATTGCCTAACACATTTTCAACATAAATGGTATGCCATTGTCATTTAATTTGAAAGTTCAACAACATTCATTGCGTTATTTACGCCGCCAAGCAGACGAATTTTTAACCGACTTCAAAAACAGAGGAGGTTCTACGTTCGTCTGTATCATTGATATGATATACTGTTTTTATATATCAATTGGTCTGTATGTGTTTTTAATGTAGGTTCAGCGATTTCTCTGTGATTATTGAGCCAATTTAAGTGATTATATCTTCATTACATAGAGAAAGCTCTCGCCTCGCAGTGGTCCCATATAAATTCGAATTCAAAATTCGTAAAAATAACGTAAAAAGTTACATAAGTATCGTGCAAGTGTGAGTTTTTACGAAAAATACCGACTTCCAAATAAAAGTCTTGTTAGTTTTATTGTTGTAAAAATCTTTTTTTAAACATTGAAGCAATGGATCAATATCCTTTGGATTCGGATTACAAGAGTGTTACGCAATAGGGTTGCAGAACAAACTATTTAATGTTGTTTTGAAGAAAAATAAGACTATATGTATGTGAATGGATTTCGTGACTACATATACATCTAGCTAGACTGTCAAAAATCCACGGAGTTTCCGAGACGTGGAGGGATTTCACCATAATAAAATAGTCACCCATCTACAGGATTACCCTTTTTTTTGCGTGGGAAATTATCAAATAACTTCTCTAGCCCTGGGCGGAGCGGGAGGGCGTGTAAGACTCTTACTGACTAAAACCCCCCCGTGATCCTTCGGTTGCCATGTTGCCGTGGGGCCACGATCTCCCTTTCGGACTTCTTCGCAACCCTGGCAGGCATCGGCCCTAGCAGACCCCGTCGATTCTGCTGACATCTCTTTGAGGCGCGCATGGAACACAACGCGTCGTCGACTCGGGTATGGTCCTTATCGGACGGTGAGCTACCCATTGCCCTGGCAAGCACATCGTAACCTCACAAAATGTATCATTCTGCCAAGATTTTATTTATTTAAAAGCCTAGTTTCCAATTTCATAGTTTCATGTTCAGAAGGTAAAAGTGAGGAATCACATCTCAGTATTTTCACACAACTGGGATAAAAGGGTTGAAGTCACACATAAAACTAAGCTTGGTCACTGAGGCGAAGAGTCGTGTTCGTTATGGCCACTCGCACTTTGAACTCGAAAGATTCTTTAAAATAGCCACTCTGCAGTACTTTCCCGCAAGTGGATGGCGATGACCGACAATGGCTGGCAATGGCCCTGAGGATTGTATAAATAATGCTATTAGCAATCGAAGAGAAGGGAGTTTAGACTGATTTTAAAAGTGCATTCAACAGCCATTTTGTTTTCATTCAAAACCGATTTAAAGGCAACTTTGCTTTTTTAGGGTTCTGAACCAAAATGGTAAAAAGGAACTCTTATGGTGTGACTCAGTCTATCTTTCCGTCTGTCACAGCTGGATATTTCAAGAACTACTAATGCTATCAACTTGAAATTTGGAAAAGTTTGCCCAAAAGAAAGAAATAAAAATATAATAGAGAATAATTTCAGATTTTTATATGTTATAGAAGTTTATGTTAAGCTTATAGGAAATATAAAACGATGTCTCTAAATAGCACAATTTTTCAGAAATCATCAACTTAAATTACATTAGTTCGGTCAAGAGATGGCGCTGACATAACTACAATATTCTTCTCCGCAATGTGCAGTGTTAAAATTCTGGTACGGAGCCCCCGGTGCGCGAGTCCGACTCGCTCTTGACCGGTTTTTATTGAAGCAAGAATATATTGTGACTGGAGAGGTATTTGCAACATTGTTCGTTGGTATGTCCAATGACAAACTGTTTATTTTTTTATTTTTGAGCTGAAAGCTACATTCTCTTTTTATTCCAGTTTTATATGTATTTTTCCAGTGAGAAACAATTCAATTGATTAAAACATTTTTATGAACAAGTATTTGCTTTATTGATAAATACTTGTATTTTGGTTTAGAATGCAAAGAATTTCGAAATAAAGACTTGTCTATGATTAAAACATTTTTAATGTGCCTTTAACAATATCTTAGACTTCTTCTTTTCGTGTGGATAGTGACTAACCTGGTATGAGAGTTTTAAAGCCGCCCAAAAGCCTCTGACTTGGTTTCACATACCGTCGCGAAATATCTCTCAGGCATGCCGGTTTCCTCACGAGGTTTTCCTTCACCGTTTTTGAAGAATATGAAAAGTCAGAGGTGCGTGCCTTGGGTTTGAACTCGAGACATATGACTTGGCAGTCTGACGGTCACACCACTAGGCTATCACGTGACTCACCATTGTGTGGATCGGCCTGAGGACACGGTGGAGCATACGGTGGAGGTCTGCCCGGCTTGGGCGGAGCAACGCCGTGTCCTCGTAGAGGCGATCGGCGGCGGTGATCTCTCGCGTCCGGCCCTGGTTCAGGCCATGGTACGGAGCGAGAGGAAATGGCAGGCCGTCACCTCCTTCTGCGAAGCGGTAATGCTCGCGAAGGAGGAGGCGGAACGCGTGAGGGAGAGGCAAATTTCGCGCCTTCACGCCCCTAACCGCCGCAGGAGGAGACGCCCGGGGCGGGAATCGCGAGCTGATTTCCGGCCACCGTAGCCGCGGGCTTGCGGACGGTGAGCAATGGGTAGCTCGCCGTCCGGTAAGGACCAAGCCCGGGTCGACGGCGCGTTGTGTTCCACGCGCGCCTCAAAGAGATGTCAGCAGAATTGACGGGGCCCGCTAGGGCCAATGCCTGCCGGGGGTTCGAAGAAAACCGATAGGGACATCGCGGCCCCCGGCAACAGGGCAACCGAAGGAACACGGGTGGGTTTTAGTCAGTAAGAGTCTGACACGCCCTCCCGCTTCACCCAGAGCAGGAGAAGTTATTTGATAATTTCCCACCCAAAAAAAAAAAAAAAAAGGCTATCACGTGACTGCCCACCGTACCTTATTATTAGTATTAATATCTATAGTGAAATAAAGCAATCTGTTTGTGGAAGCATTTGCATGATACCTATGTATTTCTGCCATCATGCAGCCATATTCTGGTGAAATACAAAAACTTGGAAGATATCAATAACCAATAACTTTCACAGACACGAACCAACTTTTTCAGAAACAACCTGTTTTTCCAAAGAATTATGTTTTTGTTTACCTATCGATACGTAGTATAAAACAAAGTCACTTGTCGTGTCTGTCTGTGTGAGCGCTTGGATCATCTAAACTATTCTATAGATTTTGATACGATTGTAACCATAAGTTAAAGCATTTATTCAAGAAGAGTTATGTGTCATACAACATGACATAATATTATTATTACATCACGGCTCTAATCCTCGAAGGGTTAGGCAGAGGTTTACTTATGGTACACCCACATTTCACCAGTTATGTTTAAGTCCCATGTAATAAGGGCGAGCCTATTGCCAGCAACCGGTAACACTTTTCCCGCCTGTGAATCACAAAACCTCGTGCTCAGCAGTAGCGCTTGCATCCACAAGACCATCGAGGCCGATGTGTAAAATGTAATAATATTTTATTTAGACAAAGTACTTATAAATCAAGGTCGATCGATCAGGTCAAGCTACGCTTGCTGCAGTTGGTCCGTGGATGGGTGACCATCTTTACATACCAAAACCCCTCCGTGCTTCGGAAAACACGCTAAGCCGTTGGTCCCGGCTGTTATTTGTAGATCTTTGACAGTCGTTACGGGTAGTTAGAAGCCCAAAATCTGACAACCAGTCTTACTAAGGGGTATCGTGTTACCTAGTAAATAGGTTGTAGAGGTCAGATAGGCAGTCGCTCCATGTAAAATACTGGTATTCAGCTGCATTCTGTTAAGATGGTTAGGATGGTGAGGCTAGGATGGGAGATGGGCGAGAATTGAAGTTTGTATGGCAACACGACTCTATCCACGCCCTGCCCATATTTGGTGTAAAAGGTTTAGATGCGCGAGGCGAGAATTGAAATATTTGTTACTACAATATTGAACTTTATTGCTGTATGAATAGAGCATTTATTTACTTTGTAAAACGGATACATAAATCTCGCACCGGCAAGCGCTGACTCGCGATGTCTCGATCTGACCATCGCTAGACATCTCTACATACTATATTCTCAGGCGGCGCGTCAGACACGGCTGGCCGGGCAGCGCGTGATAGCACGAGCCGAGCGACGCTTGGTAAGGATGACCGGCAAGTGATGTCGCGAGCCGGCGCGAGGCAGCGCTGGCCATTGCGAGACGGCGCAGTATAAATTCAAATTCAAATTCAAAAGTCATTTATTCAAATTAGGCTAAGAATCAGCACTTTTAGAACGTAAAAATTACTTAAGACAGTGCCCCAAAACGCCCACCCTTCACCACTTCCTAGTGCCTTTCGCTGGGAAGAAGAAGTGGCGCAACAAACTCCCCAGCAGCACAGCTGTCTGTTCAAGTTAGAAAAAAAATAATTAGCGCTATAGCGCTGGACATCTTTCGGTGTAAAAGGGTAAGCGTTTCGCCGGTATAAAAACACCTTTAGACTGGAAGCCGACCCCAACATAGTTGGGAAAAAGACTAAGCAGATGATGATGAGATAAAGCACAAAAAGCTCGATGTTTTCACATATTGCTGTTACTGTTGGTTGAGGTCGCTTAGTACTGTAACTTACTATAACCGTCCTTTTTGCTTCACCGTAGTCGTGTAAAAACAACACTAAACTAAATAAAATACTACCTATCACAGAAATTCCAAGCCCCAATTAATTTAACCCACATAGAAAACCAACTACTATTACTACTCCCACACTATTGCAGTCTACCAACCCGACACGTGCCTCCGATATAATCTTATTAGACGATACACACGGCCATATGTTTGACAATATAGACTATGCGAACATAATGCGATTTATTACGGGCACAGTTTCTGCAGTAGTATCGTTTTATGTATGTTTTATTGTTGTTCTGTTGTCGAGCTGATAATCTTGTTGTTTAGTTTTCTGGGGTCATGTGGTTGTACTGTAATTGTCTTGTTGTATTTGCTGGTACATGAATTTGATTGGGATGTTGTTGTTTTTGTCAATATTTTTTTCATGAGTGTCACTTGGATTTGATCCTTTTAACCGTATGTTTGTTTTTTTTATTTCCTCCGATTTCTCCGTCCATTGTGAACCAATTTTGAATATTTATTTTTTGTTTGAAATACATCGATGTATGCTCTCGAGGTGGTCACATTTAATTTTATTAATTTTTTTTGGATAGATTTTGAGTACTTCAATAATACGTATTTTTTCCCACTTAGTATGTGGATGAAGATGATAAGTTTCTGTTACTGTTATTTAAATAGCAGGTAGTGGTATTCGAATTTGTGTGGGGTAGGAACCACAACTAAAAAGTGAAAAATTACTTTAATTTTGGAAGTCGGTGGCAAAAACATAAAATTCAAAACCCAAGACACCGACTTCCGAAATTAAAGTCAATTTTCACTTTGTAGTGTTTTTTTTGGAGCAGCTCGTGTCTAAGTACTAACATCTGCAAGGGTCGATCCATCAGGTTAAGCTACGCTTGCCGGGGTTGATCCGTGGATGGGTGACCATTTCTACATACCGAGACTCCCCCGTGCCTCGGAAAGCACGTTAAGCCGTTGGTCCTGGCTGTCATTCGCGGATCTTTGACAGTCGTAACGGGTCGTCAGAAGTCCGTAAGTCTGACAACCAGTCTCACCAAGGGGTATCGTATTATCTATTTACTGGGTGGGTTCTGGAGGTCAGATAGGCAGTCGTTCCATGTAAAATACTGGTATTCAACGTGGTTGGGAAAAGGCTAGGCAGACTGTTTTTTTTGTGTTTTTTTTTTGGAAGACGGTTATTTTTTTTGTAAATGGTTTTGTTAAATATTATAGATCGTATTTTTAACAAACTGGAAGTATGGAAGAAAAAAAAATGTTGCGCTGACCCCAAATAAATTGGGTTCTGGACAGGAAAATGATGAATGATGATTTTTAGCAAACTGGTCATTTTATTTCTTGATACAAAGTTTTTTTTTGTGAAAACTTCTTTAGGCACGTTGGGCATTTTTAAGATGGGACTAAACCATTGATTTCACGACACTGTAACGCAATTTACCGACACCGTGGAGTAAAAGACATCAACGGGTTGATTGATTACCGCGGTGTCGATTTTTTCTCAAGTTTTCACTTTTGTCGGCACTCCCGGAGTGCCACTTTATTTTTATTTTTATTAACATTGAATTCAGAAGATGGTCTAGTTTTCAAGTTTGTAACAAATTAGGTATAGTCGCATTAAAATCAGTGGGTTTATTACGTAACACACAAAAAATGACAATAAAACTGATCGCAATGTCTTTAATTTTGAAAGTTCAGTCACGTTCATTGCGTGATTTACGTTGTTGAGCAGACGAATTTTTCAAACTTAAGAAGCAATGGATTAGAAATTTTCTACAAAACCCTTGGATTGTGATTGACAGTGTGTAACGAGAACGTAAGGTACGCTACTGGTTTTTTAGCATGTTTTACTCTGTTAACCTACGTATCAAAACGGGTGAATCAGTGATAAGAACGACCTGTAATCACATCAAGCATTACACCCGCACCTTATTAGTAGGCTTCTAAAAGTACGAATGCTGGTATAAGCAAGAAGACACAAAAGTTCATTAGATAATATATTTCATGAGCCTTCGTCGAGAAATTATTTATTAAACTTCATTGGTATCTTCAATATACCTTTATTGAAGATTTATTTGATTATTTTATTTACAACACATACACAGCGAGTAACATATTTATATACGCGTTACATGAATTAAGTATATTTATATACCTTTCCAAGTAACACCAAGTAAAATCTTTCTTAAAAGGTAATTAGTTTCGTAACATTACAGTACTAATTGAGTCCTATAATTTATGCTAAGCTAAGAACATAATTCTGATAGTATGAAAAAATTGTCTAGAATTTTGTTACATAGTATCTCATCTGTATTATTGAGAGATTCAGATGTTCCTAATTAGAAACAGAATAACTCTCTGCTTTACATGGAATTTTAACCCAGAATCCTCAGCTCAGCTGTCTGGCTTACGGCCACTAACTACGGCTGTCAATGGTTATGAAAGTCATCAATGCTGATTTTACAACGCAAACAAATAACGCAAAAAAATTAAAATCAGGCCAAGTAAGTGTCAGAAAACGCACAATGAACGGTTTCGTAGTAGGGATGAATTTATCTCAAGAAAAAACTTAACATTATAGTTGAAAAACGTCATGTTCTTCCATACATTCCAAGAATTCCAACTGCATATGTTAGTTTGTACGCACAGTATTGAGAGATTTGCCATGTTATTTTAAAACCACAGACTTCTTATAAGTTTTTCTGTAATCTATAAATATATAACGATTTTTAGTATATTTAAAAAAAAACTATTTTTGGACAATTTTTATCAATTTTCTTAAATAAATAACTAAAAACATTTTATTTTCAAATTATAAAGAAGTATTTCCCCTCACAGTAAGTCCTTTAATTTAATATCTAACACCATACGGTGCAGTTTTCCAAACTTTTTATTTAAATTTCCTTATTTGCCCCCCAAAAGTGACCCCCTATATTCAAAGTTCATTTATTTAGGTTACACGTTCGTGTTTGGGACACAGAAATACGTTATGTGTACCAAATTTTAACTTAATCGGTCCATTAGATTCGGAGCAAATTGACTGTGACAGACGGACAGACAGACAGACACACGAGTGATCCTATAAGTGTTCCGTTTTTAGATTCAGACGTACGGAACCCTAAAAACTCAAAAGTCATTCAAGACACGTGCTACTAAGCTTTTACACGTTTACCCATCTATTACTAATACATTCAAAGTTCAAAATCCCACGCTTCCGTATTCCTTGAGGAATTATTCCAGTTTGACGCTTCACCAATCTCCCAGTCTTTGTCCTGTGGAAATAATTTATGACAGCCCGCACGTAGGTACGTAAGACATTCTGTGAGGGTTATTTCGGCAAACGAATGGATTAAGTGACACGAATTTTATAGAATACGATGGAGACGTTTTAGGTTTTTCGTTGTTTCTGTCGGGTTATTCAATAGGTTTGGTAAGCTAGTGACTACAATGAGGCACGTTCTACCACCAACGAGGAAGTGACTAGCTATCAACGATTATCACGCTCAAAAAACGTACAAAAAATTGTAGGTCCCGTGTAAGTAAAAGAGATACATAATTATATTAATAGTTGATCGCTGACTGTTAACACCCGCCCGGCGAGTACCTACTCGTTTGTCGTAGCGACGCACGCTTACTTGGCGGTCAGAACACTTTCTAAGAGACTCTCGCTTGGTACCTACATGCGCATTCCGGCGAGTAATCGCTCGTTGACGTGGCGCACTCGCTGCCCGTTGCTCGCCAACTAGCTTTTAATTGCTAGCTCAACTCGCTTCTCATTAATCGCCAGAGGTGAGACAGAAAATGACTAAATCTAAAATACCTACAATATGTTACTAGGCAACATACAGGAGCAGTTTTCCGTGTGTGCGTTTATGGCCAAATCTGAATCTATAGGAAATAGTTAAAAATACTCAAAATAGTCCTGGGGTCGATTTTGATGAAAACTAAAACGGATTCATTCGATTTTTCATGACTTTTTGTCACTTTACTATTTACATCGCATAACTTGGAACATCCGAGTCGTTTACGTAGCAACGTAAGGCTGGGCTCTAAGAAAAATTTTATCCGAAATAAAAAGAGAGCGAAACATACAAAGTTATCAAAAGGAAAAGAGACAGCAAATATAAAAAGGTCTATCCATAATTTGCGGTTTGCAATAAACGTTTAGGTTGAAAACGAAGCGATGTCGACGTGCCACATTAAATATTCCGAAGATGGTAACACCCCATTGAAATTGTAATTAGAAAATAATCGGATTTCTGGAGGAACGATAGAAAATCTGATATCGAACAAAATCGGTTAGCACCCAATAATATTCGATGAAACACTTCCCTATCCCGTAGCAATTGTGAAAATTAATTTGGGAACGTAATATTCAGATTATATTTTTAGACGTCCGACTGCCGGTGTTATTAAATTAAAACCAACTAGAATTCTGCAAGAAAAATTGAATACTAATCACCAACATCACCAAATATACAAAGTCTGAAATACTACGAACACACGGTATTCCCATTTTAAACCTATATTTCCAAGAAGTTATATTCTACAAGGTCTGCAACATTTCTTCAAGGCGGCCAATTACATACCTTTTCTTTTACTGCTTCATAAGTGCCGTAAAACCTTGGAAGCGTCTTATTATGCACAACACTTGAATCTTCTTCCATTCCTAAGATTTCCTCATCCATTATTTCAAAATTTCACTTATTCAGGCCGAGAAAATTTTGACTGGGCGAATTTATGACGCCCTAGAGTCTGGCTTTTATTGTAAATGTAACCTAGATTTACCGTGCTCCAATATTTATGTTAAACATTTGTGGTGTTTACTCAGTGGGTTTAGTAAAATCCGTTTGGAGCGGTGACAGTTTTATAGATAGAGCACCGGGTAATGTGGGCACATTTGCTGGCTAATCGTGCGCGACGAATTAGATCGCAGATCGTTCTATTCTAGAATGTCCCTGTCTAGCTTGGTTATTTGTGTCATCGTGTTTGTTTGTCGGGTCAGACTTATTGTTTTTGATGGAGCTATAAAGTTCTGTTTTGTTTAACTCCCAAAATGTCAATAAGATTGCAACAAGTTTTAATCAAACATGAAAGATTAAGATATCTACTTAATACTCTTTCTTATAGGTAAATATGCAGTAGATACTTTGAAGTACAATTCTTGTTGGGGACTTTCTTGCACTGTTTTTATTCCACTAGCGAAAACACTAGATAGTCGCGATTTTTTTTTTGGCCTCCAATAAGTGTTGATTATTAAAATATTTAATATATATTATTTAAATTTTCGCCTATACAAAGTTTGACAATGTTGTTCAATTATGAAACACAGTTAGTTTTCAAACTATAATCAGAATGTTCTAATTTAGATAAAATTTAATTAAAACCGTAAATTATCCGAACAAAATAAAGTACCACTAGAGCCAATTAAATAGCTCGCTGAAATTTAAATTAGAAGATAGATTGTATTCATAAATTAAATTTTATTATAAACAGAGCTCATTGCGAACGTAATTTTTATGGGTACAAATTTGTGGTAATAATAAAATCTAACTCCAAAATTAAATGACCAAATTCTATTATACAATAAGTAAAAAACCCTGTCCGATTCGAAAGGTTCTCCAATAAAATTACCAATTTTTTTTTATTATTATTGAAAATAAAGTCATTGCTACTTAAAATTCACGTTTTTATTACCAAAATTACCCCAAAAAATAAACCGGTAAAATTCCCCATTGAAAAAAAATGTGTTTTTTTTTGTTTTCATTTATCTTACGACGTAAATAGACTTTCAGTACGATACCTAACAACACCCTTACGGATCAAACAGGGTTTTTTTTACATGTTGTATGCACCATTGAACATTTTCCCAACGATTTTTATTTTCAGTGAGTAAAATTTGAATCAGAACCAAAATTGCCAGGTTTTGCCAAAGCTAGAGCTAAGCGCAGTTCAAACAGGGAACGTTCGGGAATTTAATGTATTTGTAGTTTATCCTTAATCCGAGCCACACGGACCCCGGAAAAGAAAACCCCCTCTTCAAACTGTACGTGTCGTTTAATTCGATAAGGGGATTACAAGCAGGAGGATGCCGAGATTCTATTGAAGAATGTGGATCAGCATCGTTGCTGTTAATAATAACAAACTACGATCACCAATAAATCTGCCAAGCGTGGTGTAAAAGCAAAGGCCATGGAAAACCCTTGTGTACCCTTGGGTATTAAAAGATTCTCCACGGAGATAATAATAAGATACCTACATTTATTATTTATTATTCTAGTGCACCCTAGAATGATAATGTATGTAGATCTTTAAGGGTTCATTAGAAAACCAGCGTCAGACAGGATCTGTCTGGCGTTAATGCTGAAATGAACCTTTTTGGCGCAGCTGTGAGGCACACACTATTGTTGTTAAAACATTATTTTCACTTTGTAATTTGTGTTTTGTGTTTCACGAACTGTGTCCAAATAAATATTTTTCTTTCTTTCTTTCTTAGATCCTGCATGGATTTACGACTTGACAAAATATCGAGATTTTTTTTATAATAATTATGTTAGTTTAACATTAACGTTTTGAGCCTCGTTCAGACTGGCGCAACAGGACTCTAATAAAACTTCACATTCGAACAATACCGGTGTCGCGTCGCACCGTCGCATCGCTCCAGTCTGCACAAGGCTTTATACACATAGAGCTCATGAATTTTCTATAAATGATGGTGGAAGCCACGACAAAATTCGTTGCGTAGTTTAAAAGAACTACACCATCACACAGACAGACACCAAAAGTGGCTTTAATTTATAAACTGTGTAATTGTATAGATGATTGTGTAGATATAGATCTAGCTGATCTTGCCGACCCTTGATCGATTACATCCAATAATCATAATATAAAATAAATAATAATAATGTCACAAACATACGTACATGGCATGAGGGGCGCAGAGAGGCTTATGGCTATGTAATAACAGTCGCCAATTAGGTTAAGCTACGCTTGCCGCGGTTGGTCCGTGGATGGGTGACAATCCTTACATACCAAGACCCTTCTGTGCCTCGGAAAGCACGTTAAACCGTTGGTCCCGGCTGTTATTGGTGGATCTTTGACAGTCGTTACGGGTCGCCAGAAGCCCAAAAGTCAGACAACAAGTCTTACCAAAGAGGTATCGTATTACCCAGTAACTGGGTTGTGGAGGTCAGATAGGCAGTCGCTCCATGTAAAATACTGGTATTCAGCTGCATCTGGTTAGACTGTAATCCGACCTCAAAATAGTTGAGAAAAGGCTAGGCAGATGATAAAAAAAAAATTAAAGAAAAAAAATCACATAAACCTACATGGGCACTTATGAAACGTCAGAAGCTAGGTGCACGGTTCCAATTGGTCGTTTCCTATGGAGAAGAGCCGGCAAGAAACTCCACGGTTACTCTTTTAAAAAGAATTGGCTTTTACAATACTTTCAAATAACAGTGTTACTAGGTATGGGAGGACAGTGTAGGTCTTTCAATAAGTACTAAGCACTTAACAAAATAGAAAATGGTCTACAGGTCTACAATCTACTAATCCTACAGCGTTCTCACATTCACAAAATAGAAAAGAATCTATACAAAAGATAAATAAATTAATAAAACTAAAAACCTATTTTAATAAAACGCAATTATATGATTGCTATTACAACTGTAATCAATCTGAATAATTATCATGTCCACAAAAGTCACTAATAAAGAGTTGAAATTAAATCGTAGGTCAAATAATAGAATAAATATGTCAAGGACGAATGTAAAAAATAAAATAAACATGGTAATTTGGGAGCAGTTAATAGACTCTTACTTATTTATGCCGTTAATGAGGTACCAGGGAAGCCACATGTGCAGAAGGAACTATTGCCAAACTTCCTTGTCTTCAACGTAGTCTTTAATTTTATAATATGCGTTCTTGATAAGGACACGTTTGATGTGGGTTTTGAACTATATATCGCAACCGTTATTATAAAAAGGCTTAGTCCCTAAGAGGAGGAAACAAGAACGTTAAAGTTATTCTTGCGAATATATTCATCGAACAGAAAAAGGCTTTATAAAAAAACTCCCCTTTCATTCGCTGTTAAAAGTTACTACACATAAAATAAAATATCCAAAAAAAAATATTACCTTCACCCAATATTTCTGCACTTACCCAATAAAATATGAAACATTATTATAGAGCGTTGCCGTTCAAGTAACTCGTAAGTTTTCTTTGCTTCACCGAACTTTTTGAGTTACTCCTAAGGGTGTTTGAATAGCCCAATAAAGCTGAAGAATTCTGTAAAAAAGGGATTCTTTGCTAAGTATATGAACGTAATGGCTTAGGAAACTTAATTTTTGGCGCGTCGGATTAAACATGTTCAAGTATTTTGTGGGGAAGTTTTGGATTTAAGGGACTATAAGGAACTTGGCTAAAGTGAAAATCGATGGGATTTCCTGATGGTTACAAGTTATAATATGATGTAGGCCTATTTATAAGATTTTCACTTACAATGCTTAGGTAAATGTTATTTTATTCTCTTCTTCTTTTCGTGTGGTTAGTGATTAACCTGGTGTCAGAGTGTTTAAGCCACCCATAGGCCTGTGACTGTAAATATCTCTCAGGCATGCCGTTTCCTCACGATGTTTTCCTCCACCGTTTTTGAAGCATGTAATAATTATACAATACGCACATGAATTCGAAAAGTCAGAGGTGCGTGCCTTGACTTCGCACTCAAGACCTCTGACTGGGCAGTCTGACGGTCACGGTCACCCCACTAGACTATCACCACATATCGACGGCGTAGGTGGAGAACTAAATAACTGCGATTTTGGTCAAATTGACTTTTCACCATTTTCGTAACACCCAAATCATGCCGCATAAATAAATCGCAATTTTCTCCAAACAAGATTTTGTTATGATATTGCTGCATATTTTTTACTTTTAATTACCCAGCGTTTACACCCTTATACAAGTTGTGATACTTGTTTTCAACAAGTCTTTGTAACAGACTAGTCAAAAACATTTCGTGTTTAAAAAAAACGTATCATAGGAGTACATGACAATAATTATGTATTAATGTTTTTTCAGACGTTTCTTGTTATATTTTGTTCTCATTTATGTCAAGTTTTCTACAAGTTGTTTTAGGTGTAAACGATTTACGAAAACAGTTGACACAACATGAAGAATACATGTTTTATACGTTGGTGTAAACGCAGGGTTAGACTTAGCTCTGGAATCTGTACACTTGACAATTTGAGTAGTCAGGTAGTCGTCATGAATCAATTTTCACTATGTCAAGGAAATTAAAAGAGGTTGTGTGCTTATTGCCACACGATAGAAGTGAAAATTTACGACTAGAGCCGAGTATACGCGATTCAGCGTCGAGTATACGCGATTCATCGTCACCAACTGACTTGAGCAGAATATACCCGATTCAGCGTCACCGACCCGAGCGTGATGGTTCAGTTTCGTTAATTGTTCAAAATGTGCGCAAAGTGAGCCTAAAGAAGTTTTCACTTTAAAAAAAAACAGTGGCACTCCATGAGTGCCGACAGAAATGAAAACTTGGACAATTTGACTGTGCAGGAAATACTTTTCTTTTTTGAAGTCGGTAAAAAAAAGGAAAATGTCAAGCATGTCGTTGTCATGTCTCAATGTTTGGAATGTCATTAATCCCAAAGAAAATGTATCGCGCGTTGATTTCTTTTTAATGGTCAAAGCTGGTGTCGGTAACAGTGTCTTGAGTTCAATTGTTTTTTCCATCTCAAAAATGCCCAACGCGCCTAAAGAAGTTTTCCCTTCAAAAATTCCTCGTTTGGCATAACCTCGAACGTGTATAAATATGTACCTACAACGCTACCCATTGCTATTTTCAGGTCATTGTACCTTTATGCTCAATTTGTCATAAGGCAGTGAGTTTCTTTAAGTTATTTTCTTATACTGTCTGAAGATAGTTTGATAGATTGGTACAAAGTACACAAATGTCGTTCCTTTGATAAATGCGGTCCACATTCGAGCGGTACATTATTTTAACTTCATATTTCTGGATGAAATATATAATGATTGAGACATTTTTATGAATTTGGATATCAAAATTTAATCATAATCAATGTGACATCATCAACATCATTTCTAAAACCTTGTTATTAAAAGTTACTTTTTACCCGACTACGGCGAAGCAAAAAGGAGGGTTATGATTTTGACCGGTATGTATGTATGTATGTATGTATGTATGTATGTATGTATGTTCATCTGTTACCTCATAACTTCTAAACTGCTGATCATAATTTAACAAATGAAGTATCATTGGAAGCGTTTTGATTGTCCGCTGGTTATAGGCTATGTGACGTTACATTAAATGCAATATGGCGCCCTCAAGACGACATAAAGTAATGAAATAAAAAATAAAAATAATTGAATTGTGCCATGTTGGGTATCAAATAAAAGGGCTTGATAAGCACATTACAAATATTATTATTAATTTTACAAAACTAAAGTTGTTCTCAAAGAATTTGCGTTTTATTAACAAACACACGGAAAGCAGACGCAAACAGGAAGTAGTGAGTGTGTATATATACTCCATATTACGGACACACCCACTGCCACCCGTTCGATATCCAACACGAACAGGATATATGAAAATCAGCATACTTACTTGATGTAATTGCTGATTGCTGTACCTTTGGCGTTCCAATGCAGTGCAAGGATAAATTAATAAATAACCAGAACTGTCTCAAAGCGTCCAATAACATCAATTTTATTTACGTTCTTCATATAGCTCTTTAATGCACCAGAGTACAGCAAAACGAAAACATAAAGCCTTAGGCAAAGGCGCGACAGTCTTTTATTAGCCACGGATATCCGTCACAATATTGATAGGTATTCTACAGAAGTACAGCTCCATACAATGAACAAAACCAGGCGCACGCATCAGATCGGAACATATTTTACAATCTTTAAACAATATTAAATCGTGTACACAGTATTTAAAGTCTATATTACCATGTCGCGCATAGCAACTTGACTGCGGACGTCTTCCACGACACGCGATCGTAGCCGAAAGTATGCTGCGACGCGCAATCGGCTCCGTTCGCCTGTCGTCGTATCCGATCGGATCCTTTCGGCTGTTTTATCCAACAATAACGTCAACTTCAACCATTTTAAAAAATTAGAACATTTCAACACGGTAGGAATGAAACTATTTGAAGCAAGAACGGATACGTTCGCAAGCGACGGTAAGGAGCCGATCGTATGCGTCGACATCCTGCCAGACGCAATCGGCTGTCGCCTCATCCATTCGTATCCCTTCCGATCCGATGCAAACCGAGCCGTCGTTGGGTAGAAATTATACTATAGCGCATACGTACGGCGATCTCAAACAAAAGCCGGTCGCGGGTACTAGCTGTACGTGAAATGGTTCTATGTGTACGTGGGCTTACTCTCGTTGTATGAAGTCGACCTTCTGAACCTATCTATTTGGCTTATCTGTTGGCATGCGATACGTGCAATTCTTTTCACACGACTGTGGAGTTAGGTTGGCTATGTTTATCGAGTTAGTTTTTTCGGTTTTTGTTATTTCGATAAAGGTAGTAAGGTCTGCAATAGGCTGTTAAGGCAGGTTTATACGAGCCCAGTAATGTGACAGTACAGTATGTCAGTCCAGCGCTGACTTGCAACTGGCCTTGTGTAGACACTAGTTTCAACCCAGTCCAGTGCTGACTCAGCGCCCTCAAGTTAGTCCAGTTGACTAAACTATCCGTCTATTTTCTTGTCCAGTAGCTTCACCCGTCTGACTTACTGCTGATCTCGTCTACATGAACCCACTGACTTGGTCCGCAATTCCAAGTCACTGAGTTCAGCAGCAGGATTTTAAAGTTAGCAACGGCCAGCTGCTTTTCAAAGTGCTTTTACACCAGTTATAATACGACCCTCCAAACTACAAACTTGAATCCGACTGTAGACATTCACAAAACTTTTTACTTCATCTTCTTCTTCGAGTGGTTAGTGACTAACCTGGTGTCAGAGTTTTATGCCACCCATGGGCCTCTGACTTGGATTTACATGCTGTCGAGAAATTTCTCTTGGGCAAGCCGGTTTGTTTGTTTGTGCCTGCCAGGGTTGTAGTTTTTTGTCCGAAAGGGTTACCGAGGCCCCTGATAATACAGGCAACTGAAGGAACACGAGTGGGTTTTAGTCAGTAAGAGCCCACACACGCCCTCTCGCTCCACCCAGAGTGGGAAAGTTATTTGATAATTCCCCGCCCAAAAAAAAAGGCAAGCCGGTTTCCTCGCGATATTTTCCTTTACCGTTTTTGAAGCAAGTGACAATTGCCTTGCATTGCCTTGATTGGCTTGCTCCTTTTCTTTTACCTGCGATTTGAATCTTCCTGTAGCAGGGCGTGTCTTTATGCTTAACCTTCCCAACAGCGTCTTATCTTTTACGTCGTCAATCAATTTACTAACTTTCTTGTCATCCTTCACGACATTAAAATTTTATCCTTTCTTCAATTATTATCAAACGTCACTAATTTGTACCAGTTTATGATTATTTAATCAACTACCAACGAATATTAACTTGCCAGCAAATAATACCTCGGTATGAAATTAAGCCCCTTAGCAATATTTGCGCAAGTTCCTCGTGTTTTGATAAAGCATAAAATACGTTTCCCTCTATGTCTTAGATCAGTGGCTCTCAACTGTTTCTCATCACGTATTACAGATGACTTTTAATATGGTAAAGTTTTGCTTTCCTAGAAGATCAGTAGCCGCCACATAGTGACGGAAAATTACGTAATGCGAAAAAAAGTAAGTTGAGTGTGAGAAGAGCTCGTGGCTAATTAATAACAGTCGCACGGGTCGATCAAGTTAAGCTACGCTAGCCGGAATTGGTCCATGGATGGGTGACCATCTTTACATACTGAGAATCCTCCGTGCCTCGGAGAGCACGTTAAGCCGTTGGTCCCGGCTCTCATTCGTGGATCTTTGACAGTCGTTACGGGTCGTCAGAAACCCGTAAGTCTGACTAGCCTATCGTATTAACCAGTTACTGGGTTGTGGAGGTCAGATAGGCAGTCGCTCCATGTGAAATACTGGTATTTAGCTGCATCTGGTTAGACTGGAAGCCGAACTCAACATAGTTGAGAAAAGGCTAGGTAGATTGATTGAAGTTGGTGTGTTTTCCTAAAGAGCGTTTTTGTCATCATTTTCAAGACCGCTTTACAGATGACTTTGATTAAATTTAAGGATGACTCGCATGCCAACACAGTGTTTTCGCTAGAGTGAGATTAAGGCACCTGTCCCATCGCTAAATAGGAAGCGACATCATCATCATCATTAGCCTATAGCAGTCCATTGCTGGATAAAGGCCTCTCCAATCGCACGCTATTCAGCTCGATTCTCGTCTGTATGTCACTGCGGGGATCTAGCAGAATATCAGCGTCAGGTATATTTTACTGACACATGCTGAGCTGGATTCCCATTTGGTGCAACCTTGAAACACACACCGCATCCTGTATATTTGATTATTTCGAAGTATGTCATAATGTCACTCCATTTCTATACGTATGTTTTTTTTTTTTTTGTATATTGGCATCTTTTATGTATCATGTATTCATGTAATTTGTTATAATTAAATTGTGCTTATTGTGTCTTTTATGTGCACTGAATAAATTTAACTTAAAATTGACACGACGTTGATGAATGTGTAGGTATGTGGAGGGTGTGTGGGTACTAAACTTTGAGAGCCACAGCGTTAGATAAACAAAGGATATGAACGTATGATATTGGCCTTGCTGTAGTGTGTTTATTAATATTCGTGGATGGGTGGGTTTGTGATGTTAAGGGGTGGAAGAAAATTATAATCGTCACGTGTTCTTAGAATATAAACATACCTACATAACGTTATATTATGAAGATGGTTTATAATAATAATCACTTTATTATCAGGCAACTAAGGCCCATAAATAGAATACACAAAATAATCTTAAACATAATAAACTAATACATATTAAAAACCTTATACAACTATAACTATACACGTAATGTTGATGGCGTCGTGTATCGCTGCGTGGTGTCGCGTAACCGTCCTCAGAAACGTCGATATACGATACGACACCTTTCAGCCAAAAGTCCTCTTTTAGGCAAATCCGTAGATGGTGGGTTGGAACTCGTACCACGAATGACTTAAAGTTGATGTTGTGGCGCTATTCCAACCTTTCAACCCTCAGAGTCCAGTTGGTCTTCACTTTTAAATACCACACGACTTCCTCAGTTGTAGTGAAGTGATTTATAATCGACATTATAATTTATCTTGATCTAAAACTCAATTTTCTTGTTTATATTTTGGTAGTGTTTCTAAAATGGGTTTATAGTTTATCAAATTGGGTTCTATGCCTGGTAGTGGTTTTGATAAATTAAAATTTCAACAATCCTTTAATACCATGAAAGAATATCCAACTTATAAAGATGAACGTAAAAAACAAGAAATTGCAGATATAAGAAATATTAGTGAATACCAGCGGAGACAACCGGAAACCATCATATTAGCCATCAATCAGTTCTGAAACTTATCAATTTAAAAGAAAGTTTGAACTGATTTAGTATAATGTCAGCAACCTACCCAATACCCATTACCTGTAAGTCCAATCACACAACGATAGACGATAAATGTTCTTTTTTCTTCTGAGTCCATTTATTTGATTAAGCATACCGCTATATCAGCCAGTTCAAATGTTCCTACAGCAGTTATACACACGCTAAGCACATTACAGACAAACTTCTCCAGCTTACGTACAATAGATTGGTACAGAAGGCCAGCTTCAAGCAACGAGCGAAAACGCACGCACACATATTCCATATTCAAATCGTTGTTTCCAATATTTGACGTTATTTCCAATTATACAAAATAAACTTTATAATAGCGTAAATTTAGTTGAATTTAGAATGACTAGTGTTAAAAAAGTGGAAGTAGTGCAAACTGAACTGTATGTGTGAGTTTTAAAGTATTTTTTTCCAAAATCACGTATTTGTTAACATGCTTTATGCATTTATATTGCGAATGCAGATATTCAGACAAGCAAATGCACTTGCGACTAGCATTCGACCGACCAAAAAGTGAGATCACCGAACGTAGAAATCGTCTAATTTTAGTGAAGGGGCGTGCATTTTTAAATTAGACATTTTCTACGCGTCTATGAGCACATGTGCTTTTTTCGCTCGTTGTAGAAGCTGATCTTCTGTACTATTATTCTGTGCTACGTATTTACCGAACTATTTTATTAATCTTTGTAAATCGCCGATAAAGTCACCGACAGCGAACATTTTTACGGCTTGAGGGATAGAAATACGCCTTGGAACGATAATATCGATATTTATTAAACATATTTTTTGTTCAGATCTTGTATTGAAGTTGTTCTTATATTTTATGTGCGTTTTAATGCTTGTGTATTGTTTTTTTGTGAGCCGTAAGACGGTTTTTATCGACAGGTTTGAGGTATATTCACATATATCAGGATCATGCCCTGGACGTGACAGGGCCGTGGCGCACACACATTTCAGGTACTGAAATTCTGTCGCTGGCCTGGACACGGACGTGTGTGAACCTGTTCATATAAAATGTATATACCGAAATATTTTTTGTGTCACTGACGGAGCACGGTCCTTCCGCGTCTCGGGCACGCTGTTATGTGTGGATAGACCCATAATATAATAATAATATAATATTTATTTCACTTAAAAAAAACATACATAAGTACACAAGGACTCTAGAAATATTGTACAATAGAGTCACATTAAAGGGCGAACTGCTGCCTCCTAAACTAGGCCAAAAGCCTGTGTTTTAGGAGCCAAGTTCCTCTAGGTATAATGGCATACAACGTACTGCGTGCCGTGCAAGTACTTATTGAAAACAACATATGAACAATTAAAAAAACAATGCCTTAATTTAAATACAGTATTTAGTTCTATTAAGAGAAAAATTAAGAGTTCTATTCACAAAATGCCTTCTGAATAAAGTTGATTGGTCGAAAAGTCCCTGCGCTTAAAGAGCATGGCTTTCAAGACTTACTATATTGCCGATTCGACATAATTTTTGAAGTAGTGTTTATTAATTGCAGTTAATCTTAGACACACTAAATTGGGTAAGGTTCTAGATAAAAAAATATATTTTAATAATATGAAAAATAATGGGCTAGACTAAAACCTTACCCAATCTTTTAGATCAAGTTGGGAAAATAATTCTATTGCTTAGAGAGAATACCAATTAATCTAGTTATTTTCAATAATTGAAAAAGTATCATGAAGTTGACGATTTCTTCCTTCCTTTTGTGCTCTTATTTCCCAACTTATATTGTGGACTAACTCACATTTAAATTTTCCCTACACAGGTTATTTTAAAACCAGTAACCAATAACCAGTAATATTTCAATGATAGAAGAACTATTCTGAATAATATTTGGCACGGTTATATTTTTTTTATCAAATAATACGGAATAATAACTCACCTATATCAATAGTGACAGGTCAAGAGACCTTTTCTTATCTACAAATATTACAGTGACCTTTCCTTTCAGTCGACTTAACAATTAACTCGCCCACAGTCAATTTCAACCTAAAACAGTTCGCTGAAAGAGAGAAAATAGAATACAATAAACTGTTTCATTTTATGAGTAGTTGTATAACAGATATTTGAGAAGGATATCTTTAAGGGGCTTGTGGTTAAGTAATAAAAGCTGCATGGTTTACCGCATGTTGGTTCGTAGATGGGTGACCATCTTTGCATACCAAGACCCCTCCGTGCCTCGGAAAACACGTGAAGCCGTTGCTCCCGGCTGTCATTCGGGGATCTTTGACAGTCGTTACGGGTAGCCAGAAGCCCGAAAGTCTGACAATCAGGTTTACCAAGGCGTATCGTATTATCCAGTAACTGGGTTGTGGAGGTCAAATAGGCAGTCACTCCATGTAAAATACTAGTATTCAGATAGTTAATTGATTCAGGCGTGACCTTGAAGAAATCTGTTATAAAATACAATAGACGTGGATATATTTAGTAACTGGTTCCGCTTAGCTATGCTAAGACACGTGTTGAACCTCTCAACAAGGCATCATTTCATTTCATAGAATAGCACAAACAAAGCACAGCAGCGGAACAGGTTACTAAATATATCCAGTTGCATCGGGTTAGACTGGAAGCCGACCCCAACATAGTTGGGAAAAGCTAGGCCAGATGATGTGAAGGACCTCATCTGGGGAAGTACTATATACAATTGTACCTATTTTTGTTACCAAACTGCATTGCTATGTTCTGGTTTGAAGAGTATCGGTACCGATGTAAGTAAAGGCAGAATAAGATAATTTAGCCTTGTATTGGAGATGTCCATTGATGACGGTGACCACTTACATGTTACATTTTACACAATATATGTAAAAAAAAAACCTGTCCGATCCGAAAGGGGTTCATAGGTGCTGCAATAATATTACCTAAAGGTAAAAAAATAATCTAAAATTATTATTGAAACTAAACAAGTTATTGCTACTTAAAAATCATATTTTTAGTACCAAAATTACCCCAAATTCATAAAAATTTGCAAATTTTCAACTAAGATCATAAGTTATGACTTGTAGACACCCGCCAAACGACGGCTGCCCGCACCCCATGTAATAACCCGGTAAAATTACCCATTGAAAAAAAGACGATAATATTATCTTTGATTTTCCTGAAAATTACCACATACATAGACTCTCGGTACGATACCTAGCAACACCCTCACGGATCGGACAGGGTTTTGTTTTGCATGTTGTATGTTATTTCACACATAATTTTTTAAGCTATTGCATAGCTTTTATCGCGGGCTTTGAGCGCGGCGACCGAGAGACAACTGGCAACACTGCTCGAGTGACATGTCAAAATTTTGTTCTGTATTTTAAAAATTAGATTTAATTATTTTTAAGTATAATTATAGTGAAATAATATAACTAAATGAAAAGTAACTGCATAAATACTCAGGATTATTGTTTTCCTGGAAATATTCATAGTAAAACACAGTGTTTGGTTGCCCACCGTTACCGGTAACCTATCACGAACAGCTGATGTTCGACCTGCGGATTTAAACGGGGAGTTTTGTTACTTTTATTCTTAATTACCAATTTACCACGCAGTCGTCTCATAGACTCTGTAACACGCCTTCATTGATCCCTAGAATCACTTTTCTTAGTTGATTTGGAACTCAGCAGTGGGTCTAAGTCGCTTTGTTCACATATATGATAACGAAACTTAAGTAGTGAATTTTCGAAATAGTTTTAATCTATAGCATAATAGTACTAGAATACACAACAACAAGAACGTTGTTTACCGTTTTTGCCATCTTTATGAAAAACTAAATTTTATTTTAATCTAGGCATCCTACCCACATAAGTAAAAGTCCTAAAATCATAAGAAAATAAAATCAATATAACTTAGTATCTGATCAAATCAAGTTGCAGTTCAATTATATTTAGCAGCCTACCTCATTTCTCTATAAAGCAACACTAATTTCTCTCATTTTCCTTTCATTTCTAGCTTTCCTTTTTTGTTTATCTGTCTAAGTAGTTCTCACCGTTCCTTTAATTCTACTTTCAGTACTAATTCCTGAAACCATGCCTGTGATGACCCGTAAGGCTGTTGCTCAGGAGTTGGAGCTTAAATTGAGAACGGCCATTCAGGATCTTGAGGCTTCAAACAGTAAATGTCAACAGCTGTTACAGGAGATAGATGAAAGTGAGAAGGAAGTCGAGAAGGTCGTTTTCAAAAACACAGGCTTAAAACGGGAGCTAGTGGACCTTCATCAGCAATACCTGGATGTTGTTGATGAACGGGACAAACTGCGGGTGGTCACAAATGGTTTCAACAACTGCAGCAACATATATGAGGAGGCTTTATGTAAGGTTAGGGACCTAGAAGAAGAATTAATTCATGCAAATGTACGAATTAATCACTTACAGAAACAAAAAGAATGTACTCAGGCTAAGGAAAATAATAACTTGTATAATGAATTATTAAACACTACTTGCAACCCGCATTCCTTAATAATAGACCTTACTGAAGATTCGTTAGTTAAATATAATAATAGTAGTTATAAAGTAAGTCAAAATAAAATTAAGAAATATGCAAAGCTAAATAAAATCATTAATAAATGCAATAAATATAGAAAACAACAAAAACACAATTCCAATAATATTAAACTAAGAAAAGAACGTGGTTTTCTTATAAATAAATTAAATAACCATCAAATTAAATTAGAAGACAGTAAGAACATTTATGAGTTTGACACTCAACAGTTACAGTCTGAAATTCAGGTACTAGAAGCGTCACTACAGTCACTCTATACTAAGTATGTGAGGTCTGAAAAACAAATTCAGGAGCACATCCTTGCTGCAAATGAGTTAGTGGAAATGTGCAACTCTAATGTAGATAAAGTGGACCTGCTGACTCCCAGCAGCCCTCAATCTTCATTGTATAGGATATCCAATCTTGGCACTCTCCAACCTGAGGCAACGGAGGGCCCGTACCAGTCAGGAAGTGCTCAGATCACTATTCCAAATAAAGATTTACCAGAAATTGAACAAGGTCCATTGCAAGTAGTTCAGACAGAAGCTAGTTCTCCCCTTTGTAATAGTAAAGTTTGTTACTGCTCCATTATGTTTTCTGATAGTTTTGGAAAAGGGTTAGGAAAATTACTTAGCGACAACCTGAGTCATTCTTCTCAAAACTATTGTAGGCCTCAGAATTCCTACAAACAAATAATGTCTTCAATAACTAGGAAGGAATATGATCCTAATGCCACTATCACTGTATTAATAGGTAATAGTTGTAATGTTAAAAAAGATGATATTACTGATAGTATCACCGAACTATTGAAGTTAAATTGTAAGAAAATAATTTTGTGTGCTTTTCCATATTTTGAGCACTTGTCAAACAGACAAAACAACTACATTCACATGTTAAATAATTACATGCATTTTTTAGTTAGTCACCATAGTGACAAGTTTATATTTTTTGACACCAACATTTTTGTTGATAAGCTCAGGTCGACTAGGGATACTGTGTATCTGCCCATTAGTTTTAGACGTCAAATAGCTAGGCTATTAGCTTTTAATATTAACCCAGACATAATTAGTATGTCGAAGTCATATAGAATTAGTACCACAATTAGTAATAGTACTAATGTTGAGGTGGTTAGCACAAATAGTTTAAACTAGTTTGTAAGACAACAGAAGGTACCAATAACAGTATAATTAAACTTGATAACAAAAAGGTATTTTCTAGCACTAACATAGTTAACTGTACAAAAGGGGCTAAGCAGAAATCCTTGAAATTATTACATCAAAATATTCAAGGTTTTTCTTCCAAACAATTGGAAATTGAATTGTTTTTAGAAAAAACAATGTTTGACATTATATGTTTAACTGAGCATTGGTTAAAAGATTATGAAATGTTAATTAACTATGAGAATTATAGTGTGGCTAGTTGTTTTAACCGAAAATCAATGCTGCGTGGTGGTTCATTAATCTTAATTAAAAGTTGTATTAAATCAAAAACCCGTAATGACATAGTTGAACTATCGGTTGAACATAGCATTGAACTGTCTTGTGTTGAGCTAGATAAGCATGTAATAGTGTGCGTTTATAGACCCCCAAATTATCAAAACTACTCTATATTTGAGTCAGTAATGGAAGATGTTTTGGCAAAACTTGCAACTTGTAGTAAATCAGTAATTATCTGTGGTGACTTTAACATTAATATTTTAGAAAATAATTCAATAACCGGTAGATTTTTAAATTTGTTCAAATCATTCAATCTGTCACATGTGTTTGTGGAACCGACCCGAATAACTACATCTACTGCTACATGTATTGATAATGTGTTTTGTTGCTGTGACTATTTAGATAAAGCCATAGTTAATTATCTCCCTTCGGATCACAGTGGACAATCCGTAACTTTTGAGTCTAACATACCATTACAAAAAGTGAAGATACAATTCAGACCAATAACAGCTGTTAATTTAAATAAATATAATAGCACTTTAATTTGTAAGTTAAGTAATCAGGTCCTTACAATGATCAATGTTAATATTTTGTATAAAGAATTCTTTTCGTTAGTCCAATCCGAGTTCAATAATTGTTTTAAGAAGAACACTAAAACTATCAGCCCTAAGTTTTTATTTAGTGACTGGGCAACTACAGGACTCAGGAAAAGTAGGGATAGACTTTTCGAGCTGTATGGCCTTAAGCCTTATATTAACACGGAAACTTTTAATAAGTATGTTGCTACTTACTCTAGAACTTTTAAGAACACTTGTAAGGCAGCTAAAGCCTTATACATTAGCAACAAGGTTAAATCAGCAGACAATAAAATACAGACAGTTTGGAAAATTATCAATAATGAAACGAACAGAAACAAAAAGCATAATTCTGATTATACACTGAAGAAGTCATGTGGTGGTCTCATTTGCAATAGCAAAGAAGTTGCTCAAGAATTTGTAAATTTCTTTACCAGTATCCCACTTAAAACTACTGAAACCTTAAATTCCTCGCCCTCGCTCTCTTTTGATTTAGTAAGGGCCAACGTTTCAGCATGCCCGATTGAATTTAACTTTAAGCATATTAACCCCTTAACAGTAATAAAAGCTTTTAAACAAATCAAGATCAAATTGACCGAAGATTTTTGGGGGATGTCCATTAAAGTCTGTACCTCCATAATTGAGACCATAGCGCCTTACTTAGCTTTAATATTTAATTTGTGTGTGGATCAAGGAGTCTTCCCGGATTTAATGAAATACAGTAAGGTAATACCACTTTTCAAATCCGGGGACAGTAAAGACACCAATAATTATAGACCCGTATCCGTGTTGCCGGTATTCAGCAAGGTGTTTGAAAAGGTAATGCTTAATCAAATGCTCAATCATTTTAACACAAATAAAATCCTTCACGATCAACAGTATGGATTCACCAAAGGACGTTGTACGACCGACGCCGGTGTAACCCTATTAAGACACATTTTTAACGCGTGGGAAGAGGCTCAAGACGCCATAGGGATCTTTTGTGACCTCTCCAAAGCATTTGATTGCGTCGATCACGAAACCTTACTCTTGAAACTTGAGCATTACGGACTTGGAAAACTTGCACTCAATTTAGTAAAATCTTATTTAAATGATAGACAACAGCAAGTTCAAATAAACGGTATCAATTCACTAGGTTTAAAAGTAAAAATAGGTGTGCCACAAGGCTCGATATTGAGTCCATTCCTCTTCTTAGTGTATATAAATGATCTACTCCATTTATTAAAAAATCAACCACAAATGGTGTTATTTGCTGACGATACTTCTTTAATTTTTAAGGTAGATAGACGTGCTACAAATTTTAACGACGTAAATAACGCCCTACTGCAGGTCCAAAATTGGTTCACTGCTAATAATTTAGTATTAAATGGAAAAAAAACTAAGTGCATAAAATTTTCTTTACCAAATGTCAAAAGTAGTGATTGTGAGATAGTATTGAATCAAGAGAAACTAGAATTTGTCGACAAAACTGTTTTCCTAGGGATCACGCTCGACTCAAGGCTGCAATGGGGTCCTCATTTAACATCTCTTGCAGGACGGCTAAGTTCAGCAGCATATGCTGTCAGAAAAATCCGTCAATTTACTGATGTAGATACCGCGAGGCTAGTCTATTTTAGCTACTTTCATAGTATCATGTCTTACGGTATTTTACTGTGGGGACGGGCTGCAGACATCGAGTCTATTTTTATTCTGCAGAAAAGAGCGATCAGAGCCATATATTATCTCCGCAGGCGCGATTCTCTAAGGAAACTGTTTAAGGATATTAACATCATGACGGTACCTTGTCAATATATCTATGAAAACATCATGTACGTAAGAAAGAATTTACATCTTTTTAGCAAAAGAGGTGATAGACATAATTATAGTACAAGAAATAGGGACCTATTAGTTCAACCAGGTTTCAGACTGGCTAAAGTAGATTCATCTTTTATGGGATACTGTTTAAAATGTTACAATAAAATTCCTCCCCACATACTTCAACTGAATGAGACGAAATTCAAATCTTGTATAAAACGCACACTATGCAGGCAGGCATATTATACGTTGGGGGATTACATCGCTGATAAAAATGCTTGGCTCAATGCTGGTCCTGCTCCACAACTAATTGATTAACATTTGCAAATACTGTTGGAGCTGCTGAAGATTGTAAGACTATCTTTGCATTGTATAAACTCAATCTCCATTGTATTATATAATTGCATAGCACAGGTGTGAGTACTATGTACTAAAGAGTTACCATTTACCGGGTAATATGTCTTGCATTGACTTGAATCTGCCCTGGCGGCTGTGAGTATGTCATGCTCACTCAAATGTTTCGCTGATGGTGGCGCGTGTGTTGGATCATTTAGCTCCCTTCAAAATGGTTGAGCTGAATGGTGCTAATCCATGCGTCATGTTCGTGAACGGGCGCCGTCAGTTGGGACTGGTCATCTCTTAGCTGCCAGGGCTTATTTTTATTTTAATTTTTTGAATTGTTCTTTGTTTTATCTTTTTATTACGGACGCTTCTAACGTGCACGTCTTTCTACATTGTTCTCACATGTATAATTTCAACATGAATGATGTAACCAATATTTTGTAACAATTTTTTATTTAAAAGAGTGTCCGTGGAGTTTCTTGCCCGTTCTTCTCCATAGGTACCTACTACGCTTTGGAATGGGCAACTAGCTTCATACCTATTTCTGACTGACCGATTCCTTGACAATTCAAAAGTGCCTGTAAATGGTTTAATTGAAATAAATGCTTTGAGTTTGAGTTTGAGTTTGAGTTTCGAATCAAGAAATTCCGTAACGAAAATAAAACCTAACACCCCCACTCCGCTTACCATGTAATGACGGATGATGACATAAAACAAAAATTACATTCCAATGACAACGTGATTTAAGTAATTTAATTTAATTTATTTATGTAATTTTTGTTTTATGCCATCATCCGTCATTATTCCAAGTGTAGCTTTGACAAATAGGAAGTATGGAGGTTACAAAATGCTATGCAATAGCTTTACCGCGGCAGTCCCCGAGTGTCACACATTTTTTTTTTTTAATTTCTGTATTTATCCGTGACATCTAAGCGGATCAGTCTACTAGCATAATCAGAATACTAGCACTGTGACACTATTTTTTAATGTCGCTGCATCATGCTGAAATATAAAATTTTCTTCGGTTGAATAGAAATTGTATTTTTATCATGAATCAGCTATGAGTATGGCGGGTAGGATCACCCCCTTGACGTAGGTGTCTAAATCGCCACCCTTAACAAAAAGTGAGCGTTCTTTCGTAAATTTTTGACTACCGTAGAAATTTTACAATACACAATAATTCTGTAATATTGTCTTTATTCTTGATTTCCACCCAATAACAATAAAATTACAAAAACTTAAATGTAAAGTTATCAGTCTACAATGTTCCTCCTGCCGGGACTCGAGGGTCTCCTGTATGTAAGAGGAAGTTGGTCACCATGCGGGCCCCGTGTTGTTGAAAATTTAATGTAGGTATGCAGGCAAATAATTATTATTATGAAGTGCACAATGCTGGTAACTGGCATTATTATTGTGTGCTTTTTAGATTTCTGAGAAATAGTAAATTGGTAACTACTTCATCATCAGCCTATAAATGTTCCCACTGCTGGGACACAAGTCTCCTCTCTATGAGAGGGAGTGGGCCGTAATCCACCACGCGGGCCTAGTGCGGGTTGGTAGATGTCACATGTCTTCGAATTTTTCGGTTCTAGGGCATGCCGGTGTCCTCACGATATTTTCCTTCACTGTTTTGAGAGCAGTGTTGATGAAATAATTTACACAAAGTAAAGCGCTTGTCTGGGTTCGAACCTACGACCTACAACTCGTAAGTTGCGGCCGTTACCATTGGGTCACCACTGTTCTAGCAGCTGATACTACTTAGCACACTATTAAAAAGACTGATGTAGTCAATTACTTGCACACTTTCTTCCTTTACAATTACCTTCCTTCTTTGTACTTACCTTCCTTCTCCGTACTTACCTTTCTTCTTTACAATTACCTTTCTGCTCGTTGATCCAGTAGTTCTAGTGAGCACGACTGCTAGTGATCTTTAGGACAGGAAAAGTGTCATTGGGTTTTCCATTACATTTTCAGCCGCATTCCCTTGAGTCTGGATAGCAACAAGACCAGCTCTTTTGTACATGGGAATTTTAATTTATCTGACAAAATGTGTAACTCCATACATCTCTTATACTTTCCTCTTTCAGAGTATCAAGTATAAAGCTTGATACTATTATTTACTAGCCTACCTTTACTGGTTCCAAGATTTACTATCCAATTTCACGATCATTTCAGCTTAAACCCCGAAGCTTGAACTAATTTACGTTACGTACATTACTATCAAACATACTCCGGTGTCGACTCCGTATATTATTATGTCTCTTCGTGACGCAACCGGAATATATGTTTACGTATGACCCAGAGCGACGCAAAGATCTTTATTGCCCTGTTTATCGTCGACCCAACCCGGAGAAATGTTTAAGTAAAACTTCCAAGTATCACATGATTAGTCGTCTCCTTAGTTAGGTATTGTGTAGTTGAGAAGTTTATACAATTAAAATAGTTTAGTGAAAGGCATTTGGAACGAAGCAATAATAAATCAAGAGGTTGTATAACTCGATTTAATTGTATCTTGTTTGGTACAGGCTCGGCCCCTGTTACATGGGACTTAAACATAACTGGCGAAATGTGGGCGTACTATAGGTTCACCTCTACCTAACCCTTCAGGGAATATAGATGTGGTGTTATGTTATTGATAGGTAACAGATTTTCGTGATAAAAGAACGTTTACTATCATTCATTATTATCAGATTTCCGTAACTGATTATTAATAATGAATTTTGACTTACACTTATCCTATACTATTAAACGAGCAATATTTGTTTGTATATAGATTTCTACTCACGTTCTCGAAATCGGCTCTAACGATTTCGATGAAAGTTGCAATACCCGTATATTGCAACTTTCATCGAAATCGTTAGAGCCGTTAGAGGCGAAAAATCGATCTAGTTAAGTCTCATATCTGGGAAAATTCGTTTTCTCCGTATTTTCACCCGAGCTCGGTCGCCCAAAGTTTAGAACAAGATAATGACATGACATTAATGACAGTAGAATAATGATCATGGCAGCATAGAATTAGTAAGTACCTACCTACTATCATGTCAGTATGGAATTAGTAGGTACTATCCTATACTACTAAATGAGCATTCTCTATTTTCACCAGAGCAGAGCTCGATCGCCCAGGTACTTTCTAGTAATAAGAAAAAATATGACTGGCTAAAATGAAAACAAACCTCTAAAAGAGGCAGATCTAGGCCTTTAATTTTAGTATGAGCAAAGCTAAATCGTTCGACCTTAATATTAAGTTCCATTACCAAAACGTATAAAAGTCTGAGCCACGCTCAATTAATTTTAGAGATTACTTCTACGTAAAGCTAGCTAGCTTTTCTTGGCCGCTATTTAGCTAATTAATCAGTGTCCAGTAACAGACTAATTTTGCTTTTGAAGAATAATTTATCATGGACATACATTAATCTAATCTGAAAATTTGATGAGACAAGCAAAATAATTACAGGAAAAAATATTTAAGAGATTTTTTTACGTTTGTATGCCCATGTGACGGAGAACATGGATAATAATTAATATTTAAAACATATGTGTACCTACTTTACCCATGTTTGCAAAGTAATACATGATTTGACCAGACCAGAACTGGCAAAAAAAACATTAGCGACTGAATATTTCCTGTTTGATTTTCTTATAAAAATATTAATAAGCATGTTAAGTGTTTGTTAGGATTTTCTGTACCTACCAGATGATTAAATGTACTATGGGTACATTAGAAATATTTCTTGTTACGGACACAATCGACTTCGCAAAAGCATAATTCTATTGAAGTCAACAGAAAAATGCGCTTAAAAAGCCTTTGACTGTGCTGCTACGAACGTAAACAGTCGAATGAATAGAGTATGTACTTCAAACGTATTTAGCGAACCAGTTGAATGAACAACTCGGGGTATCAACGCGTCGATAATAATAATAAATATTAGCCAGTCATTGGTTAATTGGCGCTTCAATTCCATTTATTAGTTCTCGAAACGATTGTGTTTTTGTGAAGGAGAGATCTCTAGGAATTGTGTTACCGAGTTGTTTGTAAGCAATTCAGTAAACTTGGACTATTAAAGCGCTCTGTAGAGTTAAGAGATAGTATCTTTAGTTTATTTTATTAGAGTACTATGTACATATAATATTATTCGATAGTTGTTGAATCATTCAATTTATTGTGTTGAAATTAAATCTATAAAATAAGTTGCATTTGTATTCAGGGATAAAACTCAAACAATCCAAAGCTATGATACAATTGATTTTATTCGATAATCATATTCCAATTTAGGAGAAAATCGATAACATTCCTAAAAAAAAATCTCGACGCCCTCATAGTACAATAGTATTTACAACCATACAATTACACACACACTTTTAATCCTGTAATGCAGAGTCAGATGGGATTAACTGTCACACTCTCATTTCGTCAATGGCGGCTTGCGGGAGGTTCGAGTGAAGGGAGGCCTTCCCTCTCCGCAGGGTTGCGTGCGCCCCCCGCGCCTCCGCCTCCCTCCCCGGGGAGGTCTGAGCCGTCGATCCGTTTGGAGGCAGGAATTTCTGTTGCCGTAACTCTTGCAAAGGCGGTGAGTTATTAAACTGGCTCAAATTCTTTGGCATAGTCGCGTAACCCATCTGCGGGTAACTCACGTTAGGTATTCTGAAACTGTTACTCCGACTCCCGAGTTTGCTCGGAAGCATCATGTTGTCCATACTTATGGTCGGACTCGGCGGAGACTTCGGAACATCCAAAGGTCCCTTGAAGTTTAAACTCGCCAGGTGATCTGTACTCATCATGTGTTTTTTCCTATTTTGCCTCTCAACGTCCACAACCAAGCTTGGCGCATGCGTTGGATCCATATGATAATGCGAATGCTTGCCGGAAATTGTCTCAAAATGTTTCTCATTAAAACGCTGCTGCTTCCCCCGAGACCTTGACTTATCTCTCTGATAATAAACTCCAGCAAAAATTAGGACATTCAAAATCAGTAGGGAGCACCCTATCGCTATTGTTACACTTAAAGCCGTCGAATAAGCGGCATAGCCGGCCGCTTCTAAATTAGCCAGAGTGTTTTCAGTAGCGTTCAATGTTTGCAGATCTCTTCCAGGCAGTATAGTGGCGCACGTCGCCAGTATCGTATCAACGGTTGTTAGGGCTGTGTCGGTGTACACTGAACCGTTTGTACGTCTGATTGCGTCATTATCGTTGATGTTTCTCGACAATGGATCCGGCCTGACGATGCCTTCGTAGAGATCCTGCTCGTTGTGGTTTTTGAATAGGTTGTGGCGCGCTGCCACATCCTCCATACCTGCTCGATGGAGTTCAGGAACTAAGCGCAGCCAAACGGAAAGTTGGTGCGCTCGGTAGTGGTTCTTGAGACGAGGTTTCATACCTGTGCAAAATATAAAGGTTTGAAACCAGTACTAAGACATAACAACATGTAGAGAAATGGGAATTATTGTATCGAACGTTTATATTGCCTCACGGGTATGAATGTCATTCACTGAATGTTTTGCTGGGTGTAACCTGTCATATTATTGGTTGTAATACGAGTATGAGGTACCTACTTACGTTGGTACCAAGTCATGCTCGTATTCTACCCAATTCAAATGGTCTGTAATTTTTTTAAGCATGCTGTTTATTGAATATAAATGTCTTAGAGAATATTAATGTCTCTTATTAGCATTTTAATCTTTTTATAAATTAAGTGGATCAAAATTCTGAATTTATTACAAATCTCAGAAATAGTTTAAATAGTTTTAAATCGATTTAGAGTAAAACGATTTCAAACTTATTCTTTTGAAAATTTTATTTGTCCTAAAGTTCCTAAATAGTTTTAGTTTTAACTTCTATTTTTTGCATGAAAGTATTCCGAGTTGGTTTTATGCAAATTAATTTTTGTTTTCTAGACAAGTGCTACTTTTAAAATCATAGTGCTAAAATTAATCGTGCTTTTCTTACTCGCTTTGGTAATTAATCTACGGAAACGCTTTAAGCTAAGAAAAGATAAAATTAAGAAATATTATTGTACTTCATAAACTTTTATCAATTTTTACTGGTTTTCAATCAAATTACAACATGAAAGAAATGTGACGTTTTATAATCAGCTTCATAACACAACTAGGTATAATAGTCAGCTGCCTATCTTACTATGTCTTACATAATACTATATCTATCAAATCCATACTGAAACTTACCTATTTCCAAATACTTCTGGTGTGTGGAGTCGTATTCTTCCCAATTTATACCACGGAATTTATTTCTCTCCCTCGACGCGGGAAGCAGGGACTCTTGTCGCGCGTTGTCGTTCGGGTTTCTGTAACGACAATATTCTTTAATCTTTGTTAAGAATTTGCGAGAGCTCCTAAATATTTTTGTTAAGTTCCTAGACGTTGCTGTTTTGGGTTTTCAGGATTGCTTCTTCTTGTTTTAATTTTGCATCGTGTGAATTTCAGAAATGTTCTGATTAAAACCAATGCCAGTTGTGTGTTCTTTTTTTTTTAAATTTGAGAGACCTATATTAAATTATCAAACAGTGTTAAAAATGATAACGATTTGGAGACCCAACCAAAATGATTTTTATATACCTAGTTTTACTGAAATATATCACGCGGTTTTCCACTGGTATAAAAGAATTTTAAAATTTAGAAACTGCAGTGAAACCTGAAATTGCAAAAATCTACCCTACGTATTGTTTCCTATGCAAAGCTTTAGGTAGATCCAGTAAAACCCCGTTACTGCTAAAAGCGTCGCACAGTTTAAATTCCATGAAAATAACAAAACAGTTGTAGGAAATAAAACAGGTAAAATTTTAAACGTGTTCCCGGTGTTACCTTAAATCAGGGACTCGTAAAATTCACTGCAACAGTTAGTGCCTCCGTAATGATTATAACCCTCACTAAATAACAGTAATTATTAAATACTCCCAAAAATTAAAGGAATATAAAACACATAATTAAAGGGAGAGATTATCGTAAAACGGCGTACAAAAGCACAGGCAAAGACGAAGATCAAAGTAATTTAAACCTTAATATCTAAAGCGCAAAGTTAATACTTCTTTGTAAGTTTCTAAAACTTTGAGGAGCTATTAAATAGAAGTTCAGAACAAGACATTTAGGGCATCAAGTGGTCCTTATTCCCTTATTTATAAGGCTCACGTTACTGAAGCAATTAGTGATGCTTTGAGGCAACTTATGTTTCGCAAATTGTTGGATGTTATTAAAGGTGACGTGGATTTGTGCACCTTTGCCTCGGTGTGAAGATATTACGAAGTTGAAGTTAGCGAGAAAACTTGACTTGACCTATTTTCTAAATTGCATTTTAGAGTTATGACTATATTAAAATTCATGGTTTGCTACGAGCTTAAGAAAAATGGGAATTATGTTGGAATGAGGTCCCTTTGTCTGCAAGAAGCAATTTTGCGAGTATTAAATGTTCACAACTTAGTATTGTAACCAGCCAACGCCTTTAGATCATTGTGATTTAAGCTTTGGCACGTGTTGATCGTAAGTGCTGTAGGTAGCATATTATTCAGTGACATTATCACATTATTATTAATTTTGAATGAAATGTTTTCACTGACCCAAATCACCGGCATAAATATCCAGTTTATCAACATATTTATCACCTGTGGCTATTTCTTCTTCATAGTATTTCGTAAATTTAAAATTAAACATGTAGGTTTTTCAATAAAAAAATTGGGAGTCGGATTTTGAAATTATACTCACCCAGTCTTCACAAAGTTAGCCAGGAACAGCATGATGGACTCTGACAAAGCGACTTCAGACTTGGTGTAGTTCTCAGGAAAGTGACCAAAACCATCGACCAGTGGTGCTCCAAGGACGTATGGCAACTCCTCGCCATGGACAGCTCCCATTCTCTGAAACAAAACAAAAAAAAATATTAACAGGAAAAAATATTAAATTTAAGAAATATATATTTGATTGTTGCCCAGCGCTGGGCACGCCACAATTGCGGCGATAAGACCCCTCTTTGAGGAGTGGCTTGAGAGGCGCCACGGCGTCCTCACCTTCCGCCTGACGCAGGTACTCACCGGACACGGCTGTTTCGGGAGGTACCTGTTCAGGATAAAGCGGGAGGAAACGCCCGGGTGTCGTCACTGTGTGGATCGCCCGGAGGACACGGTGGAGCATACGGTGGAGGTCTGCCCGGCTTGGGCAGGGCATCGCCGTGTCCTCGTGGATGCGATCGGCGGCGGTGATCTCTCGCGTCCGGCCCTGATTCGGGCCATGCTACGGAGCGAGAGGAAATGGGAGGCCGTCACCTCTTTCTGCGAAGCAGTAATGCTCGCGAAGGAGGAGACGGAGCGCGTGAGGGAAAGGCAAATTTCGCGCCCTCGCGCCCCTAACCGCCGCAGCAGGAGACGCCCTGGGCGTCGGGAATCGCAGGAAGATTTCCGGCCACCGTAGGCGCGGGCTTGCGGACGGTGAGCAATGGGTAGCTCGCCGTCCGATAAGGACCAAGCCCGGGTCGACGGCGCGTTGTGTTCCACGCGCGCCTCAAAGAGATGTCAGCAGAATTGACGGGGTCCGCTAGGGCCAATGCCAATGCCGGGGGTTCGAAGAAAACCGATAGGGAAATCGTGGCCCCCGGCAACATGGCATAGGAAGGAACACGGGTGGGTTTTAGTCAGTAAGAGTCTGACACGCCCTCCCGCTCCACCCAGAGCGGGAGAAGTTATTTGATAATTTCCCACCCAAAAAAAAAAAAAAAAAAAAAAAAAAAAAAAAAAAAAAAAAAAAAAAAAAAAAAAAAAAAAAAAAAAAAAAAAAAGCCTTATTTAGTATCTTAATTATGGTTGATAGTCTGAATATTTGAAGTACAATAGTGTGTGTAGGTTTTCAGTTGAAAACTTTATACTAAAATTCGTGGATGCTAATATTTCCAACACACTCCCAATATTTTATATGGGATTTTTTTTTCAATCTTCAGATTTTAAGTCTGATAGTTTTTAAATAATGTAAATACGTGTGTTAATAAAGTGACCTGATCTATCCATGTGCCATATTAACAACGTTCGGGCACTTGACATATTAAGTAGTCTGGTGAAACTTGAAAAAAAAAAAAGCTTCAGATAACTTTCATCTGGGGAATAAAAATTGTGGTTTGACATCTTTTGCATAGAAAATACATCAAACTGCCATATTTATTCTACAGACAAACGTTATCTGAAGATTGCCCGTGGCCACTCTAAGGGCTGGTTTTTAAATCGTCAGTAAAATTCCCTTCAAAAGTCGCAAAATCAGATCAAGTACGTAATCCACTAAACAATCAACCATCTCAGACATTATGTTCAGCCGGGCGTCTCAATGTGATTAAATCCATTAAGCCCTTTTCAAGACTTTATCGAACCTAATCCTATTCGCGTACTTCAACAATACTCGTCTCCACGTCATTAATTATAATTCCATTCTCTATCCATCCTAATTAAATAAATGCGAAAGGAAATCTATCTGTTACCTTTTCACACCTTTAACGGCTGAACGGATTTGGAGCACACGTGTAGGTTATGACCTGGATTAGGATATTTTTATACCGGTAGTACGTTCCCGTGAGATAATTGAAGACCCCAAGCTAGTTCAATATACAATCAACCACCTTAAACATTATTTTCAGTCAGTTGTCTCAATGTGATTAAATCCATCTCGCCTAAGACTTGACCAAACCTAATCCTATTCGCCTACAAGTAGGTACCAACACCTATCTATACTAAATACAATCAATCTGCCTAGCCTTTTCCCAACCATGTTGGGGTCGGCTTCCAGTCTAACCGGATGCAGCTGAATATCAGTGTTTTACATGGAGCGACTGCCTATCTGACCTCCACAACCCAGTAACCGGGTAATACGATACCCCTTGGTAAGACTGGTTGTCAGACTTTCGGGCTTCTGACGACCTGTAACGATTGTCAAAGATCCACGAATGACAGCCGGGACCAACGGCTTAACGTGCTTTCCGAGGCACGGAGGAGTCTCAGTACGTAAAGATGGCCTATCTATAGGTACTAAAGTACTAGTATTATGCAAAAGTAGCTCCGTCTGTCTGTCTGATACCTTTAAAGTCTTAACGGTTGAACGGATTAAGATGAAATTTGGAAATAATAATCCCGATAGTACGGTCCCGTGGGATAATTTCCGACAAACACGCGGGCGAAATTGCGGCCAAAAGCTAGTCCAATATACAATCAACCATCTTGGATATTATTTTCAGTCAATCATCTCATATCCATCTTGTTAAATACAATCAAGATTTAACCTTAACTAAAATCCTATCCGCATGCTTCATCTACTACATATTATATTAATTACTAGCTTCCGCCAGCGGCTTCGCCCGCGTGATATATTTATAAATTATAGCCTATGTTACTCAGTGATAATATAGCATACAACTGGTGAAAGAATTTTAAAAATCGGTCCAGTAGTTTTTGAGTTTATTCGTTACAAACAAACAAACATTCATAGAAACAAAAAATGTAATATTTTCTCTTTATAATATTAGTTTAGATAACCTCCAAAAATGGTAGTCATCATTAATTAATTAATTTTATTTTGTTCTAATCGGGAAACTTACAGCTAACTTACAGTGTTCTTAAATAATATAAAATTGAAGGCCATTTACAAGTTTCCACTGATAAACACATAAGATAAAAACGAGAAAAAAAATCGGTAAAAAATACCTATTAACATAAACTAGGACAAAAATAGTACACGATAATTACAAACTAAATATTATATTTTGCTAACAATTACTTTTCCGTAAAGAAACTTTTTACCAACAAATGCTTAAGCCGAGAAACACTGGTGTTGAATATATACAAATCATGTTCACCAGACAGTTTATTAAAAATTCTGCTCGCACGGATTAGAAATGAATTCTGCCTGTACGCGGAATTAATTATAATTTCAATACCTACAAGTAGACTTATAATATAATTAGTACCTAACCGTATCTATCGCATTGCCTGCAGCTACATGTCGTGTATTACCTTCGACATGAACGTGATTGTGGTTAATTGGGTGTTTATGATATAATGAGGTAATAGCATTATCGTCTGTTTTGAGGTAAGTAGGTCAGTTTATTTTATGACGTAAGTTTGTTAACTAATATGTAATTTAGAGAATTTACATTTGTAATAAGGCTGATTGATTTTTGTAGAGAAGTAGTTAAAAAACAAAATGTTTGAATATACCAACTTTATCTGAAGAGTTTTTATTTTTTTTTTATTTTTTTTAACACATTACACAAAGATAAAGACACAAACACGATGTTAAGGTACAGTAAATAAAAGTATACAACTACTCGACAGTCATAAGCTCATCTCACAATACTCTAGACATACACAGGTCACTCAGAAAGTTATTCGACTAACAGTTTTTGTCTATGGGACACTAGCTAATTTAAATTTCTATTAAAAAAAATACATTCCAAATTAGAAATTCCCTCCACATTTTTTAAAAGCAAAATCAAAATACTCTGTCTCACTGAAAAATTGATTAACAACGAGAACATTTTCGCGCGATGATGTCGACTAAAATCAGAAGAATCGTTTGAAATACTTCGAATGGTGTTCATAGACAAAAGCCTTTCTAAAGCGACTGTTTTCTGCTGGTTCAACGAATTTATGCGTGGTCGAGTAACTTTGGCGGACGAAGAAAGAAGTGGCCGCCCTATGACGGCTGTTACATAAGAAAACGTGCTGGCTGTGAAAAATTTAATTCAACAAAATAAGCGAATTACATATGAAGAGGTTCAGCATATACTGCAGATTGGATCGGAAAGTGTGCATGAAATTCTACACGGGCATCTTCGGGTAAGGAAGATAGTTTCACGGTGGTACCGCAAAATCTAACGCAGGCTCGGAATGTGGTTCGGGTCGAATGGTGCCGAGACATGATAGCAAAATTTGAAGCAGGCTCGTCTCGACACGTTTAATTAAAATATCATTACGAATGGATTTATCATGTTAGATACCCAAAAAAAAAAAAAAATTACTCAAGAGAAAACAGTTTTCATCACCGGAAGATGCACTGGCTGCATTTGAGAAGGAGATTGGAGAGGTGTCATGATGCGGACTGGAAAATGTGTTATGAAAATTGGTTTAGACGTATGAAACTGTGTATAGACGCCAATGGAGAGTTTTGTGAAAAGTAATAATAAAAAAATTATAACCTGTAGTATTTTTTTTAGTATCGCAAAATTTTCTGATTGCCCCATGTACTGACAAGATCTGATTCCATTCATCCGCGAACACATCACTGTCAGGCTTAACGTCCAAGAGAGCGTATATAGTGATATTATTGAATCGAATCACAAATAATTCCTATTTTGCTTTCTTAAAAATATTATTGAACACTATTATAATGAACTAGCTTTTGCCTGCGGCTTCGCGGAACGAACTACCCGGATTACATACCTAATAGCCGAGGAAAACGTCAATATTATATGATGTCAAGGCATCTTTTAATCTAAATGAAATGCCCAATTTAAGTAACATATTTTATTGGATAATGATTAATATAATACCAGTCAAAATAGCTTTAAATTAATTTTTTATCAAATTCTGAAATAAATTAATGGTTACTGTGGCTCATCCTTACAAGATATACATGCCTTTGCGGATTTTTTGTTGAACTTTTTAAGATATAGAACATCAATTTTATGCAACTTTTACGATTTCCGCGGCGCACGCCAATTAAGCTCCCAGTCGGCATGATTTTTTCCGACATCTTCAACAATAATCGTCAAATGTCAGCCAATTTACACAAAACTTTAATGAATTATACATTTAAACCTTCTGCATGAATGACTCCGTCCATTGGTGAAAACCGTTTGAAAATCCGTTCGGTAGTTTTTGAGTTTATCGCGTTCAGACAGACAGACAGACAGACGTGGCGGGGGACTTGGTTTTATAATATGTAAGGATAAGGAGCTTATCTTTGTTTGTGAACCTTAAATATTTTGAGGGTTCAAAAAATACTAAAGATCCAAGTAACTGCGACCAAATTGGATGTAACACTCGCTCGGCTCTCGCGCGGTTGGTCACTGTTCTAACCTAACCTAACCCAGTTTGAATAGTGTGCCCTAGCTTAGTTACTACACCCAATTCGGCTCGAACATAGTTGGTCACAGTTCTAACCTAACCTAACTTAGTTACTGGGACTGGTCATGTCTTAGCTGCTTAGTTTATTTTAATTTTTGAATTGTTTTTTGTTTTATCTTTTTATTATGGACGCTTGTAACGTGCACGCCTTTCTACATTGTTCTGACATGTATAATTTCAACATAAATGATGTAACCAATATTTTGTAAGCATTTTTTTATTTAAGAAAGTGTCCGCGGAGTTCCTTGCCCGTTCTTCTCCATAGGTACCTACTACGCTTTGGAATGGGCAACTAGCTTCATATTTCTGACTGACCGACTCCTTGACAATTCAAAAGTGCCTGTAAATGGTTTAATTGAAATTCATGTTTTGAGTTTGAATTTGAGTTTACTGCGACCAACTGTGACAAAAGGGCAGAAAGTTAAAAAAGGCTCATATTTTATTTTTTTAAACGTGGATCATTAAAGGCTCCAAAAAGTTTTCAGAGGTTCATTTTTGGGCCTCTAAAGATGCACACGTTTAAGTTTTTAAAGGATCAGTTATCCTAAATAATATTAACTTTCGACACGATAATTTTCTCTTTCGATATTGCAATTATTTAATATTCAAGATGCAACCAACCGAAGTAAGCTTCAGCTATTTTCCAGACAAAAATATTTTCTAAAATATCGTAGAATCTTGCCAAAGCTTTTCACAAAGGTTTCAGCTAATAAGAATAAACGAGGGTTTATTTTCCTAACAAGCTTTCGGCCTCTCCTAAGAAAGATAATACGTATAACATTAGATATTATCAGACATGTTACATGCGAGAATTACGTAGGGATTGTTCCGAGCAACGTTACATAAGTAGTGACAAGATAATCTATCGGTTGCGAACACCGTTTTCCTCAATCGACCTTAAAAAGTTTCGTAGGAAGATAATCAGGAGATACAATCAACACGCGTGTATACGATAGGGCTTTTGAGATAGGTGGGAAGCAATATTACCTTATTATTTATCTTAGGTACATTTCTAAAACGATTGGTAAGAAGGTTTTACCTGTCTCTTTAGCACTAGGTTACGGATTTAATACTAATTTAAATTATATGTCCGTAACGTATGTTTTTTTTTTATGTATGTCCCCGATTTCTCCGTCATTTGTGATTTTGAAGATTATTTTTTTGTTTGAAAGGGTATGCTCTCAAGTTGGTCCCATATAAATTTTATTAACTTTGCTTGTATAGTTTTTGAGTTAGCTACAATAATACGTATTTTTTTCCCACTTAGTATGTAGATGATATGATAAGTTCCTGTCACTGGTAGCAGGTAGTGGTATTCGAATGTGTGTGGGGTAGGTACCACAACTAAAAAGTGAAAAAAAAAAACTGTTTACAGTTATAAAGTTATTTTTCACTTTGTAGTGTTTTTTTGGAAGTCGGTTGTTTTTTTTTTGTAAAAAGTTTTATTAGGTATCATGTTAAATTGTCATTTACAGTTTTTTTAAGACTTAGATTACTTAGCGCGTACTTTAACAAATCGTTATTCCTGACCCTGTCAAACTACAAGCCAGATAGAGACGGGAAGATGTCTAAACCAAAACATGTGCTAAGTAAAATTTATAAATTTCGGCTTAAGACAGCATGACCTGAAGGCAAAGACAGTCAGATACGTCTTCGTTCAGGTCTAGTTTTGAACCAGTGTCAGGCACTAGTTGTCTGGCATTTTTGCTGCACTGGGCCTTTTTGGCGCAGCCGCGAGGCACACTTTCCTGATATTTTTTTTTACTTTACAATAAAAAAAAATAAGTGAGTACTTCTTTAGGCGCGTTGGGCATTTTTGAGATGGGAAAAAATAATTGAACTCGCGACACCGTTACCGACACCTCATTTTTGTAAACGCTCTTTATTTATATTACATTGCGGATCAATGTTCTATGGAAGTATTTTTACTTTAAAGGTTTTGGAAGTATTTTTTTTTTGTAAACGCGATTGTGCTCTTTATTTAGATAAGGTTACGGGCCAATGTTCTGTACGAGTATTTTTCTTCCACCAAGGCGATCTTGTTTAAGTTTTCACTTTTTTTTTACTAGTAGTATAATTATGTTGTGTTGTGTGCCTTTTAGTCTGTACTAGTAATGTATATCCTTTCTTTTTTTTTTCTTGAAATTCTGATTTCACATCAGAATTTAACGGCCAACAATTTACAATTTAAGGCTTATTTTTTTTTTTCATTTGGTATAATCACTATATCAAACGGTGGTAAACTTACAAAGTGACATTATTACACTGTCATATTGTCATATTGGTTGTTTTACACCTGCGTTCCCGATGACATATTAGTGTCTACGTAAGCCGGTGACCCGATGAAGGTTACAATTCCAGTCGACACGTAGTCAATCAAACGCACACAACATGTCAAGTCTTCATTATTGAGGTAATCCTTTGTATCTCTAATCACATTAACAAGTAATTTGTGGTCAGCTTTCTAGAGATGTTATGAAATAATCACAGAACCATCCAGCAAATATAATTACGCGCTAAAATAAACAGCCTTAATAAATTCTTCTATTACGGTCACATATCAAAGGAGTAATTCAGATTTTACGGCTTAATTTTAAGCCCAGGCTGAGTGACTCGTAACCTTAATTACCTTCAAAGTCATTAACTCTAACATTACCTACTCTATTTTCGTCTTATCTAATTGTGGAATGAGAAAACCTAATTGTTTCGCAAAATCTAGCCAGGAGTAAATCTCGCTCAAAGTCTTTGACGACATGGCAGTTTAACTGCTACAAAGAACTACATTATTATAAATTAATGATAATTATTTTTTCATAAAGTAATAGAATAAAAACCGGCCAAGTGCGAGTTGGACTCGCACTTTAATTCTTTTTACCTATTGTGGTATAGTAATTTTATTCTAGGTGTATCGTCTTCACATATAATAATTATTTAACTAATGTACGTACCTATACAAACAATTGTAAAACATTTTAAAAGAGTAACGGTGGAGTTTCTTGCCCATTCTTCTCCATACGAAAACTACCTTTTGGAAGGGGCGACTAGAATCAATTTTATTATTTTCTAAATTTTGACGTTCAAAAGTGCCATACATGGGCCTATTTGAAATAAATGATTTGACTTTGACTTTGACACACGAAGGGTTTCGTGCCATATTAAGATCGGGTAAAAAACGCCGAAAATAACACGTTTCTTGTATGAGGACCCCCTTTAATTATTAACTTTTTTTCAATTTTTATAATTTGTTGTTATAGCGGTAATGGAAATACACAATCTGTGATAATTCCAACTGTCTATCTACTACGGTTCATGAGATACAGCCGCTGACAGACGGACGGGCGGACGAACAGTGGAGGCTTAGTAATAGGGTTCCTGTCGGCACCCTTCGGGTATGGGACCCTAAAAAGATGATTCAAGATAAAAATACATTGATACAGACCAGAACTAGAGTCACAGCTTAACTTAAGCAAGACGATAAGACAATAAATTGTAACAAAGTCGTCTACGCTTTCAATATAAATAATAATTTAAACACACCATCCGATGAGAAAATGCGTTCGTGAGTCCTGTCAGTTACGTACAATCTTTTCACAGTTATTTTACATCTGAAGGCAACCTTGTAGCAACGACAATAAAGATCCTTATGAGGTAATAATTTTCCCAGTGTTGGGACACATGTCTCCTCATCATAACCACATGGGCCCGACACAGTGTGGGTTGGTGGATGTCTTCACATTTTTGGTTCTAGGACATGCCGCATGCATTCTTCACGACATTTTTCTTCACCGTTTTGAGAGAAGGGTGGTGTAATATTTTACACAAGGTAAAGTGTCTGGGTTTGAACCTACGATCTATAACTCGTAAGTCTCGACCGTTTCCACGGGGCCATAACTGCCCTATAAAGACCACTGTGATGCATAATCAGAGAAACATTGTCTTTGATTTGAGTACAAAAGAATACGTGTTTGAATGCCATCCTTGGATAGCAGGCTAACCAGGCGTTTATTTTGCCTTGACAGGAATGGCCTGCGCCTGATGACGGGGACCATGACGGGTCACTGTTCGGTAAACAAACACTTCCATACAATAGGCATAACGGACAGTCCTCTGTGCAGGACGTGCATGGAGGCTGAGGAAACCGTCACGCACGTGCTCTTCGAATACACAGGTGTTACTCAGATTAGAACAGAAATCCTCAGGTCACCCAGATCTTTCACTGATGTTCTGAACAGACCAGGAGTTTTAATTAACTTCTGGAGGGAGGTGGGCTGGTTGGAATAACCACCAAACGGCCGCCATGGCCCACGTACAATAGTCCACCTGACGGACTAAGTGTGGAAACCAAACCCCATAACATAGAACACATAGAATACGTGTTTTACGAATTTAAACTTTATTAGCATCAAATCCAACGACGGCGGTGTCAAGAACGCATTCTTTTGGTGGCCAAAATATTGTTTTGCGGTGGTTAAACACCCAACACATTTCTACCCATTAAAAAAGGGCATATATGGCAGGCAGGGGAAAAGACCTCAATACAGAGACTATACGAAAAAAACAATATCACTAAATCCTTTGAAAGTAATAGATTATCATTACATTTTTGCTATATCATATCGACGCAGTAACGCCAAAGGCGATATTAAAGGATATCAGTTACACAGGGATCATTAATTCCCATTAATGATTCGACAAAAATCGTTTGCTAGTCCTAGAATAACTTCAGTGTGTGTGTAAAGCTATAGATGAATTAGTATACAGGGTGGATTTTTGAGATGGGACTAGAAGGGCAAACACCTTATCCGTTGTTGCTATAGGAAACCAGACTTAGGAAACTGTCCTTCACTTATTCTGAAAATTTAATCTACATTCACAGATTTTAAAACAAAAAATACGGAAGCAAGAAAATGGGCAATTTTCACAAAAAAAAAAGTATGCTTATCTATCAATCTTGTTTCTTATACATCAAAAAAGTCTATAGGCCAACTGAGGTACCCGTACATTTCGTAGGAAATAAGACTGCAACTTACTTTTTTATGATGGAAAGATTAGCCAAAAGTCAAAAATTTAAAAAAACTTTTCCCATACAAATCTTAACGTTCTTAATTATTTGAGGTACTTTTTTTTTGTAGAATGTCCAAAATTACAAGCAGCTAACTACCTAAATTCTGTTCTCAAAGCAAATTAAATTATGACGCTTATTCGTTCGAAATTCGAATTTTCATCATAAAAATTTGAAGTTGGGGTTTCATTTCCTACTAAAAAAGTATAAGAAAAGATTTTTCGATTTCTGACTTTTCTAGTATTCAAACCTCAGTTGGTTCCATAGAGTTTGTTGACCCTTGTAAGAAACAGAATACCCTTCCTTCCTCGTCTCAAAAATACAACCTGTATAAGTATGTATGTCAAGAATTCTGAGAAAGGAGGTAATAAATGTTACTTTTATAGAACCTCCTAGAAATAACAAGTAGGTATCTTAATTGTTTCTCCGACATAAGTGGTAGCTTAGGCAAGCTCGGGCGAACAGCAATTGTGTCGCAATTTTTCCCGTATTTAAAATGTAGGCTACAGTAATATACGGATCTTTTAGAAAAAAAAAGAAGAGATTTTTTTTTACTTGGAACAGGAAATTGTCTGTCACCAAAAAATATTTGACTACAACTGTCATCGTGACGATTATCAATGGAAGCCTATTAAAAAAATATATCTGTTATTTATAATATGGTGTATCTAATAAAGAGTATTTTAGAGAGAGAGCCAGCGAAGTAAGAGTAGCCAGCATGGACTGGTTAAAATGATAATGTTTATGGTGACTCAAATTTACTAACCTGAGGATAGAATCCATCCTTAGTCTGGTAATCGAATACATAGAAGAAAGTCTTCGTAGGTCTTCGCGGTTCTTCTTCATCATTCGGAGCTGGTCTCGGTCCGCCACTTAGAAGATCCCCACTTTGAACTAGTGGGGCAACGTATTGCGCATCAGACAACGCTGCTACAGTCGCATCTCTTGTGTTGATAGGGTTCTGTGGAGAATTGAAGTGTTTTTAAATGTGCATTTAAAACATTTATAAAACATTTAAAAGTATCATCATTTTCTGACTGGGGCAAATTATTGCTGTTTTTACTTTTGCCTTAAGAAATCTAGTTTACTTTGTTAGAAATATCCGTCGGTAAATACGACTCCCACTGCTTCAAAACATGTCAGGGGATTATGATAAATCCATGAATATGACCTTGATCTCATATACACTCAATTGTGATTCATATTATTTGTATTATACGATTCAAAGTAGCAAGTAATCTCCTTGGGAATTGTTATCTCATTTAATTTCGCGAGCAAGCCCCGTCGAATATTTGAAGAAGTAATCCAAAATCAAATCTTAGAGAGATTGGGGTTCAACCGTTTGAGATTTGGCTTTAATATTCGTTTGGAATTGTTATTTGAAATTTACAAAGTATAATTCATATTTCTGACAACTAATATCGTTAAGTGAGATATGATTGAGCTCTTTGGCGTAAGTTTTGAGAAAATGTCTTCGCGTTTTAGTCTTAAAATTTACGAGTTCCTTTTAAGTTTCGATGGTGACATACTGTTTACTTGGCAGCCAAATTTTATTTCTTTGGTGGCAATTGCTGTTAATTTTTCGTGGCACTTTAATATTTTCAAAAATATTTACTACAATTGATGAATACCTATTTAAAATCAGATCAGAAAAACAGTTCAAAACAAATTGAATTATTGAAACATTTAGAAGAGTGACTTATCACTGGGAAGAAAATTTATAACGTTACAAATGAAAGTTCAGTTCAAAGGCTTCCTTACAAGAAGTCAAATCTAAGTAATTACTTGAGAATTTTCAAGAGAAATATCAAAGCAGTAGGTACTGACTTTCAAAGTTACTATTGAAGATGTTGAATGTGAGCTTAGAGATTTCGAATAAGTGTTTCAAGAAATCGAGAAGATAAGTCTGAAGGAGTCACATGAGAGTCTCAAGAAGTGTGACAACAATATCTCTACGTTTATAGACAAACAAACCTCTACCGTTCTTTCCCAATCCGTGTATTCGTTCACGATTGTGTAGAATATCTCGCTCAGGTGATAAGTGTATGAGTTTCTCACGTACGTTCTGCAAAGTAAATACTGGTTTAGAATTGGATTTGAATGTAAGATTTTGGTACATATAACATACACTCAGTCAACCTGGTATATATTTATAAATGTCAAACATTTGTTAGGTAGCTCTCAGGTTATTTGTGAGAATGAGCTTTAAGAATTAAATTAGAGTACAGACATATTGCAGCGCTTTTTCTTTTGAGAGCATTTAATTTTAACCACGGTTACTGTTACTGTTAGCCTGCGTCGTCCCACCGCTGGGCAAATGCCTCTCTCTATAACCTTCATTAAATTTTCGTCAAAATTATTGAACAATAATAGTAGGTACAAGATTTTTAAACAAATGTATGTTTTTAAAGACAACACAATCTGTTAATATTCAGCTTAATTAGTGTGTACTGAGCAGATACATTACAAATGACACGTGTGTTATATAATTCGCGATCACACATCAAGGCAAAGTTCGAAATCTATTAATAAACAATATTAATCACGGAACAATAAGCTGACAGTGTCATGACGTACCCCTTGAATTTTAAGGTGCGTACCGATTATGTCATAGCGTGACGATCACGCAATGCGGTGCCATTTTGCCGCGCGAGTGAGTTTGAACGGTGCCGCGTACTAGCATGCGGCGTGGTCAGCTGCTTTCGGTCCGTTTGGCTAAATCGCGTCGGTGTTTGGCATGTGTGAATTTGTGACCGAACCGTTTGTGTGGCGGTTAGTGTCGCAATATTCTTACTATTACCAAGTCTTCCCTCGTCTTTAATACTTTAGTTGGAGATTAGTTTTTCCCCGAATTTTCTTGCGTGAAAATTATTTTATGGAGAGAATACGTCCACCGCGCCGCGCCGGTGGCGTTTTGATATGGATGAGTAAACAGTTTTAGCTGTATGCCAATCACAGGATTGGTATATTATAACTTTGAAATTACTTTAGATAATAACGGAAATTCTGAATTTGTGACTTTCTGAGATTCTTGTGTAACTTTAGCAATTTGGTAAAACTGCGCCTCACGGTTTCACCCGCATTTAGATTCCCACAGTGTAGACATGATATCTGGCATAAAAAGTATCTTATGTCATTCGGGAATAGTGTAGCTTACAAAGATACAGATCAAATACCCCAATAAATAATTTTACCTACTTAACGACTCTTTGTATTTCTTTCCTAGATATGGCTCAGAAGGTACTTTGAGTGCTATAGCAAACAGGATCAAAGAACTAATATCTACCAATACATAACTCATAAAAGTACCCACCTTAACATTCGATCCCTTTTATCTGGCTCAATCCCATTTTGCACATCATGTGCCGAGAATTTCCACAACGCTTCACTTGTTACGACTCCGAACAACAAATCGTATTTATTTTGAAACAGTCTTCTGCCACTATCGCTTCTCTTCTTATGAATGTTCAAGTTTATATTCATATTATTTAGAGGACCAAAACTTGGAAAATCTCCTGTAGAATACATCGTCAGAAAGTCTTTGGCGAAATCTGTCTTTATGACTACTCCGTCAACTGATGGACCAAATGCAGTCAAAAAGTTAGGAGGAGATAAGTCAGCGGATAGTAGTTCTTCTATCGATGCTTCTCTTAGACAGTCGACTATGACTTCGTGGTCTTTTGAGAGGTCATCTGGTATACTACAATTCATATGCTTTGCTAGCTTCAGTGAATAGTACACCGGGTCATCTACAATAGCCCACGAGCTTAGTGCTGACCCGGATAAAAGGATTGCTCTGTGGAATAAACCTGAAAATGAAATCTCGGTTAGAAGGTATACAAAAGGTATTATTTCCAAAGGTATTTGATAATACTATATTTTCCTTTTAAGGTTTGCGCTTAAAATGTATTGTTCATTTTTTTGACTCCGCAGAATTTGGCGGATTTGTAACTCTTGGATCCCTTTCAGTGTGCCTATGAGAAAGGATCAAACCGTCTATTGAAACTATTGTTTGATCGGATTTATTTCTTGTATTTTCGGCAAGTGTTCTCATAATACTTTTCCAATGTGATTTGTATTGGGATTAAGCTTCTGTTTAGAATATTGCACAAAGATATTCTCTAGTTGGAAAGGGTTGGCAGTAAATGGTCTTTTACTTTACTGAATAGAGAAATATTTTTCTTCACGTTGGAGAAATCAATTATCCAAAATAACGAATTGAGCAAAAAACTTGTTCTGTACGCTTATCAAAGCCAAAGCAAAACAAATCACACAAATTGATAATGGAATTGAAAAAGTTCCCGATCTGAATGTTTTATGATTATGTTCAGAAATCTTTTTTATATTAGAACTAAGAACCGATCCAGACAATATAACAAGTTTCCTCTAGAAAAATACGTTCCAATATGATTTTTTATAGACTTTACTGCCAGTGAAGTTTCTAGACTGATAGGAAATTCTGAATATTCATAGCTTCATTACAGCTTTCAGATTCGTATTATATGATCTTATAAAATGTTTCATTTATGAGCTCATTGCTCCGATTTTATTTGACCTGGTTTCTTAATAATTTATCGTCTATCAAAATGTATTTCAACACTAACTAACTACTTTTCTATTTAGATGTTATCGGCAATCTGCATAATCCGTTCATATAACGTTCAGGCAAAGTACGAAATATAATTTATCCCACATTTTGCCTAGGCATTCTATACAATACTAAATGCTCAGCCAGAAATGTGTGGAATATGTGATTGGCTAGGTGGGCAAGATGTTTTATTTGTCTTTAATTTTATACTTTATCTAATCTTCTCGTGGCATTCTTTATAATAACGAGGCATTGCATACTTTGAGTAGTCAGAGTATATAAACGATCTTAGACTAAGTAAAGAACCAAGACATAACGCTGCGAACAATAAAGTGAAGCATGCCAAAACTACACCTCCGTTCTGTGCTTACACGCTGACACGCACACATTTACAACCATTTACAATCAAACTACACCTCACTAAGTGCACGCATGTTTACGAAACCGGCCGGTTTTTTATTTGATCTGAGTAAACGATAGATAAAACAATTATTTTGTAGAATGCCTATCCGAGCTAGGCATTGTATAGAATCACTAGGGTATTCTATACAATGCCTGTATTATATACTTTTCCGGTAACAAAGGCACTATTATAAACTAACGGCTTATTTTTCAATGCTCTTATTTTATTTTATTTCACGGTAAAAATATCTGACGTAGAAAAATCAGCCCTGATTTAAATAAAATTCGTTCAACTTAAGACCAAAACATTAAAAGTAATCTTCCAGCTTCAAAAATTCTAATAAAACAAAAGACAATCTCACCGGGCATAACAGTAGGCGATATCATAAGGAAATTGATGCAAGCGGCCCCAGAGCCGTGGCCCATTAGCGTTATGTTGGTTGGATCGCCTCCAAACAAGGCTATATTGTGTTGCACCCAATGTAAGGCTGCTATCTGATCCATCAGGCCGTAGTTTGCTACCCGAGCTTTTAGATGTGGTGCCGGATTTGCGTTGAGGAAGCCTGCAAAAATAGGTACAGTCAAATCTTTTATACCTTTGTCAGTTATTAAATTCTTTCCTTTTTCAAGACAGGATACATAATATACCTTTTGATGCTACAACACTAGTAGACTATTGCATAGAAAACTGCATTTAATTATTTGATACCAAAAATCAAAATAGCATTCACCTTTGACCAATGTCGAGTTGACATCAACCTTAAACCCGTTACATTCTGAAAGTGGGCAACGTCGCAAATAGATGTCAAATACTTTGCTGTTTTGATTAATTTGGCAATATTACTGTATGAAAATAAGAAATATGGCTAACTAGTGAACTAGAATATTAATAATGAATTGCAATATTATAAGACTGAATTTCAAAAATTTCCAAATACTTTTTAACATCTAAAATTAAATATTCGGTGTCACGATATTAATTATAACATAACATCACGCCTTGTTTCCCCGAAGGGTTGGGCAGAGGTGTCCCTGTAGCAGGTACACCCACATTTCGCCAGTTATGTTTAAGTCCCATGTAATACGGGGCGAGCCTATTGTCATCAACCGGGCACAAATTCAGACTCCGAGCTGCTACTGAGAATTATTGCGTTTCACAATCAATATGTTAGCCACATTTCTTAATTCCATACAGTAATATTGCCAAATTAATCAAAACAGGTAAATATTTGACAGCTATTTGCGACGTTGCCAACTTTTAGGAATTTTTATAATTTCAGAGTCTGTCAATATAATATTTTTTATTCAGTCTTACATGTAAAGAAGATGGCTAAATCTCACTCTGCGGTATTGACATTATGACGTAATATGTATGTTGTGTCGGTAAAACAGATTCTGTTGTACAATGATCAGATAAAAATAGTTCTTAAAATCAAAATCAACAAAATCAAAAGTCATTTATTCCAACTAGGCTGAGAATCAACAATTTTCGAACGTCAAAATTACATAAGACAGTTCCCCAAAAACGCCCGCCCGTCATCACTTCCTTGAGTTTTAGCTGGGAAGAAGAAGTGATGAACGTATTTTGTACCTTGCTGTAGGTACATTTAAAGCAGCGTGTTTTTGGGCATTGCGTATGTGGAACTCTAATCGAACTGTAATTACAGTCTATATAAGCTGTATGTGCAGTATTACTCTAAAGTTGAATGTAGGTTAAACTGTTTTAGCATGTTCAATGTTGGTGGTACTTCATTGTCCGTTGAAATATCTTAAACAGTAGATCCGTACCTATACAGGTTTACAGTGTTGTAAGTTAAAGTTAAACGAGAACTTTTAAAACGTAGCCATTTCAAGATCCATGGTTGTGGTCATTTTTCCGTTTTATCGTCGACTCGGATAAGTTTTTTTTGTATTCATAGTAGAAAACTACACGTATTGCATACCCGTATAGAAGGCACGTACATCCAATTAATAAACAACAAAAATTTATAGCACTTTTTAATAGACAAAATCCATTGTAGTGTTACAAAACGATGATTACAGCAGTACGCTTTTACGAAACGATTGCACGGCAAAAATCAATAAATAAAATTTATTTCTGATATATATTTTCACATTGAAACTATCCTCAAGGGGCGGGTTTAATTCAAATAGCGGGTAACATTGAAATGAAACGAAACACGTTTGTATCTGCACAGCTCACAGAAAAAGCAACAAAATAAAATCACGGTTATTACGCATGAATGTGCTTTGAAAAACTTTGCTTGGAATATTTTGTGAACATAGTAGGTACATCGGTTACATTTTTGTTTCAGTTGTATCTCTCATTTAAAAATGAAACGTTCAATAAAAATAATATTTTGTGACATTTGTTGGTTTTGAAGTCCATGTTTGTTTTGCTTTTCAATTTGCTTCATTGATTTAGAAGTGAATGGAAAATGTGCAATGTATCAACTGCATTCTGCACAATTTGTTAGTTAACTGAGATGAAATGGATTACGGAGCGGTGCCTGAAGGCAACAGCCTGAGTGTGTTTTCTATTTATGCAAGTTTGTGATTCAACATCCAACAATTCCACGGTTGCTTTGCTTTTTTAGCTCTTAAAAATAAACAAATGGAACGGAAGAAATCTTCTACGAACGAAACATTAGGCCGCGGTAAAAATGTAAACAGTTTTTCAGGTAGATAATTACTTTTTCCTGTCTCCACTTATAAGTCAGATCTATACAGAATATTTTACCAGAATTATAAAACCTACAAATTCTGCAACTTGTAGAAATAGCTGTATTCAAACTGCTGTATTTGTATGTTTATAGATCAAATATTTCACACAAAAGTAATCTCAAAATGCAACTCTCATGTAAAATCAATGAAGAGATACAGCGATAGGTAAAACAACGAAAATACAGGAGGTATCAACCGTATCAACCACATACAGAAATATTCATCTTTGTTTCCATACAATCGGGAGTTGATTGCCAATTGACACAGCAGTAACTGCATCACTGTAACTGTAAATCAGAGCATTTAAAATTGCAAATTGAATTTGTACGACATTTTCAGATAGGTATATTTTCTGAGTTGATTACGATCTGAGAATTAATAGGAACTGGAGGGCATCAATTAATTATTTCGTAGTAATCAGTAATGAAGTAAATTAACTTACAGGAATACAATATTTTTGTCAAAGGATAATCGAAACCAATATATTACATCTTTAATGCGAACATATTGTTATAACATATATCATCACGCTTTGTTTCCCCGAAAGGGTGTTCAGAGGACTAGGTATACCTAGTCCTCTAAATGTGGGTGTACTAGGTATAGGTACCTAGTACACCCACATTTCGCCAGTTAAGTCTAAGTCCTTTTAACCTTTAACCTTTAATAGGCTTTCGAAACACTTTATTATCAATTCTAATTCACTTAACTCCCATAATTAATTAAATTCTACATCACACTTAAATAATTGACTATGGTTAACTTTGACTCAAACTCTAGATGCATAACATGACATGCTTACCAAGAAATATGTGTATATTCACTGACATAATCGCTCACTGACATATTACTAATTAATGGAGTACTTACAGGAGCCATCATGGGCCCATTGCAGCTATTGATATATTTATAGTATAACTATGTTTGAACACGTAGATGTTTATAAAACTCCTAAAGATTATTGTCTATTATAGTAAGAATAACCCTTTAACATCAATAATTATGCGGTATCAAAACAGCTAATAGACCAAAGTTTATGCAAAGATGAGTATGGAAATAAAACTTGATTATATTTCAAGAATTCTTCCAACTTCGGGCCGTTGAACTTTCAAGTACTTTGCGAAATAAGACGTCGACTTTATGACGTTCACTTAATTTACTTATTTAAATGAAGATGAATCTAAACTTTGTGTTGGACTCTTAAATTGTGTAGACTTGATTTGTTTAAGTGGTTTAAAATTTGATTGTTTTGTTTGATATTGTTGACGGAGGAGCAAAAGTGTCGCTTGGGCATTTACGTGGTTCTTAATTTTCACGGTTTCTGGGAACACAAAATGAGTAATTAAGTCGATCTTCATTTATTAGTCACGACTTTAAAGTTTTACTAACTGTTGCCCGCGATTTCGTCTGCGATCCAGGATGAAAAGTAGCCTATGTTCTTTTCCAGGTCATGGTCTACACATATGCCAAATTTCATTCAAATCCGTTCTGCCGTTTTATCGTGAAAGCGTAACAAACAAACTCAGTTTCGCATTTATAATATCAGTTAAGGTGGCTCAGGACTTAAACATATTTAAATAGTGCAATCAATATATTGAGTACATTCATGTTTAAAATACAAAATTTTAAACAGAAGTTGATTTACCGTAATCATAATTTTTTAACATCTAAAAAGATAGTCTTCTCTATAACTTGGAATAATTTAATACTTAATAATTAGTTGAATACAAACGAGCAAAACTACTGGTAAACCACTTGAGCTGTCTTCACTCATAAGTCAGGATGATGTACCGCAAAAATTAATTAGAAGGATGTATCTTTAATAGGGATTTTGGTTTTGTCAACTGTGGAAGACGTCTTTGAATCTAATTAATAACTACCTCCCACGCCTTTTAACGTAGAATCTCATAAAAGGTTGGAAACTTCAAATTTCAGGGTATTATAAAGTCCCCTACGCAGCCTCTTAGACCCTAATTTTCGGGGTACAATACCGTAAATGGGCACTATTGTGTAACTGAAGCACCAGTTTGGTCAGTTAAACAAGGAACAACTTACAATTTACAATGTAACTTTAGCAAATGCGTTTGTTTTGGACGTCAAAAGTGTATTGAGATTTGGTATTACCATATTCTGGTATTACCATATTATGTAGGAATATCAAATTGCAACTAGATACAATCGATTGTCGTCGACCAGTTGATTACCCTAAAATAGGTCATGATGTAATTAAAAGACTATAACTGTGGCCCTAGTGAAAAGGGGTATAAGTAATCGTATAAGTAATTGGACTTATACCCCTTTTCAATAGGGCCACAGTATTGTTTTTTGGTACCCAAAGTGACCGCACGATGGACCACGACCGCGGCTATAGTCACAGTGACCACTTTCCAATTTAGCTTAAAACTGTGGTTACTGCAACTTGTGCGCGTTAGGCCTAACGTGAAGGAACTTAAAAACATTCCAAAATAAATCTTACCTAGAACACCAAGTCTGAAGTTTAGGGTGACCACGATGAGATCCGTATAGCTAGCAAGTACTGCGCCATCGTATGGGTGACTGGAACTGGAAGAGTAGCTCTCGCCATGGATATACACCATCACTGGTAACGCGAGCTTCGTTTCGTCCACTAGAATATAAAAATCATATAAATAATACTGTATTTATTATAAAATATATCTATCTATCTATTCAGCCCATGATAGCCCACTGCTCGGCAAAGGCCTTCCTCTACCATTTCCACACACACCTGTTTATTCAATTTATTAAATTAATGGAAATTTTTAATTCTTCTTTCTAGTTAAGTAAACCAAAGCCAATTCAAATGTAGTGAAACAGGCTATATAATTTAAGGGAGTGCCTCCGCTGCCGGCGCTGGCTCCCGAATTTGCTGCCGGCGCCGGTTTAGTTAGGGTTAGTTAGTTGGAGTTCTGAATCTGGAAGGGTTTCCATAAACGCCACGACGCCGCTGGTGTCCATTATGGGAGCCGATGTGGCGGTGCCTGCCACAGAGTATGTAATGTGCCAGCATCCGATGTGTTTAATCTCGGCTGCCGGCAGTAATGTCATGCCGGTTCCCAATGGCGTTATTTTTGGGAGTCGGCGCCGGCAGCGGAGGCACTCCTATAATTTAATTGTAATAATAGTCCTCTAGACCGAATTTTGGGTATGGCTACCACTCTCAGCGGAGACTAGGTTTCGGCGGCACAAATGTGTGTGCAGACACAGGTGCACTCTCTCTTTCCTCACTCCCATAGTCCAATGGGACGGCAATCCGACACGACCGGAGAGAGATCAGGCAACGTTCCGAGGCAGATTTTTATAAAGAACGATTTTATTCACTTGTCGTTCCAATTCAGCTTTATCCTATCCTATTCTATACTATTAAATTATCAATATTTGAATATATAAATGTATATTTGTAATAACGTTCTGGAAAACGGCTCTAACGATTTCGATGAAAGTTGCAATGTAGGGTTTACGGGGGCAAAAAATCGATTTAGTTGGGTCTCATATCTGGGAAAATTTGTTTTCTCCGTATTTTCACTCAAGCAGAGCTCGGTCGCCCAAAGTTTAGAACAAGTAAAGTTTAGAATAATGACATGGCAGCATGGAATTACTATGTACGATCAAGGCAGCATGGAATTAATATGTACTATACATGGATTAGTATGAACTTTCCTATACTATTAAATGAGCATTCTCTATTTTCACCAGAGCAGAGCTCGGTCGACCAGGTACCTACTACATAACTAAAACCACAAGTGTTCAGTCAATTACAAGATTAAAACAATGCTCGATAAAAAAAACCCGTATCTAAACTTTTCTTATCTAATAACAATGCAGTATATCGCATCACAAAGAGAACTTCTAAACTCTACGAATAAAAATGTTCACTAGAAAATAGATCTTTGTTTAATTGATTGCCTAAAATAAATATTATTTCTTTAAACAAAGGTTCTATTCAAATTACATTTAGGTAAAGAAATAGTTGTAGTAACAGATGTTTCTGAAGGTTCTAATGAAGCCTGTTGTAACGTAGGCACCTTTTGTGTGGCGGTTGTGAAAGGGATGTAAAACTTTTATCATGATAATAGAGAGTTTGATCTAGTTTGAATTTTTGCTGGTTATTGAGGTTGGCTAGTTTATTAGAGTTCATGCGCGACTGCTAGTCACAGCTTGAAGTATGTGAGCGGTGAGACGAGGGCGGTAGACAAAGGTCAAGCTATATCAGTCTGCCAATTTTGTCAATGGCACCCTCCTCCGTCTCACTGCTCACATACCTCAGGCGGTGACTAACAGTCGCGAGCGGAACACATTCGGAACGTAGCTAAGTACGTTTAGCTTCGCTCATGTAACTACAGCGTGTTTGTGTACTTCGGTTCACACCGAACTATGGAAAACTAAAAAACTTAAATAGTTTTAGTTTTTAAAATAATGTATGTACTTTAAGTTTCGTTAATAAGCGACTGCAGAAATAACTGACATACAACAAGGTACTTTTTTTTTCTTCTAAATTCTATTAATTTCCATCAAACGGCAAAAGTCAAAGTCAAATAATTTATTTCAATTAAGCACATAAAAGGCAGACAATGCTTACCGTATATATCTACTAAAAATACCTACCTACATCATTCTGAAATAGTTTTTTGTGACGCGAGTTGAGAAAATAACTGAAGCGTAAAAGCGAAATTTTACATACAGCTGTAGTTTAGGTATTTTCCTTTTGTAAAAAATTACAACGGAAACTAAAATTAGATTTAATTGGAAGATTAACAACACCTTCTGCCTACAAGGATGAGTTGATAACATGTCTGATTTCAAAGCTATCTGAACTCATTACAATAATACTCTATGACAAGAAAAATAAGCCTGTAGGCGTAAATATTCAGCCATTGACGTCAAAAAATTTATTTGTGTCTCTGTCACAGGCATTTATCTACTAAGATAGTGTTTGAGCTAAAATTATTATAATTTATGCGGTAAAATAGGTAAACATTATTAGAATTAGATTAAGTATTGACTGATGTTGAATAAACAGTATTAATGAATAAACTCTTATCTCAAAGATTATTTATCAAAACACCTGTGACATTTGTGTATAATTATGTATTCTCATGTTCATCTCATTCTCATGTTCAATTACATCGTAATAGATACTGTTTCAGTCACAACTGTCGCAAGATACAAGCGACGCTTAGTTTGTGGCTCACCGAATATGTCACAATATTTCCTCCTTTTTAGGGTTTCGTACCAAATTGGTAAAAAAGGAACCCATAAAGTTCGCCTCAGTCTATCCGTCTGTCTGACACAGCTGGATATCTCAAGAAATAATAATGCTATCAACTTGAAATTTGAAATAGTTTTAGATGACGTTTGCCCAACTATTTTTCAATTAAGAAATATTTTTTTGCAACAGAGACTGTTTTAAAAGAGTAACGTTCCTCCCCCTTATCTCCGAAGTTTGCATAGAGAAAAATTTAAAATTATTCTATGAGATAGAAGTTTATGTAAAGATTACAGGAAAAATAAATAGCACACTTTTTCAGAAATCATCAAATTAAATAACATTAGTTCCACTATAGGTCAAGAGATAGTGCTGACCTAAAACTGCAATATTCTACACGGCAGGGCGAAGTGTTAAAATTCCCTGACGAATAAAGGCCTCGCCGATGAAAATTTAAAATGGTACGGAACCCTCGGTGCGCGAGTCCGACTCGCTCTTGACCGGTTTTATTTATTAACATTAAAACTTTATTATTTTAAATTTTATGCTTTTTACATATATTTCGGCACCATGATGTCCCGGAACTTTTTAAGACATACGAGGAGCGAGGACTTGCAAAGGCATATTAAATGGAATATTACATGAGGTACTTACTTTGCAATGGAGCGAAAATGTTTAAATATAGACAATCTTCACTTTGATTCTTAAGATAGGGAATCAGTCTTTTCAAATATTCTAGTCTGCCTTTAGGCATTTTCTCTAATATGGTCCTTTCATCATCCATGTCTGGTAGTTTCTGCGGGCAGGCAGGACCTGGTCTATCAGATACGCGGACACCATCCCATGGAGATGGGGTACGTGTTGGGCTGAACCTACAACAATAACAAGAATATAGATAACATTATAAAAAAATACAGTAGCATCGTCAGCAAATAATGTTCCCACTGCTGGAACACAGGCCTCTGTGAGAGGGAGTGGAGCGTAACCCACCACGTGGACCCAAGTCAGGTTGGTTGGATGTCACATGTCTTTGAAATTGTTTGGTTTTAGGACTTCCCGGTTTCGTCAGGATGTTTTGCTTAACCCACCGTTTTGAGTGCAGTTTTGATGAAATAAATATTACACGAAATAAAGTGCATGTCTAGGTTCGGACCTACGACTTACAACTCGTCAGTCACGGCCTTTTGCACTGTGTCACCACAGCAATATAGTTACAGTGCTTAGCTTACTGAGTGGTTACCAAGAGAAAATAGAAATAGTGTTGAATTCAACAGCCAGATACATGGCCAACAAAAGACAGCTGGTAAGATCTGTGTGATACTAGCTAAGACCAGATAAAAGAAAAAACTTAAAAAAAAAAAAAAACAACCGACTTCAAAAAAAAAACACTACAAAGTGAAAAATTACTTTAATTTCGGAAGTCGGTGTCTTTGGTTTTGAATCTTCGTTCTTTGTCACCGACTTCCGAAATTAAAGTTATTTTTCACTTTGTAGTGTTTTTTTTTTGAAGTCGGTTGTTTTTTTTTTGTAAAAAGTTTTTATTTTTCACTTTTTAGTTGTGGTACCTACCCCACACAAATTCGAATACCACTACCTGCTATGTAAATAACAGTGACAAGAAGTTATCATATCATCTACATACTAAGTGGGAAAAAATACGTATAATTGAAGCTAACTCAAAAACTACCCAAGCAACGTTAATAAAATTTATATGGGACCACCTCTGAAGTATGATCTACCAAACAAAAAAAGAATCATCAAAATCTATTCATAATTGGCGGAGTAATCGCGTAACAAACATACAAAAAAAAAAAAAACATACAGACGAATTGAGAACCTCCTCCTTTTGGAAGTCGGTTAAAAATGAGGAGAGCTTAAGTTAGCAATGGGTCGCATGAAAATTATTGTGATGATAATCGTAATAGTCTTTTACTTGACAGTATAGCGGTAGAACATGTAAATAACTAAGATCCTACCTACTATGAAATCTAACAAACTACGGGTATTAGAATTTCTATTTTGCGTACTACAGCGATACAAACTTAGGTAGGCATATATTTTCTTATAACGCACATCATAGTAAGTAAGATACAACGAACTCCCCAACTTTTGCTATTTAACAAGCTTCACAAACAAATACCTACGCATCTACCAAAAGTTAACAAAACAATTTGTACCTATCACAAAAGTTATTACAAGAAATTTCTTTAACGTTTTTATCTAAGGACGTTAAAAAGTAAATGTATTACCTCTGATCACTTTTATTTTCTTCGAATTCTTATACGATTCTCTTTTAAAAGTTAGAAAAAAGTGCACGGAAATATAAGCAGGTAAGTAAACATTGTTCCTCGACATTGAAAATCCATAAGTAATTGCGTCCCCATTAAAGTTACTATCTCCATAGTGCTATAGTATAAAACAACCGTGGCTCAGTTTGAAATCTGAATGGACTTTTATCTACATACACATAACTAAATGTATCAGTTTATAAACAAAAAGCTAATTGTTTAATTTATATTGGTCCTCGGAAATGATACGTTGAACAAAATTACTAATAGTTTCCATAGTACCATGCTGTCATTTATACTATTTTCCAATAGTATCTCTGAACTCTATTCAGCAAAAGATTCCCAGCCCATTGCTTACTCAATAAGCACACTCCTCTCGCAAAGCGAGCATAAAATTAAATACTTAAAAAGGTTCAATGGTCTAAAAATATCTCACCTGTTGGATCCAACCGGCGGTGTAGCGTACGGTACGCCCAAAAAAACCTCAAGCGGACTCAAATACCTGTGCTCGTCCATAGCCAAAACTATCCCCTGTAATTTTCCATACTTAGTCTGTACTATCCTACTACTTATTTTAAACTTAACATTAGATTTAGGGACTGGATTAGAAGGATTCAGATAGAACTTTTTATAGTCTTCATAATTGCTGTAAGCGTTATTCTCGTTATTGTAAAATTTAGTATTCAAATGTAGAAAATTTTCACTATTGTAATAGGGATTTGTATCGAAATTGACATCTGCATGTGAGGGGTCGTGATCTTCATAATTGTCATCGGGAGCATCGTTCTGTTTTGTGTTGAAGTATTTTACACCTTTTTCGTTGAAATGCCTGTTCATATTTGTGGTGTTGGAATTAACTGTATCTACGGAAAGGCATGTCACGACGAGAATGAAGTAGATGTTGAAGAAGACTACTTGTTGGGGGTTTCTGATGTGTGCACATAACGGAACATGGCTGTACATGCTCGAACCAAAGTGTCTAGTCCGCGCGCTATTGCATTTGTTTAACATATTTCGTCATGTTATCATTGTGACGCGGATGAAGTCACGATCAACTGGTTTTTGCTCTCCAACTGTTGTAATGACATCTGAAACAAAAAGATAGAAACTATTAATGTTATGTTCACGTTTAATTAGTTGAGTCATTATATGGAAGACTAGCAGCGCCCCGCGGTTTCACCCGCAAAAGTCTCGATACCGTAAAAACATCGTGATAAATAGTACCTTATGTATTAATCCAGGTTTTAAACTATCTGTGTGCCAAATTTCAATCAAATCCGTTATGTAGTTTTTGCGTGAAAGAGTAACAAACATCCAGCCATCCATCCATCCTCACAAGCTTTCGTGTTTATAAAATTGTTGGAAGTAGGATTAAGTTAAGAGGAAAATAACGTTGATATTCACCACAATATTTGTTTATACCCACGTAAAGACCATGAATGATCTTAATTTAGTTCAAAGCGCAAATGCAAATCACCATTAGGTAGAACAATATAATTTTATACTTCAATTCAAAAATGCTAAATATAATATTTAAAGTTCCACAAACGACTGTAGCGTTTTATGAACGTAGTAAAGTTTTATTTTATTGCAGCGAGTTTTTGGGCAGAATAAATTTATTTGGTGGAGTTATTACATTGCCCTTTTCGCTTAAATAGCTAGCAACAATTCACTGGATTTCTTGTGGTAAAACGCTGTCTTGGAACGCTAATTGTTAAGTTAAATGATAAAAATTATCAAGCAGGAAAGAAAAGTTATTTTTTTTTTGTAAAATATCTCATGATATTTTTCATTCTAAGGTGGATGCACAAAAGTAGCCCACTAAATTCAAATTTTCTTAAGTTTTTTGCAATTTGCAGGTCTGTGTCAGGTTGTATATTGATAAATGATTTGCGACCCTATCAAATATGTAAATATACAGAATGAAAATCATTAGAATGATTAATACATCTCTCTAAGTTAGAATTGGTCAATTGAATTACTTTTTCATGAAATCACGACAATTGAGAACAATTCTAATTTAGAGACATGTGTTAATGATTTTAATGATTATAATTTCGCGGGCTACACATGCGTATTCACTACTATAATACTTCCATGGCCGCAATATTTATTTTATTTTATTACTATTGACAAAATTAATGATGTTACCAAAATTATTTTTAAATTGGATAAAAAACAAATACTGGAAATGGGACTTCAATTACTGAACACAAAAAAACCCCGATTCTTTTAGTTCTTTTGCTTAATTAGTGAAAATATTCACATACATCTGCATAATCACACAAAAACACTATACGTTCGATTTAATTACTAACATTTTCATAATTATTTTGTTTTTTTTAAACAGCCTATTGTGCCCCACTGCTGGGCAAAGGCCTTTTGTCACACAGAACAGGCACGAACATTGATCACCACGCTTGCTCAAGATGGGTTGGTATCCTGAGGAAACCTGGACTTAAATTAACTAACTTTTGCATACGGCTTCGCGCGCGTGGACGTCGGAAATCATCCCACGGGAACGTAGAACCGGGATAAAAATGTTTCCTATGTCCTAAACTCACTTTCGTGTTAGGATATAAATCTGATTAATTTATTACTTCCAACTTAATATCAACAGCTATAAAATATTTTACGATGCTGTGTGCAATCGCAGAAGCTGGCCGTGGTTTCGTCCAATTTAATTCAAATTCGATACTGAAATCAATTTATTTGAGATCCGAAGTTGCGATCGGGTATTTTCGTCCGATACACCCGTCCAATGATAGCCCCGCGGTTAGAGCGATCACCGGTCTATTGTATGCTCACAATGTACATGACCGAATTGCCTAGCCATTCATTAAATTGGGCTTTGCCGTTTAACAAGGAAATGTTTTACTATATTTTTAACCGACTTCCAAAAGGAGGAGGTTCTCAATTCGTCTGTATGTTTTTTATTTTTTTGTATGTTTGTTACGCGATTACTCCACCAATTATGAATAGATTTTGATGATTCTTTTTTGTTTGGTAGATCATACTTCAGAGGTGGTCCCATATAAATTTTATTAACTTTGCTTGCGTAGTTTTTGAGTTAGCTTCAATTATACGTATTTTTTCCCGCTTAGTATGTAGATGATATGATAACTTCTTGTCACTGTTATTTACATAGCAGGTAGTGGTATTCGAATTTGTGTGGGGTAGGTACCACAACTAAAAAGTGAAAAATAAAAACTTTTTACAAAAAAAATCAACCGACTTCAAAAAAAAAACACTACAAAGTGAAAAATAATTTTAATTTCGGAAGTCGGTGACAAAGAACGAAAATTCAAAACCAAAGACACCGACTACCGAAATTAAAGTTATTTTTCATTTTGTAGTGTTTTTTTTTTTGAAGTCGGTTGTTTTTTTTTTGTAAAAAGTTTTTTCTTCAGTTAGTATTAATATGTACGTATGGGTATTTATTTTATTGGTAATTTATGTACCTTTTGCGAAACAATTACAACCATAATAATTATGATACTCGATAATATTACAAGCTGATGATTGTCATAAAATAAATTCAACTACAAACATCTGTATAGACTGGAACAAGACTTCAACCGTTTTGGATTGATATTATTATGCTATAGCGTGTAACTATCCTACCTAAGAGTAGCAGACCCATAGTTGTCTTGTGTGTTTGATTTCAAAAATCCAGTTAACCTCAAATTGCACTTATTGGAAAACTACGGATTTCGAACAACTTTTTTACGAAAATAAATACGGTAATGAAGGCGGCTAACAAAAGGTATTTAACAAAGCAGATGTAAGAGGAAACGCCGGGGGTGGCATAATAATGATTGTATTGGTGATGTTCTTCAGAATGGTTAGGTGCGTAGTACTCTCAAACGGCGTGCGAGTAAGACCAGGGGGCCTACCACCAGCTCAAAAGCAGTATTATTTTAATATTACTTCAGTGGGAGAAAGAGATGGAGTGATACGTCCTGTAGAGCTTCATCTCTTTCCTACACTGAAGAAATATTAAAATAACACTGCTTTATGAGCTTGTGGTAGGCCCCCTGATGTATGAACGTGAACGAAGCAAAAAGAGTAGTAAGTTCTGTAGTTTCTGCCTACACCCTATGGGAAGAAGGCGTGAGTTTATGTAAGTATGTATGTAAATTACAGTACTGAACATCCAAAGAAAAATTCAGTAATGAACTTACTATTAATTACTCATTAAAATCCATTACAACGGATAATTTTAATGTGAAATAATAACGCACAGCATACGGTTCTACAAAATCTGATAAATTTCGTTCTACCTTCATTAGCGATGTATTATTAATTCTGATTATTGGCCTCATGATTTTAATATGCACATAAAAGTTGTGAAATCCGATAAAATATTGTGGTAATAATATTTATAAGAGTTATTGAATTTGGTCCTATTATTGTCATTTTATATACGTACTAACGGTGGGATATTGCAGTTGTCAGTGTACTTGTATGATTATTATGATCGTAGGTTCACATGATGCTTGTTATTATTTTGAATGTTTTCAGCGAAACTTTTATTGAATTTTGATGTTACGAGTGTTTTAACATGTTATTACTTAGATACGTATATAATGTTGGTATCCTACATTTTGATTAGCATAGAGACATAGACAATTACTTGTTATTATTAGGAAACAGTAGTCAAATACCAGCTTCTGATCATTACCTATCATATTGTACAACTTTTGCTATAAAACACATACCTATTACAATATTCGTAAAAAAAACATACAGGAATAGAAATAGTCTGTCTACTATGTATAGGAATTTTATTTTTAAGCTATTGCATAGCTTTTATCGCGGGCTTTGAGTGCGGCGACCGAATTAAGAAATTCCGTAACGTAACGAAAATAAAACCTAACACCCCCCACTCCGCATGTAATGACGGTTACCATGACAACGTGATGTTGTCATGGGAACGTAATTTTTGTTTTATGTCATCACGTCATCATCCCAAGTGTAGCGTTGACAAATAGGAAGTATGGAGGTTACAAATGCTATGCAATAGCTTTACCGCGGCAGTCCCCGAGTGCCACACGTTTTTTTTTTTTTCTCGAATCTTGTATGAGTTTCATGGTGAAGTTTGTTTAGTGTGGCGGGTAGAATTACCCCCTTCACAGATACAGGTGTCTAAATCACCATTCTGTATAGCCCCTTGAAACCGCCCACCACCCTTCACCACTTCCTAGAAGCGCCGACCAACTCTCTAACAAAACCATGTTTTGTAATAAGTTTATAACTTTCTGATTGACGCGTTGGCCCTTATTGTTTTGTTGTTGTAACCACAAAGTTCCTAAACATTCTATAGAACAGTTCTTGGGAGTATTAACCAAATAGGTCAAGTAAATAGGACTCTGTGATACGCGTGGTTAGGTAGCTTACTCATGCACAATTATGACTTTCATTATGCGTAGCTCTTGTTCACCAGTGATGGATATTGAAGTAGGTATTATTATCATTCAATGTGACAATAGAACTTTGAAATACGCAAAGATAACGGAAATGTTTTGCTGACGATGGATGCTGTGAAGATAGTTATCGCAGAGCCGATTGTAACATATTTTTAGTTAGATGTGGAATTGTTATTTTTATACAATACTGTAAATAAACAGACATAAGTAGAAGTTAAATAGTGTAAAATATCAACATCTGTAATTTAATCTTCAGGCACCAACATAATAACATGCTTTCATAAACATTTCATCTATTCCCTCCTCCATGTAAATATCCTCATAATACATGATCGACACCCTCTTTTCCAAAATATTTCTCCCCTTTTAAAACTTCAGCATGCTGATAGACGTATGAATATTATTCCACTACGGAACAATTCTGCGAATGTATTCACATAAATTACATAGTTCCTGAATTATGAACAGACAGGCATAGGTAACATCTTGTTATAGTCAAATGCTTGGAACAAATTAAAGGGACCAACTACTTAAAATTGATCAACAATTAAATTTAATTAAACAGCACAATGCATCTATCATATTATGTAGCACAATCATCGTCATCATCATTTCAAACCGTACTGTATTATCCTATTGGGAAATGCAGTATATTGTTTCCAACTTAAGTGCCTACCCTAACTTGTTATCGTAGGACACTCCTGAAAAATGGAAATTTTTCCCTTGTGAATTTCCTCATCTTGAAACCACAAGATACAAAAATCTTTAGACATTATAATTACAAAAAACTCCAGCATAAATCGTATCTTCTTTCTGAAAAACTTTTGATATAAAAGCAACAAACAGCCACCCTTCTATTAGCATTTATAAAACAACCCGCAAACAACCCCTTTTAATGTTGCCGGAGAAAAAATTCAAAACATGTTTATTACGTGAAACAACCGGTCATTTCCCGTTTCGCCCCGCAAAAATGGTAACCTAGAATAGGGCGCAATAATTCAAAGTAATATATACGCTGACGCGGAAAAAAGAATCGACGAAAATCCTTCCGTGCCATTTACCCTCACCATTGAACGGTACAAAACAATACAAAGAATCTATTCCCAAAACAGGCTATTACAATGCTGCTTTTGTTTACAGAAGACGTATCAAGGGAAAAAGAAAACGTTCGATGGACGTCGTTTATTCGGATTGTGTCCTCTTACTTTCGCAAATGTGACCATTGCAGGGGTCCGATGGTAGGTCCCGAAGTAAGCCATGATTTGGTTGGAAGCGATGCGTTTCACTTGGGTATACTTTCTGGAAGGTTTTGAATCGACTGGCTCAGTTTTATTTGTACGGTATTACCATATTAAATGCTGCGATCAATACGGATAATGGATCTGATTGTCAGAGTAACTATCACTGTAAGTAAATAGTAGCTGCGACACCAGTAATTGGCAGTCTTGATAGTAATAAACGAAATAATGTTTGAACTAGAGACTGTTGCTACATTGCCCCATTTTTGCACATTCTGCCCACTATCGTTGCTGCTGTCTCGTAGATCTAGTGTTCGCAATAGGGATCATGCCTGGGTCAAAAAAAGAAAACACTTTTTAGTTCGTCAGTCAGATAATAAAAAAATATTAGACAAGATTTTTTGCTACATATTAATAAAAAATGACTTAGATAAAATGCATTAAAGTTGGGAATTGGGGGTCGCTACGTCACAAGTAAGTATAAAATTTACATACAAGTGACGTCATGGCACATTTTAACTCAATGTGCCGCCGTAATCTTTTGATAATGTAAAAAAAAAAAAACGTGTCCAATATTTTTTTTAAATCTAGCTGACGGAAAAAAAAGATTTTTATTCATCATCTCTATTGCTACTGCTGAGCATGAGGTCCTGGGTTCGATTCCCAGGTCGGGCAAATTGTTATTGAGTTTTTCCATCAGGAATTTCTCAGTAGCAGCCCGGAGTCTGGATTTATGCCCGGTTGATGACAATAGGCTCGCCCCCGATAATATGGGACTTAAACATATCTAGCGAAATGTGGGTATACTATATGCAAAATGTTATATGCAATAGGTTGCTGATTTTGATGTTAATTTACTTTTATAAACAGATTAGGGTTCATTTTAGTGTCGTCACAATACATACTGAACTCATGCCACTACTGAAGTTCTGGTGACTGTAGCAGGAAATTAACCTCTTTAGAAAGTTACGAGGACGAAAGTACATATGTTTATAGATATTGTGGTCCAAGTATTGCTCAGATTGCCTTTAAAGTCAGTGGGAAAGAAAGCAATGACCTAGATAAAACAATTGAATTGCTTGGTTTATTACTGTGATCGATGAACAAGAAGTAAAATATTCTTTTCAGTCCATAGGGTAACTAAACTACAATATATTTCTACCGAGAAAAAAACATTGCCCTTAATAATCTGAGAATAAGAAATACTATTTCCTCTCTAATAAGTATGTTTTCGGGTAAAGGTATTTGTAGACTAAGTAAAAATGTAATGGGCATTACTGCCGTCCTTACGAAAAGTGCAATAACTAGGTTAAACCTGATTTTGAGAAAAACGCGGGTAATGATTTTATTTTTGTTTTGTATGTAGTTATCTCCAACACTATACATGGTATACAAGGCAAATTCGTCATAGATACCTACGTAAAAAGTGTCTAAAAATATTATATAGATCTCGTTCTGCAAATTCCGAATATGTACTTATCTTAATTCGGCGCAAAACTCGAGTTATTGCACTTTTCGTAAAGACGGCAGATTAATATTAGGTAGGTACTGATTTAATTACAAATTGTTAATAATATTTTACAATTAATTCATTACAACATGGCCACTGTTTTCATTTAATATTGACCATCTCAGGAATAGCGTTACACAAACAAATGTATCTACCATCTATTTAAGTACAGGACAACATTAAAAAGTGTCTAAAAATATTATATAGATCTCGTTCTGCAAATTCCGAATATGTACTTATCTTAATTCGGCGCAAAACTCGAGTTATTGCACTTTTCGTAAAGACGGCAGATTAATATTAGGTAGGTACTGATTTAATTACAAATTGTTAATAATATTTTACAATTAATTCATTACAACATGGCCACTGTTTTCATTTAATATTGACCATCTCAGGAATAGCGTTACACAAACAAATGTATCTACCATCTATTTAAGTACAGGACAACATTTTCTGTGTAAACCTACAGAACAAATGTTTGGTCTAGATCTAATCTAAGACTGAGCAAACAGCCTCGGGATATACCGTCAAATAACATATGAGCTTTACGTGTAATTCTGTTCGGAATTAACTGAGATTAGGTTGGTATTAGGCCATTTGCCCAATAAACTCATTTGCCAAACTCTAAGGACCCGTAATAATATTTGGTGAAGCAATTAGGACCATTTTCCGGATATAGGTAATTATGTATTTTATCGAGGTTTCGTTGTGTGCACAGCTGGTTTATGTCAAGGACCATAATCTTGTGAAAATGAAAAAGATATTTTAGGATCATGGATAAAGGTTAATGGATACTATGTTATAATAATATGAAGATCCGATCTTTTTTCGAGCACTCTCTTAGAGGACGCATTTTACGGTCACAATCTCTTTAACGACCTAAACTATTTATCCTAAGACAGTACGCCAAAAAGTTAAATACATTAATAAAAGTATTTCCTAATTTTCTACAGAAAAGTCACCACTTAAACTTTAAAAAAAAAATCCTCTCAGCGTTTACAAAGCCTTCCTCTCCTTTGTTGTACTCCCTTATTAAGTTGCCTTCAGATTGCCACAATTTATGGAAAGGCAGAACTTTATCATCTTCATAAAAACATTCCATTAGTGTCAAGCGGGTAGGATGGCGTTATGTCAAATTAGTGTCTGACCTCCGTCTG